>CM054135.1:66406336-66478246 GCA_028751875.1 Rapana venosa
CTGGAAAGCAAACCCAGACAGGGATGACGAAGTACTGTCACCGGGGAAACTGCCTGACCTTTCTTGTTTTTTATTAAAACCTGTCATTAAAAAGGTAGCAACGTGACCAATGCTTTGAAGGGGCAAAAACTGGCGCCACTGGCTTCAGATGTGTGCTGGTTTTTATTATCATCATTATCATTATCATCATCATTATCATCACTATCATCATCATCATCATCATCATCATCATCATCATTATTTTTTTTTTTTTTTTTTTTTTTTTTTTTTATTATTGTGTTGTTGTCATCATTATCATCATCATCATCATCATTATTATTATTATTATTATTTGTTGTTGTTGTTGTTGTTGGCTCATACTTTTTAGTTCACTAGGTAGACTTTTTTTTTTTTGGAGGGGGTGGGAGATGTTCATGTACATATGGCTGTATATGTGATTTGATTGTTTTGTGTGTTTAAATCAACACGTGCATGTACGGACAACTACATAACCATACACACAAACATGAATGGATGTATGTGCACATGTGAATGCAGGTACACACATGTACACACACAAAAAGACACACAATCATGCACATCCATATGTACACGCACACATGAACACACACACACACACACATGCACAAACACACATGCACAAACACACATGCACATATGCATGCATGTGCACAGGGGGGGGAGAGAGAGAGAGAGAGAGAGAGAGGAGAGAGAGAGAGAGAGAGAGAGGAGAGAGAGAGAGAGAGAGAGAGAGAGAGAGAGAGAGAGAAGAGAGAGAGAGAGAGAGAGAGGAGAGAAAACATCTTGGGCACATGTTAAAATCTGTTTCGCTTTTTAAAAAAGTATGCCATTGTGAGCAAGTGGTAACAAACTGCGTACACTCGGGTACTGGATGTAAAAACACATGAGTGCTTATTCCATCATCCTTGAAATAAAAGAATAAACAAAAAATAAAACACACAGCAGTCAATAGTGATACAGGACTGAAAGCCACACTAGCTTTCTGGAGTTGTTCCCCACAGACTACCATACCCAGCAGACGGCAGGAATCAATGCACCAAGTACCAACCACACCCTCACAGGATGTGTCCATCAACTGTGTCCCTCGGTATACACTAATGACTAATCTACCCAGCTCACTATCCCACATTGTTATCAATGTTTTATACTGGAGATGGTTTGTCTGTTGGTTTTCCTGGCTGGTTTCTTCCTGCCTGTTATATATCAGTGTTATGATATGAAGTGCTGTAGAGAAATGGATGAAGGGATTGATTTCTAATCTTTTTCTAGGCTGCAGACAAGCAATTTATTTTTGGTTTCTCAGCTAGACTCTGAAGTTCGCCAATGGAGAGATTTTGCGTATGTCGCCGTTTTTACCAACCTATAATTATGGTAGCTGCATTCTGACTTTGGGGATGGCAATGGTTGAAATTGCTTTGTAAGTAAACTAAGGCAGAAAGTCAAGAATAGCCTGAAATTTTATCAATGTCTAGTAAACTATGATTAAATTCATCCCAGTTTCAAACAGTTGCCTACCAAAACTATAGATTTAACTCCCCCCCCCCCCCCCCCCATCCTCATTGCATTTTTTAAATAAAACATAGACCAAGCATTGTTTTGATAGAACAGCTTGAGTCAGCATTTTAGACCTTACAGTTGATCTAGTTCAGTGGAACCACATTCTTTACAAGGATGTGGAACAGTGATTCACTTTCCACTTTGGAATAAGACTATGTTTCAGATTTTATTGTCAGGAACCTAGTTGGTTGGGGTCTGCTCATTCATTCTATGCAACAACAAAAACTATACAAGTACTGATCTTTCACATCAAAGTAAACATATACAAACGCATTTAAGTCATAGAAATGCAATCAACACAACCTTGTAGAAAACATCAGGCAGGCAAATTTGCTGATAGAAAAGAAATTTGGATTTTTATGTGGAGAACCTCTGATCAAATGTTCACAATAGTGATGAGTGAATTAATTGGATTTTTTCCTTTATGACCTCCATGATCTATGAAAAATTTGCATTTCTGTCACACCGTTGTTCCATAAGTACTCAAAATGAAAAGCATCCACTCGAAAAGTTCCAAAGTCTTGCACATTGTCTGCATCACGTGTTTAGAGGATACCTTCCAAAGTTATCTATGACACACTATATGGACATGTGCTTTGAAGCAGACTTGTGACCCAGCTGGGTAATGTGAAGACACTGTCATCCAACATAATCAAAAGTAACTAGTTTGTCACAACAGGGAAAAAGCAGGAGTGCAAGACTTTACAAGTACTATTATTCTGTCCGTCAATTTGGCAGAGTCAGGTGTCACTCTGTGATTGACAAACACATCCATTATGTCTCTAAGGTAAAAACAGTGCTGTCATTTGTGTTTGGGTCTGTCGCCATCTTTACCAGAAAGAAATCTAAAATAGAACCCGGAACCTGACAAAGATACATGACTATATTACTCAAAACCAAGACGGTTTATTATGTTGGTCACATTTTTAAAAGATATTAACTAATGTGATTACACAAAATATGCACTCTCCCACTCACAGCTCCTGCAAATTACTGTGCAGTTCTCCTATCTTAAAAACCAACAGTCTGTGAAAATGGAAACTAAGCAGGAAGATGAAAATATAGCTATAAGTGCAGACAATAAAAATCTTACCCAAATACTGAACACACACACACACACACACACACACAACACACCACACCACACCACTCTCTCTCTCTCTCTATCTCTCTCTCTCTCTCTCTCTCTCTCTCTCTCTCTATCTCTCTTCTCATCACCACCATCACTGTCACTCTTTACGGGGCAGTTGACAGTTCCAAAGAAAGGTCATTTCTGCTCCCAAAGAGGTGTCTGTGGGTAATGGTGTTGAAATAAATGGGCCACCATTTGCCAGTCTCTTCTTGTACAGACCTCTGTGGACACACTACACCGTACTGAGGAGATTTCGGGTCTTGTGCAAATTTGCAGAAGCCAACTTTGGAAGCAAGAGGATCGTTTCTGTCTCTTTCTGTCTGTGTGTCTTCTTGATTGTCTTTATCTGGTGTCTGTTTGTCAGTTCTTTTGTATGTCTGCAGACCTGCCTGCCTGTCTGTCTGACTGCCTGTTGATATCTGTCTGTTTCCATGTCTGGCTATTCATTAGTGACAAATGAGAATGTTGTCTGGTTATAAATATTTTCAGTTTTGTACAGACCTCTGTGGACAGACTACACCCTACTGAGGGAGATTTCGGGTCTTGTGCTGTAATTCAGCACTGATGTATTTATCCATTTACCTGTCGATATATTTCATATAGTACATGTGTGTTTATTACACAAGACCCCTTTCTTTAGAATTATAGGAAATGCGCTGATATCACTCCTTGCTAGTCTCTTTCACAGCTAACTTAAAGCTAATAAAAAAAAAAAATTAAATCTGTATCTTGGTGTTTCTGACAGTCAGCCACCTTCCATGCAACAACATATTGATTATATTTCCTAGCCCCCTTTCCTTAGAATTAGAGAAACTGCATTGATACCACTTCTGGCTAGTCTCTTTCACAGCTAATATACATATATATTTTAATGTTTCTTATAAAATATATGGTACAAAAAGAAGTAGCCCTTTATTCTTCAGAGCACATGATATTTATTGCTGTAATTTAGTTACTGATGTATTTATCTATTTACCTGTCGATATATTTCATATATTACTTATGTGTGTATTGATTTATTGGTTAACTGATTAGACTATTCATCATAAAGTTGTTTTTGTTATCTAATGTGTCTCAATTCCTGTATCTACTTGTTTTCATACTTATTTTGCATCATTTACTAATATTTATATCTATTTCTGCAAGTTCTTATTTGTAGGCATAATCACACCAAATTCTGAAATTATTACTGAATGTTATAAGGCCTTTACAAAAATACTTCTTGCATAATTTGTTTGGTCATTTTGAGGGTGAACAAAAGTCCGACATACACTGTACACCACCTGGTAAGCGCACTACTGATGACAAACATAGCTTGGTTGTGATGCCAGATTAACAGAAATGACCACCACATTGTGCATTTTCACTGGCACCATGAGGTAGGTTTTGACTTTAATTTTACAAAGTTCCTCTTGTATGTTCACCATTCAAATATCCTTTTCTGATATCATTCCTGGATAGACGATTTTTGGAGTAATGGTTGTCTCAGAAAGCTAGTACAGGCAATAGAGAAAAAAATGCAAAATAATTAGATGGGTTTCATAAAGAACTCTCTCAATCTTCCCCTCTACTCTCTCCTCTCTCTCTCTCTCTCTCTCTCTCTCTCTATCTCTCTCTCTCTCTCTCTCTCTCTCTCTCTCTCTCTTCTCTCTTTCTCTCGTATCTCTATCTAGTATACATACGCGCATACACGTGCGTGCACGCAGGCTTATTCGTTTGTTCTTCATCTCCCTCACCGATATTCATTTTTCAACTTGTTCACTTTTCCCCAGGGATAAACACACCAGTCAGTAAAGACTTATGTGACCCCCAGGCAAAGCCAAAAAACCCAAAGCACAGTGACACAAACATTGGATGATGGAGAACAGTCACCAGGGAAACTGCTTGACCTTTTCACCTGTCATAACAGAATGCACCAACGTGACCAATGCTTTGAAGAGAAGAGGAATGGAAAATTAATAGTATGTTTTCTTTCTGACTCCCTGTTTGGTTTGTGCATTGTCAATATACACTTGTGTGATCATGTTCAAATACACACGGTGGTCTGTGTGCCTGGGTGTCTCAAGATAGCAATCTAAACTTCATGCACACTCACGTGCACATAATTATGCGCACTTGCACTGATGGATGCATATCTTCAAGTGGAAATGGACGTACATACAGCCACACTATTTATCTGGATGTACATTTGTGTGTTTGTGTACGTCTTTCTGTCTGTCTGTTTCTGTTTCTATTTGTCTGTCTGTATGTATGTATGTATGTATGTATGTATGTATGTCTCTCTCTCTCTCTCTCTCTCTCTCTCTCTCTCTCTCTCTCTCCACGCACATACATATGCATACACACAGACCCAAACAAACACACACACACACACGCACGCACGCATGCATGCGCGCGCGCACACAGACACACACACACACTATCTTGGAGATCAATAGTGATATGAGACTGAAAGCCATGGTAGTTTGTTTTTAGAGTTGTTCCCAACAGACTACCATACCCACGCAGACTGCCAGAATCAATGCACTAAGTACCAACCACATCCTCACAGGATGCCAGCCATCAACTGTGTCCCTTGGTATACACTAATGACTAATCTACCCAGTTCACTATCCCACATTGTTATCAATCTTTTATACTGGAGATGGTTTGTCTGTTGGTTTTCCTGGTTGTCTTATTTCTGCCTGGTTTCTATGGGTATAATGCCACCTAGTGCTATAGACAAATGGATGAAGGGTTTGGCTTCTAATGTTTTCCTAAGGTGTAGACTAACAATGGTTTAAAACTTATTTATGAGTAACTGATGTACAATATCAAGAATATATTGAAAACGAAACTGAAGTTGTGTTAATTTTGATCAGATGTGACTGATCGCATCTGTTCCATTTTCAATCCATCACCAACCAAAACTGTATGTTTTACACAAGAAATGGCATTGTTCTTCAAATAAAACATGTACCCAGCATTGTTTTGATATGCCATCTTAAACAGTGTTTTAGATTTCACAGTCGATGATATTGTTCAAAGGAAGCAAAGCCCACACAAGAAAGTGGAGCAATAATTCATCCTCCACTCTAAAGCAATAGAGCATTTCATATCTTACTTAATTGGCTAGTGTCTACTCATTCATTCTATGCAATAAAAAATACGCAAAAAATTATCTTTTACATCGGAGTTAACATAGACAAACACTGTTAAATCTTAGACATGCAATGAACACAATACTGTATTTTTTTAAAATCGACTAGGTGGTTTTGTTGATTGATAGAAAAGTAAGATTTTCTTAGTACAGATAACATCTGATTACAGTTTCACTACAGCAACGAATGAATTGATTATTGTTGGTTTGTCATCTCCATGATATACCAACAGTTTGCATTTGGGTAAAAATATTTTTCCATAAATACTCAAAATGAAGATCATTCACTTTAAAAAGGTCAAAGTCTTGCACATTGTCTGCATCATGTGTCCAGAGCTACATTTCAAAATTGTCTGAGGAAGCTTACATGAATAAGTGCCATGTAGCAGACACATGCCTAAGCTGTGGAATCTGAAGACAATGCCATCCAACACAATCAATGAGCAGCTTATCACAACAGGGAAAGAGGATGGTTGCAATACTGCAGTACTATTTTTCTTTCCTCAGTTTGGTAGAACTAAGTATACAGCTGACAGGCCGTAGTTTATAAGACCCTAAGGCAAAAGAGAGCTGCTATTTGTGTTTCAGTCTGTCGTCACCTTTCCCTACAGAAAAGCTCAAACATGAAACTTGATCTGCGCATGTCTTCTGATTATGGTTTTTTGGGTGTTTTTTTTTAAGTTCAAAATCAAGAATGATGGTCCTTATGTTGCTGTTAGCACTCCGTAGCTTAACACCCTGGGGCTACTTGGATTATGCACTCTGTCTCATTCATTGCACCTAGAAATCAATGGGAGATTGTAAACTCAATGCGTGCTGGCTTGAAAGTTTGCATGGATACAGGCGCAGGTGCTCTTCCACATGCGTGAGCGTGGGTATTGTGTCTGCACATTCACGCATGTGTGTGTGTATATGGTGTGTAGGTGCGCGCTCACGTGCGTCGTGCGTGCATGCGGCTACTAAAAGGATACAATACTGCCAGTTCTTATTTCAAAATCTCATACTTGTGAAAGCACGCTCAGAGAGAAAGATTATACTAACTACTGTTGTGCAGACTATATAAAAAAAAAACACAACTACACTCAGATACAATCCTCTCTCTCTCCTCTCCACTCCACACACCTCACCTCACCTCACACACACACACACCACAAAACACTTCATCACCACCATCACTGTCATTCTTTACAGGGCAGTAGACAGTCCCAAAGAAAGGTCATTTCTGCTCCCAAAGAGGTGTCTGTGGGTAATGGTGTTGAAATAAATGGGCCACCATTTGCCAGTCTCTTCTTGTACAGACCTCTGTGGACACACTACACCGTACTGAGGAGATTTCGGGTCTTGTGAAAATTTGCAGAAGCCAACTTTGGAAGCAAGGGATCGTTTGGCTTTCTCTGAATCCATGTGTTTGTGTGTCTGTCTGGTTTGTTCATACGTTCGTTTTGTATGCCTGTATGTCAGTCTGTCTGTTTACCTGCTTCCTTTCATTAATCACATATGAACACTTTTGTCTGAGTATGGTTAATTTTGTAACAAATTTACTACATAATCTCTTTATTATTTCAATGCGTCAGTATTTTCAATGCAAGAGCATATTGATTATATGTGCCAGACCATTTTTCTCAAAATTAGGGAAATTGCATTAATCTGATCTCCTATATGTTTCTTTCGCAACCATCTTGAATACAATAATTATCATTTAATAACCCATCTAAAAAGCAATATTCATTTCTTTCAAAACACCAGCTACATAAGGATTTATTCAATATTTTATCTGTTTTTATACATTTACTGGTTTCCCTACTGGTCTACTTATTATTATCGGAGACGGGATAGCCTAGTGGTTAGAACATTGCGCTCGCAATCTGACGACCCGGGTTCGATTCCCGTTCAATGGGATATTTTCCCCTGGAGTTAACTTCAGTGCAGACTCCACTCTCCCCAAAAGTCCTTCGGATGAGACTTTAAACCAAGGCCCCGTGTGCGAACGCACGCAGAACATCTTGCGCACAGGTTAAATCCTGTTCCGCTTTTCGTAAGAGTAGGCCATTGTGTGCCGGTGGGAACAGATGACAGAATTTACAAAACCGCATACACACGGGGACTGGATGTAAAAAAGCACATAATTGCTTATTCCATTATCCACTATATAAAATAAAAAATTATTAGGTTATTTTCCTTACATCTTATGTGTCAATTTGCTATTTACGTGTTAATCTGCTTATCGTGTATCACTTACTAAACCTTGTATCTACATATTTTCCTCCTTTTATAAGATCGTCTTGTTTAACATACATTGTTGTTGCTGCTGCTGCTGCTGCTGCTGTATGTTCCCCATCCCCCTTAGGGATGTCGGGGGTCTAACAGTATACATAGCATCCCCCACATTCTGGAAATTCTGTGCTAGAAATTTCCTCGTTTCTATCACTTTCTTTCTTTCTGCCTTGTTGCTTTTCTTCCTGTAACCGTCTTATCTATTTTCTACGTTCTTGATCCATTCTCCTGCCTTTTTTCCAGAAAGACTTAAAAAGTAACAATTCTCTCCCATGCCGAAGTCGGATGCGCTGGGTCTGACTTGTCAGGGGCTTAAGGGTAGCGTGACGCATTTTCACTCACATAACAGACAACAATATCCCCCGAGGGGATGCCGGGGGCCTATCAGTATAAATAGCATCCCCACATTCTGGAAATTCTGTGCTAGAAATTTCCTCTTTTCTATCACTCTCTTGTTTCTGCCTTGTTCCTTTTCTTCCTGTCACCTCCTTCTTGTCTTTTTTCTGCCTTCTTGGTCCATTCTCCTGCCTTTTTTCCAGAAAGAACTTAAAAGGTAACTATTCTCTCTTGTGCCGAAGTCGGATGAGCTGGGCCTGACTTGGCAGGCGCTTAACGGCAGCTTGACGCATTTTCGCTCATATAACAGACAACAATAGTTGCTGTCCGAGCGTTCGACGAAGAAGAAGAAGAAGACAGACAATAGTTGCTCTCTGTGCATTGAAGAAGAAGTATGTTCCCCAGATTAAGACCTTAGGGACCACTTAGGCTATGCAATCTCACTAACTGGTGATATATAGAAGATGATGTAACATTCAAAGTATACACCAGATAAGAAATCTTCTACTATGACTTTTCAAAGACTGCACACGTAGGCAGCCACAAAACAACTTCAGAGATTTTTTTCTAACGTAAAGGGAAATTCATATTGTTATGTTATGAGCCCGTCATGATTGAAGGCAGTCTCAACATAACATACTACAATATGACAGCATTATAATGCAGGCCTTGGCGCTTCGCTTCCATAAACACCACACATGGCTGAACCAGGAGGGATCGTGGCAGGATGGTTAAGAAGTTTGCCTATCAAACAAGTTAACCGTGAGGTTCTGGGTTCGATTCCCAGCCTCGCCCTTTCTTCCCAGTTTGACAAAAAAATCGAACTGAATATCAAAGTCCTTCGGATGAGACTATAAACCGAGGCCCCGTGCTCGAACACATGCAGAACATCTTGCGCACAGGTTAAATCCTATTCCGCTTTTCGGAAGAGTAGGCCATTGTGTGCCGGTGGAAACAGATGACAAAATTTACAAAACTGCATACACACGGGGACTGGATGTAAAAAAAGCACATGAGTGCTTATTCTATAATTCTCGATATAAAAGAATAAATAAAATTAAAATAAATTAATAAATAAACCAGTACCAAAGTTTTTTCAGATGCTCACTCCAATGTTCCATCAAAACCATACCCAGAATCTGTGTTTAGGTTGAATGTCACATAACCTTTAAAAAACGTAGACACTGCATCCTTATTTTTGTGTGTGTGTTCATTTAGATGGTATATAATGTTAGCTGCGCTCTCCATCTCTCTCTGTCTCTCTCTCTCTCTCTCTCTCTCTCTCTCTCTCTCTCTCTCTCTCTCTCTCTCTTCTCTCCTTTTCTTTGCTTCTCCCCCCCCCCCTTTCTTACCCCCCCCCACCCCTCAACCTCAGTTCTTTCTCTCTTCATCAGGCGAAGAAACACGATGATCAATCAATGAAGACAGTCCCTGACCCCCAGCAAAACAACAGAAATGTGAGAACACACAACAGTCACCAGGAAGACAACCTGACCTTATCACTTGTCATAACAAAAGGCAGGAACGTGACCAATGTTTTGAAGCAGAGAGACCTGGCAGATTCATAGTATGCTTTGGGATTTATCTTGCTTTGTAGGAAGTCTGTGCCTGTGTGTGTTCCTATACATACATTTTTTTCCCTACAAGTTGGTATGTCTTAAGATAACAACCCAAACTGTGTATGCACACTCCGTGTGAACTTGTTTAGTGGCACTGATAGACACATCCCTGCAAATACATGAGGACATACAAATGCATTCTGTGTGTGTTTGTCTATCGGTGTATGTCTCTCTCTGTTTCTGTTTCTGTCTCTGTCACACACACACACACACTCACACACACACACACACACACACACCACACACACACACACTCACACACACACACACACACACACACACACACACACACACACACACACACACACACACACACACACACGCACGCACGCACACACACACACACACACACACACACACACTCTCTCCTCTCTCTCTATCTCTATCTCTCTCTCTCTCTCTCTCTCTCTCTCTCTCTCTCCACACACACACACACACACAGAATTACAAATTCTTTTATTTCGAGGATAATGAATAAACACCCATGTGCTTTTTTACATCTAGTCCCACAGAGAGAGATAGAGAGAGCGAGAGACAGACAGACAGGCACACAGAGAGAGATAATGACAAATTCTTTTATTTCGAGGATAAGGAATAAGCACCCATGTGCTTTTATACATCCAGTCCTACAGAGAGAGACAGGGAGAGAGACAGGGAGAGAGAGACATAGAGACAGAGACAGAGAGGGGGGGAGAGAGAGAGAGATTAATAGTGATACAGGACTGAATGCCACACTAGCTTTCTGGAGTTGTTCCCTACAGACTACCATACCCAGCAGACGGCAGGAATCAATGCACTAAGTACCAACCACACCCTCACAGGATGCCAGCCATCAACCGTGTCCCTCGGTATACACTAATGACTAATCTACCCAGCTCACTATCCCACATTGTCATCGATCTTTTTATACTATACTGAAGATGGCGTTTTTTTGTTAGCGTTCCTGATCAGGAATATATTTCTTGTCTCCTATGATATTCCTGCTATTTAGACAAAAGTATTGTGGTGAAATGGATACGGAGGTTGATCTCTAATCTTTGAGTCTTGAGCACCGGGTCTGGATATTGATCAGACAGAGAGGTGGTCTTCCCTTTCAACTTTTGTGCAGACAAGCCAGCGCTTTAAACTGTTTTCTCAAGAGTGCTGATGCAAAGAATAAACAGACAGGTAAAGAGGAAAACCTTACTTTCATGCCAGCGTTTTTAAGTCGTGATCCAGGTAAAGACATGAATATACCCAAAATGCTTCTTCAAGAGGTTGTTGAGGAAGAGAAAGAGAGACAGACAGACAGACAGAGACAGAGATGGAGAGAGAGAGAGAGAGAGATGTAGTAATGATACTATTTTTATTACATTGGCAGACATACAATTACAATCTCCACAACTCACTATGCAATGAAGTATTTTTGACAAAATGTTTAAAAAAAAGAAAGTTGGTAAAAAGACAATTTTCTATGCTACTTCGAGAAAAGCACTGACAAAGAAATCTTTGACTTCATCAGACATATATCCTTGTTGGAAGAAAAGTTATGTTTTTGTAGATTATCACCACTGGTCTAGCAACTAGAACAACATCTTCAAGCTTCATAGCGACAGCAATTTATTTTTATGCCAGACAGAAATCTTAAAGAACCAAGAGTCGACTGAAATATGTTAAACTTTATTCAGTCAACCAAACTTGAAAGCACAGCCAACAAAAAAGTGTTGGCTTTCGACGAGAAAAGCTTTTCCTCCCCGGACAGAACCATTACCCAACATCACTTTGCTGTAAGGGCATTATGGCTGACGACCGTACTGACTGGTTTCACCATCTCCCATCTCTCCAGTGACGGTGTTTTCAAAACTTCAAGTCCACGACCTTGCATTTACCTTGTTCGTGTCACTCTATAAAGTAATACCCAAAGAATCGTCTTTTGACTAGATGCTAGCACAAGGACAGTTATATCAAAGACAGGAAAACATAAAACAGTGTACAACGTCTCAGACAGATTGAATTATTGATAGACAAGAGCCTGAGGCTTTCGGTGTTTTGTATATCATTATGCTCCTGGTGAAAATAATGTTTACAATGTGTAAGATGTAAACCGAGTGATATTTCGTGCTAACGATTTCTCTGGTTCGCATGACGTTCACATCTTTTCAAACCGTTGTTACATAAGATTTTATATTGAAAAAAAGAAAAAAAAACTTAATGTGGTCAAACCCTCCAGAGTTTTGTAAGTCATAATCATTTCCAAAGTGCAACTACGTGAAGAACCCAATACAGATCTGTTTTATTTATTTTTATTTATCCTTTTATTTTTGTATTACGAGGACACTAGAATATAAGCACTCACGTGCTTTTTTCTACATCCAGTCCCCAAGTTTATGTAGTTTTGTACATGTTGTCATCCGTTCCCACCGGCACACAATGGACTACTCTTCCGAAAAGCAGCGAAACAGGTTTTGACGTGTGCGCGAGATGTCCTGCTTGCGTTTTCACATAGGACCTCTGTTTATAATCTCATCGAAAGGACGTGTTTGTTGTTTGTTTGTTTGTTTTGTTGTTTTGGTGTTGTTGTTGTTGTTGTTGTTGTTTTTTGGGGGGAGCGGAGTGGGCACTGACAGATATGATTTAAGTGTTATGTAGCAGACTTCTAGCTGAGCTGTTTCATCTAAAGGGAATGCCTTCCAGTACAGCCAAAGAAGTAGGTCTTTGACATTACAGAGAGAAAACGAGGGGAAGAAACCCTGCGGGGTACTATTTCTCTGTCTCCAACCATGTAGAGTCAAGTATCACTCTTTACCCCCAAAAGACTCTGAAGGCAGTTGTTTTTTGTCTGTCTTCAGACAGACAGAGTCAAATATCATTCCTTGCACCTAGCAGTCACACAGTGTTAGCCCTTAAGGTTAAACAGAGCTGTCATTTGTGTACCGTCTGCCATTATCTTTCTCTTTAGAGAAACCTGGAAAAAAAAACTAGTACATGTTAATTTTATCTAATTTTGCCAATTATTTGAAAATATGATGGTGCATATTGCACGACCTTTTAATTTCTTTTTTTCTCGTTTGCATGAACACGTGGTTTGTCTTTTTATTGGTCTTGTCTCTTTTTTTGTTGTTACCTCTTTCGGTCCTTTTTATTTTTGCAATAGTTATTTTTCAGAGTCAATGGAAGTTATGTAAAGAAAACATCAAAACCAAACGAAAAATAAAAAATCGACAAAGCATGATAAAAATCAACAGTTACAAATAATGCAGTTTTGCAATATTGTTGTTAGAGGTACTCATTTTCGGGGACGGGATAGCTAGCTCAGTGGTCGGAGCACTCGCTTTCCCCCAGCCAAGGTTAAGCAGCATCGAGCGTGATTACTAATTGGATGGGTGACCGTCTGCGCGCCTTGGTTTCAGATCAGTCCCCCAGTTCACCCAGCTGTAAATGGGTACCTGCCTCTTTAGGGTCAGGGAAGATAAAGCAGCGAGGGAGAGGAGATGGGCGCCACCCTCAATATGCTGGCCCGTAGACAAGTGGTCTCTGACGCCTCGCTCCCCTACGACCTTATAGGTTGTGGGACACCTTTACCTTTTACTCATTTTCTGTATCAAAAATATATGTACAAACAACAGCAGTTTAGTCTTAAGCTTACATTATGGTTAAAGAAACGTTAAGTCTTTCATATTTCCTTTTGTAGACTGGACACAGCAAAACAGGCAGAGCTGGTCATAAACACCTGATTATTTCAGCTTACCAGAGCAGGCGGTTGCTTTAGAACTGTGCATGCACATCACACACGCACACACACACACACACACACACACACACACACGCGCGCGCGCGCGCGCGCGCTGTCATCTTCAACATGACAGTCAGTAGACGGTACCAATGAACGTCCATTTCTGTCTCCCAAAGAGGTGTCTGCCGGTAATGGTGTTGAAATAAATGGACCACCATTTTGCCATTACATTCCCCCTCTCGTCTAGACCTACGTGGCTAGACCATGAGGCATTGGCAAGACAGAGCTGCAGCATTGTGTGGGACTTTGCTGAAGCCATCTTTCCAAGCAAATTCTTTCTGTCTGCAGCCTGTCTTTCAATGTCTGCCTAACTGTCTCTGCCTCTAACACTTTCGAACAGTCTCTCTTGATCTTTGGATTTCTCTACTTGTCTGTTCAGAATATTTTATGCTTTTTTTTTAAATTTCTGTTATTTCGACCATAATGGAATAAGCACTCGTTTTACTGTTTTTACATCTAGTCCCCGTGTGTATGCAGCCTTGTAAATTTTGTCATTGGTACCCATGTTTCCGAAAAGCGGTACAAGTTTTGACGTATGGGCAAGATGTGCTGCTTGCGTTTGCACACCGGCCTCGGTTTCTAGTCTCAGATTGTGTCTTTTAAAGAAATTTTCATATTAAAATAATAGTCTTGAGTCTGGAATACTGCTTGCCTATCATTTTGCAATGAGCTCTTTCTTTTCAGTTACTGTTTTTATTGATATTATTTTTTGGTGTATTGCTGTTAGGTTTATTCTCCTGTTGAATTCGTTTGCAACTCTCCACCCCAAAAGGAGTGAAAAGAATTAAATCTTGAAATCTCGAAATCGTGTGTGTGTGTTTTTCCATGTGGGTGTCTTATTCTCTGTCAAAAAATTGAATTATTGTCGCTGGAAAATGTTTCGGTTTGTATTTATTTTGGTGCAGGAAGCAATTATTATGAAATGTTTCAGATTATAATAATTATTGGTGTCAAACTCAGTTGAACACTCTCAACAGTAGAACACATAAAAAACTCTGTCCGATTTTTCTCTTAAAATAACACAAATGCAGTCATTGCAAAGCTAGTGACGCGCATATTTCAGATTCCAGCGTTATAATAATAATCATCATCATCATCATAATCATAATCATAATGATAGTAAATAAATTGTCACCAGAAATAAGCAATCATTTTCTTGGTTTTTAATTTGTTTTTCAATTTGTTTTTGTGGACGTTGTTGAACTCGTTTCATATTGCACATATAATACACCAAATTCCAGTAAGTTCAAGAAAGAGCTTTATTTAAGTCATCAGCATTGATGTTTCAGTTCACTTGAGACAGGAGGAAGACAATAGTTGGGCTGGTGTTGTTTAGCTGGGGGCTGTTCTTTTAGTTCATCTGTGATGATACCTAAGACCTGGTGTTCACGTGCCTATCCCGATAACGTATCTATCTAAATGTAGGGACTGTAAAAGGGAATCTCATTATGTTTTGAGAGTGTTGTTAGTATTGGTATTGTTCTTGCGGGATGTCTTATTATAAAGTTTTAATAGTACTATTATAATGTTTCAGTGAGAGAGATAGAGAACAGACAGACAGACACAGACAGACAGACAGATAGACGGATTGACAGACAGACAGACCCACATATAAACAGACAGATGGACAAACATGCAAATTGATCAACCAAACAATCAACAGACAGAGGGACAGAGAGTTACAGTCATTCATTTTCCAAAATATTCTACATATTCTCCTTTTTTGCGCTGTTAGCCATTGAATCATTGGCGGTATCTACATAGATTTAAAAGTGATTTGGAAGATCCATGAACGTGCACACATGTATATATCCATGCATACAAGCAGCACACGAACGCATATGTACACACACATGCAAGGAAGCAAGCAAGACACACACACATTCACTCACACACACACACACACACACACACACACACACACACACACACACTATCCCTACTTTCATCATCACCACTATACACACACACACCACTATCCCTTCGCAGAACATCTTGTGCGCACGTTAAAACCCGTTCCGCTTTTCGGAAGAGTAGGCCAATGTGTGCCGGTGGGAAAGGATGAACAATTTTACAAAACCGCATACACATGGGGGCTGGATGAAAAAAGCACATGAATGCTTATTCCATTTTCCTCGAAATAAAAGAATAAAATAAAATAAAAAATAAAAAAATACTTTCATCATCACCACTACACACACACTATCCCTACTTTCATCATCACCACTACACACACACACACACACACACACACACACACACACACACACACACACTATCCCTACTTCATCAGCACCACTACACACACACACACTATCCCTACTTTCATCAGCACCACTACACACACACACACTATCCCTACTTTCATCAGCACCACTACACACACACACACTATCCCTACTTTCATCAGCACCACTACACACACACACTATCCCTACTTTCATCAGCACCACTACGTTTTCCATGACTGAAGACGAAACAGAGGATAGACATGAAAGGTGGCTTTACCGCCCAGAGAACTTCCGATGGTAATAGTTTTCAAATTATAGCCAACCCCTCTGGTCTTTCAGTTACTCCAGACTTCCACGCTAAAAGGATTTCAGGGAAATTGAATGTGACATTTTCGTCTCCAGGAAATGCCAAAAAATATCTTATTGCAGTTCATTACGTAATCTCTTGACAGAATTCGTTAATTATCTTATTTGGATTTTGTCAAACAAGTGGGAGATTTCGAAATAAGGACTATCGTTTTACCGGTAGCGGAAAATAAAATCACTGTTTGGTGGGGTTTCTTCTTGTCAGTGTCATCATAACGAGGGTCATCGTTATCGTTGTACGTAATGCATCGTCATTGCTAACAAATCACTATCATCATCATTGTTATAATCATCATCAATGCCATCATCATAAGTCATCATTGGTATTCATATTATCATTTACATCCTCCTCCTCATCATCATCATTGTCCTCCTCTTCATTTTTTGTGCTGAAAAATTGAAACACTTACTTTTATTCCACAGTGCTATGCAGTTTAAAAAGTCGGAAGGTTCTTAATAAACTGAAAATGCGTTCTGCCTTTTTCGCTCTCATAAGACAAAATATGCGAATGATTCAAAGGTGCTGATGTTTTTTTTAAATGATTTTTAACAGTCTTTAACAGATTTTTAACTTGGTGATTTGTCTTTATTGACCATCCATACAAATGTGACAGGCGATACTCCATTTTATCACTTTTTTTTTTACTTTGCTATCTTCACATCTGCCATCCCTTTCCAGTACCTTTCCATTGCTATAAAATAGCACTCTTTTTTCAGATTCCTTTAGCACACACACACACACACACACACACACACACACACACACACACACACACACACGCACGTGCGCGCGCGCGTACACACACACACACACACACACACACCACACACACCATCGCCACTTTTATCAGTGCATTTTTTCTCTCTGAAGGCCAGCGTTTTCGGTATTGGTAAATGGTTTTCCCCTTGTTCACCGGCTCAAGATACTCAACTGCCCAAAGCCATTTTAACAGTAACTGGAAATTATTATCAAACTCTTTAGCACATCATCCAAACTACCGGATTTTTTTTCTAAAGATATTTATTAGATAATAAGTGAGTCAATATTGCAAACGTGAAAGCGTTGTACTCTCAACCTTTCCCGAAAAAATTGAGGTGGGGAGAGGGGAGGGGGGGGGACTTGACTTTGCCCTGGCATGGGGTCATTTATCCAAATTTTGTGTGTAATACTTTTATGCAACTGGAATGGGCCTTTGAAATAAACTTATATATTTCCCTTACCTTGCCTTGCCTTGACTTGCCTTGTCTTGCCTTGCCTTGCCTTGCCTTTCCTTGTCTCGTGTTGGTACGCAGCATTCTACAAGAACCTTCCAGACTGGGGGAGGGGGGTAATTGCAGAGGAGGGGAGGGGGTAATTCTTATCTCTGACGAGCCTGTCCATTTTAGGGCAACACCCACTTAGCCACAAGACAGATGATACACCTGATAGGTGTCCTTACCGCCAACAGAATTTCCGTTGGTAATGGTGTTCAAATTATAGCCAACTGGTTTGGCATCCACTTACGTCTGTTCTTCCAAGCTAAAGGGGTTACACATTAAAAAAGATATTATGTTTATTCCCCTAAAAATGGGGATTAATTTTATAATTATGGCAAATTTCCGTAGGAAAGTATTGAAAACAACTGCTCTTTCTGATAGGTCATATATAATATATATATATATATAATAAGTAGTGTGTTTTGTGTGTGTGTGTGTGTGTGTGTGTGTTTGTGTGTGTGTGTGTGTGTGTGTGTGTGTGTATCTTCATATATATATATATATATATATATATATAATCTTTAGATAGATAGATAGATAGATGTGAGAGAGATTTTATATTTTATACCACTTCAAGTTACGGCAGATTTCTCTGCGTGAAATTCGGGCTGCTCTCCCCGAGGAGAGCCCGCCGCCGCCACAAGAGCAGCGCCACCCAATTGTTTTTTCTGCATTTTTTGTTTCCCTACCAGAGTGCCTTTTTTTCTACAGAATTTTGCGGGAGAGCTGTTGCGGTGGGTTCTTTTCCGTGCGCTAAATAATAATGTGTATCACACGGGACCTTGGTTTATCGTCTCAGCCGAAAGAGTAGCACCCAGACCACCACTCACGGTCTACTGGATGGGGGAAAAGTTGCTGGCCAAAATGGGGATCGAACCACCACATATTTTGAACCTGGAGTTTTGGCTTTCTCGGAAGGTGCATTACTTCTAGACCACCGATCCACCAATGAATGTGTTGATGTTGATTTTGCATGGTGCTGTAAGCTGTAAGCTCTATGATGACATTACCTGATTCATTCTGTTATCCTTTAGATGTATGGTCGTTTGCTGGTAACCTAAATGACTGTATATGTTTTGAGAGTATTAATAAAATTAATAAAGTATTTGGAATTGGAAGTATGTGTGTGATATTAAGCTGGATTTTTGGCTTTAAATGCGTAACTTTAACAACCCGAGCTCTGTACTTCCAGTTCAACCAGTTACACTGGTACTTGGTACACCGGAAACTCCGTCAGGGTTCCCCCCCCCCCCCCCTCTTCAACTCTTTCTTCACGTAGTCCAGCGTCCAGGAACGGAGCTCAATGCCATTCTAGAAGAAAACATTGGAAGGCTACGGCCCAAACAACGTGCGAAGTCAAGGTAACTACTCTATCCATATTTAACCAGGTACATAATTCATGAAAGGCACACACAGCAAATAGCTCTATCGTTGGCTAGCCAAATGTAAGAAAACCAAATTCCTTTCATCACTCATACCAAGGTACCAAGTTAATCATAGGGACCCAATAGAGAGTATACGATTGTTAATCCAACAATCAGAGACTACATTACTCTCAACTGACACTATCTTAATAATGTCCAACAGAACGTAGTCTATTCTCATATCTCTTTCATAACATTGGTTCCTATCATACCTCATGGATATTGTAGCACCAGAGACAGAGACAGGCAGACCGGCAAAGACAGAAAGACAGACAGAGACATACAGAGACACAGAGACAGACAGAGACACAGAGACAGACAGCGAGTAAACATATTCTAGATACCAGCCGCCATGGCGCAGTGGTTAGCGCCTTGGGTTACGGACTGGAAGGTCGCGGGTTCGATTCCCATAAGAGTCATAGGGATTTTTCGGACTCCGGCCGGCTCCTACCCAGAGTGAGTGTGCTGTGGGCTCAGTGGGAAGACTGGGACCACACAGTCGAGTTTCATCCACTTAACGGATGCGAGTTTGAGAGTGTTGCTCAAATTACCTGACCAACACTGCAGGTGTCTGTATCTCTCGGGCCCGGTTGACGCCGGGATATATTATGATAGTAAGCGTAGAGTACAACCCTGTCAAGTAGTCTCAAAGCATATGCACTTCCACAGCAGCATCATTACGTCATCCTCATTGTCATTGATCATCATGCATTAAAAAAAAAAATGCCTCTGATTCGGTGTCCGGTTTCTCTGGTCTCATGGTGACTTCAGATTCGGTTTGCCCATACACTTCTGTGCCTGTGGTGAGTTTGTGTCAAAGCCTTTGGGGTTGGAGGTTCAGGGGGGACGGTCGTTGGAGGGACGTTGTGGTGGTTGCCACCTGGGGTGGGCAACTCACTCAGTCTGGCTCCGCGACTGAGCTAATACTGTCGTTAGTAGGGGGCTTAGTAGGTGGTGTCCTGCCTATGTTAGCTCAGAACAGGCACCACTGAACACCACCAAAGTGACCCAGCAGCAGTGCAGGGCCCCTCTGGCTGGTGGCCCCACGGCGGCCTGATAGTGATGGGCTCCCTGTGGACTTCCGACCCTGAGGATAAGACATAACAAATCTGGGTATGGTTGTGGCGGGGAGATTCTAGATTGTCACAGAAATCACATACAAAATTGTTAACTTTGGAGGCAAATGACTGACCACACACCTAACCACACCCATAGGTCCTAGCCTAACATCTTTAACAGCCTAATTACCACAGGGGAAGAGCTAGGCCTAGTCCTATTACAGCATATCTTCAACACTCAGTCACTTCACTCCACAGTCGTTTACCCTGACAACTTTGTGGTCAATCCCCATTATTTTTCCCCGGTGCTCAATGGGATTTGTAAACTTCATATCGATATAACACATACATCACATATTGATTAGTTGATGATGAGATTCCACTTTAACATGAACATTTAACCATAGAAATCAGAATAAATCCACGATCACATTAATATTCAACAGCCAAATTCTTATGACCTTAGCCAACTCTTTTATGTGCAAAGATGCAAAGATGATGTTGACTACCTAGTTTTTACATTTCTCTGAATTACTTGCCTGATTGTCATTGTTATGAGTGTAGTCAATACATAATTATTTGTGTGTGTGTTTTATTTTTATTTTTATAATTTTATATCGAGGATAATGGAATAAGCACTAATGTGCTTTTTACATCCAGTCCCCGTGTGTATGCAGTTTTGTTAATTCTGTCATCTGTTCCCACCGGCACACAATGGCCTACTCTTACGAAAAGCGGAACATGATTTAACGTGTGTGCCAGATGTTCCGCGTGAACACGGAACACGGAGCCTCGGTTTATAGTCTCATCGGAAGGACTTTTGGGGAGAGTGGAGTCTGCACTGATGTTAACTCCACACTGGTGTGTGTGTGTGTGTGTGTGTGTCTGTGTCTGTGTGTGTGTGCGCGCGCGCGCGCGCGTGTATGTGTGTGCGCATGTGCGCGTGTGTTTTTGTGTGTGTTCATGACATTTTTATTTGAAGTCATTTTGGAATGCTTTAACCAATAATTATGAAATAGCTTTTTTGTGTCTTTTGAGATTTTTGATGCGTATCAATCTGTCTGTCAGTATTGTGGGGGTGGGGGAGGTCTCAATTCAAAAGTTGTAGTGTGCAAAGTGCACACTATAACAATATAAAAGAGAAGAAACCATGTAAATAGTGTCATTTTGGTTAACAGAAAGAAACGTCAACAAATTCATTGTACTTTTATGGGAAAGCAACAGCAATAGTAAACTACACAAAAACAAATATTATATATAAGCAGACTTAGGAAATTATGCAAAAGCAATTTGCATCCCCATGCACACGTACACGTACACACACACGTACACACACGCGCGCGCGCGCGCCCGGGACCCAAAAACCCGCCAAAGCCAAAAAAAAATCTTTATGAAAATAAGATTTTAAAATACATTTATTCTAAAAATTGCCCATTGAATTAATTAAATGAAACAAAAAGGTTGGTTTAATTTTATTTAATAATATCAATCGAAAAAAATTTTTTTAAATCGATAAATTTTAATTTGAAATGTACCCCTGCACAAAAATTCCCATCTTAAAAAGGGGAACAAAACGGGTCCAATCCAAAACAAACACACCCAAAATACCATCCAAAAATTTTGGGAAATTTTTCATAAAATTTAAACCAACGGGGGTTTTTTTCCTTTATTTTGGTTCTTGCGGCCCAAAGGTAGGCGCAGGGCCGCTTTTTTGGGGCCCATACACATTTATTGATTTTTGACTTTCCCTTTTTGCCTTTTTACGCCACCCCTTTTTTGGGGGGGGCTCCCCCATTTGGGGCGCACCATAAAAAAAAAACCCTTAAATTTTGGCTAACGCCAACCCAAAATTTCCCCAGGAAGCACCCCATGTAAACACCAAAAAATATTCCAGCAAAATACCTTTCCCCCCCTCACCCCACTCCCCCCCCCCACCCCCCCCCCCCGCCCCCCCCCCCCCCCCCCCCCAAAACCCTTTTTTTTCTTTTCAAACCCAAACCCCCCCCCCCAAAAAAATCAAAAACCCCCCCCCCCCCCCCCCCCCCCCCCCCCAAAAAAACCCCCCCCCCCCCCCCCCCTTAAACCCCCCCAAAAAAACCAAAAAAACCCCCCCCGAGGGGTCACATTTTGGGGGTTTTCTTTTCCCCCACTCCCCCTTTCTCCTATTCCAACCCGGGAACTTGTGAATATCAATTACCTCCCAAAAACTTCCCCCCCCCCCTTCTCCTGTACCCCACACACACCATCCTATGTGTTTATTTTTCCCCCCCCCATCCCTTTTTCCCTTCCCCCCCCCCCCCCCCCCCCCCCCTCATCCCCCTCCACCCCCCCTTTCCCCCACTACCCCCCCCCTATTTTTTACCCCCCACCCCCCCCCTAGCCTACCCCCTTTTTGAAACCCCCCCCACCCCCCTTTTTAGGCTTTGCTAAGGCACAGCCAAACCTCCGACTTTACAACTTGATAAGGTCGCGCTTTGTAGTATTCCCAAATGTTTGAGTTTCCAAAATTTTTAACATTGAACAATGTTTCTGGGTTTCGTTAAGCCCCAATTTTGGGGAAAAGGGTAGAAACTTTAACAAACCTTACAGTTTGGTGTGGTTTTTTGTGCCATAGTGGCTTGTGATTACTGCCATCAAGTTTTTTTATTTTTGTAATGTCTTGTTTCTCTCAAATAATATTATTAACAGGTAAAAATACCCCTTTTTCCCCACAACCACACAAAACGCGCGGCCCCCGCCACACAACACACAACACACACACCGCCCCCACCACACCACACACCAAAAACACACACACAAAACCAACAACCACCCACGCAACAACACGCATCAAGCACACAACCACATGGACCAACGCGCCCCCGGCGGAAACACACACTGGAACCCCCCCCCAAACCCCCCACCCCACACCCCCCCCCCCCCCCCAACACACACACACGTACAAGCGCATATGTGTACATACACATGCATGTACATGCACATGCATGCAGGCATGCACCTAGACCTATGTGCGCCCATCATGAAACGAATTCACATTAAGTGATTTTCACATAACACCTGTTGCTGTCAGTGTCAGCAAGACTTGTAGGAAGGAAATATTTTCTTGGTTTATGCTTTAAAAGGCTTAATTATATCTAAGGAGTTGATAAAACTCTTTCTCTAAACATTGTTTTATCTCAAGCACGATCCTCGAATCATTTATCTGTGAAAACTTATTTTCCATCTTGCCATGTGTTCTTCATTCTATGTATGTGTGTGTGTGCGCGCGCGTGTGTGTGTGTGTGTGTGTGCGCGCGCGCGCGCACGTGTGTGCGTGAACTGGGCAACCGTCATCAATTCAACAGTAGAAGAAAAGATTCTTACGACACAATGAGGTTAACCCTTTGTTATTGTTTTTATTGAACATCGTGTAAGCTATACATGCAACTGAAAGTCATCTCTGTGTGTTTCCTTCTATCTATTTCAGTGATTAATTTTTTGTTTGTGCTTTTTCAAACATATATGCACATGTCATATATTCACGTTGTGTGCGCGCATGTGTATGTGTGTGTGTGTGTGTGTGTCAAGTCAAATTTTTTATCCAGATGATACATTGAATAAGCAATGCATTTGCTTTTTTTCATCAAGCCATCTATTTAGGAACAAAAAAACGTGTGTGTGTCACTGTGTGTTGTGTGTGTGTGTGTGTGTGTCAAGTCAAGTCAAGTCAAAATTTTATTTCCAGATGGAACATTGAATAAGCAATGCATTTGCTTTTTTTCATCAAGCCATCTATCTAAGAACAAATTTCGTAATGATTATACTAAGACATTACATTATTGCATCATTTACCGTTAAATTAAACCAGTAAAGTGTGTGTGTGTACTTTGTGTGTGTGTGTGTGTGTACTTTCGTTTGTTGTTCAGTGGGACTATGGACAGAAAGTAGACTAGCAGCTGTTAGGCCTAGGCCTATGTGCAGGTTATAGCAACCAAATCCAAGTGGTTCAGAATGAAGGGCTCAGTGATAGGCTAGCCTAGGTGTAGGCCTAGCCCCATTGAGCTGAGAATAAGACAGGAAACAAGTGGGAGAAAGGGAAAGGATGGCTGACCCTCTTCCTTCTTGATTGTTTAGGCTTTAGGCCCTAACACACCCCCCATCTCCTCCTCGCTGATTTCATCCCAGAGGGTGGGAGCGAGGAGGCGGGAGGGGGGTGGGGGGGGCCATGGAAGTGGGGGGGGGGGGGTGGGGGGGGGGGTAGAGGGTGAGGTGGGGTGAGGTGGAGTGGACTGGGTGTGTGAGGGTCAATTGGGTCTATACTGTGTGTAGTCAGAGAAAAGAAGGTCTCACAGGGCCCTTATCTCTAGAGCTGGTCACTGCTTTA
Organism: Rapana venosa; assembly: GCA_028751875.1. NCBI lineage: Eukaryota > Metazoa > Mollusca > Gastropoda > Neogastropoda > Muricidae > Rapana > Rapana venosa. The sequence continues at coordinate 66,430,886 of CM054135.1, forward strand.
CACTCGATTAGCTCAGTGTGACACGTTCTTTTGTGTTAGGTTTGTACACAAACATTGAGTACTGATGCATTCTTTAAAAATCTGTAGGCCTACAAGTTACAACACTAAACCTGACCCTGTACTGAACAGAGCAAGTCCAAAATTCTATGCTGAAATCTGATCAGCTTCTGTGGAAAGTGTATCTATGGTCTTCACGTGGAATTATCTGACGACCTGGACCTGGGTTCGAAGCCAATTCAAGGGGTTTTTTTCCCCCTGGAGTGCAGACTCCACTCTACCCAGAAGTGCGGATGAGAATATAAACCGTGCCCCCTATGCGAACGCTCTCAGCACATCTTGCGCACATGTTAAATCATGTTCTGCTTTTCGAAAGAGTAGGCCATTGTGTGCTGGTAGGAACAGATGACAAAATTGACAACGCAAAAAAAAAGCACACGAGGCTTTTTCCCATTACCCCAAATAAAAATAATAAAAAAAATGATGATGTGATGAAATATAAAAAAATAAAATAGTAAAATAAAAAAATTTCCATACCCATAAGGGAACAGTAAACAGCCAACCTGCTTCCCTTCTTCAATAATCGCCTCAAATGTAATATTAAACGCTCTTTCTCGATTTATACATTGTGAGAGGCAGTAGCCGAAAATTTACCCAAACCCAAATTTCAAATGCTCGTGCGTGTTTTGCACGCGCTCAGTCGGCGTGAATGTTTGGGGTTGGTATTTTGGGGGAAGGGGGGGGGGGAAGGGGCATAGGAGAGAGAGGAACTCGAATCGAATATTTAAAGAAGGTTTGGAAAAGCAAGCTTTCTTTACACCAGGCCCTCAAGTTCAAAAAGTGAAACAAACAGAAAAACCAAATAAATCAACAAGAAAAATAATGTAAAAAAGCAGGGAATAAATCACACAAATTGCCATTCAATTTTTTGGTAAGTCAGAAACAAGGGAAAACTACAAAAATTAATCAATCATGATAAACAAGACCAAAAAAACACGAAAAACTCCCCCCCCGACACCCCACCCCCTTAACAACAACCATCCCCCAAAAATCAACACACCATAACACACACGCGCGCGCGCGCGCAAGCACACTCACACACAACTACGCACAAAACACCAAAACCCCCGCCAACACAAACACCACACACAACGGGGCGCAATCACAACCCACTGCGCGGGGCGAGCACACACACACAAATCATTCGGATAAAAACCCTACCCCTGTACATCCCTCACTTTTAAAATACCCTTTATGTCATAATCATCAAAGTATCAAACCCCACAAATTTCCCCCGCATCAAACAGTGAGTATTTTTAAGCATAACAAAAAAAAACAAACAAAAAAAAAAATAACCCCAAAACAAGCCTAACATCGGGACACACACACACACACACCACACAGTTAAACAGCACGCACACACACAGTTCAACAATACGCTCACCCAAGTATATTACAGAAAATTAAACAAATGTGTGTGGACCTTTTTTAAAAAGATATCTACTTTTTCTTTTATAAAGACTGGGTTTCGTTCCATAATTTACGGGGAAATAAACAAAGATGACAATGGACAGTAGTAACAACACTACTTCTTTTACGAACAGTTTTTAAAAGGGAACCTCGACAAAGATAATTGGGGCATTTTTTTTCTACTTATACATAAATCACATCAACAACCTGACCTTTGGGGGTCGTGGGGGGACATAAAGACGATGCCGTGGTAAGCCTCCTCCATCCTCTCGGTCCTCGGGCCTGCGCAGTATCCGATCTCCCTGGTCCATTCCTGATGTTTTCCATCCCCGACTTTTTCTGTCTTCCCCTCCTTCTCCCCCTTTGAGTGTTCCCCAGTACTGTTTTGGGGAAGGTTGTGGGGGGTGAAGTGGCCGAACCATGTCACTTTTTCTTTTTGACGATGGTGAAAGGGGGTTTCCCGTGGACCTGCCAGCTGTGTTATTTGACTCTTACAAATTCATTGGGCTTTCGTTCTCTCCAAGATATCCCAGTAGTTTTCTATGGGATTTTGTTTCGAATGACGGATTTGCTTTTCTGTTCGCGTCAAGTCCAGGTTTCACTTCCGTACAGCAGGATTGACTGAATTAGGGCTTTGTAGAGCTTTAGTTTGATTGGGAAACTGATCTCTTTACTTTCCATATGGTGGTGAGTTTTGTCATGGAAGATGTTGCCATGGCTATTCTGACTTTGATTTCTGTCGTCGATCGCCCGTCCTTGTGAGTGTAGCGCCGAGGTATTTAAAAGCATCTACCTCCTCCAGTTGTTGGCGTCATGTAAATTTTAGCGGTGGCATTGCTCGTGCTGTTCACAAGTACTTTACTTTTCTCCGAGCTCACCTCCATCCCATATGCTCCAGCTCTGTTCTCAAGTCTGGTCGTAAGATCTTGCAGCTCTGTGTTACTTCCGCCCCATGAGGTCAATGTCATCGGCAAACCGTAAGTTGTTGAGGGGTCTGCCGCCAATGGAGATGGTAGAGTGGAAGTCATGGAGGGTCTCTCTCATGATGTTTTCCAAGAACAGATTGAACAGGACTGGAGATAACAGGCATCCTTGTCGGACCCCAACTGTGGTTTTGAAGTAGTCCCGACCTGATTGTTCAGAGGACTGCACTGCTTGCAGTGTTGTATAGTGCTTGGATGGATTGCACTAGTCCTTCTTCAATGCAAACATTCTGAGGACCGCCACAGGCCTTCGTGCCATACTCTGTCAAAAGCTTCTTGAAGTCGATGAAGTTGTGGAACAGGTCTCTCTGATGTTGGAGATGTTTTTTCCATCATGATGTGGCAGTTTAAAAATCTGTTCGATTGTGCTCCTGCCTGCCCTGAACCCAGCTTGTTCCTCTGCAAGGTGTTCTTCTGCCTCCTTCATGAGTCGATTCAAAATAACTTTGAGCATGATCTTGCTGGCGTGGCTGATGAGGCTGATTGTTCTATAGTTTTGGCATGGCGTAAATTCCCCTTCTTGGGCAGGGGTATGATGAGTGATTGTGTCCATTCTGTTGGCCACTGTTTTGTCTCCCAAATCTTCTGACAGATAGCTGTAACATATGTGATGACTGTTTCGCCACCATGCTTGAGCAGCTCTGCTGGTATATTGTCTGCTCCTGGGGACTTTCCTACTGGTAAGCTGCGGAATGGCTTCTTCCACTTCTTCCCTCAGTATAGGTAATGGCGAGGGTGCTCTTGATTGTTGCTGCTTTCTCTTCTATTATGCTCTTGTCAGGTTGTATTGGGTAGTGTACAGTTCTTGACATATTCAGACCACTGTTCAATGCAGCTGGCTTTCTGTGAGGAGGTTTCCGGAGCTGTCTTCAATGACTGATGATTTGGTTTGAAGTGGTTTTGTGAGTTTCTTCAGGTGTCGTATGCCTTTTTACTGTGCCCACTTTCATGTTTTTTTCGATCTCATCACATTGATCACTGATCCACTTCTCTCTGCCTTTAACATTGACTTCTTCACGAGATTGTTGGCCTCCCGGTATTCTTTAGGGTTGGAAGACCTGGTTGGTTTCAGTGCTCTTCTTGTATCGCAGAGGTCCAAGATGTCATTGGTAGTCCATGGCTGGTGTTTATTCCTCTGACGACCGAGTACTCCTCTGCTGTTTCTCGACTGCCTCATTGAAGTTGTTGGTGAGGTCATTGATGTCATTGTCCAGGAGGGTTAATGCCGCAAAACGTCCGCCAAGCTTAGCTTGGAAGACCTCCTCGACATCTGGATCTTTCAGTTTGTCCACGTCAAATTTGATACGTGGGTTTGCAGGCTGTTTGTTTTTCTTCAGCTTCATTTTGAATACCAGCAGCACAAGGTCGTGGTCGCTGCCTATGTCAGCTCCAGGGTATGTTCTTGTTCTGGCTCTGTTGATGCTGGATTTGAAGCGCCGTGGTGTTAAGATAAAATCTATTTGGTTATGGATCTTGCGTTTGGCGCATGCCAGGTTGTCCTCCTTGACTGCTTGTGGGGATAGAGGGTATTGGCAATGGTAAGTCTGTGGGTGCAGGCAAACTCCAGCAGACGTAGTCCCCTGTCGTTGGTCTCCCCGATTCCAAACTGACCAACTGTTCCGGCCCATTGGTTGTAAGAGTCAGGACCTACTTTGGCGTTAAAATCCCCTTGGATGATGATGATGTCCTTCTTGGGTATTTTCTTAATGGTCACTTCAAGATCTTCATAAAATTCTTTACTTCTTCATCTGTATGGTCAGATGATGGTGCATAGATTTGTATGATGGTGATGTTCTTGGGCTTGGGCCGACACCCGGATGCTGATAATCCTGCTGGAAGCCGGTGACAGCTGATAATGCACCCCCACTACTTCCTTTCTGACAATAAATGCCACTCCATGTTGGTGATGTTTCTCTTGGCCACTGTACCAGATCTTGTTGCCTTCTTCAGTCAATGTCTCACCAAATCCTGTCCATCTCACTTCTCCTAGTCCAATAATGTCCCATTTATATCGGCTAAGCTCATACTCTAGTTCTTTGATTTTTCCGCACTGGTAGAGTGTACGGACGTTCCATGTACCAATGGTGATTTGTTCTCTAGGGAGCTTAAGTAATGTTTTAACTCCAGTAGCTGACTTGTCACTTCCACCCTGGTGTTGATCAATGGAAAGCGCGGTAGAAAAACATGAAAGACAAATGCAAAGCCGAAATGATACCGGATCGGTCGAGGCCCGGGTTACCAACGACCGCGCTTTCCTTCCATTGATACATAAATACACCTTTATTAAAGAGACAATGTAAACTAAAAAAGAAAAAAAGAAGAATGTTTAACTCTTTGTAGCTCTTAGTTTCTAAGGAAGTAGTTCTAAGGAGAATTAACTTGAGAGACCGTTTATATACTCTCTCAAGTTGTCCTATACAGTTTTTTACTTGCCAAATCCCAGCATGTAGATGCATAGTCAAGATCAGGTTTTATGTAAGTGTAGAGGAATAGTTTTCGAATAGTTTTTTTGTTGATCCAGGAAATGTTTTATTCCGTTAAGTTGAATAGCTTCTTGGAGAGATAGAGAGCATGGTGGTGGGGTAGGCCTAGGCCTAAGTGATTGGGGTGCCTAGGGAAGTGTAGTGTGTGTGTGAGTGCCCGCGCGCACGTGCGCACATGCACATTCAATGTGTTTGCATTCACTGTCTGCTTGTATGCATGCTTCCCGGTAGATGCATGCATGCCCCCTTGAGTATATATATGTGGATAGATGGGAATGTGTAAGTATTCTGAATTTGAAGGAATTGTGAAAGATGAGTGCTGGGCTGAAAGAAGGATAATATTTAGAAATAGTCAACATGGTTTTTTTATTTATTTATGCTTTTATATCGAGGATAATGGAATAAGCACTCATGTGCTTTTTTACATCCAGTCCCCGTGTGCATGCAGTTTTGTCAATTTTGTCATCTTTTTCCACCTGCACACAATGGCCTACTCTTCCGAAAAGCGGAACAGGATTTAACGTGTGCGCAAGATGTTCTGCATGCGTCCGAACACGGGGCCTTGGTTTATAGTCTCATCCGAAGGACTTTGACACTCGGCTCGATTTTTTGTCAAACTGGGAAGAAAGGGCGAGGCTGGGAATCGAACCCAGAACCTCGCGGTTTTCTTGTTGGCAGGCGAACGTTTAAAGAGCCATATGGGTTGTTCTAAAAAACATGTGCTATTTCTATGACATAGAGACCCCAAAATAAATTTCACTCTACATGCATGTCTTTATGTCACACAGTACAGCATTTCAATATATCATTTTCTAAAACAGAAAAGATGATCAGTCAAGTCACCTTGTTGTAACAGATGATTTGATAAATAATTGTTTTGCTGTGTTAGGGTTGTGACATGGAATAAAATAAAATAAAGAACTTTGAGGTCTTTAAAAACAGCATGCTTTCTAAAACCTGGTATAAATTACTTGTAAACCAAGGAAGAAAAGGTTCCCATATGAAAAGAACTGCCGAAATGATTATGAATGTGCTTTTTTTCTGCAGTTTTCAAAATCCACATTAGTCCTCCATGCTCACCGTAACTTCACATTCTCATGCATCCATAATTATTGAAATATACAGCTCAAGTCAGGCATGAAGTACTTCTTATCCCTGCTCACAAGAGGCACACAGCAGCTGTTCAAAACAATATACTGTTTATTGCATTTGATTATAATAATAATAATAATATATGGAATTTATATAGCGCTGAATCTTGTAAATAAACAAACAAATCGAAGCCCTTGCACTCAATCATTTACAGGCATGCAACTCTCCTTAAACATAAAGAACAACAGATTTCAAAACCATGCGCGCGCACGTATGCACGCATGCACGCACACACACACACACACACACACAACACACACACACACACACATACACACTCAACACACACACACACACACACACACACACACACACACACACACACACACACTCGGAACAACACTTAGAAGGTGAAAGATGCTGTTGAAAATAAGGGACAGATATTTGGGGGGAAAGTCTCAGGTAGGAAATAAGTGTGTTTTGAGGCTGGATTTGAAGGTATCAAGTGAAGGCTTTTGGCGAAGTGAAAGAGGGAAGTCATTCCAGGTGGATGGACCAGAAACAGAGAAGGAGCGACGGCCAACAGTGGTTTGTTTGAATCTGGGTGTTCGAAAGCACAAAGTATCTGCCGCTGAACGAAGGGAACGGGATGGAGTGTACAGGTGAAGACAGTTACAGAGATAAGAGGGTGCAGATTTGTGGAGACATTTGAAACAGAGGGTATTGATTTTATACTCCAGTCTTTGTGAGACAAGCAGCCAGTGAAGAGATCGCAGAAGAGGAGTGATGTGTTCAGATTTTTTCTTTCTTAGGACCAGTCGAGCTGCAGAGGTTTGTATGCGTTGAAGAGAGTGGATAGATGATGCTGGTAGGCCAGCCAAAAGAGAATTACAGTAGTCTAAACGTGAAAGAATGAGATATATGACAAGCTTGGAAGTTGCATCAGTGGACAGATACTTGCGAATCGTGCTTATGCGCGTAATTGATAGTAGCAAGACTGGCAGGTCTGGGTGATGATTTTTTTCATAGAGAGTGTGTTGTCAAGAACTACTCCTAAATACTTCACAGAGTTGGACAAAGGAACTGACGTATTGCCGAATTCTATTGAAGTTTTATGTGATAAAAACAAAATGTTACAGTTGTGACATGGAGTCCGACGAGTTGTGTCGGGAAATCTAAGTCTACAAAACAAGTTGAAACCAACCATAGACATGGCAAAGATTTGAAGTCAAACCACTGATACTGTGATAGTGATACGGTGGATCGGTGGTCTAGAGGTAACGCGCCTGTCTAGAAAAGGAAAAGTCCGGGTCGAAGTGTGCGGTGGTTCGAATCCCGTTTGGGCCCGTAATTTTTCCCCATCCATTAGACCATGAGTGGTGGTCTGGGCGCTAGTCTTTCGGATGAGACGATAAACCGAAGTCCCGTGTGTTACACATAATTATTCAGCACACGTAAAAGAACCCACAGCAACAAGAGAGTTGTCCCTGGCAAAATTCTATAGAAAAAAGCCACTCTGATAGGGAAAAAAAGCAGTTGCAGACAACAAAAAAGAAGAAAAAAAAGGGTGGCGCTGCTCTTGTGGCGACGCGCTCTCCCCGGGGAGAGCAGCCCAAATCTCGTGACTTTAAATGGTATAAATAAATAATAAATAAATATTACATTTTTTCACTTTGGAGTCTGTTACAGTTGTGACATGGAAACCAACTCTACAAAATACTGAGAAATCTACTATGTACATGGCAAATATGAGTCAAGTATAAAACAACTGAAAATTAAAAAATTCCATTTACAAAAATAAAACAAGTGTACTCATTTCAATATCATTTGTATGTATCAATTGCAAAAAGTGTATTGATCACTGGCATTGATCCATGGGTCACCCATCACTATTGTAACGTGTCTGTTGTGGCCAAGTGTGGTATGAGCCTGAGAGATGGAGTCCCCCCCCCCCCCCCCCTCCAAAAAAAAAAAGCCTGTTGTCAGCTCACTTTATTCACACTTGCACACACACGCACACGAACACACGCACACACACACGCACACACACACGCGCGCGCGCGCGCACACACACACACACACACACACACACGTACTAATGTATGCATTACAATTTTTGTGTGTGCATGAGGTGAAAACGGTGATTATTTCAAGATAATATATATATAATAATTACCAGCATTTTTTTCCACATACAAAAACATTTTAAACTATGATATGGAAGATATGGTGTTCTTGGTTTCTCATCACAACTGAAACCATCCAGTCTGACATATTTGAATTACTTATGCTGAGCTCAGCATTTGTTGGTTTTTAGTTTTGCGAGATCTTGACAAAAGACCAAAGGCTGGCTGAGGTTAGGAAGTTCTTCTTCTTCTTTGCGTTGCCTGGGTTATGTTGTGAGACCAGATCTTCTAAGGAATTCAGCAGTTGCTTGCAGGTCATCCACCGTGCCGTACAGTTTTCTGCTCCAAAGGCGTGGGCTCAGGCCACACTTCCAGCCTTAGCGTCTGGAGAGTCCTGCAGTCTTGTAGGATGTGGGCCGTATCCTGTTCTTCTTCTCCACAGGGGCACATAGCAGATGGTGCAATTTTCAATTTTCTGTGGAGGTGTTTATTCAGCCTGTCGTGCCCTGTGCGCAGTCTGAAAATGACCACCTGTGCTTGTCGTGAAAGCTGGTGATAAGGATCTGGTTTGAGTGGTGATCTGAAGAGAGATTTGATGATGGTTTTCATCTCCATTAGGTTGACAGGATTGTTCTCTTGCTCCTCTCTTGCCCCTATTTGGCCATCTTGTCTGCTTGTTCATTTCCTTTAATGCCGCAGTGGGAGGGGATCCGCTGGAGCTCTATGCGTAAGACGTTAAGGCTGTGCAGTGCCTTCTCCAGATCTTTCAGTTGTCCGGCATTATAGGACTGCAGCACAGAGAGTGCGTCGGTCAGGAAGACGACTTGGGTGTTGTTGTCCACTCTGCTGTTGATGACATTTGCTGCATGGATCAGGGCTTCTACTTCAGCCTTGTAGTTAGTACAATGCAGGCCTGTTGGAATGGCTTCAGCCTGCCATTCTCCATTAGGGTACTGTATATAGACCCCCGCACCTCCACACTTGACAGCATCAGTTGCTGATCCATCCGTGTATATGTGGATCCAGCTTTCTTGGGGGTATCTTTCTTCCAACGTGGCTAGTGTGAGAGTCTTTTTCACAATTCGCTCTGCTCATTTTTTGTTATGTGGGGGACAGAGCTATTTGCTTTAGGAGGAAGTGATGTATGGACAACATAAAACAAAATCTCTCAGTAGGCAGCAGACTTCATTGCTTAATTTTCCACCTCACAACTGTTCACCTTATTTTAAATGAATAAAATATGCATTAGTTTTGCACACAAGTCAGTATACATTATCAAGTAGTACGAAATTCATAGCTAAAGATCGACATCATGGTCAGTCTGCTGTAAAATGACGGGGAAGAAGGTGTGGAAGGGAGAGGTGGTGACACATTTTTGTCAAAACAAGAAACTGGGAACAGTGGGTTCCCGGAGCGACACTATGACAGCAAAAGTAACAAAGATTGAGCACTATATAAATTCCATACATTATAAACTGTTGGTGCTGGCAGAAAAAGATGAGTAGCTCGTGTTTAAGGATAACAATATAGTTCTGTGTCTTTGATAAAAGGAAATAGGTAGGTATGGAAAGGAGAAATACGATGATGGACATTTCCGTGGGTAAAAGAAACCACGCAGCTTTTGTTTCCTGTCGCCACCAGCACATCATAAATTTCCGTTCTACCAGTGACTGATATAAATAGCCGTGGCAGACAAACTCTAAATTTTGTTTTTAGCAATGGCTCCATTGACAGATGAAAAATGCAGAAGAAACAACTGACAGGCAAACTACTTCATTCTTTCCTTTACCAGATCTAACAGTCGTGACAAGAAAACTAAGTGTCAAAGTGTCCCGCCCGAACTGTAACAGTCAGTCTAACATTTACAGATTAAGAGATAAATAAACCCACAGTTAAAAGTTCAAAAATCAAATTCAATATTTAACACACACAGTTATTTAGTTATTACATAAATGAAGCAAGAGCAACATCAATGATGCATGAACATAATAAAAATTCCTAAAATCCTGAACTGTAGCCTTCGTCTCTTGACACAACCGACACACTGCTCACAACCAGATCTATTTTATTAAGATCACGCTCTAAAATTTCACCCCACACAGGCACAGTCGCTTTCTTTAATCAAAGTTTATGTCTTCTGGTGACATTTTCTACCCCTGTAAGCGTCCTGTCTTTGTAAAGTCACTAATCGTAGCTGGATTTGGTTTGCAAGACAAAGACAAGTCTGTGATAGCATCAAAAATAATAAAAGTTCTTGTCTTAAATATTGATTTACATTATTTAATAATAATGAAAAAAAGACTCTTTTTACAAAGAACTATTCACAATGAAGCGATATAAAACAGATTGAACACACCAGTACACCCACTTTTATGATGCAGTCCCAGAAGACGTTACAGTTGAGACGTTTCCCAGATGATGGAAGACAAAGAAACCGTAGTCTAGAACCCACTCATAGAATGATAACGCAGGGAAAAATCTGCATTCCAGGGATGTTTCTGGTAAAGGAGAAGTGCTCTGACTTGGAATCTTGGTCAAGTGACCTTAGTCTCAGAGTTCATTCAGCGGTTATGTTGTACAGTTGCTACCGTAAGAAGTGGAAACGATGCCGTGTTTGTGATTCGCGATGAGTTTAAAGAGGACAGGAACGGTAGAACCACAGTTCTTCAGCACCATTTGTTCCTAGTGTCATACAGTGTCTTCTCCATTAGTTTTTGCAGGAAAGCATTCCCTAGCATGCTGAAGAGTTTTGTGCTTGAAACATTACAATGGACCAGAAAGTGGAAACCAAGAGTAGCAACTGTAATGAAAATTATATACGCCCATATATATAATAAACTTCAAACTGCAGCCAAGAATTTTATTATTGCAAAGATAAAGAAACATCTGAAGAGATGTTTGATGCTGTTTTTGGTCAGAAAAACACTTGGTAAAGGGTCTTAAAAACATTTAGTTTACAGTGTGTTCCTTCTTGTCACAAATCCCCCATAATGTTTGTGTGATATTTTTTATAATAAATGCTCAATTTACAATGAAAATAATATAACTATGCACTTTTCTTTTTAAATTTTATTTCCTCAATACAAACACCACCCAAATGTAGAAGCATCCCAATCATCCACAAACAAAACACAAATTTCAGGTCTTCCAAGTGAGTTACACCTATGGCACACATGTTTCTGAGAACAACCCATATGTAATTTTGAATAACAATGTGTGTTTTAATTTTTATGTGGTGTAGTGCAGTCAAGATATATTTCTTATGTTAGGGGTCAATTGGGGTGGTATCCTGTATCTTGTTTGGTATATTCTCATTCTTGGGACAGATATTTCAGACTGAGTTATACTTATAGGTTTGTTATCTTTGATTTTGCACAATCACATACATAGTCAGAAATAATAACAAGAGTATTAATGTAGAAGAATGTTGGATACATCAGTTACACCATAAAATTTTACGGAAAGGATTTATGTATATGAAAATCCAGCTGTAGGCTTATCTCTAGATGGCCAAACATATACAGTGGAAGACATAACAGGTAATAAATAACAAGTGATATTAAATAAAGTGTTCACTGTTCACTTCACTGTTCACTGGTCCCGTAACCCGCCAGGGTCGTAGGGGCGCTGCATGGTGGACGAACGGTGGACCAGCTGGCTCCACTTAGCGCAGTCGTGGGCGAGTGCCTGGGTGACACTGAAGTCCTTCCCTGTCCAATCACGGATGTCGTCGGCCCACTTTCTCCTCTATCTGCCCCGTCTTCTCTTCCCCTGGACTGTTCCTTGCAGGATGGTCTTTGCAAGTCCTTCTGAGCGTGTTACGTGCCCATACCATCTGAGTTTCCTCTTTTTCGCCGTGGTCAGTAGTTCTTCATAGTCCCGCACCTGTTGAGTGATCATTCTGCGGACTTCATTGTTAGTGACATGGTCCTTGTATGAGATGCCAAGGAGCCTTCTGAGGCATCTCATTTCTACTGCTTGGATCCTCCTTTGTAGGTCTGCGTTCAGTGTCCATGCCTCACATGCGTAAAGCATGATTGAGGTGACTAGCGCGTTTAGTAACTTCACCTTGGTTCCGAGAGGGATGTTTCTGTCTCTCCATATGGTCTTCAGTCTTGCCATTGCTGTTGCTGTTTGTGCCGCTCTTGCTAGGATTTCGGTCTTCGATCCCTCCTCACTTATGATGGCTCCAAGGTACTTGAAATGGTCAACTGTCTCCAGTTCTTTTCCGCTGAGAGTGATCTTGGTGGTGATTGGCTGGGCACTGTTTGACATGAGCTTGGTTTTCTCGGCGCTGATTTCCATGCCGTATCGTGAGGATATTTCGTCCAGTTGCTTCACTAGGTTGGCCAGTTCCTCTTCATTTCTTGCCAGACCGTCAATGTCATCAGCAAACCTGAGGTTGGTGATTGTTCGCCCTCCAATGCTGACTGTGCCTGTGTGGTCTTCCAAGGCGTCAGTCATGATGCGTTCGAGGAAAATGTTAAACAGTGTCGGCGACAGCAGACATCCCTGTCTGACCCCAACTGAGGTACGGAACCATTCCCCTACCGTGCCCTGTACGAGTACTGCACTGGTGGCCTTTGAGTAGAGTTCCTTGATGGTGTGGATCAGCTTCTGGCCCATGTTGAATTTGTTCATGGTGGCCCACAGAGCGTCATGCCATACTCTATCGAAGGCCTTCTTAAAATCAATGAAGACGTGGAAGATGTCTTGTTGATGCTGGCTGTATTTTTCACACAGAACCCTCAGGTTGAATATCTGTTCTGTGGTGCTTCTATTTGGGCGGAAACCCGCCTGCTCTTCGGCGATGATCTCTTCTGCCTGTGGTTTCAGCCTGTTCAGGATCACTTTCAGCATGACTTTACTGGCATGACTTATGAGGCTGATTGTCCTGTAGTTTTGGCACTGCTGGAGATTTCCTTTCTTGGGGAGAGTGATGATGAGTGATTGGGTCCATAGTGTAGGCCACTCTCCAGTCTGCCGGTCTAAAGTGTAACAATGTCAAATAATGACCTGCAACTTGTATTGATCAATAATATTTGCTGACATACTTTAAAGGAAATACAGCAAAAATGCAAAGAAAACGATATAAGCAATTTTGTTAACATTTGAAAACCTCATAATATATGGTTTAAATATTTAAATCCCTTCAGTTCCTGTGACAAATATATATGTCAAGTGCATAATTTATATTTTATTTTTTAACAATATCCATGGACAAAGGTAACCCAGTCACTACCAAAAGATAGGTTTGAATCCTTGATTTGTGTTATCCATGATCAGAGTTCTCTGGGTTGCAGGACTACTAATGCACTGTTGATTGAATACCCCCACCTATATTATATGCTGACAGGAAAAAGAAGGAGAAATAGTGGGTGGCACTTGTCCTGTGGCAAGGCGCTCGCTGGGGAGAGCAGCCTAAGAATTTCATGTAGAGAAATTTGCCGTTACTTAAAGGTGGTAGACCTATAGCCTACAATACACCTTGCTCTTTAACCATACACAGCCATACTTTACCTATGACAACAGTTCACCACCTAATGTGATGCCCCAAGCTCACTGCCTAAGGGGTTTTACACTAATAGACCTTCCCCTTTGGTTATTTGAAGACTGTACCAGTGTTTTTTCTGAATGGAGCTGTTTTGGGTATGTTGCGCTTACAAAAACAAAAACCATTTGAAATCTTTTTGCTTTAGAATGCTTGTAAAATATTAGATTCATGCAGAAAATCATATACAATGGATTCTATGTTCTTTGAAATGAATTAGGCTTTGTACACTTTACTTCTCTATGTAATCAGGCTTGGCTGTAAAGGTGGGTTGTTTTCTCCAATCTTAGAGAGACAAGGCTTTAGTTTTGAAAAATGAATAGTGGTTGTTTTTAAAAAAAAAAAAATATCCTTTTATATCGAGGATAATTGAATAAGCACGTATGTGCTTTTTAAAAAAAAAAATTTTTTACATCCAGTCCTGTATGTATGGTTTTTGTCATCTGTTACCATGAGCACACAATAGCCTAGTAAATTGTCATGGTGATTTTTCAAATCTATGGTCCTCCAAATGACAGCAGCCCGTGCGCGCACGCACGCACGCACGCACATACACACACACACACACACACACACACACACTATTTAGCCTATTGTTATTTATTATTATTTAACTATTGCGTCTTCACGAGTTCTCTGTTTATTTTAATAGCAGTCCTGTTGGTATCTACCTTTGATTCACCTTGAGCTGCTATTTCATTAGTATTTGACGTTTTGGTTAATGTTATATTATTAGATATGTTAAACTAGTTAATATTATACAAGGTATGGTACCTCAGTATTGTGCTATTTTGTATGCTCTCTTGAGGATTTAACCCTCCACATACACACACACACACACACACACACACACACACACACACACACACACACACACACACACACACACACCACTTCTCTCTCTCTCTCTCTCTCTCTCTCTCTCTCTCTCTCTCTCTCTCTCTCTCTCTCTCTCTCTCTCTCTCTCTCTCTCTCTCTCTCTCTGAACTCTAATGATGCACTCGAACTTACACATGCTCATTCATACACATACTGCCCTCCCTTCCTCCCTTTTTAAAAAAAAAAAGCATTTTTCATAATCCTTTTCCCTATCCTCTAGTATCACTTTTAAAGTGGAAGGACCTTACAGCAAAGAAGAAGAAACAACAACAACGCAAGCACGCACGCACGTGCGCGCACGCACACACACACATACTCAGTATTCAGTGTTCAAATCTATACCCAAAGTATGTAAAACAACCGAAAAAGGAAGAAAAAACAAACCCACTACCCCCAAAAAAAACAAGCAAACAAACAAACAAAAACAACAACTAAGGGTGAAACAGTGACAACTAGTTAAACAAAACCCAAGATTGCTTCTCACGTGCAAATCATAGCTGATGGAGTACTCAGGATGAGTTTTGTTTTGGTTTTTTGCTCCTTGCAAATCACCAGATACCTGCATGCAGAGAGTACTGAACTGCCGGTAAATACTACTACTACTACTACTACTACTATTATGCATAGGGTTTGAACATCAAGTAACCTTTTAGGTACATTGATGGCAAACAGACCTGTGAGTAGACCCTTATTTATTTGTTAAAGTTGCTACTTAGAAATTAGGTATAGATCTACTTAAACAAAAAACCCAACAAAACAAAAACCCTTTGGACTTGAGCCCTGGGAGTGATACTGATAGGGTGCACTCTAAAACAGGACTTCAGTTTAAAGTATTAGTAGGAGTCTTTTAAGTCCTTATGAATGTGATTTGGGTGAAAAGGCCTTTTAATCCTTTGCTTCATCAAGCTGGTCCTTTTAAAATATCATCATCCAGTGGGTTTCATTTCTGCAAGGAACAAGTCCTGTTTTAAAAATCAAGTAAAAAAGCCAGAGAGATGCAGAAACTTTCTGCATTGTTAAGTATTCAGCAATGATGTCCATTGCTAGAACAGACGAAATTTAAGATTTTGTGTGGGTTTTTCTTGGTTTAACATAGTCCAAACACTATCCTAAGATAATTTCTTAAGTCCCTAGGCCTACCTGACGTCATAGTGTAGCCCAGGTGGCAGCTGTTGCTGCTTTAGGTTCCTGCTACTGCAGCATTGTGCTAAGTCAGTTTTCTTTCAAACTTCTCCATCACTGCACATTTTAGGCTTTGCATTCTAAAAAGTACATAATGTGTGAATGGTAAGTTTTCTGATTATTATAGGTGTATAATGTGGGAGTTCCCAAATTTGCATGCCTGTCAGCAACTTCTGCATATTAATTTATGCATGCACGTGTGTGTGTGTGTGGGGGGGGGGGGGGGGGGGTAAAGTTATCTTGGAATATTTTACAAAACAAATATGAAACTAGCTTTCTTGTGTCTTTTTCATATTATGATTCTTATCAATTATGTGCCTGTCAGTGTTGTAATTGCCCTTATGGGATGGTTAACCTGGTTAACTTAAAATATTAGTTACTTGACTATGCAGCATGCCTCCATTAAGTTAAAAATCATTTCTGTCCTCCTCTCTTGTCTTTCTTGGGGATGATGTGCAGACAGAACAGAAGATTTTTTTTTTTAGGCCTAAATGCACTAAAAATCAAAATGCCAGGGAAATGTTCTTTCCTAGGTTGTTTGCTGAGGATTACTGTGAGTAGGTGTGATAAGATATCACTGAACATATTGCCTTGTTCTGGGGTGTCATTAAAGCTTACAGGGATGGATGGGCTAAAATGTCTAGGCAGCATGCCAAAACTGAGGTGACGTCAAAAAAACGAGAAAGAGTTCAAAACAAGCTTCCAGATGCAGTGTGACTTATTTAGTTTTTACTTATTTCTCAGTGTCTGGTGCTAGATCTTTAAAACAAACAAACAAACCAACAACTAGATCTAGTTTGCCAAGCACCATCACTTTCAGTGCCTGTAGCAGCACTAGTACTCCAGTGCCAACAGTGAGCTTGTGTCATCTCAAGACACCAGGTAGTCAGCCATGGCAATCAAAGATTGAACATTACAACTGGTGATGACTAAAATCTTTACTTCCTTCAGTTTTCCCCCTTGATTTACCCTAACGAGTCATCGATTTTTGTTCGGGGAAAATATTGTACGTTCAAGAGTTTTGGAGATCCAATCAATTGTTTGCTAAAAAAAAAAAAAAAACCAATACAAATTCCCAAACAAAGCCCAACAAGTACAGTTATAATATAAGCATCATATAGAAATATTTTGTTGAACCTAAGCAAAGAACGTCACGTGACATTCATTTTGCCGCCATCTTGATTTTGTAGCAGTTTGCAGGGAGTGCTCCCAACTTATCTGCAAATAATAAGCTCCAGTGACTCTTTCACGGAAAAAATTGATATTTCGGATGAGGAGACCTTGGAGCTAGAGGAGACCATGTCTGATAGTGAAGACCCCGATCTTCCTGCCCCTTTTGTAGACTGTTTCCCACAACACGACATACATGGAAGTATTTGTTTACATCTGTCCAATACCATTAATTGGAATTTTCACTCATTTATGTAAAAGATAAATGATGAAAACTGGTATTCCTCTCATTTTTTAAAACTTATTTTGATTATCGTGTCTCATTGCTCATTTGACAGCCAGTAGCCGACAGATATCGAATTTCGATTCAACACTTCCCCATGCCACAGTCTGTCACTCAGATCTATAAAAATTTTCTTGTAGCAGTGGACCAGCACTTTGCTTTGGAGATTTAGACACAAACGGAGTTGACATGCAAATTGCATGGGTGCTCTGCTGGTTGTAATTGTGTTTTTATGGTTTTCACATTTTTCTTTTTAAATGAGAATGTATTTATTTATTTTATTCTTTTATATTGATAATGGAATAAGCACTTATGTGCTTTTTTACATCTAGTCCCTGTGTGTATGCAGTTTTGTAAATTCTGTTGTCGGTTCCCACCGGCACACCATGGCCTACTCTTATAAAAAGCGGAACAGGATTTAATGTGTGCACAAGATGTTCTGGGTGTGTTCGCACATGGGGCCTTGGTTTATAGTCTCATCCCAAGGACTTAGTAGTGTGTGTGTGTGGTGTTGTCTTCAATTTAACATCTGTTCACTCAAAGTGATATTAGAGAGGGAAGAGGAAAGTGTAATGGAAGTTAAAGAAGGGAGAGGAAGGAGTAGAAGGAGAAAAGATTCAGAAGTGGTGTCAGTGTTTGAATTTTTGTGCACACAAGGAACCTAGAAAAGTAATAATTATAATACTCTTAAACAGGAGCAAAATTTAAACTCAGCTATGTGGAAACATAAAACAACAAAAATGTGACTACAATAAATATTCAAGTGGACTATGCAGTAAACATCTAGCAATGACAAAGGCTAACTTTGAATTTTCAAATACATTTTCCAGGGACTGTTCAGAAAATGTAGGTTAAAAAAGGTTTTACAATAGGGCACTGAAATATGATACAAGTCTTGGAAATATGATCCCCACAGTGACATCTGACATGCTTAATTTTTTTGGGTAAGGAATGCATTTAACTTCAATTCTTCATTCTAAAATATAGTGAATTAACCCTTCTTACAGTTACAAAACTCAAATCTGTTTGAGGAGGAGCCATATAACAAGAAATATGGGCAGTGGTCAGACAAATTTTTAAATATCGTTCCTTGCAATGAGCAGATTCTTTAAACTTATCCCATGAAGTTTGTTCTAATATGCGGTATCCCTCCTGTGTAGATAAGGGAATATCCAGTTCTATAGATGTTCTAATATGCGGTATCCCTCCTGTATAGATAAGGGAATATCCAGTTCTATAGATGTTCTAATATGCAGTATCCCTCTTGTATAGATAAGGGCATATCCAGTTCTCTAGATTCCATATCATGTCTTGCCCCCCTTTTTGCAGCTCTGTCGGCCAGCTCATTTGAAAAAATTCCAACATGAGAAGGCACCTAACCAAACAAAAAAAGAAACAGGTACAGCTTGGTTAGTTCTCAAAAAGAAAAAAATCTGAGCATATTACTCATCTCTTGCAATCTCTCCACTGGTTGCCTGTGCCACAGAGAGTAAAGTACAAGATCAGTACCCTCTGTTACAAGTGCCTGCACAAATCAGCACCCTCCTATCTCTGTAAATGTCTTCACCTGTACACTCTTTCTCATTCCCCTTTTCAATATCTTATTATTACGTGTAACAACTATGTGTACTATTCTACAATATGGTGTTAAATTTTATTATCTATAAGTTTGGCTCTCTCTCTCTCTCTCTCTCTCCTCTCTCTCTCTCTCTCTCTCTCTCTCTCTCTCTCTCTCTTCTTCCTACTTTGTTGTTATTGCTGTAGTTGTTTTGGTGGTTGTTTAGGGGGGTGTTTGTGTTGTTGTTGTTTGTTTTTTGTTGTTGATTTGCTTGGGTTTTTTTTTGTTTCTTTATTTGTTTTTGGTCTATGTGGGGGGTGGGGCGGTGTTGGGTTTTTGTGTGCTTGTGTGTTTTTTCTCTCTTTTGTTTGTTTGTTGTTGTTTTTTCTTGTTTTTTGTTTGTTTGTTGGGGGGGGGGGTTTTTTTGGTTTTTTTTAGGGGGGGGGGGTGTTCTGGGTTTTTTTTGGTTTTTTGTCTGGGTTTTTTGTGTGTGTGTTTGTATTTTTTCTCTCTTTAAAAAAAAAAAATTCCCCTTTGCTTCTACTGTTTGAAAGTATGAGTATTGGGGTCATTATTCATATGTGACCCTGTGGTCGGGGACTGGATGTAAACAAGCACACAAGTACTTATTCATTATCCTGGTAAAAAAGAATATGTCTCTCTTACTTACAATGTGTAGATGTTCTTTTTATGACTTTATTGCCCCCCCCCCCCTCTTTATTGTGTGAGTGTATGGGTATTGCACTTACTTTATCATGACATTCAATTTGTATGAGTATAATCAAAAAGTGTTGGTGTTGATCATGTGCTATGTGAGTATTATATAATTAGTATTATCCCTAAAACAACACACACACACACACACACACACACACATACACACACACACACACACACATACACACACACACACACACATTCTCTCTCTCAATGACTGTATAGGTTTAGGATTCTTCTTTTGTTTTGTTGCTTGTTTTTATTATGTGAATGTATGGGTATTGGGTTTATTTCATTATCATGACATATAATTTGAACAAGTATAATAAAAAATGAGTGTTGATGGTGATCATGTACTGTTTTGGGAATTATATATTGGATATTATCTTTGAAATACACACACACACACTCTCTGTCTCTGTCTCTGTCTCTGTCTGTCTGTCTGTCTGTCTGTCTCTCTCTCTCTCTCTCTCTCTCTCTCTCTCTCTCTCTCTCTCTCTCTCTCTCTCTCTCTCTCTCTCTCCTCTCTCTCCTTTTATCATTTTGCTTATAGTTATAGTGTATCCTGATGAAGGATTCATATTTTATATTTTCAATACTTTATTGGGCTTGTCCGCTGTACTTAAGTTTAAATGAGTGCCCTATTTCAATATCTTATTGTTATATGTAACAAGTATATGTACCATTTGACAGTGTGTGGATGTTTATCTTTATGACTTATTGTGTTTGGTTGTTATTTTTCTTGGTTTTGTTGTTCTTTTGTTTGTTTTTCTCTTTTTTTCTTCTTTTGTTGATATGGTTTTTCTTTCTCTTTGTTTGTTTTGGTTGGGGTTTTTTTCGGTGGGGTGGGGGGTGTTTTTAGGGTTTTCTTTTATTTGTTCGGTTTTTTTGTGTTTTGTTTTGTTTTTGTTGGGGGGGGGGGGGGGGGCTGTTTTGAAAAGGGTTATTTCCCCTTGTTTCTACTGTGAGAGTGTATAAGTGTTGGGTTATTATTAAGATGTATCCCTATGGGCGGGGACTGGATGTAAAAAAGCACATGCGTGCTTTATTCATTATCCTTGAAATAAAAGAATATGTCTTTTGTCATTGTCATTGTCACTCTGCTGCAGATACCCTGTGCTTACGAATACCTTGATTCAACCAATCCACTGTGCAGTGTTGGCCGTCGCTCTTTCTCTACTTCTAGTTCATCAATCTGGAATGACCTTCCTCTCTCCTTTCGTGAAAAGCCTACTTACGACAGCTTTAAATCCAGCCTCAAAACATACCTATTTCAAACCTAAGATTTTTCCCTCTTGTTTCATCTCATATCTGTCCCTGCCTTAATAGCCAAAATTCATCACCCTGCTGAAATGTATAACCTGTGTGTGTGTGTAATTTGAATTTGTTAAAATATTGTTAATCATTGTTGGTTGCATATGTAGGAGCGGATTGAATGCCAGCACTCAGATTTGTATTTGCAAGTTACAGCGCTATATAAATTCCATTTATTATTATTCATTTATTATTATACCTCTTAAACTTAGGAGTTGTATCACTTGTATGACATATTTAATTTCAACAATAATTCTAGAGACTTCCTTGAAGTTTGGAGATTTTATAGCATACAATACCTATTTGGAGTCAACACAAAGCAAGATATGAAAGAAGGAAAATGGAAAATCAAAAATGTAGTTAAGAGCCATAAGAACTGCAATAATTCCAGCTGTAAATATTGAACTATGTTTACCAAGGTAGTACAGTTTCTCTATTTGAGTGCTGGTATGACAAATGCAGAACCTGTCATGATTTTCTAAAACTGATCCATCTGTATAAACTTTTAAGCAGTCAGCATACTGATTTTCAATATGCGACTGGACATCTGCAACCATGTTTTTTGTGTTTTTTTTCATTAGTATAATTCTATATCAAAACGGGCTTTATTTATCTCCCGTGAAGGACATGGTAAAGCTTCTTTTTGTGTTTCCAAGTCATTTTGATAAAGTTAAGATTTTTGAAAGAGGTCTGATACATAAGTGCCAATGTGTGTGTGTGTGTGTGTTTGCGCATGGGTATATGTGTGCGGGTGTGCCCATTGCTGCACAATTCAATGACACAGCAATATCTAGATTGCGCGCATGCATGTGTGTGTGTGCGAGAGAGAGAGATGCAGTAATAACAGATTGCGTGTGTTTGTGTGTGTGTGTGTGTATTGTAGTGATGATTAGCACTTATGTGTCATTGTAGTGATAATTAGCACTTATATGTCATGCCTTCAGCACCTGGGCTTTATCACAGTTATTGACTAAACTATTGATGCTGGGAGCAACAGCAAAGTGAGAGGCTGTGTGATTAGTGGCTTTCCCACTCATGGCATTCCACTTTACAGCTTAGTCTTTAGTGATCAACTATGCCTTTCTGACTAGGAGGCTTGACTTGCACAGTCCTTATGTGCTGCAGCCCTGGGGGCTAGTTGGTCTTTGGAGAACATCTCCAACGCTGTCCTTATGGCTACTTGGCCAAGAGAGTAGGGATGTACTGTGGGCAAGGCATCTCCACTATAGTATAATAAAATTTCTACCCATTTTCCAAAACAGCAGCTACTTCCTCTGCTATTTTGGAGGTCATTGTTGAACAGGACTGACAAATATATTTAATGTGTCATTGTGTGTTTGTGAGTTTTGTGTGTATGTGCATGCATGCAAGCATTTTTAGCATAGAGAGAAATATGTTGTTGTTGTTTTTTTATTTGTTCCAGGAATGAGGTGCGAATGAAGAACCAGGCTCTAAGTATCTCTCCACCCCCACCCCCCCCCTCCCCCTCAACCAACGCCCATTTAAAAAAAATTCATTTATAGATGCATTGATTATCATTTATATTCATACTCAGCATATATTTGAAGAATCATCTGGAACAAATGTATCCTGTAAAAGTACTGGTTGATTGTGTGGACAAATGTGACAAGTCTATTTTTTAGTAACAAGAATGTAGACTATAGCACAAAAAAAAGAATATAATCCATTTTGTAAATATTACTGTACATTTCTATCCTTAGCTTGCTTGAGAAGTGTTCAGAATGTAAAGTGCTGTGTTCTCCTGCAAAACCTTTAGTCTGTCATGGCAAAAATGTCTTGTAATTTATAATGATAAGTCAGAAAAAGTAGTTATGTATATTGAGCTCTGAACACATAATTTTTCACATAGTAGAGGTCTTGGATTTTTTTCACCATTTATATGATTTAGAATGTGACAAATGCTGAAATTGTTCAGATGTTGTATTTTAAGTAACAGAGGTCAAATATCATTAAAAGGGTACAAGTGTGTGTGTAGGGTTCTTATACCTATTTAAATTTGTGCGTGTACACATTTGTGTAAGTGGTGAATATATTGTGTATTTGGCTATTTCTCCTTCTGTACCTCTATCTGGGTATGTGTGTGGATGGTAGAAGACTACAACCTGCAAGACCACCCTGAGGGCACAAGAGGAGATGACACTCTGGAAGACACCTAAGACAACACCATGGTAAATGTAGAATATAATGCAAAATCTGAAGACAAATCATTGAATAGTTTCAAAGTTATGGTCGTTTTTCATATGGCAGATCAGCATTCTCCCTTTTTTCCGCTGTGCAAATTGCATTAACTCCAGGTTTTTAACGTGGAATTTCTCCCATTTCGCTCGAGCAAACACCTCAGAAAAAAATAAGTGTGACTAATATAACTAGTATAAGCTGTCTTATTTTTTATTTATTTATTCTTTTATATTGAGGATAATGGAATAAGTATTCATGTGCTTCTTTACATCCTGTCCCTCTGTGTATGCAGTTTTGTAAATTTTGTCATGTTTCCACTGGCACACAATGGCCTACTCTTCCGAAAAGCGGAACAAGATTTAGTGTGTGTGCAAGATGTTCTGCATGCGTTTGAACACAGGGCCTCGATTTATAGTCTCATCCGAAGGACTAAACTGAAAGAAGCTTTGTGCTTGTCTTTTTCATGTGTTCTGATGCTTCAAAGTTGGCACATCTTGCAGATTTGACATGTGTCAAATTGTGGTTTTTCCAAAGTTTGACACCCTAGTACATATCAGTCAAATACATTTGTGTCATGGAAGTGATTTATCTTAAGAATATATGTTATAAAGATTTAAAATACTCAGTTTCAACTGGGTGTGTATGTTGAGTACAATTTTAATGAGCTTCAAACTTGGATGATTTTAGAAATTGTCAAGCATACCCCATTTTTAAACAGCCATATCTCTGAAGTATGAAAGATAGAGACTTCATTTTTGTTTTGTTTTTTAAGTTTGATCATTATCTTTATGATGATATAGGTTTTAAATACTAAAAGAAATAATCTAATTTTGGCTGCTGGTACCTAGTCAATGCTAAGGGTTTATCATTGATAAAAACAATTGAATATGATGATTGGATCTTGGCCTACATCAGTAATTTGCACTACACCCTGCATGACACCATAGAAGACGGCAGCCTGGAAGATGACACCCTGCAAGACAACAACCTGGTAGACTCCATAGAAGACGACAGCCCCTGGAAGATGACAGCTTTCAAGACTACAGCCTGCTGGAGACAATGGAAGAGGACAGCATGAAAGATGACACCCTGCAAGACTACAGCCTCCTGGACACAATAACAGACGACGCCTTGCAAGAGGACAGCCTAGAAGACTATCTATCTATCTATCTGTCCCGTAGTCTGACGACCGTGGGGGCACCCTCAAAGACTCAACAACCAGTTCCCTCCATTCCTCTCTCTGTTCTGCCTTTCTCAGGGTTTTGTTGAGTTCTAGGCCTGTCCATTCGCTGATGTTATCCTCCCAGCTCTTCCTTGGTCTGCCTCTTTTTCTTCCTCCTTGGACAGTGCCTTGTAAAACTGTCTTTGCAAGTCCTTTGGATCTTGTGACATGCCCATACCATTTAAGTTTACGCTTTTTCACGATCGTTAGAAGGTTCTCATAGGGTCCAATGGTTTGCTGGATTCTGTTATGCACGCTTTCGTTGCTTATGTGGTCTTTGTAGGAGATGCCAAGGAGTCTCCGAAAGCATCTCATCTCCACTGCCTGTACTCTTCTCTCCAAATCTGCTGTTAGGGTCCATGATTCACAGGCATACAGAAATATGGATATGACAAGGGAGCGCATTAGTCTGATCTTGAAGATAAGTGAGATATTTTTATCTCTCTAGATGGTGTTTAGTTTTGACAAAGCTGTTATTGTCTGTGCAGTCCTGCATACTACTTCTGGCTTGGATCCCTGGTCTGATACAATGGCTCCCAGGTACTTGAAGCTTTGAACTGTTTCCAGCTTCTGGTCATTAACCCTGATTTCAGTGCTAATGCCGTTGGTGTTATTAGTCATCAGTTTGGTCTTCTCTGCACTGATTTCCATGCCGTATGTTTTGGAGGCCTTATTCAAGTGTTCTGTTAGGCTGGCAAGCTCTTTTTCTGATCCTGCTATTCCATCAATGTCATCTGCGAAGCGGAGGTTTGTGATCGTTCTGCCACCAATGCTGACTGATCCTTCATGATGTTCCAGTGCATCAGCCATGATTCTCTCAAGGAAGATGTTGAAAAGAGTGGGTGAGAGTAGACAGCCCTGCCTTACTCCAACTGTTGTTCGAAACCATTCTCCAATGTTGTTGTTGTAGTACACTGCACTGGTGGCCTCGCTGTACAGCTGTTTGATGACTGATCAGGTTTGCATTGATGCTGTAAAAATTCGGGGTTCCCCACAAAGCTGCATGCCACCCCCTGTCAAAGGGCCTTTTTAAAAATCAAAAAATACGGGTAACGGTTTTTTTTAAAGTTGAAGTACCGTCACTTTAGAAACGGGGTTTGGGAATTTGTTCTTTGGGTGCGCCCCCCTGCCCCAAAACCTGCTTTTTCCCTCGCAATGATGGTCTCTGTTTGGGGTGGCTTCAGTTCTTTAAACGAAGGGCCCTTGCTTGGGGGGTTTAGGGAAGGCGATTGTGCGGTAATTAGGGCCAATTGTTGTAGTTTTCCTTTTTTGGGGAGGGTAAAGAGGGAGTAAACTGAAAGGAAGATACCCCCTGCAAAAACCATATGAATGGAAAATTGGGAAAAGATAAGCCTGAAAGGGATGCCCCCTGCGTACCCCATAGAAAAAAAACCCCCCAAAGAACTTTTTTCCGCCCTAGGTACTTAAAATGCCGAGGTGGGGCCCGAGCAAGGGGAAAGCAAAATAGGTACTTTGGGAGAATGTATTTTGCTTTGTTTTTTGTTGTTGGGCAATCCACAGTTAAATATTTTAGATTTTTCGGGAAGTTGAACTTTTTTTCACACAATATATCTAATTTTGACTAGCTGGAAAGTGCCCTTTTAAAGTAAGCATTTTGGAAAGGGGCCTTTTTTTTTTCTCAAAAAGAAGTTTTGCTAAAACCCAAACCCCCTACTATGGTTTTAGAAGATTATTGTTTTCCTTACTTTGGAGGTACAGGTAAATTTGCAAAAGCGTTTTTCATTGCGGGAAAACAATTGAAATGAAAAATTGGTCTTTCCCCTTACACATTTAATTTTCAAAAAAAAAGGGAAGGTGGAAGGTTTGGGTTAAGACGTTTGCCCCAAACAAGTAAACGGTGGGTTGGGGGTTTTTTTTTCCCAGCCTTCCCCTTTTTTCCCCTTTTTTGGGCCCAAAAAAAAGGGAACTAAAATGTAAAAGCCCCTTGGGTTTAGACAAAAACCCGAGGCCCCCGTGTGCAAACGCAGAAAAAACATCTTGCGCACACTTTAAAAAATCTTTTTTCCGCTGTTGGGAAAGAGTAGGCAATTGTGGGGGCGGTGGGAACAGATGAAAAAATTTTAAAAAACCGCATCCCAAACGTAAAAAAAAAAAACCCTTTTTAAAAAAAAAAAAAATCTGAGCGCTTTGATTTGTTGCTTTACAAGATTCAACGCTATATAAATTCCATACATTATTATTATTATGATTAACTACGGCACCTGTCCATGTATGCTATAATTTAAAAAATTGTTTTAATCAGAATAGTGCGGTTAATTTGAACAGTTTTATTACCTGTTGAGTTGGAGGAATGTTACAGGTGTGTGTGTAGGGTACTTATGCGTATTTAAATTTGTGCTTGTACGTGTTTGTGTAATTGTTGAATATATGGCTGTTTCTCCTTTTGTGTCTGTGTGTACGTATGTGTGTCTCAATCTGTGTATGTGTGTCCACCCTAGAAGACTACAGCCTGCAAGACTACAGCCTGCTGACCGCCATAGAAGACAGCATCCTGCAAGACTAACACCTTACACGGGTACAGCCTGCAAGACATGATAAAAGACGACAACCTGCAAGACGACACCGTGCCGGACACAAGAGAAGACGATACGCTGAAGACATCTAAGACAACACCATGTAAGATGACAGCCTGTAAGACTACAGTGTGCTCCATAGCATAAAAAGACATGATTGTGTAAAAGTACACCCTGCAAGACTCCACCCTGCATGACACCATAGAAGACGGCAGCCTGGAAGATGACACCCTGCAAGACAACAACCTGGTAGACCCCATAGAAGACGACAGCCCCTGGAAGATGACAGCTTTCAAGACTACAGCCTGCTGGAGACAATGGAAGAGGACAGCAATGAAAGATGACACCCATGCAAGACTACAGCCTCCTGGACACAATAACAGACGACGCCCTGCAAGAGGACAGCCTAGAAGACTACACCCTGCAAAACACCATATGAATGGACAGCTTGGAAGATGACAGCCTGCAAGACTGCACCCTGCTGTACACCATAGAAAAGAGAACACCCTAAAGAACTGTTCCCGTCCTAGGTACTTCAATGCCTGAGGATGAGGCACGAGCAAGTGCAAGCATCCAATCAGGTACGTTGAGAATGTCATGTGCTGTTGTTGTGTTGTTGTTGGGCAATCCACAGCTTAATATTTGAAGTTTCAGAAGATGCGACTTTTCACACAATATATCAATATTGCTGGACTGAAGTGTTGTAAGTAAGAGTTGCTAGGCCTTTTTTCTCTAAGAAGCTTGCTTAACATAGGCGTCTTGGCTTAGAAGATTATTGTTTCTCTACATGGAGAGAAGAATGGTAAGTTTGTCATTGCTGAAAACAATTATGTGATGTTGGATGTTGCCCATCAGTATTTGCACAGTAAGAAGTGTAGATGTTAAGAGTTTCCTGCCAACAATAAACGTGGGGTTGTGGGTTTTGATTGCCAGCCCGCCCTTTTTTCCCTTACCAAAAATGAATAACTGAAAGCCTGGGAAGGCCTTAAGTAACAGGTTCCCGGGGGCCCTTGTTTTCAAAAAATCTTGCTTAAAACCATACTTATCGCTTTGAAAAAGTATGGTTTCTCCTGTGCTGGGAGGAACAGATGAAGCTTTTAAAAGCAATACAGGGAAATGTAAATGGATCATTACAAAACAAATCATCTGCACAGTGGATTTGTTGCTTACGATGATTCAACGCTTTGCTTCCAAAATTAAATTATTGTGGATTAATTGCCCTGCCATGCCTATTTTCCATTTGTTAAAGAATAGTGCGATTTAATTTGAACAGTTTTATACCGTCGTTGGAAGGAATACATTGTGCGAGTACTTATGCGTTAAAATTTGTGCCGACTGTTTGTGATGTGAATATGATGGTAGGTCTCCTTTTGTTTTGTGTGTACATGTGATGCAAATCTGTGTTAGAAAACCTAGAACGTAAGCCTGCAAAACAGCCTGTAACCCATAGAAGACAGCATCTGAGAAAACCCTGACCGGTACAGTGCATGAATGATAAAAGATCAACTGCAATAACCGTTCCGAAAAAGAATTATTAGCTGAGAATCTAAGACAACACCTGTAAGTGACAGCCTGTAAAATACATTGTGCTTGTAAAAGCTATGTGTAAATACATGCAGACTCCACCCTGCATGAACATATGAAGAAGCCTGGAAGAGTGACCCGAAGAAAAACCTGTAGACCTAGAAGTGCAGCCCGGAAATGCAGTTTCAAGAATAGCTTGCTGGAGCATGGAAGATAAGATGAAAGATGACACCTGCAGACTACAGCCTCCTGGACACATTAAGACGACGCCTGCGAGGATAGCCAGAAGACTACCTCAAATACACTGAAGGACAGTTGGAGACAGCCTAAGACTGACTGCTGTACACCATAGAAAGAACCCTAAAGAACTGTTCCGTCCTAGGTACTTCAATGCCTGAGGATGAGCACAGCAAGTGCACGCATCAATCAGGTACGTTGAGCAATGTCATGTGTTTGATTGTTTGTTGTTGTTGGCAATCCACAGCTTAATATTCTGAGAGTTTTCAGGAAGAGCGTACTTTGTCACACAATAATCTAATATTGACTGAACGGAAAGTGTCTGTAAGTAAGCAGTTTGCGTAATGGCCTTTTTTTCTCTAAGAGCTTGCTATAACCATAGGCGACTATGGCTTTGAAAGCATGAACTACTGTTTCTCTTACATGGAGAGTCAGGTATGCTAAGCTTTGTCATTGCTGAAACAATGAATGTGATGATGGATTTTGCCTACATCAGTACTTTGCACAAGTAGAAGGTTTAGTAGCATGGTTACGAGTTTGCCTGCCAACAAGTAAACGTGAGGTTGTGGTTGATGCAGACTCGCCTTTCTGTCCAGTTTGACAAAAAATGGAATGACATGTCAAAAGTCCTTGGGATGAGACTATAAACCGAGTCCCGTGTGCGAATGCAGAAGACATCTTGCGCACACTGTTAAAAATCTTGAAAGAACCCAAAGACTGTTCCGAAAGATCTAGGTACTAGTGGGGTGGGAACAGATGAACAATTTTAAAAACGCATACGTGAAAAAATAATCCATTTAAAAAAAAATATCTGAGCGCTTTAATTGTTGCTTTACAAGATTCAACGCTTATAAAATCATACTTATAATATATATTAATTACTGCACCGTCCATGATATGCTTAATTTAAAAATTGTTTTAATCAGGAATTTTTCGGTTTAATTTGAACTTTATATACCTGTTGAGTTGGAGGATGTTAAGGTTGTTTCTCGGGTACATTAAGTATTTGAATTTGTGCTTGTAGTGTTTGTAAATTGTGATATATTGGCTGTTTCCCTTTTGTGTCTGTGGTACGATGTGTGTTCAATGTGTAAGTGTGTCCACCCTAGAAGATAAGCTGCAAGATTACAGCTCTGCTGACCGCCTAGAAGACTGGCATCCTGCTTGACACAACCTTACACGGGTAAGCCTGCAAGCATGATTAAAAGACAAACCTGCAAGACGACACCGTGCCGGACCATGAGAGAAGCGATACGCTGGAAACATAAGACAACACCATGTAAGATGAAGCTGTAAGTACTACAGTGTGCTCCATAGCATAAAAGACACCGATTGTGTAAAAACACACCCTGCAAGACTCACAAAGACACTAGGTAGACTGGCAGCTGGTAAGATGACACTGCAAGACAACATGGTAGACCATAGAAGAACACCCCTGGAGATGACAGCTTTCAAGACTAAACCTGCTGAGACAAGGAAAGGACAGATGAAATGATGACACCTTGAAGCTACAGCCTCTGGACCAATAACAGACGAGCCTGCAAGAGGACAGCTTAGAAATCTACACCTTGCAAAACACTATGAATGGACAGCTTGGAAGATGACAGCCTGCAAGTGCACCCTGCTGTACATGATAACACCCTAAAGAATGTGTTCCGTCCTAGGTACTATCAATGCCTGAGGATGAGGCCCGAGCAAGTGCAGCATCCAATCAGTACGTTGAATGTCATAGAGCTTCGGTTGCTGTTGCTTGTGGGAATCACAGCTTAAATTCTAGAAGTTTTCGGAAGATGACGTACTTGTCACACGAATTAATCATATTGACTGAGACTGGAAAGTGTACCTGAAGTAAGCAGTTTGCGTAATGGCCATTTTTTCTCTAAAGAAGATTGCTATAAACTATAGGCGCACTATGCTTTAGACGATATTGTCCCTTACATGGAGGTACAGGTAATGTAACGTTTGATCATGCTGAAAACATGAATGTGATGATTGGATGATTGACACTTCAGTAATTTGCACAAGTAAGGAAGGTGGTAGGATGGTTAAGACGATTGCCCCTCAAGTAAAACGGTCGAGGTGTATTGATTGCCAGCCTCGCCCTTTCTTCCCTAGTATGAACACTAAAACACATGGAATGAATGTAAAGTCTTGGGAGATGACTATAAACCAGGTCCCTGTGCAACCATGAAAACACTTGCGCACCGTAAAAATCTTTTTCCCATGCTTGAGGAGTAGGCTATAGTGAAGCAGTCAACAGATTGACAAATTTTAAAACGCTGTTCGTTGAATAATAGGCATCCAACATAAAAATCTCTGAGGTTTAGAATGATGTGCTTTACAAGAATTACTAATATTACCAACTTATTAAGTTATGTTAAACTCAGCTGTCTTGTATGGCCTTATTTATCTAAAAATTGTTTAATCACATAGGCGGTTTAATTTGAACAGTTTTATTACTGTTTTCTTGAGGATGTTACAGGTAGTGTGTGTAGGTACTATGGTATTTGAAAAATTTGCTTGTGTGTTTGTGATTTTGAATCAGTATTTGCTCTCCTTTTGTGAGGGTGTGTAGTGGTATGTGTATCTCAATCTGCTGTAATGTCCACCGAGAGTTATGCTTGCTAGCTCGCCTTCTGACCCATTTGACACAGCAATGCAAGACTACATTAAGGTCCTTGGGATGAACTATAACGAGTCGTAGATGCGAAACCTGCAAGACACACGTGCCGGACCAAAAAGCTGTTACGCTGGAAGAATCAGAGACCATGTAGTGCAGTGGGTAAGACTACAATTTAAAACCCATAGCATAAAAGAAACATTGTTAAAACACACGCAAGATCCTCCTGAGCTGATTTGTTCTTAAAGACGGCACCCTGAGATGACACCTCAACATTATAACTGGTAGACCTATAGAAACGGCACCTGGCATGAATGCTCAAATTAAAAAAATGCTGTGAAATGGAAAGTGCAGCATTGAAATTGACACCTGCAAATTTACAGCTCTTGGAGCAATAAAAACCCTGCAGTGGTGTGAGGACTACACTGCAAAAATTATGTTGACTAGTTTGGAATGATGAAACTGTAGATGCACCCTGTTCTTGTACCTAGAAGAACTAAGAATGTTCTCCGTCCTAGGTACTTCATGCCTAGGATGAGCTACGAGCAAGTGCAACACCATCAGTCGTTGAGAATGCATGTGCTGTTGTTACTTAGGGTTGGGCAATCACAAGCTTATATTTGAAGATTTCGGAATGCGTACTTTGTCACACAATATATCTAATATTGACGAGACTGGAAAGTTCTGTAAGTAAGCAGTTTGCGTAATGGCTTTTTTTCCTTAAAGAGCTAGCTATAACCATAGGCGTAAAGGCTTTAGAAGTTATTGTTCTCACTTACATGAGAGTACAGGTCAATGTAAGCGTTTGCTTGCATGAAAACAATGGACTGAGATTGGCATCTTGCACATCAATTTGCACAAGAAGGAAGGAGCGTAGATGGTTAAGACGTTTGCTTGCACAAGTAACGGTGGAGGATTTGGGTTTGATTGCAGCCTCGCCTTCTTCCCAGTTTGACCAAACAAATGGAACTGAATGTCAAGTCCTTGGATGAGCTAGTAAACCGAGGTCCTGGCGAACGCAAAGAAACATCTTGGACACGTTAAAAATCTGTTCCGCGTTCGAAGAGTCGGCTTTGTGCCGGTGGGAAAGATGACAAAATTTAAAAAACGTTCCACGTGGAATAAAAAATCCATAAAAAAAGAATCATCTGAGCGCTTTGATTTGTTGCTTTACAAGATTCAACGTATTAAATTCCTCATTTTTTTATGATTAACTACGGCACTGTCCATGTATGCTATAATTTAAAATTGTTTTAACAGAATAGTGCGTTTTAATTTGAAACAGTTTTATTACCTGTTGAGTGGAGGAATGTTACAGGTGTGTGTGTAGGGTACTTAGCGTTTTAAATTTGTTTTAACGTGGTTTGTGTAATTGTTGAATATATTGCTGTTTCTCCTTTTTGTCTTGTGTACGTATGTGTGTCTCAATCTGTGTATTGTGTCCACCTAGAAGACTACAGCCTGCAAGACTACAGCCTGCTGACCGCAATAGAAGACAGCAATCCTGCAAGACTAACCTTACACGGGTACAGCCTGCAAGACATGATAAAAGACGACAACTGCAAGACGACCTGCCGGACACGAGAAGACGATACGCTGGAAGACATCTAAGACAACACCATGTAAGTGACAGCCTGTGAGACTACAGTGTGTCCATAGCAAAGACATGATTGTGTAAACATACACCCTGCAAGACTCACCCTGCATGACCCATAGAAGACGGCGGGCCTGGAAGATGACACACTGCAAGACAAAACTGGTAGACCCATAGAAGACGACAGCCCTGGAAGATGACGCTTTCAAAGAACAAGCTGCTGGAGACATGAGAAAGGACAGCATGAAAGATGACACCATGCAAGACTACAGCCTCCTGGACACAATAACAGACGACGCCTGCAAGAGGACAGCCTAGAAGACTACACCCTGCAAAACACCATATGATGGACCAGCTTGGAAGATGACACCTGCAAGACTGCACCTGCTGTACACATAGAAAAGAACACCCTAAAGTATGTTCCCGTCCTAGGTACTTCAATGCCTGGGATGAGGCACGAGCAATGCAGCATCCAATCAGGTACGTTGAGATGTCATGTGCTGTTGTTGTTGTTGTTGTTGTTGGGCAATCCACAGCTTATATTCTGAGAGTTTTCAGGAAGATTGCGTACTTTGTCACACAATATATCTAATATGACTGAGACTGGAAACGTGTCCTGTAAGTAAGCAGTTTGCGTAATGCCTTTTTTTTCTAAAGAAGCTGCTATAACCATAGGCGTACTATGGCTTTAGAAGATTATTGTTTCTCCTTACATGGAGAGTACAGGTCAGTGGAAGCTTTGTCATTGTGAAAACAATTGAAGATGAGCTTGGATTTGCCTACATCAGTAATTTGCACAATAAGGAAGGTGGTAGGATGCGATTAAGACACTTGCCTCCCAACAAGTAAACGGTGAGGTTGTGGGTTGATTGCCAGCCTCGCCTTTCTTCCCAGTTTGACCAAACATGGAAGTGAATGTCAAAGTCTTGAAGACTTAACCGAGTCCGTGTGCGAAACGCATGAAGAACATCTTGCGCCACGTTAAAATTTGTTCCGCTGTTCGAAAGAGTAGGCTATTGTGGCGGTGGGAACAGATGACAAAATTTTAAAACCGCTACACGTGGGAAAAAAAATCATTAAGAAAAAAATCATCTGAGCTTTGATTTGTTGCTTTACCAGATTCAACGCTATATAAATTCCATACATTATTATTTTATGATTAACTACTGCACTGTCCATGTATGCTATAATTAAAAAATGTTTTAATCAGAATAGTGCGGTTTAATTTGACAGTTTTATTACCTGTTTGAGTTGGAGAATGTTACAGGTGTGTGTGTAGGGTACTTATGCGTATTTAAATTGTCGGGTACGTGTTTGTGTAATTGTTGAATATATTGGCTGTTTCCTTTTGTGTCTGTGTGTACGTATAGTGTGTCTAATCTGTGTATGTGTGTCACCCTAGAAGACTACAGCTGCTAAGCTACAGCTGCTGACCGCCATAGAAGACAGCATCCTGCAAGACTACACCTTACACGGGTAACTGCAAGACATGATAAAGACGCAACCTGCAAGGACACTGTGCGGACAAAAGAGAAGACGATACGCTAGAAGACATTCTAGACAACACATGAAAAGATGACAGCCTGGTAAGACTACAGTGCTCCTTCTCCAGTTTACAAAAGACATATTGTGTTAGAAACTTAACACCCCTTGCAACGACTCCACTGCATGACACATAAAATGACGCCTGTCGAAGTTTTGGACGACCTGACAAAGAAAACAACCTGGTGACCCATAGAAGACGACAGCCCCTGGAAGATGACAGCTTTCAAGACTACAGCCTGTGGAGACAATGGAAAGGGAAGCATGAAATGATGACACCTGCAGACTACAGCCTCCTGGACACAATAACAGACGACGCTGCAAAGAGACAGCCTAGAAGACTACCTGCAAAACACCATATGAATGGACAGCTTGAGATGACAGCTGCAAGGACTGCACCTGGTGTACAGCATAGAAAAGAACCCTTAAAACTGTTCCGTCCTAGGTACTTCAATGCTGAGGATGAGGCACGAGCAAGTGCAAGCATCCAATCAGGTACGTTGAGAATGTCAGTGCTGTTGTTTTGTTGTTGTGTTGTGGGCAATCACAGCTAATATTCTGAGATTTTCAGAAGAGCGACTCCACAAAATCAAACTAACGGAAGGCTTAAGTACATTTGTAAGGCCTTTTTCAAGAGTGCCGAAACAAGGGACATGCTTGAAGATTATGTCCTTAAGAGAAGCGTAAGTAACGTTGTCATTGCTAAAAAATGATGTGTGATTGAGTTCACATCAGTAATTTGCAAGGAGAGAGATGAAGACGTTGCCGCCAAGATGAACCGTAGGAGCTTGTTGCAGCCCCTTTCCAGTGCCCAAGATGAACTTTCAAGAAAGTCCTTGGGAGACATAACGAGGACCATGGAAGCATGACACCTGCAACTAAAACCTTGCCATTTCGAACGAGTGCATTGGGCGTGGAACAAATGACAAAATTCAAAAACATACAGGAAAAAATCATGAAAAACACTAGCGCTTGATTTGTAGCTTTAAAGATCACCTAAAAATTTCCATCAGTATTTTATCTGAGGATAGCACGCAGTGCAATTTCAAAATGTTTAATGATGTGCGGTTTATTTAGTTTTGTACCGTTATTGAGAGTGTTACAGGGTTGGTATGTACTTATCTATTAAATTTGGCTTGACTGTTGAATTGTGTCATTGGTTAGCTTTTGTTTAGTGCCTTATTTTCTAAAGTTTGTTCACCTAGAGATACAGGCCTGAAGATACGCCTGTCGCCTTACAGAGAGTCCGCAGTAACCTTCAGGTAAGCCGAAAATGAAAGAGAAACTGCAGACACACGGAACAAAGAAGAGGTGTGAGATTAAGACTACCTGAAAGACACGTAGTGTGTGCTCCATAGCCTTAACAGTTTAAAAAATAACTGCAAATCACCTGGGATGAGACTAAAGACGAGCCGGTGTGCACCGCAAGAAAACTTGGCCCCTTAAAACGTCCGCCCTGGAAGAAAGTTAAGCTATGCTGTGGGATGGAACAGGAAGAAAATTAAACCCCGATACAGTGGAAAATAAAAACCTAAGAGTCACTAGAAGACTACTGCAAAACATATGAATGGCAGCTTGATAGCTTGCAAACTGACCATGTGTACAATAGAAAAAACACTAAATTTTCTCCTAGGTATTAATGATGAGACAGCAATAAGCTCCAATCATAGTTGAAATGTTGTGTATGTGATGTTGTTTGCAATCAGCTTTATTTCTGAAGTTTTAGGAAGATGCTATTGTCCACATTTTAATGACTGAACTGGAAATTTGTTATGTAGTGTTTGCGTAATGCTTTTTTTCTCAAGAAGCTTGCTACCATGGTACTATGGTTAGAAGATTATTTTTCTTACATGGGGTCAGCTATGAAGCTTGCATGTGAAAACATGATGTGCTGGACGTTGAACATCAGATTTGCACAAGAAGGTGTAGGTGTAACGTTTGTGCACAAGTAAGGGGTTGTGTAAAATCCACCTGCCTCTTCCCAGTTGCCAAAAAATGGAGAATGAAAGCTGGGAGACATAAACCGAGCCTGTGAACGCTGAAGAAATCTCCCATAAAATCTTTCGCCTGTTGAAAGTTATGACGTGGAACATGAAAACTTTAAAAACCGAACTGGAAAAAAATTGAAAAAAAAACATGCGACCTTGTTGTGCTTTACAAGATCAACGCTATAAATCCACTTATTATATGATTAACACTCACTGCAATGAGCATAATTAAAAAATTGTTAATCAGACTAGTGCGTAATCTTGGAACCATTATAACCTTGATGGAGGAATGTTCAGGTGTCTTGTAGGTACTTATCGATTTAAATTTGGTGACGTGTAATGCTTGAATTGGTTTCCCTTTGGTCGTGTACGTATTTCAATCGTTTGTTAACCAGAAGATAGCTAAGACTAAGTGACCCCATAGATGAAGCATTGCAGCTACTTGGGTGCTGTGAATGTAAAACACACTGAAACGAACGTTTCGGACAAGAGAGACTCGCAAAATCTAAGACAACCTGGTAAGTGAGCCTGTAAGACTACAGTTGTCTGCTAAGCTTTTTTAAAAACCCTTAACTCAGCCGAAGCTTAGAAGAGTATGGTTTACTACCTGCAAGACAACAATGGTAGACCATAGGGAACCCCGAATGACAGTTTCATATTGCCTACAGGAAATTGACATAGGAGGAGGATACTGAAGACTTGCCCTGGACACAATAAACGGAGCTGCAGGGGATGCCAGCCTCCCTTCAAACACTTGAAAGAACAGGTTGAAGTGCAAGTCCTGGATGACCTTAACCCATGAAGAACCTAAAAATGCTTGCTCAATGCTAAGATGCCGTAGAAGGAGTCATCGGTTGGTGGAAAGTAGTCTTTATTGTTAAGGCAATACACTAATATTCTAAATAAAAAATGGACTTTTAATTTTATTATAACGTAAAATCCTTAATTATTGATTATATTGCCTTTGTTTCTCAAGTTGCTATAAAAGTTTTGATTAGAATATGGGTTTTTTACAGTTTAGTACTGTTGTTTGGAAAATTAAGTGTGATTGGATTTTGCCTATCATTAAATTTGCCTTGTAGTGGTGTTGGTGGTTAAGGCGTTTCTCCGTACGGTGGGTTGGTTTGGTTCAACCTGCTTTTTCCCATACCAAAAGGAACAGCTGCAAAGTCCTTGGACGCATAAAACGAGTCCTGCAACACATAAAACTGGCACACTAAAAATTAACGATCGAACGAGCACGTGCCGGTGAAAGAGACAAAATTAAAACGCTAAGAAAAAAACCATTAAAAAAATCACTGAGCTTATTGTGCTTTAAGATTAAAGCTATATTAAATATATACCCTGAACTCCACCTGTAACCTAAATAGAAGTTGAACGAAAGTGCGTATAACTGGTAATCCCCTAGTAGGAGGACTGGAAGTGTGCTTTAAGGTACTAGCTTTAAAATTGGGTGTTTGTAAAATGATTTCCTGTTCCTCTGTGGTCATATAGTGCCCTGTGTAGGGACCACCTAGAAGACTACACCTGCAAACTCCAGCTGGACAGCCTAGAAGAAAGCTGCAAGACTACCCTTACGGCTGTAACATGAAAAGAACAACCTAAGAACGTACCCGTCGGACCAAGGAGAGAGAAGGGAAGCATCCAATACCTGAAGATGAAGCTGTAAGCTCGTTGTCTTGTATAGTTGTTGTGAAATCCATTAAATTCCACTCATGGACACATGAGATGCACCAAATACCTAAGACAAACTGGAGACGCTGAAGGACAGTCGAGGCTTTTCAGACTACAGCTGCTAGACAAGAAGGGACTAAGATGAAAAATCCTACTGGACACTACAGGACGCCCTGCAGAGGACAGCCTAGAAGATACACTGCAAACCATATGAAGACAGCTGGAATGTGACATAAGGACTGCACTGTTACACTAAAAACACCAAGAACTGTTCCGTTGGTCTTATCGCCTGAGGCGCATGGCATGACCAATCAGGACTTTGAATGTCATGTGTTTGGTGTTGTTGTTGGGGACCCGGCATATTCTGAGAGTTTCAGGAGAGCGTACTTTGTCACATATTCAAATGACTAGCTGGAAGTGTCTGTAAGAGACGTAATCCTTTTTTTCTCAGGAAGCTTGATCCTAAAAAATGTTTGAGCTTTGTTTTCTTACAAGTCAGTTAATTTCATTAAAATTATGATATAACTGCCTCATCAGTTTTAAATAGAAGTAGGGGTTAATTTGAAATAACGTAGTTGGGTGTTCAGGTTTCTTGCAAATGTGAAATTGGATAATATAACGTTCTGCGGGAACTTGGCCTAATCTTGTATGTCAAGAAGCTAGTCGGGACTACATGTAACCACCATGAAAACATCTAAAAACTTACGTAGTGACTTAAAAGCCATAATCAACTTAAAGAAAGACGACTGAGATTTAAAAAAACAGAATAGCGTTAATACAGTTCCTAGTAAGAATGTTGTGTTACTGATTATGTGCTGACGGTGAGTGAAGGCTCCTGTAACCATAAGAGCCCCTGAAGATACACTCAAGACTACCTGCTGGCCATAAAGACAGCTGAAGAACCCTCAGACAGCCTCGGACAATAAAAGACGCCCTGCAAGAGACGCAAAACACCGAAACACCAAATAAACACTGGAGATGACAGCCTGAAGCACTGTGCCCATAAAAGAACATAAAAACTCCCAGACTCACCTATGACCAGAATGCAGCTAAATGACTGAGAAATTTTTGGTGGGCAATACAGCTTAATTTCGAGTTTAAATGAGCACATTAAAGAAATGAAGTGCTTAACAAGCAGTGCCCTAAAGACTTCACCAACCATTTTAAATAGTCCTGAGATACGTGACACTGAAGAAACTGATTTTGTGGTTCAACCGATGACAGAAGAAGGAAGATCTAGACGTTGTGCCTTTGTGTTGTTGTTGGGCACGCTTTCTAGTTTCAAATGGTACTTCAAATTAATATACGAGGAGTGTCAAGTAAGATTTCGTTATAAATTCCATACATTATTCATTATTATGATTAACTACTAGCACACATGTCATGTATGACGAGCATTAATTAAAAAATTGTTGTTAATTCTCGAGATATGCGGTTTAATTTGACAGTTTTTATCTACCTGCTTGAGTTTGGAGGAATGGTACAGGTGTTGTTCAATATGCTGTAGCCACAGAGGATACTTATGCGTATTTATAATTTGTGCCTTGTACGTGCTTTGTTAGTAATTTCGATTGAATATATTGCCTGTTTCTCCTTTTGGTCTGGTGTGACGTAATGTGTGTCTGCATATCTGTGTGATGGTGTGACTCTCACCATAGAATGACTACAGCCTGCAAGACTACCAGCTTGCTGACCGCCATAGAAGACAGCATCCTGCCAAGACTACACCTGTACACGCTGAGTACAGCCTGCAACAAGACATGGATAAAAGACGACAACCTGCCATAGACTACACCGTTGCCGCGACACAGAGAGACGTACTACGTGTGAAGAAGCTCTAAAGAAGCAACACCATCGCTACAGAGACATGACCTGTAGACTACAGTGTGCTCCATGATAAAAGACAGTGATTGTTTGATAACTAAGTACACCCCTGCAAAGACTCCATCCCATGCTGACACATAGAGGACGGCAGCTGAGAACGATAGACACCTGCAAAGACAACAAACCTGGTAAATGAACCTCATAGAAGACGACAGCCCGTTGAGAAGATAAGACAGCTTTCAAGATAAGCCTGCTGGAGACAATGGATGTGGACAGCAATGAAACGATGACACCCTGAAGACTACTAGCCTCTGGAACAATATACAGACCGACGCCCTGCAAGAGAGACAGGTCCCTAGAAGACTCCACCCTGCAAAACACCATATCGAATATGGACATGCTTGGAGATGACAGCCTGCAAGACTGACCTAGCCTGCTAACCATAGAAAAGAACACCCTAAGAACTGTTCCCGTCTAGGTACTTCAATGCCTGAGGATGAGGCACGAGCAAGTGCAAGCAAATCAGGTACGTTGAGAATGTCATGCTGCTGTTGTTGTGTTGTATGCGCGCAAACCACAGCTTTAATATTCTTGAGAGTTTTCAGGATGTATGCGTCAACTCTTGTCACACAATATATATCTAATAATTGACTGAGATGGAACACCAGTGTCAACTGTAAGTAAGCAAAGTCTTGCGTAAATGGCTTTTTTTTTCTAAAGAAGTTGCAATCACCCATAGGCTTACTCTGGATATATAATATTTAAATAGCTTAGTAGGAAGCATTATTGTTATCTCCTTACATGACCGAGAGTACAGTGTGAATGTTAATCGTTTTTACCGCATGCTGAAACACAACTTGTAATGTTATAATTATCTATCATCATCAATTCATAAATCCACCCACCTACCAAATCCCCTACCTTCTCTATACTCTTCATTAACCTCGCCCTAAATATCCCTTACCCCCCCCTATCTTAATATTTAAATCAATCCCCCTACTCAAACAACACCCTAATCACCCCCATTCCATCCATAATCCCTAAATCTCATCTCCAACACCCCTTCTTACTTATATCCATTCCTCTCATCTCCCACAATTCCCTAAACCCCACAATAACTCATAATCCCTCTACTTCCCACAATTATATCCCTTATTTCCCCTCATCCCCAAACCCCCTACACCCCCTATTCCCCCCCCCACACCCCCCCCCCACCAATCTCTCCCCCCCCCCCATCAAATCAAATAATAAACCCTCAACCTCACACACCCAAACACCAACAACAACAACATCCAACCACTTCCATACATACATCCACACCAACCCCCAATAAAACAACTCACTATCCTTAAACAAAATCCCTAAAACAACATAATCTAATTCTGTGCATTAACCCCCTTATATTATTACTTATACAATCATTACAAACCCAAATATAATACCTATAATATACCAATAAACCCCATAAAACCCCCCCCCCCCCAAAATAAAAAAAATAAATCATAAAATATATAACAACTACATATATACACCAATATACATATATACCACTCCTCACCTATCTCACTTATATCTACTCCTCCTCAATCCTCACCCCCCCAAACCTTGTACCATATCCTCCATCACCCCTCTCGTCCCATCCCTCCTCCCCTATCCTTTCCCCCTCTCCTCCCTCACCTCATTCCTCAACCTCCCTCCATACCTCATCCTCATACCTCACCCCCCTAATATACACTTTTTACACCCTCCCTCAATATACCCCTACCCCCATCCATCCACATCATCCCACTCTCCTTCTATTCTCTCCCATCCATCCCCATTACTCCAAACTCCTACTCCCCTCCATTCCTCATCCTAAACCTCACCTATATTCTCCCATTCCATCTCTCCCTCATCCTCATCCCCATCCCTCCACATAATTCCCCCCCTCTCCTAACCCCTCTTCCACTCCTCACCCCATCCCCCCCCCACATCTCATTCCTAATTCCTCATCCTATCCACCTCAACAAAACACATCTTACCCCCCACTCCATCCCCCACCATCCATAACCTACCACTACAACCCCATCCATCTTCATCTTCCCTCTCCTATCCTCACACACACTTACCTAATATCCATAACCATATATAAAAAATAATAATTTCCCACCCCTAACAAAATCTAAAAAAATTCCATTAAAAATCCCCCCAATCCACAATCATTCATTCCCTATAATACTACATTAAATTACATTCAAAAAAAAACCCCTCTAATCACACCCCACTTTACCACTTAAACTCATCAACCCAAAAACCCAACATTCTCAAACCCCTTACCATTATCAAAAATACAATATCCCCCCAAACCCATATCATCAATTCATAAATCCCCCCCCCTAACCAAATCCCTACCTTCCTTTTTACTTATTAACCTCTAAATATCCCCCCAAACCCTTATTTTAAATTTTAAATCAATCCTATCAAACCCAATAAATCCCCCCCCATTCCATCCTTTAACCCTAAATTTCATCTCCACACCCCCCTTACTATATTCTCACCTCCCAAATTCCCCTAACCCCACAATAATTCCATAATCCCTAATTACTTAAATAATCTTTTCCCCTCATCCCCAAACCCCCCTCACCTATTCCCCCCCCAAACCCCCCCCACAACATCTTAATCAATAATAAACCTCAACCCCTACACCACCCCAACCAAACTAAAAAACCCACTTCCAATAATAAATCACAAACCCCCCTAAACCACCTCAATATTTAAACAAAATCCTAAAAAACCCATAATCTAATTCTTCCTTTAACCTTATATATATCCTTTACAACATCTCAACCCAAAAATCAATACTATAATATACCAAAATCACAACAATTCATAAAACAAAATATAATATATACTAATAAAATAACCCAATATAAATATATACCACCCCTCACCCTCATCCTTCACTTATCTTCACTCTCCCCCCCAATTCCTACAAACCCTTTACCTACATCCATCCATCACCCCTTCTCCCATCCTCTTCCCTATTTCCCCCCCCTTCTCACTCAATTTCCTCCAAACCTTCCCCCCAAACCCTATCCATAACCCCACCATATTAAAATCCAACCCTCATCAATATACCCATCCCCATCCCTCCCCCCATCATCCCACCCCTCTTCTCATTCCTCACCCCATCCTCCCCCATTACTCCACCCCTCTCTCCCTATTCCTCATCCTAAACCTCACCTCATATTCCCCCCATTCCTCTTCCTCACCCCTATCCATCCTACCTACATTCCCACCCCCTCCCCCCTTCCATCACTCCTACCCCACACACCCCACATCCCTTCTATTCCTCATCCTATCCTCATCCATATACCCACTCCCCTCCCCACCCCCCATAATAACTACAACCAAAATCTTCATTTCTTCCTATCCCTCCACACTTACTAAACTCCATACCATATATATAATAATAATATTTCCCACCCTAACCCCAAATCTCTAAAACTTCCTATTACCAAATACCCCCCACAAACCAAATCATCTATTCCTATAAAAACTACCTCTAAATTACTATTCAAAAAAACAACCTCCTAATACACCCACTTTACAATTAACTCTCAAAATAAAAAACCATTTCTACCTTACCCATTATTAATACAAAATCCACCCAAACCCTATATAATTAAAAAACACCATACCAAATCCCTACTTCCTTATTACTTATTAACCCCTAAATCTCCCCCTACCTTATCTTAATATTTAATAATCTTCCAAAATATCCCCCCCCCATTCCTATCCCTACCTACAATTTATCTCACACCTCTTACCCATATCCCCCTCATCTCACCCAAATTTCCTAACCCCCAAATAACTATAACTCCTTACTCAAATATACCCTTTTTTCCTCATCCCCCAAACCCCCCTACCTATTCCCCCCCACAACCCCCCCCCCCACATCTCAAATAATTTCAAACCTCAACCCTACACACCAACCCCCAAACAAAACATCAACCACTTCCATACCATACATAAACCAAAACCCCCCCAAAAAAACCACTCCCCTATCTTAAACCAAATCCCTAAAACAACTAATCTAATTCTTCCATAACCTTATATATATACTTTACAACATCTACAAACCAAATATAATACTATAATATACAATAATCACACAATTATAAAAAAAATAATTATATATACATATATAACCACATATACATATATACACTCCTCACTATCCTCACCTATATCTCACTCCTCTCACATCCTCACCAACTTTACCCTATCCTCCATCACCCTCTCCCCATCCCTCCCTCCTATTTCCTCTCCTCTCACTATTCTCTCAACCTCCCCATACCTACATCATACTCACATATATACACTCACCCTCCTCATAATATACCCCACCCACCATCACATCATCCCACTCTCCTCCATTCCTCATCCATCCCTCCCCCATAATCACACTCTCCTCTCCATTCTATCTAAACCTCACTATATTCTCCATCCTCTCCTCATCCCTCCATCCTCATCACTCCTACATTCCCAACCCTCTCTATCCTCTTCCTACTCCTCACCATCCCCCCACATCATTCCTAATTCCTATCCCCTCATCCTCATATATACCCCACTCCCCTCCCACCCTCCATAACTAACTTACCAACATCATCTTCATCTTCCTCTCTATCTCACCCACTTACACTAATCTCCATACTTATAATATAATAATATATAATAATTTCCACCCTAACCACAAATCTATAAAACTTCATCATTAACAATACCC
This sequence comes from Rapana venosa, assembly GCA_028751875.1. Classification (NCBI taxonomy): domain Eukaryota; kingdom Metazoa; phylum Mollusca; class Gastropoda; order Neogastropoda; family Muricidae; genus Rapana; species Rapana venosa. Next base: position 66,475,417 of record CM054135.1, read on the forward strand.
CACCAACATCCACAATCATCTCCATTCCCTATACATAACTACCTCTAAATTACATTAAAAAAACAACCCTCTAATACCCATTCTCACACATTCAAACTTCTCAACAATAAAAAACCATTCTCTACCTTATCCATCCTTAAATACAATAATCCCCCATCCATATCATAATTCATAAAATCCATACACAAATCCCTACCTTCCTTATTACTTCATTAAACTCTAAATATCCCCCTACCCTTATCTTAATATTAAATCAATCTCACAAAAACTAAATCCCCCCCATTCCTATCCATACCCTAAATTTCATCTCCACACCCTCTTATATATTCTCCTCATCCTCCCACATTCCTAACCCCAAATAATATAATCCCTCTACTTACAATATTTATTTCCCTCATCCCCAAACCCCCCTCACCTATTCCCCCCCCCACAACCCCCCCCCCCCAATCTCTAAATCAAATATAAACCCTCAACCAACACCAACACCAACAACAACAACATCAACCACATCATACACATAAACCAAACCCCAATAAAACCATCCACTATCTTAAACCAAATCCCTAAACAACATAATCTAATTCTTCCATAACCTTATATATATACTTTACAACATTACAAACCCAAATATAATACATATAATATACAATAATCACACAATTATAAAAAAAAATATAATATATACTACATATATAACCAATATACATATATACACTCCTCACCTCATCCTCACCCTATATCTCACTCTCCTCAATCTCCCCAACCTTTACCCTATCCTCCATCACCCCTCTCCATCCCTCCTCTATTTCCCCTCTCCTCTCACTATTCTCCAACCTCCCCATACTCATCTCCATACTCACCTATATACCCCACTCACCCCTCCATCAATATACCCCACCATCCCCACATCATCCACTCTCTTCTATTCTTCATCCATCCTCCCCCCATTACTCACTCCTCTCTATTCTCATCCCTAAACCTCACCTATCATCTCCCATTCTCTTCCTCATCCCTATCCATCCCTCACCTCCAATTCCCCACCTCTCTCATCCTCTTCCTACTCCTCACCATCCCCCCCCACATCCATTCTAATTCCTCATCCTCATCCTCATCCATATACCCACTCCCTCCCCACCTCTCCATAATAACTTACAACCATATTCTTTCAATTCTTCTCTCCTATCCTCACACACTTACCTAATCTCATACATATATATAATAATAATAATAATTTCCACCTAACCAAAATCTAAACCTTCCCATCTACAAATACCCCAACAACCACAATCATCTCAATTCCCTATAATACCTACCTCCCTAAATTACAATAAAAAAACCCTCTCAATACACCACTTTAACATTCAAATCCTCAACATAAAACAACATTCTCTACCTTACCATTACCTTAAATACAATATCCCCCAATCATATCATCAATTCATAAATACCATACCAAATCCCTACTCCTTATACTTCATTAACCTCTAATTTATCCCCTTTTCCCTTAAAACTTAAATTTAATCTTCCCCCCCAAAAACCCTAAATTCCCCCCCCCTCCATATTCCCCCAAATTTCCCCTTCAAACCCCCCCCTATATACCCCCTCATCCCCAAAAACAAACCCCCCAAATAATTTAATCCCTCTATTCTATATTTTTTCCTTTTCCCCCCCCCACCCCCTTTTTCCCCCCCCCCCCAAAACCACCCCCCCAACAATTTAATCAAATAATAACCCCCCAAACCCTACCACCCCCAAAAACACCAAAAACAACCACTTTATAATCATAAAAACCCCCCCCCAACCCCTAAAAAAATTTAAACAAATCCCCAAAACAACATAAACTAATTCTTTATAACCTTTAAATTTACTTTTCAAAAAAACCCAAAAAAATTTAAAATATAAATAACACACAATTCTAAAAAAAAAATATAATATAAATAATATAACCCCAAATCATATATACCCTCTTCACCCCCATCTTTTACCTATATCCCCACCCCTCTAAACCTCCCAACCCTTACCCCCTTATCATCCCCCCCACCCACCTTCCCATTTTTCCCCTCTCCTTCCTATTCCTCCCCCCCAACCTCCCCCTACCCCCATACCCCCCTATATAATACCCCCCCCATCAATATCCCCCCCCATCCTCACCCCTATCCCCTTTTTTTCCTTTCCATATCCTCCCCATTTCCAATCCTTCCCATTCCCCCTTAAACCCCACCCAATATTTTCCTCTTCCCCATCCCTCATCCTCCTCCCCTAATTCCCCCCCCCTTTATCCCCCCCTCCTCCCCCTCCCCACTCCTTTAAACCTATTCTATCCCCTCCATAATACCCCAAATCCCCCCCCCCACCCCTCCATAAAATAACTTCCAAACCATATCTTCTCTTTTCTCCCCTTCCCCCCCAAATTCTTTTCCTTATCAAAAAATAATTTTTCCACCCCTAACCAAATTCTAAAAAATTTTCATTAAAATACCCCCCCAAAACACAATCCCTTCTTCCTAATACAACCCCTAAATCTAATTAAAAAAAAACCTCCAAAACCCCCCTTTACAAATTAAAACCCCAAAAAAAACTTTCCCCCTACCCACCATTTCCTTAAAAAAAACCCCCCAAAAAACCCAACCAAATTAAAATAACCCCCCCCAAAAACCCTACTTCTTATTACCCTTAACCAAAAATATCCCCCTACCCCTTATTTAATATTAAAAACCCCAAAAAATAAAACCCCCCCATTTTCCCTACCCTAAAATTCTCTACCCCTCTTTACCTATATTCCCCATCCCCTTCCCAACCCCCCAAAATAAAAACCCCTCCCTATACTTAC
>CM054135.1:66478746-66483746 GCA_028751875.1 Rapana venosa
TTTTGTTGGTTGTTTTTTGGGGGAGTAGGTGGGAGTGGGGTGGGGGTGAGGAGTCGGCCTTGGTGTCTCTTGCACAGGCAAACTGTAAATCAGAAAGCAAGAAAAGAGCATATCCCTAACCACCAAGTGTGCCAGACATCCATAGAGCATTCTTGTCTATGCAAAGACCTGAGATTAGTTAGGTACTTTGGTATAGTTAGTGCACGTTAAGGACCCCCGGAAACAAGAGACTTGTCCCTGGCAAAATTCCGTAGAAAAAACCCACTCTGGTAGGAAAACAATCACAGTTGAAGACAAGGAAAAAATTAAGGGTGGAGCTGCTCTTGTCTCGACACGCTCTCCCAGGGAGAGCTGCCCAAATTTCAGGCAGAAGTCTGACGTGACTTAAAATGGTATGAAAATGGAATAGCCAAGTAGTTAGAGTGTTGAGCTTGCGATCTGACAGTTGTGGTTTGAACCATCACCAAGGCAGCCATTGGAGGGGATTTTTCTTTTTGGAATGTAACGTCAGTACCGAATCAACTCCCACGAAAGTCCTTCAGATGAGAGCCTAAACCGAGATCCCGAGTATGAATGCATACAGAACATCTTGTGCACATTTCAAAACCCGTTCTGCTCTTCGGAAAAGTAGGCCATTGCGCACCGAGAGGAATGCATGACAATATCTTTTTAAAAAGCGTGTGCACACTATAGTGTTGTAAGCCATCCCCAAAGTCTGAGCACATTTACCTTAATGGCAACAAACAAAAGAACCCACAGCAATAAGTTGTTCCTGGTGCTATTCTATAGTAGAAAACAACTCTCATGGGGAAACAAATGCACATAGGAAAAAAATGGGTGTTGCTGCTCTTGTAGCGACATGCTCTCAGGGAAGAGCAGCCCAAACTTCACACAGAGACACCTTCCGCTACTTGAAAGTGGAATACAAATTCAAGTACAAATGCATACACAAAACTAATCAATAATTACAGTTCGACCTCTAGCCCAGGAATAAAATAAACCAGCATAACTATGACATTTGCATCGTGTATGCAAAGCCGTTTTTTGTTCTGTTCTTGTTTATTTTTGGTAATGGTTTTAAGCTTACATGTAAAGCCTCTGCTTACATTTATATCATGACAAAGCTTGCTCGGGAAAGTTTACTTTGTGCAAAACTGAGAAAAATGGCTTTGTGAATGTGAATTTGACTTGCAAAGTCGTTTTGGTTCATGAAACTGTAGAAGCACAGAATTCGTTACATTTAAACCATTTAGTCCCGACACCAATGAATCCTAAAGATACTAAACCAGGTCCTGTTTGAGTGCGCTGCGTCACTCCTTCCTCTCACCTTCTACATTTCTTGGAAGTGGTTGTAAAACAGACTCAGAAGAAGCTTTAAAAAAATTCAAACATTAACCAGAATAAATAGGTGTAATCATTATGTATCTTGGTCATAATTAAGCTACTCACCAGTTCTGCTTTATCAAAATCTTCATTAATTGCTGTGCTGATGGTCAGACCATCTAGGTTTTTTTCTCCCCGGCAGTGCACATGGTCCGACCTGTATGAAGGTTACTGGCCATTTGAATGCTTACACAGAACAGAAAAGAACCAACTCGCCTTGGTTACTTCAACAGAGACACAAGTTGCATGAGTAAAGCAAGAGTGTTCATGTATTCAGCTTTAAGGTTTAGGCTAGTTCATCTAGTCGCTAATGTTTTACCGTGTGCGTGCGCGCGCGTGCTTTTGCTTGTGTGTGTGTGTTGGGGGGGGGGGTGTTGTGTTGTGTGTGCAAGCGTGTGTGTGCTTTTTCATTTATTTAAATTATTGATTTCAAGAATAGTCGAAAAAGCTTTTGTGCCCTTTTATCATCATACCTGAAGTAGAAGTAATGCACAAACTAAAAGCTGAAAAAAACTTGAGTATATGACATAACAGCTGATTGGTAGTACAGGTGTGACAAGTTTTCTTCTTTTAATGTTTAATGTTATTTTTTCCCATCTGGTTACCCAAAAGAGTTTTCAAAGGCGACAATAATTCCAGTTGATAAGAAAGGGAATCGTGATAATACAGATAATTTCAGGGGAATATCCTTGTTAAGCATCATAGCAAAATGCACTACGACATCTTTGAACGCAAGATGTATTAATGGCTAGAAAATAATATAATTTCTGAAAGTCTGGCAGGTTTCCGTGAACGACATTCCACTGTCGACCAGATATTTGCATTGTATGCAATTATCCAGAAATGTACGCAACACAGAGAAAGGAAACAACATTTTGCTTTCGTGGATTTAAAAGAGCATTTGATTCTGTCCGACATGACAAACTTTTGCAATGTATGACAAAAAAAAACAAGGGGTGAGAGGAAAGTCATGGTTTGTTTGAAATCAATGTATTGTTCATTGCTGTCATGTGTGCATGCAAATAATAACGTTACAGACATTTTGATTGCCCTATTGGAGTACGGCAAGGGTCCGTGTTAAGCCCCACATTATTCTCTGTATTTATAAATCAGCTGTCTGACCATGTGACTGCTGAGGGCAAACATGGTATACAGATTCTGCCATACCTAACCTGTCTATAGAACATCAAAAAGCTCAGTCCCTGGATTACTCTCCCCTGAAATTTATGCTTTTTTTCTCTTTTTCATTTTTCCCTTTTTTCCTTTTTTTCTTCTCTTTATCCTATCTCAATTTCTGTGACGCAAAGGTGTGATAATGTGCCAGCGGTGATATCTCTTGGTACATTCTACCTTCACCTTTTCCTGACTAATTCTCACTTCCCATCTGTGTGTGTGTGTGTGTGTGTGTGTGTGTGTGTGGTGTGTGTGTGTGTGTGTGTGTGTGTCTGTCTGTCTGTCTGTCTGTCTGTCTGTCTCTCTTCTTCTTCTTCTCTTACAGTTTTGCGTACTCTGGTCCCAAAACATTAATCGATACAGACATCCCCATCCCTTCCCGAAGTGGTTGTTTTTTCGTTTGGTCATATCCCAGTAATACTTCAGCACTTTCTGAGCTTCTACCAGCCACAGTGGTGATCTCTTTGGGTGTCTGTAAGCCGTAATAAGCCTGTCTGTAGAACATCATCAAGCTCAATCCCTGGAGTACTCTCCCTGACATTGAGGCTTTTTCTTCTATTCTCTTTGATTTTTTTTCTTCCTTATCCTATCTCAATATCTGTGACGCAGAGGTGTGATGGTATGCCAGCAGTGATAACTCTTGGTACAGTCTACCTTCACCTTTCCTGACTGTCTGTCTGCCTGTCTGTAGGTATGTATATGTCTGTCTCTCCCTGTCTGTCTTTCTGCCTGTCTCTCTTTCACTCACTCTGGAACTGCCTTTTCTGTCTGTATGTCTGTCTGTTTGTATGTATGTATGTATGTATTCTCTCTCTGTGTCTCTCTCTCTCTCTGTGTATCTCTATGTCTCTGTCTCTCTTCTCTGCGATTTTTTTCAACACTTTACGCCTCTCTCGACAATAAAGCCCGTTTGACCTCTCACAATGTCTTTCTCCGTCTCCTCCTTTCTTCGACCCTCTGATTCTAAACCACATCACAGAAAGAACCACTCATTACGTAATCAGTCAAGACAAGACCCCCCCCCCCTCTCTCTCTCTCTCTCTCTCTCTCTCTCTCTCTCTCTCTCTCTCTTCTCTCTCTCTCTCTCTCTCTCTCTCTTTCTTTCTCTCTCTCTCTCTCTCTCTCTCTCTCTCTCTCTCTCTCTCTCTCTCTCTCTCTCTCTCTCTTTCTCTATCTCTCTCTCTCACTCTCTCTAGACTAATGTAAATTGGTGACATAGGGGAACATAAACGGTGTTCTGGATTTTCTTGACTGCCCGTTCTGAAGTGACAGAGACCAACTAATAGTGAGGGTACTGGACAGCTGGACGTACGACTGTGGCTACCACTGTTACGTTGAGGTTTTTATGTCTTTTGCCCCATAGTCTGTCCCTGAAAACTCTTGGCTGCTAATGGCCAAAGCTGTGTTTGTTGGGGTATTCCTGTAGAGTTAGGCGGGCTCTTTTTCAACTTCTTTTCTAGATTTGCTAGCGTTTGGAGTGGTTTGTTGAATAGAGTGTGTTATACCTATTGACACATTAAGGCGTGGATGTGTGTGTGTATGTGTGTGTGTTTGTGTGTGCGTGTGTGTGTGCGTGCGTACGTGTGCGTGCGTGTGTATGTGTGTGTGTGTTTACTTGCTTTCACTTGCAGGTGCATTCATTATGTGGCTGTTTGGACACATGTGAACACGTGTTTCCACACGTTCATGTCTGCATTTGCAAGACCTGCACGATCAATGCACGTGTGTGCTGTGAGCGTGCTGCTATGTGTGTGTGCGCGCACATATGCGCACGCGCACCTGTGTGTGTGTGTCTGTGTGTCTGTCTCTCTGTCTCTCTGTGTCTGCATCTGTATATGTGTTCTGTCTTTTCCAGTTTGTCAATGCATCTATCTCTTTGCCTGAAAGGTGTTGCTCACAAACAAAACAAAAAAAGCACTAAACTTCAAGTTTGTATGTGCCCAACTGGTCATGCAAAGAAAAGGCTGTTCTAGTCCAATGTAGTCACGTTTTGTTCATATATACACTACACTGCTCTTGTGAAAAACAGAACTTGCCCTTAAAGCAACTATATCTAGTAGGACTTCTTCCCTCAAATGTAGTGAAATCGGTGTGAAAAGTTGATGAATGATACTGGATCATATTTCAGATCGTGTGCATTGTTTCTGTGCAATGTCTGTCTGTCTGGGGCGAGATGCCAGCTCAAGGACATTATGTAAATGATCAGTTGGTGGCTGGGCTTTGGGGCGTCATTGTCATAGTTTATCAGGGAAGGGAGCAGTGTCTGATTTATGTATAGCAAGAGATTCCTGTTGGGAATACACTAGAGACTGCAAGCAAGGATTAATTCGTTGTTAACTATTAATGTAATTTTTTCGGCAAGACAACTCCCTGAAGAGATTTAACAGTCTAAATTTCTTCTTCGTCATTGTTGAACGCTCAGACGGCAACTGCTATTGTTATAA
>CM054135.1:66486246-66491246 GCA_028751875.1 Rapana venosa
CTGATGCAATGAACACAATGATGTGGACACAGATACAGACAGACACACACACACCCACACAGAAAAACGCACACACATACACATGTGTGTTTCACGTGCACATTTACACATGCACATGCATATGCAGGCAAGAACACATAAAAACATGTATTCACACATGCTTGAATAACAAGTGCTTGCTTGCATGCCACACGTGCATGCATGCTTATGTACACATACACACACACACACACTCACAACCACTTACCCTCACAAAATGTCTTATTCTTATGCTAAAAGTATTTTTAAAAGAGTATGAGAAGGAGTGAATGTAGAGAAAAAGAGTAAATGAAACCAAACAAGAACAATTGTTTAGGGCTGATGCTCAATCAAACAACTTGTCATGACACTTACAACTCAGCTGAGAGTAAAATCTCACATCAAGGCCATCACCTCAACTTTGCCCATGTGAAAATGACTAAGTGTTGACATTAAATATTATTCTGGGCAGTAAACTCTTACATAATGAAAAAATCCATTATCAGACAACAATTAAGATCTTTAGTCAATAATATCTGTCATAGTAACACGATTCTTCAAAGCTTCAAAACTATAAATGAAACAGAAAAAAAACATAAAACAAAGGACATGACAGGAACCAAGGACAAAAACAAATACTGAAAGAATGACGGTATTAAACAGATAATGCACACATAGTGCATGTCTAAAGCCATCTAGAAAATGAATCTATGCAGGGAGCCATCCTACCATAAAATCACAAAAACCTCTAAAACAGAAAGCTTGCTTGCTTGCAGTCTCTAGTGCATTCCCAAAAGGAATCTCCAGCTACACATAAATCAGACACTGCTCCCTTCCCTGATAAACTATGACAATGGCTCCCCAAAGCCCGGCCATCAACTAGTCATTTACATAATGTCCTTGAGCTTGGCATCTCGCGCCCAGACAGACAGACAGACAGAGCAGAGAAATGATCCACACAATCTGGGACATTGTCCAGCAGTCTCCATTAGTTTTCCACACTGATTCAGAGACAGTCTGTCCAGTTGCATCAAGTTGTTTTAGTAGAAGGTCTTCTACCAATGAACATTTTGCATTGCATTGAAGCTTGTTTGCCTAGTGGTAATAAAGGATGCATAGCTGCACATACATATGCCTGTGCATATTTGCACTTGAAACACACATGTGCCTATATTATGTGTGTACTTGTCTATGTGTGCATGTCTGTCTGTGTCTGTGTCTGCATGGGTGTGTTCATTGCATCTGTTTTCCAGTCTGTTTGGCTGCATGGTGTGTCATAAAATTACATAAACTTCTATACCTAACAAAACTATTCTAGATTGTGTGGGTCATATTTTCACATCGCTGTAAGAGTACAATGAATACTTAATGGCAATGACCAAAGGAACACTGCCACATCTCGTGTTCATGGAAACACTGTCTGAAGAAGTATGAGCCCCTATATACGCATGCTTGGAATGTGATCAAGGTTACAAGCATGTACTCAGTTTTTGAGGTGTGTGTGATCTTTTAGTAGCCTGGCTTTTACTGGAGGTTCCATGTTTGAGAGAATGTTTGGACTACTTTTCAAATGCATAAGATGATCACACAATTTTTTTTCAAAAATTGTATCTATCTTCTTCAATTGTCTTGGAAGCTTTTAACTCCATGACTGAACGATATATATATATATATATATATATATATATATATATATATATATATATATATATATATATATATATATATATATATATATGTGTGTGTGTGTGTGGGGTGTGTGTGTGTGTGTGTGTGTGTGTGTGTGTGTGTGTGTGTGTGGTGTGTGTGTGTGTGTGTGTTGGACATGGATATAAAACGTGACCAGAAACAAACAACAACAAAAACCAAGCAAACCAAAATGTAAAAAACCCAGACAAACAATAAAATGAAACTGAATGAAAAACCCAGTTGTTGTCAATAGTATAACCGATTCTAACCACTTACCAGCTGGTCATACCAAAGCTACAAGCCAGCTTTTGAAGGACTGTTCTCAAAAGCTGTGGCTCAGCAGAACGTGTCTGTAACCTGGATTGCTCTGTACACTCCAGCTGAGTCAGCATGTAACATTGGTCACAGCTTCAAGGCTTTTGTGTAGGCGGTTTCTTTGCCATGGCTGTATGGGGTGAAATGGCCGCCCGAAGACTATAACCATGTCAACGGTCACGTAATGGCAGACCCAGCGGGATCGTCACGTTTTATTGGTGCAGAGCTCAGTGTACGATTGATGTGTATCTAGAGGGTCATGGAGAACATTAACCTAAGGTTCCTAGCACACATTCTGTTTATGAGGGGCGTGCAATCTGTTGGGAGTTCGTTTTCAAAGTTATTTTAGACTACATTAAGTATGCTTTGGTTGAGTTTTTTAGGACAAAAATTTCTTAATGGTATATACTTTTTTCTTTTTAAAGTGATATCATTTGATTGAATATACTATACTTTTGTACCCCGAATGCAGAGTGTGTTTAGAGAATAATGTTCTCAGCTTCAGTTGCCAAAAGTTTGAGTGTCTAACAGTTGACATTGATTTGAGCCAGAATGCTTCCATGACGATATTCTAAAGTAAGTCTTAGTTAGATGTTTGCTCTTCAGCAAACTGAAGTGGTACAGACACGTCACGCGAATATGGACTGGCCAAGACTGTCTTACAGGGATCATTACAAGGGGTGAGACAAAGAAGAAGACAGAGAAAACGATAGGAAGGCGACATCAGTGAATGGACTGGCCTCGAGTAGAACAACATACTGCGGGAAAGCAGAAAACGGCAAGGAATGGAGGATGCTAGTTTCACAATCTTCATTGGTGCCCCAACGGTCTAAAAGACTACGAGATAGGTGAAGAAGACTGCACTAGAATCAATGACATCCGTGATAATTGCTTTTTCAAAGCAACTGACTTAGGAGCATCAAAGTTAAATTAGTTGAGTCAGCTACATCTCCGATATTCTACATCTGTCAACAAGTCTCGGGATTTCAATGTATTGGCTACTTATTCATGTCCTTATTGTTTAGTTATTTCTGTATCTATTCATTCATTAGCTTAGTCTTTTCATTGTTTTTATTTGTTTGTTCCTGTCTAGATCTCGTTCTCTCTTTCTGTGCGTGCGCGCGCATGTGTATCTGTGAGTGTGAGTGTGTGTGTGGGGGGTTATTTTTCAATTCAGTTCAATTCAATTTTATTTTGAGGAAAGTAAATAAGCACTTAAGCACTTTTTTACATTCCGTCTCCGTGTGCATGTTGTTTTATAAATTCTATGGTCCATTCCTACAGGCACACAATGACCTACTCGTTAGAATGATGGGACGGGTCTTTTAACATTATGCAGAAGATGTTCTGAGTGTGTTTGCCTGTGTAAATTCAGTTTATAGTCTCATCTGAAGGACTTTAGGGGGATTGAAGCCGGCACTGATGTTAACTCCAGGGCAAAAAAATCCCCTTGAACAGGAGGTCTCGGTGGTGGCTTGATCCCGGGCGATCAGATCACGAACGCAACGTTCTAACCACCAGTATATCCTCTGTGTGTCTATTTTTGTTTAGTTCTTTTTATTTCAAGGATAATGAATAAACACTTATGTGCCTTTTTACATCCAGTCTCCATGTGCATGCAATTTTGTAAAAATTTGCCATCCGTGAAATTTGTGTTTCACGCGCATGCGTATGCTCGCGCGTGCGCGCGCGCGGTGTGTGTGTGTGGGGTTGTGTGTGTGTGTGTGTGTGTGTGTGTGTGTGTGTGTGTGTGTGTGTGTGTGTGTGTGTGTGTGTGTGTGTGTGTGCATTCGTGATTGTATTCGGGCTTGCATGCATGTATGCGCATCTATGTGTTGTAGAAAATACATGAAAACCCATATACCGTCATAACACCAACATTCACAGAGAGGAAGTGCAGAGCCTTGTTTTATATCATAATACTTCTAGATCAACCGCACTTGAAGCTGTCAGAGACTGAGTGTGATGCAAACAGACAGCGGAATCTGCACGGAGGTTGTTATGCCATAGTCTGGACTGTGTTTACCTTTTCTCCTCTATAGCAGCTCGGGGCTACCCCCCAAAAAACCTAACTTCCATGAGGTACTTGCATGCACAGACATTGGATGGGTAAGACTTGGGGAAAGCTGTTATCGTGTCGTATCAGATCCGTGATGAAAGTTTATCTAACTCCTGTGTACTATGCCTGTTATGGTAAGATCGGGCTACAGCTTCTGCTTCAGCTACTTCACAGCAAAGATCTTTGTGGAACGCCTAGAGAGCAACTATTGTCTTTCATATGAGTGAAAATGCGTTGCGCTGCCGTTAAATTCCTGACAAGTCAGGCCCAGAGCATCCGAGATGACTGTGAACATTTATGTTTCTGTGATAAGGGGGGCGGGTTAGCCTAGAGGTTCGGGCGTTTTGCTGGCGATTTGATGGTCCTAGCTGGAAGCCAGAGCCACCACGGTACACCCGTTCAAGGGGACTTTTCCTCTGGAGTCAACATTAGTAACTGACTCCACTTCCCCGAGAGTCTTTCGCATGAGACTGTAAACGGAAACCCGGTGTGTGAACCCACGCAGAATATCTTGTGGCCATATTGAATAAAACCCGTTCTGCCTTTCGGAAGAGGCCATTCGTGTCAGCAACAACACATGATGGAAATAATATATTAAAAGGTGCATGCAAGCGGGTCTCGTGTTCAGGCGTCATCCCGGTAAAGAGGGATGTGACTACCTTAATGGTGGGCAAAAAGGGTTGTATATGCAAACATCTCGCCATTAGTCAACCTCAGAGCTGTAGCTAGGGAACGAAAAGTATTGGTAGAATGCTTTACATAAGCATGTGCATCATCTATGTGTGCACACTTTCTACCTTTGATTTGATTTTCTTTAACTTAGATAGTCATGATTTTCAGTTCATGTACTAGAATGGTAACTGTTTTGCAAGCTTCTTTGAAGTCTGGCGTGGGTAGAAAATGGATATATGTAAGAGTA
>CM054135.1:66493746-66498746 GCA_028751875.1 Rapana venosa
GGGAGATGCTCGGCCTTACTCTGAACACTTGTATTCATGTTTTCCAACGGCTGTCTGGGGCGAGATGGCCGTTCAGAAACACAATGCATGAAAACACTTTATGGCTGGTAGAAGGAGGAGCTGACATATGTATTTTTTACTGGTGGAGGGAATAGTGTCTTGTTTATTATGTGTATCCAGTGAGTTGTGTTGGAAAGTTTTACAGGAATGCGAGGACAGATATTTTGCTTTTGAAGTGTGTGTGTGTTATCTGTAAAGAGATTGGCATCCTTCAAAGATTTCTATATAAAGTGATTTAGAACCAAGTCAAAGTAATGTTTCTAGCTCACAGTACGTGCGCGCGCGCGCGTGCTTTCTTGTACATATATTTGTGAGTAAGTGTGTGTGTGTGTGTGTGCGTGCATGCGTGTGTGTGTGTGTGTGTGTGTGTGTGTGTGTGTGTGTGTGTGTGTGTGTGTGTGTGTGTGTGTGTGTGTGTGTGTGTGTGTGTGTGTGTGTGGTGTGTGTGTGTGTGTGTTCGTGTACGTGTGCGTGCAAGAGTGCTTGTGTTGGTGCGATTCTGTGTATTTTTGTGTGTGTATCTGTCTGTCTATCTAACTGTTTGTGTGTCTGTGTGCATGCTCACCATGCACAACACGGGCTTTGCCCATGTCAAAAACTATGCTGCTATACACACCTCCTATAAATCAAATGATGGATTAAACAAAGCAGAAATGAATAACCATTGCCAAAGTTGTTCCTTAAAAAAAGCCTTTATTTTGCATGAAAAGTTGCAGAAACAGTGCTAAGTCAGATGTCTGCTTAAAGACATTATGAAAATTAAAAAAACTGGGTAGGTTGAGCGTGGAGGCATTGCCGTGAAACAATGTCCGCAGAGGGATTTCATCTCTGACTTATGAGAATCTAATCTGTCAGACAGAGAAAACGATGGGAAGACAACACCAGAGAGTGGACTGGCCTTGAGTGGAACGATTTTGTACGGAGGGAAGAAGACCGTGGGGAGTGGAGGAAGCTGGTTGCAAAATCTTCAGTGGTGCCCCCACGGTCCATGGGACTATGGGGGATGTGACGGTGAAGGTGGATCTATCAAGAAGGAAATACTTTGACATCAAAAAGCTAACAATCCCCCGGAGCACTTGCATTGTCAGTGTTATGAGTGAAAAGAGGCGTTGGTTATTTCGATCAATTGGGATACAGTTCTAAAACGTTAAGGAAAGTGACACTTTGTCCAAGGCTTTGTATTCTTTTTTTGAAAAGGGCTCGAGGTTGAACATTTACGTGCACGTACTGTAGTAAAATAAACTTGTGCATATTCTTGTTTGTTTGTTTATGTGTGTGTGTGTGTTTGAGTGCTTGTGTGATTGTGTTCGTGCGCGCGTGTGCTTGCCCCTTCATACCTACTTGCATACCTGCAGTGTATACTACAATATATATTTTTTCCATCTTACAAACTTATTTTCTGTATCACCTTTCTCTAAATTCACCAATGGACTAAAACCCTAGCATTAATTAACAATAAATGCTAATCTTTTGGGTGACAAACCCTGGCAATTTTTGTCGGCAATTTTATGGAAGGTGTGTTAAATCAGATCCTTGCTTCGAGACATTATGCAAACGACCGCTTGGTAAGCTGCACATTTCAGATCGTGATGATAGAGGGATTTTGTCCCTGATTTATGAGCGCGTAATCTGCCATGGGAGGCTCCGCCAGGCATTTTCTGACATTTGCAAGGCTGCCGATCGATCACGCAATGAAAGCACGTTTTCAGTGTTATGTGTGAAGAGCCAGCTCTGATTTTCTGTATCATATCAATAATCAAGTTTTCAGAACACAGTAGTCTTTCTAATAGTTAGTGCATTTGTTTTGTGGAAAAAAGATGGGGGATTGCTTTTGTTATTGAGGGGAGTTAGATTAGTTTTGTAATGGCGCTGAGTCTGCACAAATGAGTCTCTCTCTCTCTCTCTCTCTCTCTCTCTCTCTCTCTCTCTCTCTCTCTCTCTCTCTCTCTCCTCTGTCTCTGCCCGTCTGTTTCTGTCTCTGTCACTGTCTCTGTCTGTCTGCCTGTCTGTCTGTCTGTCTGTCTGTTTGTCTCTGTCTGTATGTCTGTCTGTATGTCTGTCTGAATGTCTTTTTATGATGTGCTTGGTGTTTGTATTTTGTATGTAAAAAGTGTTGACATATCAAGTATAACTCTATCAATAACTTTGTTCACAGGCCTATTATCTTTTGGTGGTATTCTGGGGAGCAGTTTAGATGAACTGAGATTTCTTTTTAGCTGTGTTTTGTTTGGATTCTTGGTCTAGGTCAGCCTTTATTTAGTCATGATTTTGCAATATATATAATATATATATATATATATATATATATATATATATATATATATATATATATATATATATATATATTCAAGAGTGTACAGTTTGGGGTGCCTGGCAAGGCATTATGCCAAAGTCTTTACCAAAAATTTGTTTACGAGAAGCTATCTATTTTTTCAACTTTTCATTTATTGCCCCTCAAAATGAATTATGGAATAAGACCGATATATATATTAAACCATTTCAGAGTTCAGAGTTCAGATTTCTCTCTCTCTCTCTCTCTCTCTCTCTCTCCCCTCCTCTCTCTCTCTCTCTCTCTCTCTCTCTCTCTCTCTCTCTATTATATATATATATATTATATATATATATATATATAATATATATATATATATATATATATATATATATATATTTCCCTCTGTACTTCTGAGTCTGCCTGTCTGTCTGACTGTATATGTCTGTCAGTGTGTCTCTGGGTGTTCTGATATAAAACAAATTAAAAATTAACAATTTTCTTCAAGTTACAATCATCAAACCCCATGATCCTATGCCATCTTTTTGTGTAGCCATTAGATCATATTAATGATGTTTTGCAATGCTGTCTGGGGCGATGTGTTCTATGGCAAGTGCATTTCACATCAACACTGTATCGAAGGGAAAAGGAACAGCTATTGTTGTATAGAGGAAAGTACAAGTGTATATGTATAGTAGGTGTGCACTGAAGTCTGTGCTAGGAATATGCTGAAAGCAGGGGGCAGGAATTACGTTTTCAAAACTGTATATGATTATTTTATTTTCAAAATCATTGTAAAACTGTGCTCAAAATAAATTATTTTTTCGACGTACAAAGTTATCCATCTTTTCTATAAACAGAGCTGTTTCTGTAGGACTGCACCTAAATCATTGCCATCGTATTTGTCTGGGACAAACCACATTACAAGGTTACTTGTGTCCGTGTAAAAAATGAACAATGTGCTCAGAGAATTCGTTTACTGTTGACCATGGAGCTTTCCTACTCTCATACAAATGCAAGCTCACAGATGATTTTTATTTCCTTACTTAATCTTGCTTATTCGTTTATTCCTTTGTGTTGTTTTTTTTATTAAGTATCTATATAATTACTATTCTACTTTTTGTTAAAATGCTAAACAAACATGTATGTATGTAGGTAATTGCTACGTGCATATTTACCAGCATGCACACATGTGCGATGCACTTTTAACCTATGTTATGCGCTGAATTCGGTTCTTTCTGCAAATGGCTGATCGGCCAAACCAAGGTGAAAGTGAGTGATGCGTGCATAAGCTGTTCATGGCAAAACCTTGACGTTGCCGGCAGGTTTATGGAAGCTGTGTTAAGCCAGATGCCCGCTTTAAGATATGGAAATGGACACTTGGCAAACCGCACATGGAGCAATGGAGATAATATGAATAAGTGAAGGGATGTCTTTCACCGATTTATCAGTATCCAGTCTGCCTTAGGGGGTGGTCTTTTGGTGTGTTTTTTTTTTTACTGCTGTGAAGCCGCTGTCTATCAAGAAAGTGGTGACAGCAACAACTCAGTGCTTTAGCTTCTTGTGGTCAGGTTTCAAATCCTTCAGGCAGCAGTGTCATGTCATCACTGACAGTTTGTGTGTTTTTCATGTAAAAGTATTTCTTTTTTTCCTAATAAGGAAGTTAAATAATCATAGTCACTTATGCGCATTATACAAATACTTGCTAATATCTTATATTTTTATAACGCTGTGGATTTGGAAACTCTAATGCGAATGAAAGATTATTTAACAGAATTCTAGCAGAGTTTTTCAATCCCCAGCATTATAAACACAATATCCAGGCTCAGTATTGTTTCGCTTCTTTTGACTGAATAATATTTCGCTCCTCGGGCAGAGCTCCGTGGTTCACCATTGGTGAAATTTTTGTAGCATGTGATCGCTTTTGCCCACCATTAAGGTAGCCGCATTCCGACTTCTGGGATGATTTCTAAACACGACACCAGTGTGCATGTGGGTTTTCATGTATTTTTTTGTCATCCGTTCTCACCAGCACGAATGGCCTACTCTTCCGAAATCAAGAACGGGTTTTAACAGGAGCGCAAGATGTTCTTCCTGCGTTCGTACACAGGGCCTCACTTGACGGGTTGATTTGACTTCTCCAACTCCGCATTGAGGTTCGTTGGGGTGCTGCAATTTTTTGTCCAGGCAGTTTTTCTCGTGCAAGCTGATCCTGGAACAGGCCATCCCTCTTTGGGCAGCATGGTGCATGTAGGATATGTTGGTGTCATCCATATCATCGGCCCTAGCTGGCCTCCTCTTTGTTGAAACGTTGATGGGAAATTATCGTACACTCAAGATGCTGTATCTGCGTTTTGCACACGGGCGCTAGGACTGTAGGCTCACCCAACAGACTCTCAAGGGAGTAGAGCGTCACTGATTTTAACTCCAGGAGAAAGCATCCTCAAACAGATGATCCCAGTGGAGACTCAAACCCACACGTTCTGGTTCCATCAACAGGGATTTTAACGTTCTAACCACCGGGGCTATATATCACCATCCAGTCTCACTGATCTACTCTTCCCTAATCTGGCTGAATCACCGCTCAAACTGCAAGGAGGTTAATACTCCATGATCCGAATCACGCTGTTTACGCTTTGCATCGGATGTCTGCGGCTATATGTCTGTTCGG
>CM054135.1:66503746-66508746 GCA_028751875.1 Rapana venosa
ACTTCTCAGGATCAAACGCCCCCGCAGACTGGTTACAGCTGAGCACTGGATGACTGACTGGCCCTGGGGAATGCTGCTGTCTGTCTGTCTGTCTGCCTGTCTGCCTGTTTGTCTGTCTGTCTGTGTACGTCAGTCAGGGGGACAGACTATGATTAATTTCGCTGTGTGACCAGACCAATGCAAAGAGAGCCTTGTCGTGTCTGGAAAGCTGTTACCTATTTTGGAGCAGATTTTTCTGTCTAAGCAGCTTGTGTGTGTGTGGGTGGGTGGGGGTGGTGGGGTGGGCTGGGGTGGTTTGTGTGTGTACGTGGGTGGGTTTAGGGTGTGTGTGTATGTGGGTGTGTTTGTGTTTGTGTGCATATATGTGTTATTCTTGTTGTCTATTGGTAAGTATATATATATAATATATTATATATATATATATATATATATATATATATAATATATATATATATATATATATATATATATATATATATATATACACGTGTGTATGTGTATATATGTTTGTGTGCATATGCGTGCACTTTTCTCTTTTTACCTATTTATTTGCATTAGTCTACATCTATGTGTATATACACACGTATGTATATATTAGTGATTTTTTTCTTTTATAGCGAGGATAATGGAATAAGCACTCACGTGCTTTTTTACATCCAGTCCCCTTGTGTATGCGATTTTGTTAATTCTGTCATCTGTTCTCACTGGCACACAATGGCCTACTCTTACGAAAAGCGGAACAGGATTTAACGTGTGCGCAAGGTGTTCTGCGTGCGTTCGCACACGGGGCCTCGGTTTATAGTCTCATCCGAAGGACTTTTGGGGAGAGTGGAGTCTGCACTGATGTTAACTCCAGGGGAAAATATCCCCTTGAACGTACATGAGTGTGCGTGTGTATGTGTGTTTGTGCGCATGGGCATGCGTTTGTATGTGTGTGTATATGTATTGTGTGCACGTGTCCATGTATGTGTGTGTGTGTGTGTTGTGTGTGTGTGTGTGTGTGTGTGTGTGTGTGTGTGTGTGTGTGTGTGTGTGTGTGTGTGTGTGTGTGTGTGTGTGTGTGTGTGTGTGTGTGTGTGTGTGTGTGTGTGTGGTGTGTGTGTGTGTGTGTAATACATGCGCACTCTCGCACACCCTCCGCTTACTCATGCTTTTGAGTGTGTCAAACCGCGTGCTTGTCCCACACTTTTCCCCCCCAAAAAATAGCTAATGTAATCCAAGCTGGCTGACCAGTAAGTAATGATTGTCCAGTCGCTGTGGCCAAAGCCAGACAGTCGGGGCTCAGCATCCAATGGCCCTACAGACGGTATGCAGATGAGCCTGGATGACTGGCTCTGGAGGATGCTCCTGTCGGGTAGTACAACGCAGCGGGACAGATCGTTTGTGATCTCTCTCACACAGTTAACATTGCTTAACATTGTGTGCGTGTGTGTGGCTTGATGAAAAAAAGCAAACGCACTGCTTAATCAATGTACCATCTGAAAATAAAAGTTTGACTTGAAAATAAATAAAAGTTTCACTTTGACTTTGCTAAGCTGGTGCGTTAATTAGAAGCGTATCACTGACCAGCCTGCTTCTCTGTCTCTGTCTCTGTCTGTCTGTCAATCTGTCTGTCTGTCTGTCTCTCCTCTGTGTGTGTGTGTGTGTGTGTGTGTGTGTGTGTGTGTGTGTGTGTGTGTGTGTGTGTGTGTGTGTGTGTGTGTGTGTGTGTGTGTGTGTGTGTGTGTGTGTGTGTGTGTGTTGTTGTTGTTGACTTCAATTTTACGTCTGTTCACTTTTAGTGATATTAGACGCCCCCCCCCCCCCAATTGTGTGTGTGTGTGTGTGTTTGTGTGTGTGTTGTGTGTGTGTGTGCGTGTGTGTGTGTGCAGATGAGCACTGGATGACTGTCTCTGACTGATGCCGGCCTCTGAGCGTATCAGCCAGAGGGATAGACTGTGACGTGTTGTGTGCTCAGACTTATTACACTACAGACTTACTGGTGCCTGCACACCTTGTGTCCATTAAGTAGCAAGTTGTGGCCATGTTGCTGAGCAGCTTGTGTGTGTGCCTATGTGTGTATGTGTGTGTGAAGTCAAAGTCAAAGTCATGCTTTTTTTCCAGATGTTACACTGAATAAGTACAACTTTTTTCTGCGATAAGCTGGTGGGAGCAGTTTTGTCTAAAATAAAAAATGAATCTATTTGCTTATTGATTTATTCTTTTATTCGAGGATGGTGGAGTAACTAATTCATGTCCTTCTTTTACACCTGGTTCCCATGTACATGCATTGTTTTTTTTGTTTTTGTTTTGTCTGTTTGTTGCTGATCTTCTGTGACGTTCCTGTCTTCCGCTTTTCCCACACCGCTTATTCCAACCTCTCTGCCCCAGCCATGCCCATACTAGACATGTCCCATTCCTAGGGTCAGAGGTCCGCAGGGAGCCCATCAAGGTCAGGCCAACGTGGGGTAGCTCAGTCGCGGAGCCAGACAGAGTGAGACGCCCATGCGGGGTGACGAGTATCACAACGTCCCACCATCGACCTGCTCTCGTGAACCTCAAACCCCAAAGGCTCTCACACACATTCACAACAGGCACAGGAGAAGTGTATGGGGAACCCGAATCTGAGGTCACCCTGAGACCAGAGCAACAATGGCCACGAATCAGAGACAACGTTTCTTATACTGCATCCTGATCAATGACGATGGGCATGACGGCATGATGCTGCTATGGAAGTGCATGCGCTTTGACACTTCTTGACAGGGCTGAGCTCTTTGCCTCTTTTTACAATATATCTCTGTGTCAGCCGGGCCCGAGAGACACAGACACATGCAGTGTTTGTCGGGTAACTTGAGCAACAATCTCAAAATTGCATCCGTAAAGTGTATGAAGCTCGACTGTGTGGTCTCAGTCTTCCCAATAAGCCCATAGCAAACTCAGTATGGGGAGGGGCCGGCCGGAGTTTTAAAAAAAAATCCCTATGGCTCTTTTGGGATTCGAACTCGCGGCCTTCCAGTCTGTAACCCAAGGCGCTAACCACCGCGCTATGGCCGCTGGCCGTGTTTGTATATTTTGTTATTGAGGGCAGAAGGTTAGGAATACTTTCCCATTGTTATGCATGCATTCACTGATGGATGACATGTGACATATTACAGCTTAACAATAAAAGGATTGAAGGCATTTTCATATTCCCTGTGCATTTCTTGAACTCTGCACCACCTCCAAGCGTTGTTCAGTCATTTGGGTCTGATGTAGACAGTTCGAAGCCACACCAAACTCTCATGCTATATTTTGATCCTTTTTTTATCTTATAAGACAGCATTTTTTTAATCTGTAAAATAATACGTCTTCAGTAGTCGGAATCCTTTCTTACTTGTATTTCTTTCCCAAAAGATGCGTTAACAATCTTTGCTGTACCTTTCTTCACTCTAAACATTCTCCTATCATCAACGCGCGACTGTCCTATTTCCTCTTTGCCACGCTCTTTTTTGTTAGACTTTTAAACCTGCTTCAAAACTCATTTCCACCGCGGGAATGCCGGGGACCTATCAGTGTAAACAGTGTCCCCCACACTTTGGAAATTCTGTGCTAGGACTTCCCTCTGTTCCATCACTCTGTTTTTGCCTTGTTTCTTTTCTTCCTGTCACCTCTTTCTCTTGTCTGTTTTCTGCCTTCTTGGTCCATTATCCTGTCTTTCTTCACAGAGACTGAAAAGATAACAACTCTCTCCCAAGCCAAGCCAACTCGGATGAGCTGGTCCAGACTTGTCAGGTGCCCAACGGCAGCACAACTCATGTTTGCTCATAAGATGACAGACAATATTAGCTGCTGTCTGAGCGTTCGATGAAGAAAAAGAAAGAGAAAAACTCATTGACTGTCCTCTGTTCGTAAAATAAAAATCCCCTCTACCATTCCTATTACTCATGGCCAGTGTGAAACTTATCTTACTTGTCTTTGTTATGAGTGTGGTTGTTTCTAAGTCATCATCCCTTTCACGGTGTGAGTGTGTGTGTGTGTGTGTGTGTGTGCGCGCGCGCGCGCGCGCGTGTGTGTGTATGTGTGCGTACGTGCGTGCGTGCGTATGTGTGTCTGTCCGTGCGTGTGTGAGCACGCACGCGAGTGCACGCGTGCGCTTGTCCAGAAAAAAAAACGTTGCAGACAACTAAAGGTAACAAGACAACCCCAAACAAAATACACACACTCACATACGCACACATACAACACACACCTGATCTCGTAAACCAAAACTCGGAACTAGCAAGCTCAAAGGCAGGTTTACCCTTCTGGCGGTGCCTCTTTCATCTGCACACACACACACACACGTACACACGCACACACACAGGCAGGCGTGTTGTTTTGCCTCCTGGCCCCTCCGCAGACAGGCTATGGCAGCCAGCATTAGTGTGATCTGCGGCTGGCACCATTGTTTGCAGAGGGAAGGGAGAGCACGGTGCACCCCGTCACTCATCTTGTTGTCATCATATTTTCCGCCCTAGCCTGCCAACTTTCTTTACCTGTGTGTGTGTGTGTGTGTGTGTTGTGTGTTGTGTGTGTGTGTGTGTGGTGTGTGTGTGGTGTGTGTGTGTGTTGTGTCTCACGTGCCTGTAGACCATGAATGTCTCTCTCTGCTCTGTCTCTCTCTCTCTCTTTCTCTCTCTCTCTCACACACCACACCCACCACCCACACACACGCACACACACACACACTCACACACACACCACACACACACACACACAACACACACACACACACACACCACACACACACACGCACGCACGCACGCACACGCACAATGAACCCCTAAGAGGACCGCATCTCTATCGGAGGCTACTGCGATGGTTGCAGTTCTTTCTGACATACCTAGCTAAAGGCAAGCTAGCTTCTCCCCGTTGAGCGTACGACCGTAATGTTAGTGGCGCTTGCCGGAATCAAGACCAAAGTGTGTGGAATTAACTGCAAAAGCTTATGTGGACCTTCTTCATGATGCTGGTCTCCGGTCCGATTTTTTACGTAGCTACTA
>CM054135.1:66513746-66516246 GCA_028751875.1 Rapana venosa
TGACACAAAGTGCAGATTCTAGGTTAAGATGGGGATCGCCCAACAAGAACAACAACAACAACTACGACGACGACTACTACAAATGCTACTACTTCACCAAATACTGCTGTTGCTGTTATTGCTGCTGCTGCTGCTGCTGTTACTAAGAAATTTACACATGTAATATGTAATATTTACCAGCTATAGGCAGCACGTAGGCTGTTTCTTTGAATATAGACATTACATATGTGTGTATACATGTACATATACAAAAACAGATATATATATATATATAATATATATATATATATATATATATTAGACAGACAGACAGATAGATAGATAGATAGATAGATAGATAGATAGATAGATAGATAGATAGATAGATAGATAGATAGATAGATAGATAGATAGATAGATAGATAGATAGATAGATAGATAGATAGATAGATAGATAGATAGATAGATAGATATTATACAGAGAGAGACACACACACAAATAGACAGACAAACAAACAAACATACACTTAAAAACAAGAAAACGATAAATTACGAAAAGAAGGGGAAAAAACAACCACCAACAACGGTAAAAAAAAAAGCCAAAGTTAACCCATCAGTTTGTATTCTCTTTTCTGCAGCACACCATGCCTGACTGAGCGGCATGAGGCTTAGCTGGGCTGATGTCTGTATAACAGCACTGTCGAACTCACTCAGCAGGGACACCATCAGGAAGGATTACCAGGCTAGGCCAGTGCCCTGCTTGCAGGAGGCTCTTATTGTTTGTTGGTTTGTTGGTTTGCTTGCTTGGTGTTGTTTTCTTTGAATCCATAGGTGTCTGGAACCTCAATGCTGCGCCAGACATTGCGGAAATGATGAGTTAATGAGCGGTGCATAACAGAGTGGTTATCAAAGGAGAGGTAAAGGTTTATCAAAGGAAATCGGATCGGATTTTGCTTTTTGTGTGTGGAATGTAGGTTTGTGATTGCCAACCTTTGGGTTTATGTCTGTTTGCTTGATGTTGATTTCTTTTGTTTGTTTTAACTTCTTTGCTCACAAGATTTTTTGGTTCTGTTTTCTTTCTTTAGTTTCCCTCTTTTGTTGTTGTCTAACTGCCTTTCTTTTATGTTCTTGTCTTTTTTTCCACTCTTTCTTTTCTCTCTTTCCTTGATTTCTTTTCTTTTTTTTGGTTTCTTCTTTTCTATTTTTCCTTTACTGCTCTCTGTCTCTGTCTCTCTCTCTCTCTCTCTTCTCTGATTCACTCTCTGTCTCTCTGTCTCTGTCTCTGTCTCTCTCTCTCTTTATTCCTTCCTGTCTTTCTTTCTTTTCTTTCTGTAGTTGTTTTCTCCAGTATTTCTCCAAGGGAATACAGCCTTCATTGCCAGATGCAGCGAGGGTTTGTTTTTCTTTCAGGTGAAGCTGCAGCATAGATGCTAGGCTTTTTGTCCTTGGAAATGTTGGTTTTTGATCTTTTTTATATACTAGCTGGCTTTGGGGGCTCGTTATCGCTGTCACTGTCACTTCTAGAGTAAGCGAACAGTGGATTTAGCGTTCCTGTATTTATTTGTTTACATTCACTTTTCTTTCTTTTTTTCTTTTTTTTTTTTCGTTTCTTTTTTTTCCTTTGTTGCTGTCTCCCTTTCTTTTTTTCTTTTTTTCTTTCTTTCTAATTCTCTTTTGTTTAAAAAAATGTTTTCTTTCTTTCTTTCTCAATTTGTTTTCCCCCCTTCTAATTCTTTTTTGTTTAAAATTAATGGTTTCTTTCTGCCTTTTCTTTTGGTTTTGTTTTCCTTTCTGTCTTTAGTTGTGTTTTCTTGTTGTCTTTTTTGTTTTATTTCTTTGCTTCGTTTCTTCTTCTCTTTTTTCTTTGTTTATTTGTTTTAGCTCGTATGTCTCCAAGTGGGTACATTTTCCTCTGCCAAAAGTGGCGTAGGTCTGTTTATCTTTCAAGTGTCACTAGAGTATCAATACTAGATTGTTGTCTTAAAACAGTTGACTGGGGTTTTTTAATTTAGCGATTGACATCAGGGGCCCATTACCGCTGTCAGTGTCACTGTTAAAGCAAGCAAAACGAAATGGGTGTCACTTTTCTGGCATTTTCAATAGCAGCTTTTTTTTCGTGTTTGTTGTTGTTTTTTCTGTACTCTTTTTTGTTTTCTTTCTTTTCTGTCGTTCTTTTTGTGTATCTATTTTCTTGGGTTTTAAAAAAATTCTTCTTCTGTTTTTCTATATTTCTTATACTCTTTCTTTCCTTCCTTCTCTCTTTCTTTCTTTCGTTCTTTCTGTATTTATTTTCTTGTTTTTATTGTCTTCTTTTTTTGTTATTTCTTATACTCTTTCTGTCTGTCTTTCTTTCTGTCTTTCTTTGTTTTTTTTTTGTTTGTTTCTTCTTTCTCTCCTCCATTCCTTCTTCCTTCTTTCCTTCTCTTCTTACTGTTTGTTGCTACACGTTTAGACACAGGAAGCATGCAAATATAAAAGATTTGTTTGACATTTGTGGATTTTTCTTTTTTGTGTTCTGTGT
>CM054135.1:66521246-66523746 GCA_028751875.1 Rapana venosa
GTTTAGCTTCACTGCACACAAAAGCTGATTTGGGGTTTTTCAGAAAGAAAAAAATCGCAAGTAATCGGTATTGTCCTTCCTTTAGTTCCTGTAGAAAGAAAAAGCCAGGTTTTTAAAAATATTTTTTACTTTTTTTTTTTAGCAACTTCGATAACAAAACAAGTCGATTATAGGGAGACTGGTTGCTAATACTGCAAATTTCATATGAATGGCTAATTGGATTTCTTTATTTTCTTCTTAACCTCCTTGATTATTTTAAACAGTCAGGAAACTAAACACAACACGTGCGCGCACACACACAGACACAGACACACACACACATACACACACACACACACACACACACATAACACACACACACTAACACACACACACACTACCACGCGCACCCATGCAAACATCCTTGGCTATGGGCAACAGAAAGGGCTGTTGTCCAGAAGAAGATGAGGCACCTCTCTAAGTTGGTCATGTATATTCATAAGGCTCAGCACAAGCGCGACTTCAACCAAAATGAGGAGACATACATAGAAGTAAAAGAGCAGCAGACCAAGCTTGAAGCACACCAGACCGAGCAATGGGCAGGCGAGAAATCCAGACTAGGCGTATAATCACGCATACATATATACAGACTGACTGACTGACTGGACTAATACTGGATTCTTTTCTTCTTCGTGGTCGTCAAACGCTCTGACAGCAACTATTGTTGTCTGTCATGAGAGCGAAATTACATTGCGCTGCTGACAAGTCAGGTCCCAGTGCTTCGAATTCCGGGCACTGGAAAGAAGTATCTGTTAAGTCTTTCTGGAGAAAGAAAAGGGCAAGAGAGTGGATCAAACAGGCAGAAAAATAGACAAGAAGGAAGTGACAGGAAGAAAAGGAACAAGGCAGAAACAAAGAGAGGGATAGAAAAGAGAATTTCTTGCACAGGATTTCCACAAGGTTGGGGGTGGTGTTTATACTGAAAGGCCCCTGGCATCCCCAGGAAAGGAGGGGGTGGGGGTGGGAGGACTTACTGAGTGACTTCTCCATTACTCCATAAAGAGTTGAGTTTGTTTTTTCCTGTGTGCTACGACCACACCTTTTGATGTAGAGGGATTTTATCAGCGTTTAACCTAGATTCATAGATCAGAGAGGAGAGAGAGAGAGAGGAGAGAGAGAGAGAGAGAGAGAGAGAGAGAGAGAGAGAGAGAGAGAGAGAGAGAGGGGAGTGATGAGTGAGTGATGAGTGAGAGAGACAGACAGACAGACAGAGACATACAGACAGACAGAGGGACTAACAGACAAACAGACAGACAGACAAAATAGGACGATGACGATAATAAGCTATTTTCCTGTCTGTAAACACAGAATACACACAAATAGATCCTGATTAAGCCTGTATTCAAATGATCAATCATTCAAAACTGTGAAACTGTCATAGTTTATCTAAAACATAATCTACTAAATCACAGATAAATTTACAAAAATAAGAAGAAATAAAAACAGAAGCTGATTCCTTTATCGCTCAATTCAGTAGTTTTACTACCCAGACTAACTAACATAAAACTGTATTTGTTTTGTAAATCGTTGCAATAAGATAATGAAAAGCACATATCTACTCTTTATATCCTGCTCATAACAGTGCAAGCTCGCTCGCTCCCCTCTCTCTCTCTCTCTCTCTCTCTCTCTCTCTCTCTCTCTCTCTCTCTCTCTCTCTCTCTCTCTCTCTCTCTCTCTGTGATATTGACGCAATATTTTCAACTGACAGCAAGAAATTATATTTAAAGCGGTTTTCTGCCATACCACTCACAGCAAACTAGCAAAAGGTCTATTGCGAACCTGTGTTGTATCTGATAACATATCTGCCGTTTTGTTTTGCTTTGTATTGCTATGCTTTGTCTGGCCCTCATTCTAGGGGCAGGAGACCTGAAGAATAAATAAATGATTGTTCATCGCTTGTGCTCTCTGTCTCTCTCTCTCTCTCTCTGTCTCTCTCTGTCTCTCTCTCTCTCTCTCTCTCTCTCTCTCTCTCTCTCTCTCTCTCTCCACACACACACACACACACACACACACACAAGAGTACATGGGCTCATACGTGGGCGGAAAGTGGAAGGAGTTGAAGGGAAACAGGAGCAGGAGCTGTATGTAGTCAGGGCGGAAAGAGCATGACCTGGGACACAACCGCTCAGTTCAGAAAAGAGGGCGGAGGAAAAGCACACCAAATTCCCCAGAACGATAACACTAACAAATAACTTGTTGCCAAGATTAGCTGCTTCTTTACCTAAACTCTGTCGTGGGTTTTTTGTTGTTGGTTTTTTGTTGTTGTCAGCGTGCCTTCTGATCGAATGAAGACCTGACGGTTATTGAAGTTTTGTTTTGTTTTTGCTTTGTTGTGTTTTGTTTAATTTTTGTTTTTGGTGTTGCTTCTCGGTTTTCGCTCTCGTGTGAATTAAGTGTATGCTAGATTTGTTTCTGGTTGCTGGCAAAGGTAAGTGATACATGCTCTCTTCCGCAGTAAACA
>CM054135.1:66528746-66531246 GCA_028751875.1 Rapana venosa
GGATAATGATACAGTGTATACATCCATGTATGGTATGAGTCACGAACACCGCCACAGTAGTATAGTACACACAATTTAGTCTGGTAAGAGACTGGGAATATTCATCCAGTAGGGAGCACACATGCATGTATGCATGCATGCACTTTCTTGTTTCCATTGACCTGCCTGGTCAGGCCCACAAGCTTCGGCAGTTAGTGATGAATGCAAAGTGCCAAAGTCTACCTACATTACATTGTTGTTGTGCTTCAGACTGCAATGTGTGGATTGTCTTCATTCATGACAAGCTCTGAGCCTTGTTTACTCCGTAAAAGAATTTTCTGAAGTCGGAATATGGCTTGCTAGATGGTGAATCATTTGAAAACAGCCACACACGCGCATACAAACACACATATCTAATATCACTGAGAGTGAACAGACGTAAAATCGAAGACACACACACACACACACACACACACACACACACACACACACACACACACACACACACACACACACACACACACACACACACACACACACGCATATAACACACCAACTTTTCATATAGAATGCACATCGATTTACATCGATTCCTGGGTGTGAGGAATGAGATGGAGTGCACATTCTGAATGACCCCATGTGGTGGTTAAACTAAGAAACACTCAACAACAACAATAACAACAGCAGCAGCAACAACAACAACAGCGACAAGAACAGCAACAACACTCGCTACAACAGAAACAACAACAACAACAGCAAACTCAAAAGCAACAATATTAGCAGCGTTTATTTATTGTGTATATTCAAGATGTAAATGCTGTGGGATATTATATTATGAGTGTGTCTGAGCAAGTGTTATTTTGTGATATTGAATTCCGTGATTGTGTCTTTTCTTTGTCTCATCGCCAAGATGATAGATTATTTATGTATCTCTCTCATCCTCCTCCTCCTCCTCCTTCTCCTCCTCCTCTTTCTCCTCCTCCTCTTTCCTCTCCTCCTCTTCCTCCTCCTCTTTCTCCTCCTCCTCCTCCTTGCTTCCTCTTCCTTTTCAACTTCAACTTCCTCTTTCTCCACCTTTTTCTTCAAACATGAAAGATGTGGGAAGAAGCTTTCAAAAAACATTTTGTATTTATCTTGGCTTTGCCAAAGCAATCACGCTGCTTTGCATGCTTAATTTGAGAGAGTCATGTTTCCCTAGCCTTCGATAGATATGATTGCAGATGAGAAACTAATCAAATAAGGAACATTTCATCTCAGAAACATTAAAAAAACAACCCTTGTATATAAATGGTTTCTTGCGGTTTATTTCTTCTTGCTTCAGTTTTTTTCTTCTTCAACTTTATGAGCTTGGTCGCGTTCATGGCAGATTTATTGCTTTTACTTTAAGAAGAAATGAAATAACAACAAAATAGCCACACGACAAGTTCTTCTCTATGTGTCTGCCTGTATTGATTGTTGCTCTCTGTCTCTCTGTGTATCTCCCTGTCTCTGTTTCTCTGTATCTATCTGTTTATCCATCTATATATCTATCTATCTATGTCTGTCTGTCTGTCTGCCTGTTTATCTATCTATCTGTCTATAAAGGTAACACACACGCACGCACGCACGCACGCACGCATGAATGCACACGCACAAGCACAAACACACACGCACGCACTCTCGCACGCATATACAAAGAGAGTTAATAATTATTATTATCAATGATAATAGTATCATGATTATTATGATAATCATCATCATCGTCATCATCACCATCAGTAGTAGTAGCAGCAGCAGCAGCAGCAGCAGCAGCAGCAGCAGCAGCAGCAGCAGCAGCAGCAGCACCACCATCATCATCACCATCTCCATGCTGCTGCTGCTGCTTCTGCTGCTGCTGCTGCTGCTGCTGATGATGATGATGACGTTAATTTGTATCATTATTACTATTATTTTTATTGTTATTATCATTATTATTGTTGTTCTTATTGTTGTTGCTGTTATTATTATTGTTGTTATTATTATTATTATTATTAATCAGATTTATCGTTAGTTACAATAGACACAGACAGACGGACGGACAGAAAACTTACAAGATTATCTCTGGCTCATTATTCGTTTCATTGAGCTTCTCAGTGAATTATGTTAAAAACAGACCCAGACCCTGATAAATACGTGTTTCTCTCTCTCTCTCTCTCTCTCTCTCTCTCTCTCTCTCTCTCTCTCTCTCTCTCTCTCTCTCTCTCTCTTCTATCTATCTATCTATCTATCTATCTATCTCTCCAGATTCTTTTATTTTGCACTGTAATTGATCAACAGCTTTTGGTTTTCAGCATAACTTGTTATTTTTGAAGGACAAATTCATTTAGGGATCTGGAGACCAATCGATACATGTCATATCCCAATTATAAGATAAAAATGTAAAATTTATAATTAAATAGCATTCTTCTATGGCAATAAAGATTTCATTACAACTAGATTTAAGCTTGTTAGTCTTGAAATTAACGTTGGCTCATGCTGTTACATAAATATTTATATTGCTTGT
>CM054135.1:66546246-66548746 GCA_028751875.1 Rapana venosa
CCAGGACCAGCAGCCTGCTGCCCACAGTCCAGATGGCCCAGCCCTCTCCACACCGCAGCCAGGGGTCTGGCCAACGTACGGTCCACAGCTAGAGGTCATGTCGGACGCAGAACGCTGCACGTGCCACAAGCCGGTGATCACGGCTTCTCTTACAACGTTACCTTCAGCCACACCCTGAACGTGTCTTTCAACGACAGCGGGGACTTCAACAACTCTGCGGACCAAAGCGCCGAGGCGCTGGTGTTGTCTGAGGGCGCTAAGGTGGGTCTGATCATCCTGTACACCCTCACCACGCTTCTCTCCATCTCGGGAAACATCCTCGTGGTCATCGTCTTCTCCAGGGGGCGACGCTGCCGCACGGACATCCGCCCGTTCTTGATCAACCTCGCGGTGGCCGACCTGGTGATGGCCATCTTCTGCATGCCCTTCACCTTCACCTCGGTGATGGTGAAGACCTGGATGTTCTCCAAGCCCATGTGCCCTGTCGTGCTCTTCATGCAGCACCTCTCCGTGTCCGCCAGCGTCTTCACCAACATGGCCATAGGCTCTGACCGCTTCCTGGTCGTCATGTTCCCTTTGCGGTCCCGGGTGATGACCGCGCGTGCCAAGTACGTGCTGGTGACCATCTGGACGTGCGCCGTGTCCCTGTCCAGCGTCCAGCTGGCGGTAGGTCGTGCCGTGGAGTGGCCGGACGGCACGGTGACCTGTGACGAGGTGTGGGCCTCGCAGAGCGCCCGCCGGACTTTCACCATGTTCGTGTTGTTCCTGACCTACATCATTCCGCTGATGATCCTGGCCCTGGCCTACTGTGTGGTGGGCATCGTCCTGTGGAAGAGGGCCACGCCCGGGAACGCTGACCACGCCAGGGACGTGCAGCAGCTCAGAGCCAAGAGAAAGGTCAGTGCGAGGGCGGTGTGTGGCGTGGTGTGGTGTGGTGTGGACCTTGCTGCTGTGCGTGTTGGTTAGGGTGTCGGTGGTGATATTGGCGTTGTAGTAGACGTAAGGTTTGTTTTTGTGTGGTTGATAATCATTATGAAATTTGTAAATTGAGTTTATAGTTGTGGTGATGGTAGTGGGCCTTTGCTGTGGTTTGTAGAAATGGGATCGCTATGTCATTTTGCTTGTAATCGTTATCAGAATTGGACATAACTCACCACACCACCTACTCACCACCCCACACTCATCCACTCACACATCACCACATCATATATTATATCATATATTATATATACAATATTTATATAAAGAAGATGGATAGTAGAGATAGAAGAAACTAGTAGATAGACAGAAGAACTGATATGTATACTCCTCCTTCTTCTCTTTCTCTCTCTTTCTCACCATTGCTACAAGATTTAAAGAGGCTAGAAAAGGAAAAAGCATGAGCTCGAACACTGCAGTATTTCCCTTTCAATCAGGGTACCAGAGGCGCCTGCAAAGGAAGCAGCAACAACACAGAGTTCTCTCTTACAACTTAACAGTGCAGACTTTTAGTATACAACACGATAACCACAGATACCAATTTCCACCTGAGACCATGTAGACACCACAGATAACGGTAAAACAACTGGATCCAGTCTATCATGCATCATCCAGTGGTTTGCTCATCTGCGCAGACACAGTGTGTCCCTAGTGTGTCATGTCGAGTCAGTGTTTTATGTACAGCAGCTTTGGAAGAAGGCGGCACTGCTGTTGGGAAACATGTCATGGTTCATCATACTGTGTATCTACGTACACAGTTTTGTTGTTTGTGTGTGTACTTACAACCGCAAAGGCACACTGGCAAATGGCATCTCTCTTTCTCCCCCTCCATCCATCCCTCTCTCTCTCTCTCTCTCTCTCTCTGTCTGTCTGTCTCTCTCTCTCTCTCTCTCTCTGTCTCTCTCTCCCTCTCTCTCACCCACAAACACACACTGAAAGAGTGCGGTACCTACTGGTATATACAAGCACACAGACGGAGATATAAGTACAGAAGCAGACACAAAGACAAAATGAAGACAGTGGCATAATAGACCTGTCAGTCAGGCTGGTAGGTTAGTAGACTTAGCAAAAAGAAGAAAAAGAAGAGCAAAAAAGAAAACTGCCTCCCACGTGACAAGACGCACTGATTGCCATGCAACCCAACGCACCTAAATCCCCAGAATGTCAAATTTGTGTGCGAATGTGAAAATGATGAGAGCATTTCGAGATACACGCGTGTCATGTTTATTGAAGGCCGGGTATGGGTCAGCATATGGAGCAGACATCACCAGCAGATGCAGCGGAACGTAGGACGTTTTCTATGTTGACTCAACAGAGGCGAATATTTGGTTAAGAAAGTAAACAGGAGAGAAGCTGAGGGCCCTGACTAGATTGTGTTGCAATACGTTAATTTGTATGTGCTGATTCAATTCTGTTCTGCTTTTAACAGGTTGGATTTTCTTTTTTTGGTCTTTGAATTCTGGAACCCTCCCTCCTGTGTGTAGGAAGTCTATTATCTGCCCTGTGCTCGAAACAAAGTTCT
>CM054135.1:66553746-66556246 GCA_028751875.1 Rapana venosa
AGCTCATGCCCAAAAGCTGTATAGATTTGCTAGCTGGCTGACAGCATTGTGCGGCAGGCAGAAATAGCAGTGGAGGTGTAGCCATTATTTAAGTCAGCCTGAACTCCTTCCTAGTCACTCACCCGTGAGCGATAAGTGAATTTCAAAAGAGAGCTTGGGAAGGTTGATTAGACAAGCTTTTCTGACTTTTGTCACGGCTAATTTTCCTCATCTCTTTAAAACCTCACCAATCTCCCCCTGTGTTCATTTTGAACCGTAACACTTCGCTCCGCTCCCATTCAAAAACAGCCACCCAGCCAACTGACTAGCCAAGCAACCATCCAACCAGCAAGCAACCAGCCAGTCAGCCAATTAGCCAGCCAATCAGCAAACCATTGAAGCTTTCAAACAAGGAAAAACAGAAGCAAACATAGATAAAACAGTAGTTATGTTAAAATACATGCAGAAAGCATGCTAATTCAAGTCAGCATCTCTTATTTGGGGCTTAACGTCCTTCGAGGTCACCTCATGTAGGAAATTATCTCTTTTACTTTATAAGTACCCAAAATATCCATTGCTTATCCCACTACCACTACTGCGTTTATTGCCAGGTCCAAAAAAATCCAAAACAATCAAACAAAAAATCTTAATTTTATTTTCAAAAGCTGGCTGACTCAGAACACACTGAGCACAGCAGATATGCACAAGGTAAAGGGAGCAATTAGATATCGAACCATCGTGCAGTAAGCTTCACTGTACAATGCATCCATCCCCACAAGAGACTTGTTCCTATTCAAGCGAACACTGAACAAGGGCAAAACGTGGTCAGGGGGAAATTGAATTGTGATGAGACTTGGCGTTTTGGACACAGGCACTTTCTGGTCCAGCAGAAATGTAGCATAAGGATTTTTTTCTCTTTTATTATTTTTTTTGGTGGGTGGGGGTGTGGGACAAAGAGGTTTCTGGGTTTTCTGTCAGCCCTGGCTATTTTCAGTTTAAAGGCAAAGTTAGATCTAGGTGAATGGTTGTGACATTAGCCGGCCTTCCATCAATGTCGGTCAGCGAATTGTTATTTGAATACACTGTTATGTGTCGAGACACGTGACGTGTGTGTGTGTGTGTGTGTGTGTGTGTGTGTGTGTGTGTGTGTGTGTGTGTGTGTGTGTGTGTGTGTGTGTGTGTGTGTGTGTGTGTGTGTGTGTGTGTGGTGGTGTGTGTGTGTGTGTGTTTGTGTGTGAGTGTATGTGTCTGTGTGTGTTGTGAGTAGTATTGTGTGTACTGTGTTGTGTGTGTGTGTTGTGTGTGTCGTGAGTAAGTATATGTGTACATGTGTGTGCGTGCGCGTGTGTTTATGTGTGTGTGTGTGCGTGTGTGCGCGCGCGTGTGTGTGTGTAGCTGTGAGTGGTGCATGTGTGAGTGCACACGCATGAAATTGTTCTGTGAAGCTGTATAAAAGCCTTACTGAAAGTATTATGAAGCAGAAACTAATGGCACTGTGTGTGTGGCTTTTAAGTCAGCTTCACTTCTTGATCAGCCATCTGTAAATGGCAAGTTGGGGACAGGATAGCTCAAGGGTCACAGCACTCGCTTTCCCCAGGAAAAAAGGTTAAGCAGCTTTGAGCATGGGTACCTTATGGATGGGTGACCCTTCGTGCGCTTTGGCTTTCGTACAGTACCCCAGTTCACCCAGCTGTAAATCCATACCTGCCTCTTTAGGGTCAGGGGAGGTAAAGAAAGCGGGATAGAGGAGATGGGTGCCCCCCCTGACGCTTAGCTCCCCATCGACCGCATAGGTTATGGGAACACCTTCACCATTAAATTTAAATGACAACTATTTTTTCAAAGAGAATTTGGGGAAAATCTTCATTAGGTACACTGTTTTAGATTTGTTCATGGTTAATTGCCTTGTTTGCCTTGAATTTTGCAATTCTATTCTTTGTGACTATCTTTTCACAGAAACATAATTCGCACTTAAAACCAACCAACCAGCCAACCGACCAACCAACCAACCAACAAACAAGCCAGCCATCTAACAAACTAATAAATCCCCCAAAAGACTGACCAACCAACCGAAACAAACAAACAAAGAAAAATGTTCAGTCAACTAGCACGCTAAAGAAACAACAAAGAGAACGAAAAGCGAAACAGTAGGCAAAAGAAAAACGCACGCTGAGTATATAAACACAAGTTATTATTTGACTCAAAGAGAGATAGTTCAGAATCACCAACACAACAAAAGTCGTTGCTCATCTCAGGCAGAAAAAAAATGATACAATGATGATTTAACAAAAGTTAGAGAATAAACTAAAATAGCAGAAACCATTAACAAAGCGCTTGTTGAGTCTTTCAGAAAAAAACAAAAATATACACGTTTGTTTCTTGTTGATGTTCTGTTAATGCGTTTGTTTGAGTTTTGCTGGGTTATGGTTATCTAGTAACTTTGCAAAAGAGAAAAGAAAAAAATATTGAATATGGGGGGGAAAATATGTCGTAAAGAATTGATGGGTGATGTGAAGTACAG
>CM054135.1:66563746-66581246 GCA_028751875.1 Rapana venosa
TCCTCACCTACCTGTCTTCTTCATAAAAAAGTCGGGTATGTTTGATTTCATGCACGCACAATTGAAGTCGGTTAATGTATGCATGAATAAGGATCAGTAATGATATAGATGAATGCTTTATTCCCACACTGCTCGAAACTTTTTCAACACACACACACACACAACACACACACACACACCAAAATATATATATATATATATATATATATATATATATATATATATATATTATATATATATATATATATATATATATATATATATATAGGTGGAACTAGGTGGTGTCCTGACATGTTAGCTCAGACACCAACTGAACACCACTTATATGACCCAGCAGCAGTGCATGTCCCCTCAGGCTGGTGGCCTTACGGCGGCCTGACATTGAAGGGCTCCTTGTGGACTTCCGAAATTACGTATGAAAAAGTAAATCGGTCATTCATTTTTTAAGCCACTCAGCCTTGGTACATTGGTGAGCGCCTGGGGTTACTGACTGGAAGATCTCGAGTTCGAATCCCATAAGAGTCATAGGTGCTTTGTTCGGACTCCGGTCGGCTTCTACCCAGAGTGAGTGTGCTGTGGGCTCATTAGGAAAACTGGGACCACACAGTCGAGCTTCATCTATTTTACGGATGCAATGTTGAGAGTTTTGCTCAAATTACCTGACAAACACTACAGGTGCCTGTATCTCTCTTCCCAATTGACGCTGGAATAAATTATGATAGAAAACGTAGAGTCCTGTCAAATAGTCTCAGTGCACATGAACTTCTACAACAGCATCATTATAATTATCATCCTCATCATTATTATTGGTCATTATGTATAAAATTTTAAAAAATCCTAGATTTGGTGGCCCCTATTGCTCTGGTCTCATGGTGACCTCAGATTCGGTTTGCCCATACACTTCTGTGCCTGTGGTGAGTTTGTGTCAAAGCCTTTGGGATTGGAGGTTCGCGGGGTGGGTCGTTGGAGGGTCGTTTTAGTCGCCACTTTGGGCGAGCGACTCACGCAATCTCGCTCCGCGACTGACCTAATACTGTCGTCAGTAGGGGGCTTAACATCGTTGTCCTGTGTATGTCAGCTCAGAATATGCACAACTGAAAGCCACCAAACTGATCCAGCAGCAGTGCAGGGCCCCTCTGGCTTGTGGCCTTATGGCAGCCTGATACGGATGGGCTCCTTGTAGACTTCTGACAAAGAGCATAGGGTTGTTGTTTTTTAGACATAACAAATCTGGGTGTGGTTGGGGAAGAGAGGTTGAAATGAGCGGCGTGGTAACAGCGGGAGAGGAACGTCACGGAAGACAGGGCAGTAAAAACAGAAAAGATTTCTAAGCCATGCATGAGTGCCATAGTACTTGCACACACACACACACACACACACACACACACACACACACACACACACACACACACACACACACACACACACACACGCGTGTGCGCATGCGCCTTAAGATTTCAACTGACAGCAATCAGAGAAGCAAAGTCCCTACAGCATTATTGCTCTTAAGTATTTGGGGTAGAGTGATCCTTTATCAATAAAACATGAAGCTGACAATGTGCATG
The DNA here is from genome assembly GCA_028751875.1 of Rapana venosa. Taxonomy (NCBI): domain Eukaryota; kingdom Metazoa; phylum Mollusca; class Gastropoda; order Neogastropoda; family Muricidae; genus Rapana; species Rapana venosa. The sequence goes on from CM054135.1 coordinate 66,565,312, forward strand.
ACTTTTTTTTTAAGAAAAGATGTCAGCCCCCTCCATCTGTCTCCACTCCCAAACCTTTCTTAGTCGTCTGTTCACGGCAAGCGGCATTAGCTCTATGCTACTGGAGTTACTTGTGATTTGAATACAGCACCACACAACAACGACATAAAGATTCGCTTATAAGTAATTGTAATAACTAAGGAAACAAGAAATACGTGTTCACTTTTTTAGTACATAAAACTGCCTTTCTTTTTTTCTTTATTGAAGGTTTGGAATATGATATATTGTACGTAATACTTAATGCTTACAAAACTACATATGTAAATTTTTAATATGCAAACACATTAACGCATGTTTGCATTAGGTGGCATCATGATTTTTACTGAAATCAGAATTTGGTTTTAATCACATGCTGGGGTCGGGATAGCTCAGTGGTCAGAGCACTCGCTTTCCCCCAGCTAATGTTAAGCAGCATCGAGAGTGGTTACCAATTGGATGGGTGACTGTGTGCTTCGGCTTCGGTACAGTTTCCCCAGTTCACCCAGCTGTAAATGGGTACCTGCCTCTTTAGGGTCAGGGAAGGTAAAGCAGCGAGGGAGAGGAGATGGGCGCCGCCCTCAATATGCTGGCCTCTAGAGATGCCTCGCTCCCCTACTTTATTTTTTATTTTATTTTATTTATTTTATTCTTTTATATCGAGGATAATGGAATAAGCACTTATGTGCTTTTCTACATCCAGTCCCCGTGTGTATGCGATTTTGTAAATTCTGTCATCTGTTCCCACCGGCACACAATGGCCTACTCTTACGAAAAGCGGAACAGGATTTAACGTGTGCGCAAGATGTTCTGCGTAAGTTATGGGACGTCCACCTTTACGAAATCGCATGCTGTTCACTGTGGTTATAGACGCACATGGCGCGCATTGCTTCTTGATTTGTTTTTGAAGGCTATGTGTGTGTGCCCACTTCTCTATGAGCTGAGTACACTGATATAGACAAAGGTTCTTTCTAGATCCACTGACACGGAGGACACAGCTGGTGTTTCTGAAGAGCAGAATCTAAGCTTTAGAAATGAGCTGTTTGAGATACTAGATATCAGATGCGCTGACCCCATCAAGCACAAGAACGGGCACCAAATGACCAGGCAGTTGGGGGGGCGGGGTAGCTTAGTGGTTAGAGCGTTGCGCTTATGACCTGACGGCCCGGGATCGAGCTACCAGCAACACACCTGTTCAAGGGGATTTTTCCCCTGGAGTTGACATCAGTACCGACTCCATAACCCCCTAAAGTTCTTTGGATTAGACTATAAACTGAGTCGCAGAGTGTGGACATACGCAGAATGTCTTCTGCACACGTTAAACCCCAATCCGCTCTTTGGAAGAGTAGGCCATTGAGTGCAGGTAGTCTACCTTAATGACAGGTGAAAACGGTCGCATGCGCAAAAATCTCACCATTGGTAATCCTTTCAGCTGAGGGACGAAAACAAAGAATAGACAATTTATAGCTCCATACAGAGAGAGAGAGAGAGAGAGAGAGAGAGAGAGAGGAGAGAGATGAGAGAGAGAGAGAGAGAGAGAGAGAGAGAGAGAGAGAGAGACACACACACACACAGAGAGGTTGTGTGTGTGCGCGGTCACTTAGATCTAATGCTAACATTGTAACAGACAGAGAGCAGAAAATCGGGAAGGAAAAAACTAAATCTCAAGGCCAAATAATCACTTAGTTAAGGCCAGAAAACACTGCCTTCTTTTTGACAATCTAAAACTGGAATCACTGTTCTTCCAGGCAAGTCGATTTAGCTTGGAAAATCCCATTTGAATTAGCATCAGATACATGTCAGAGACGTGTCAAGCAGGAAGCTGGAATAAATGGATGAGGGAATCGTCAAACACCGGAACGACAAGAACAATGCTCTTCAGATACGTGAAAAAGATGAGCGTGAAAAACGTCTGACAACTTCAGTCATAGCTATTACACACTCGTCATCTGATGACATCAACTGCCAGAATGAGAATGAAACAAGCATGACAGGACAGTTTCTGCTGGTGATTTGTCACACAGATAGAAATTTACATCGACACGCTATCTGTTGTGGTAGCACCAGTGCAGCCAGTGGATACTTATTTTAATTCAAGTGTGGATACTTACTTTGAATGCAAGTGTAATATGTGTGTAGTTCTTTTCAATGCTGGAGTGATATGTGGGGAGTTATTTTGAACGCTGGTGTGATATGTGGGGAGTTATTTTGAATGCTGGCGTGATATTTGGGTAGTTATTTTGAATGCTGGCGTGATATGTGGGTAGTAATTTTGAATGCTGGCGTGATATGTGTGTAGTTATTTTGAATGCTGGTGTGATGTTCGGGGAGTTATTTTGAATGCTGGTGTGATGTGTGGGGAGTTATTTTGAATGCTGGTCTAATATGCTGAAAAAAAAAAGAAAAAAAAAAGGGGGTGGCGCTGCTCTTGTGGCGACGTGCTCTCCCCGGAGAGAGCGGCCCGAATTTCACGCAGAGAAATCTCGTGACTTAAAGTGGTATAAATAAATAAATAAATAAAATAAATAAATAAAATAAATAAATACGTTGGTAGTTATTTTGAATGCTTGTGTTATATGTGGAGTTATTTTGAATGCTGGTGTGATACGTTGCGTAGTTATTTTAAATGCTGGTGATATATGTGGGGAGTTATTTTGAATTTTTGTGTCATATATGCGTAGTTCTTCTTCTTTGCGATTCTTCTTTTTTGAATTCTCCTTCTTCTTTGCAATTTTTCTTCTTCTTCAAATTCTTCTTCTTCGTATTCTTCAAATTCTGTTTCTTCAAATTCTTCAAAGTCTTCTTCTTCTTCTTCTTCTTCTTCTTCTTCTTCTTCTTCTTCTTTTAAATTCTTCTTCAAATAATTCTTCTTCTTCGACTTCTTCATCTTCTTCTTGTAAGAAACATATATATCAGCGGGGTGTTACTTTATCACATTTCTGTTTTCTTGTTTTACTTTGCTGCTGTTATGAAATTCCTTTACGTGAGCAGACGTTTAGTTTGATGTGTTTGCGCTGCCTCACCTCTTGGGCTGCAGTATGGATGAAGGGGCATGTGTGATCCATCTCCTGTGCTGTCTGCACCTCCAGGTGAAGATGATTAATATGGCCACAGGTCTGCCCTGTGCACCGATAACGATCAGTGACAAACGTAAACCTCTCTCCTCTCTCCTCTCTCACCTATCACTCCTACATCATCAATCGAGGGTGTTTGGGGTGTGTTTTTTAAGTGCAACAGGGGCGTTCTGAAATTGTCCAGGGGAAAAAAATCTATATTTCTGTCTGATTGATTAAAGAGTATATGCTGAAACATCAGCAGATAGAGAAATTAATAAATGGATTAATGTATTATTATTCATTAAATCAATAATAGTATCCAAATTAAATTTGTCTCACGTATATACACACACATACACACACAGACACACGCAAACACACATACACACACGCACAAACACCACACACACACACACACACACACACACACACACACACATACGCGCGCGTGCGGCCGGTGTACGTGCAGATAGAGACAGAGAGACAGAAAGAGAGACAGAAAGAGAGACAGACAGACAGATAGACAGAGACAGACAGAGACAGAGACAGACATACAGACATATTCTCTTTACATAAACTGCTTCAGAAGAAGAAGAGAAAAAAAAAGAAACCCTACTCTGTATTCCATTGAGACTTCCTGTGTCAGCAATCTGAGAGGCAACGTCCCCGCAGTCTTACTCTTCTCATGCATTGGAAGTGGACTGATCCTTCATGACTTAAACATGAAGCTGACTGGGCTAGCTAGCTGGCTAACTAACCATGCATGGCTTCATACAGACGTCAGCCTTCAGCTGCCTCTGTCTCTGTCTCCATGCCTGTGGCCTTATCCAATCATCTGCCCGTGGTAGGAGGTCGTTTTCACAAGCTGTTGGAGCTTGCTGTCATTCGATCTCTCAGGCCGCGTATGATGCCTTCACTGCTGGGACATAAAGATTTCCTGACAAATTCTAATGTACTACGTGATACTCAAGCCACCTTAAAAAGGTGAGCATTTCATACATAGTACTAATTGTAATCATTTCATACATGGTGCTAACTGTGATTATTCCATACGTAGTGCTAACTGTAATTATTTCATACGTAGTGTTAACTGTAATTATTTAATACGTAGTGCTAACTATAATTATTTCATACATAGTGCTAACTGTAATTATTTCATACACGGTGCTAACTGTAATTATTTCATACATAGTGCTAACTGTAATTATTTCATACATGGTGCTAACTGTAATTATTTCATACATAGTGCTAACTGTAATTATTTCATACATAGTGCTAGCTGTAATTATTTCATACATGGTGCTAACTGTAATTATTTCATACATGGTGCTAGCTGTAATTATTTCATACATGGTTCTAACTGTAATTATTTCATACATGGTGCTAACTGTAATTATTTCATACATAGTGCTCACTGTAATATTTCATACATAGTGCTCACTGTAATTATTTTATACACAGTGCTAACTGTAATTATTTCATACATGGTGCTAACTGTGTACAAGGGACTGCAGTGTAATAGCATGTGGTGAAAAATACTCCAGGTACGTACTTAAATTTACACTAAATATTACAAGCATGAATGAATGAATAAACACATGTTTCTGATTGATATCCTAGTATTGACCAAATTATTGTTGGTTTCAACCACGTGTATTTGAACTCAGGGGTAGAAGCTTGCTATGCTGTGTGCACGTTTTATTTTAATTTGTTTTTTTAATGGAATATCGGGCTTGCTTCTCTGTGTGCTTAAAACCCACATTATTCACGTTGTGTAGAATGAATCCTTGGTATCTCATACAGAAATCACATCACTGATGAGAAAGTGAAAACCAGAATCAAAAACGACGTAGAACCATATGAAGAGCTCTTGACTTCAGTGAAAAGAAGCAAATGAAAGTGGTATGGGCACGTCACACGAAGTTCTTAACTAGCCAAGACTGTCCTACAGGGAACAGTACAAGGAGGGAGACGAAGAGGCAGACAGAGAAAACGATGGGAAGACAACATCAGAGAGTGGACTTTGCCTTGAGTGGAACGAATTGCTCCGGAAAGCAGAGGACCGCGGGGAGTGGAGGAAGCTGGTTGCAAAATCTTTAGTCCAAGGGACTGCGGGGTAGGTCAAGGTGAAGGTGAATAATGACAAAATAAACACATTAGTAAACAAAAAATATTTTACTCATGTTTTCACTGGCATGCTAATCTTTTTCAAAAGGTTTTGGAACCAAGCTGAAGGTCATTGTCAGCTGTCTTACTCTGTATTAAGGTACTAAGTATTTGTCGAAGACAATACTGTCTACATTTTTCACATAATCATGCTACCTGAAAACTTCAATCATCGATGAATACCGTCTACATACATCACATATGCTACCTCATAACTTCAAGCATTGATGAATACCGTCTACATACATCACAAAATTATGCTACCTCATAACTTCAAGAATTGATGAATACCGTCTACATACATCACATATGCTACCTCATAACTTCAAGCATTGATGGCTGGCTTCCATGGAGTCGTCCCAAACGCCATCTGTTGTGTGGAATCTATTTGCCATGTGAAAATTCCTGCATGGTGGTATAAACTGACCGTACAAGTCACAGTGCCCAGAAACTGTACGATTGCTGCAGAATGAGCTTGTCTAAAAAATACTGCTGCCATTTGTGATCAACATGTTTTTGAGTTATTTTCTTTCAGAAATCACCTACGTTTTTTACATTAGCATGGTATAGTAATGAAACTATGCGTAATGATTTCCATTGTTTATGTAAAAGCTTCCAATACGTGATACAAAATATTGTACACTGAAAATCAACGCAAAGGAACACATGGGACGTAACATAAGACAACCACTTACAAACTGTTCAAAGCGTGTGCAAAGCGAACTAGCGCCAAGGATGTGTGTGCTTATGTCTACGTGCGCGCGCACGTGTGTGTGTGTGTGTGTGTGTGTGTGTGTTGTGTGTGTGTGTGTGTGTGTGTGTTGTGTGTGTGTGTGTGTGTGTGTGTGTGTGTGTGTGTGTGTGTGTGTGTGTGTGTTGTGTGTGTGTTGTGTGTGTGTGCGTGTGTGTGTGTGTGTGCGTGCGTGCGTGCGTGCGTGTGTGTGTGTGTGTGTGTGTGTGTTCAATTTTATTTAACGTTTCTTCACAAGCTGGGATATCAAACGAAAATTAGCATACGTGTGTGTATGGGGGGAGGGGGGAAGGGGTGGAGACTAGAGAGAGATGGACAAAAAAACCTGATAGACACACGTAGAAATCAAGTCCTATGACAGAAAGAAAACAGTAATAAAATGTGGATTAAAAATAATAAATCATACCAATTCTGTTTTCTATTCATTTATCTCTCCAATGCAGCGCATGTTTTCGAGTTTATCTAATCGTTTCTGTTCACGCCAGACATCGCCTGTTTTTTCCCCAAAGCTATCTGCTGTGTGTAATGATATGCACCTAAATGTGATCACACATCCCCTTTTATGATGATAATTGAAGCCTCCGCTTTCCAGGATAGCATCAAAGTATGGATTCGTATCACTAAGTGAGAAAGCTGGAAATGAAAACAGTCCTGAAAAAAATCATCTGTTTTTGAGATATGAGAATGAAGGCATCTTGGCAACTTCATGCGTATTATCAATGATTATTTCAGAACACCAGGCTGTACACGCTGCCAGATCAGAGTGCACAAGCACCTCTGCTGACTTATATTGCAGAGAGGGATTTGTTGTTGTTGTTGCTGCTGCTGCTGCTGCTTCTGCTGCTGTTGTTGTTGTTGTTGTTTGTTGGGTTCTTGAAAAAATTTCTTCTTTTACACTTCAGCCTTGAGAATTGGCTGCCTAAAATGTATGCATTTGAGAGAGAGAGAGACGGAGACAGAGACAGAGACAAACAGACAGACAGACAGACTGACTGACTGACTGACTGACAGACAGACAGACGAACGGACGGATGGACGGACAGCCAGCCAGACAGATAGACAAAGACAGAGACACACACAGACATATTCAGAGAGACAGACAGACAGACAGGACAGACAGGCAGACAGACAGACAGGCGAACAACCAAGTAGACAGGCAGACAGGCAGAGACAGCCAGACAAGCAGTCAGATAGACCAGACATACAGACAGACAGACAAAGATACAAAAGAGGTAAAGTATGAAAACAAATAGAAATGAACCAAGTGCATCCGAGCTCCAAACTCATATACACGGAGTTAGAAGCGTAAGGAAGCTGGATTAGAAAGGAAGATGTTATTTATTTATTTATTTATTTTTTTATTCTTTTATATCGAGGATAATGGAATATGCACTCATATGCTTTTTTTACATCCAGTCCCCGTGTGTATGCGGTTTTGTAAATTGTGCCATCTGTTTCCACCGGCACACAATGGCCTACTCTTCCGAAAAGCGGAACAGGATTTAACGTGTGCGCAAGATGTTCTGCATGCGTTCGCACACGGGGCCTCGGTTTATAGTCTCATCCGAAGGACTTTGACATTCAGTTCGATTTGTTTGTCAAACTGGGAAGAAAGGGCGAGGCTGGGAATCGAACCCAGAACCTCACGGTTAACTTGTTGGCAGGCGAACGTCTTAACCATCCTGCCCACGTAATTATTCATAGAAACAGAAAGGTAATCATCGTAGCAGCTGTTTCACATCGTAAAGTTTCATGTGTCAAACTTTGTAATGCCATTTGCCAGTGGTAGCTTTGCTTTGAAAGATCGTATTCATGGTTTCAGGTTTCCAACACTATCGCGCGTAGGGGCCTATCTAGGCTGCCTGGTTTGGGACTATGTTATTATCATGGGGATTGTACAGTGTTCTTAAAGTTGTGTAGACGTGCTATCATCTACATGCATAGATCCTCGGCCTGTAAATTATTCATACCATGTTGAAATCGGCATGCATTGTATAGTGCAAGCATCCCACGTCCAATCCGTGCTAAATCTCGTTGTTTCCAGTCCCGCCCTCCTCGCCCACTCTGCACACTCTCAGGTACATGTACACTTTAGATATTTCTTTTTCTAAACCACTTTTTGATTATCTACATTTACCTGTGTCCAGGTAGCTGGTTTATCATGATTCTGTGACTGAGAGAGAGAGAGACAGAGACAGAGACAGACAGACAGACAGACAGAGACAGACAGACAGACAGAGAGAATCTTTATTCCCAAGGGCTACAGATATGTATTGACATACAGAGAGACAGAGAGATAGACAGAGACAGGCAGACAGACATAGAAAAAGCCAAGAAAAACACTCTACCATGCTTAACAATCATTTAAGATTCAAGACTACAACCTTAATTGGAAGAAAAAACAAACATTAAAAAGTTGGGGGGGGGGGGGTTAAAACCAACTCCAAAACAACAAAGACAAACCGATTCTTTCACATCAGTTGTTTCTGTGTCTACTGGTTAGGTAAATGCCAGGAAACGTTTAGGTTCTCTCGGGTATTCCAAGATTCCATTTGGAATTGAGTGGAGGTAGCATCAGGTTTCAGAAAGCGTGTCATGTCAAGGTGAGGGTAAGAGGGGCAGATGGCTTGTCTACTGCTGTGTCTTGAGACAGGGTAAGAGGGGCAGATGGCTTGTCTACTGCTGTGTCTTGAGACAGGGTAAGAGGGGCAGATGGCTTGTCTACTGTGTCTTGAGACAGGGTAAGAGGGGTAGATGGCTTGACTACTGCTGTGTCTTGAGACAGGGTAAGAGGGGCAGATGGATTGTCTACTGCTGTCAGAGTAAGTCTCTTGAGACAGGGTAAGAGGGGCAGATGGCTTGTCTACTGCTGTCAGAGCAAGTCTCTTGATTCAGGGTAAGAGGGGCAGATGCTTGTCTACTGCTGTCAGAGCAAGTCTCTTGATTCAGGGTAAGAGGGGCAGATGCTTGTCTACTGCTGTCAACTGACAGGTCTCTTGAGACAGGGTAAGAAGAAGAGTGAAATGAAGAGAGAGAAAAATGTCTAATAAGTTCGGTCACACTATCACATATTTGGCTGTCCAATTGCTTCTGACACCTTTGTACACATTTTCACATACTTGAGATCAGATGACATCAAACTGCAGAGTAAGGAAAGAGCATGCCAGGGACACCTCAGCTTCTTCTGGGGATTTCTGATGCAGATGGGAACTGCAAGGTCGGCGGTCTTGAGGTGATGGCAACTGCCTGGGTAGCAAAGAGTCCAGGTTCGAACCCCGTTAGTTCCCGAAACTTCCCCCCCCCATCCACTAGACAGGGAGTGATGGATTGGGTACTAGTCTTTGGGATGAGATGATGAACTGAAATTCCCTATACAACAAGCATTTAGCGCATGTAAAAGAACCCACAACACCAAGAGAGTTATCCATGGCAAAATTATGTAGAAAAAAGCCACTCTGATAGGGAAATAAATACACATGCAGACAATAAAATAATTAAAGATAATAATATAATGGTGGCGCTGGTCTTGTGGTGACGCGGTCCCCGCAGGGAGAGCAGCCTGAATTTTACACAGCGAAATCTGCCGTGACTAAAGGCGTTATATGAACTTGCGTTCCCAGGCCATCTGCTATAGAAATGCTGGCGCAATAAGAATGTGGTTTATTTTTAGAGGCTCAGCAAAAATCAGCATTCGCCGTTTTTCTCGCTACGTTATCTTTCTGGTTTTGCAAACATGGTTAGGCGTGTTTGTTCATTCGGTGGTCTAGAGGTAACGCGCCTGCCTAGAAAGCGAAAAGTCGAGGTCGGAAGTGTGCGGTGGTTTGAATCCCGTTTGGGCCCGAAACTTTACCCCCGTCCATTAGACAATGAGTGGTGGTCCGGATACTAGTCTTTCGGATGAGACGATAAACCGAGGTCCTGTGTGTTACACATAATTATTTAGCGCACGTCAAAGAATCCACGGCAACAAGAGAGTTGTCCCTAGCAACCAAAAGCCGCTCTGATAGGTAAACAAATACAGTTGCAGACAGGAAACAGAAAAAATGGGTGGCGCTGCTCTTGTGGCGACGCGCTCTCCCCGGAGAGAGCAGTCCGAATTTAATGCAGAGAAATCTTCCATTACTTAAAGTGGTATCAATCAATCAATCAATCAACCAATCAATTTTGTATTCCTTCAGATTCTGTATCCGTTCTTTAGATTTTGTGTGGAAACTCTCTCTCTCTCTCTCTCTCTCTCTCTCTCTCTCCTCTCTCTCTCTCTCTCTCTCTCTCTCTCTCTTCTCTCTGTTACTTTTTTTATATAGCTGTAGATTTCAGGAACTTTTCTTTTTTCTTGGAAAAGACGTCTACAAAGGAAGTGATTTTCTGTCACATCAATGGTGTCATCGGACTCTGCCTGACAGCAAAGGCCTATATATGCGAACCAGTGTGGAGTGTTAAGTGTCAAGAGACACATGTGTCAGTCAGTAGCCATTTGCTTACCCATTACAGCTAGGTGCAGAATGGTTACGATCAGTGAGTTACCACGGAAAGCAGTGGGAAAGGGGAAAATAACTTCTGTTCACAGTCTTGTCATTGCCTAAAAGACAAGATGTTCACTTTCAGTAGCGTTTACTGGGTTGTTTTTTTTAATGATTTCCACCATTGCCTAAACTACTTCTGTTTATCTTCTTCTTTTTACATTCTTCTTTTTATCTTCTTCTTTTCTTTACTTTTCGTCATAATCACAAGCAACAGCAGCAGCGTCGTGGTGGTCATCATCATGGTCATCATCATGGTCATCATCATCATCTTGTTGTTGCTGCTGATGGTGTTGTTATTGTTGTTGTTGTTGTAGTAGTTGCTGTTTTTGTTGTTGTTGTTGTTGTTCTTCTTCTTCTTCTTCTTCTTCTTCTTCGCCGCAATTCTTCTTAGCAGTTCTTCTTTGCCATTCTTATTCTTCTATTTTGCAATTTTTCTTCTTCTTTGCAATTCTTCTGCTGCTTCTTTTCCTGCAGCGCTCACTGAACGCAAATTCTGTGCCTGCTACTTTCAGACGAAAATTAATTCAAGACACATTTTCCTTCTGCTGGTTTGGATTTTCTCTTTTAAGGAAGCATACATATTGAAAATGGTGTGTATTTTTGTGACTTCTTCTTCTTCTTTAAATTCTTCAAATTCTTCTTCTTCTTCAATAATTCTTCTTCTTCTTCTTCTTCTCTTTTATCCCCCCTCCCTCTCTCTCTCTCTCTCTTCATATATATATATATATATATATATATATATATATATATATATATATATATATATATTATATATATATATATATATATAAAATACATATCACTACTACTACTACTACTACCACCACTAGTAGTAGTAGTAGTAGTAGTAGGAGTAGGAGTAGTAGGAGTAGTAGTAGTAGTAGTAGTAGTAGTAGTAGTAGTAGTAGTAGTAGTAGTAGTAGTAGTAGTAGTAGTAGTAGTAGTAGTAGTAGTACCCAGCAAAACAGTGGTCAATTATATCCTTTTGCCATCACTGTGGATTCAGATTACAGCTTGTCTCATGAAAACATAGTGCTTGTGAGTTTAGATATAGACATATCTTTTTGATGCGTGGCTTGTTTATAGTGAATAACTAGAAAGCTTGAAACGTGTGCAATTTACTCTAATGGCACGAACTGTGTTGTGCATGCCAAAAATTAATGGTAATTGTGTGCATGCGTGCGTGCGTGCGTGCGTGCTTGTGTGTCTGTGTGTCTGTGTCTGTGTGTGTTAGAAACATACATGCCTATACATTGTTAGAGACAGATTACGATAATTTCTTCTTAGCAGTTCTTCTATGCAATGGTACGAACGCGTGTTGTTCATTTCAAAATGGTGTGTGTGTGTGTGTGTGTGTGGTGTGTGTGTGTGTGTGTGTGTGTGTGTGTGTTGTGTGTGTGTGTGTGTGTGTGTGTATGTATGTGTGTTGTGTGTGTGTGTGTAGTGTTGTTGGTGTAGTGTGTGTGAGTAGTGTTTTAGTTGTGTAGTGTTTGTAGTGTGTGTGTGTATGTATGTATGTGTAGTGTGTGTGTGGTGTGTGTGTGTGTGTGTGTGTGTGTGTGTGTGTGTGTGTTGTGTGTGTGTGTGTGTGTGTGTGTGTGTGTGTGTGTGTGTGGTGTGTGTGTGTGTGTGTGTGTGTGTGTGTGTGTTGTGTGTTAGAAACATAGATGCCTATAAATTGTCAGAGACAAATTACGAGAAAAATATTTGTGGCAGATGAAAGAAGGTGGCTATGATAAGAATAAAGATGAAAGCCTGCTCATATCCCTTTCTTTAATCATCTGCCCCATGCATTGCATGTTCTCCTCTCTATCTAACCATGTTTTCATTCCAAGCAAGGGCCAAGTTTGGTTTTTTTTAATAAAAACTCAATCTTCCTAGATGTATGCACCTCAATGTATTCGAGCGTTTTCTGGTGTGTGTGTGTGTGTGTGTGTGTGTGTGTGTGTGTGTGTGTGTGTGTGTGTGTGTGTGTGTGTGTGTGTGTGTGTGTGTGTGTGTGTGTGTGTGTGCGCGCTCGCGTGCGTGCGTGCGTTCGTGCGTGCGTGTGTGTGTGCGCGTTTGTGTGTATGTATGTGATGATAACAAAAGCATGCTCTTAGCAGTAGGAGTGTCAGGTAAAGGGTTGATAGGAGTGAACGAGAAGTATACACAGAAAAAAAACTCTGAAGAAGCAGTTGCTGTGAGATAAGGGGATGGGAAAAGTGGTCCAGCATCTGGCCTGAAGGTCACGTTATCAGTCACTTACGTGGCTGCAGACAACATCCACTGCCAGAGAAGGGGCTGTGCAGGGCAGTGTCCTAAATCATTGGTAACGATGATAACAGCAGCGTGGTTTGTTCGCAGTAGTACCATCTGCTGTGGGCATGAGCGTTTGACACTGAGGGGGTATTTCACAGATATAGAGGCCGGAGAGCTGGGAGAGAGAGAGAGAGAGAGAGAGAGAGAGAGAGAGAGAGAGAGAGAGAGAGAGAGAGAGAGAGAGGAGACAGAGAGACAGAGAGACAGAGAGAACAGAGACAGAGAGACAGACAGACAGACAGAGATACAGAGAGACAGAGAGACAGAAAGACAGGCAGGCAGGCAGACAGACAGAAAGAGAAAGAGACAGATAGATAGACAGGCAGGCAGACAAACAGACAGATACAAAGAGAGACAGACAGATAGACAGACAGGCAGACAGACAGGCAGATACATAGGAGCAGACAGACAGACAGACAGACAGCAGACAGATACAGAGACAGAGAGAGAGAGAGAGAGGAGAGAGAGAGAGAGAGAGAGAGAGGAGAGAGAGAGAGAGAGAGACTTCGGACTTCTGACTTTTACTGTACATCAGATGTAGGCCACAATACAAACGAATGGTGGGCATATGACATAATTGTTATAAACATCATTGTCATATCATATATATATATATATATATATATATATATATATATATATATATATATATATATATATATGTATGTATGTATGTATATATATCAGCAATAATAAAACAAGAAAATTCCATAATTAAACTCCATCAAGAAAATAGCATCAGCCATATATTAAACAATCACGAAACAATTCAGAGAGAGACAGAGAGAGAAGAGAGAGAGAGAGAGAGAAGAGAGAGAGAGAGAGAGAGAGAGAGAGAGAGAGAGAGACAGAGAGAGAGAGAGAGAGAGAGAGAGAGAGAGAGAGACTTCGGACTTCAGACTTTTACTGTACATCAGATGTAGGCCACAATACAAACGAATGGTGGGCATATGACATAATTGTTATAAACATCATTGTCATATCATATATTATATATATTGTTATATATATAAATATATATATATATATATATATATTATTCAGCAATAATAAAACAAGAAAATTCCATAATTAAACTCCATCAAGAAAAACAATCAGCCATATATTAAACAATCACGAAACAATTCAGAGAGAGACAAGAGAGAAAGGAGAGAGAGGGAGAGAGAGAGAGAGAGAGAGATGAAGAGAGAGGATGAGAGAAGAGAGGAGATGAGGGAAGAGAGAGAGAGATGAGAGAGAGTAGAGAGATGCACAACACTTATTTTTTTATTTTTTTAGCTATTTGTGCTGTGTTTACAAATATGTGCCTACTTTGAAGTCGACGTAACATTTCAGTGATTGTCAAAGAAACATTGGGGTTTACTCTGATTTTCCAGCGTTGGAAGCACTGTTCACCCAGACATGATAAACTGATTAAGAATCCAATTTTAGCGGTAACAAAAAACCCTCAGATTTCAGAGAAAGTGGCAGGCTGGGCTGAGAGTTCACATCAGCACACGATGAATCATCAAACGCAGCCATAGCTGATGGAACTATCCTCTTGAGAGGAGAATGTAAGGGAAGTGTAGAAGGTGTCTGACAACTTCAGTCACATTATCACATACTCGACTCAGCATCAGATTGCATCAATGGGCTGGAGTAATGAAAGAGCAAGCCTGGCAAAACAGCTTCTTCTGTTGATTTGGAACGCAAATGGAAAGTGTTGCTTAAATGTCACCTGCTCTGGGAATGTTTGTGCATTAAGTAGGGAATTATTTTGAGGCAGAGGAAAAGTGAGATGGAAGGTTATTTTGAGAATAAAAGTGAGATTGAAAGTTATTTTTGAGACAGGAAAAGGGAGATTGAAGGTTATTTTGGAGACAGAGGAAAAGTGAGATTGAAGGTTATTTTGGAGACAGAGTAAAAGTGAGATTGAAGGTTATTTTGGAGACAGAGGAAAAGTGAGATTGAAGGTTATTTTGAGCAGAGGTAAATTGAGATTGAAGGTTATTTTGGAGACAGAGGAAAAGTGAGATTGAAGGTTATATTGGAGACAGAGGAAAAGTGAGATTGAAGGTTATTTTGGAGACGGTGGTAAAGTGAGATTGAAGGTTATTTTGGAGACAGAGGAAAAAAATTATATTGGAGGTTATTTTAAGGCAGAGAAAAATGAGATTGGAAGTTATTTTGAGACATCAGGAAAAGTAAAATTGGAGATTATTTTGAAACAGAGGAAATGTGAGGTTGGAAGTTATTTTGAGGCAGAGGGAAAGTGAATTGGAGGTTATTGTGAGACACCAGGAAAAGTGAAATTGGAGGTTATTTTGATACAGAGGGAAAGTGATATTGAAGGTTATTTTGAGGCAGAGGAAAAGTGAGGTTGACGTTGTTTGGGGAAAGAGTAAGAGTGTGATTAAAAATGCACCAGCAAAGAAGAACTCGTCTGGTTTCCAGTTTCCTTCTGGTTTAAAGCTGAAGGACACTCAGAAATGTGTATTATACATTATCGAGTGACTTGTTGTCATACCAGAGAAGCACTTATAGATATATTTGATTGAAAAAACAAGTTTAAAAAAACATAATGTTTTAAATTATGCGTTGCGTTTTTGCTTGAAATTTTTTTTTCCTTAAACGGTTAGCTAATAATTCTTTTTCTGCTATTTTTGATATTGATAGCGCCTCCTTGAATGTTTCGTCCTTCCAGTGTCCTTCATGTCTTCCTCCTCCTCTTTCTCCTCCTCCTCCTTCTCCTCCTCCTCTTTCTTCTTCTTGTTCTTCTTGAAATTCTTTTTCTTCTTCAAAATCTTTTTCAAATTCTTCTTTTTCAAATTCGTCTTCTTCTTCTTCTTGTTCTTCTTCTTCTTCTTCTTTTCTTCTTCTTCTTCTTCTTCTTCTTCTTCTTCTTCTTCTTCTTCTTCTTCTTCTTCTTCTTTCAAATTCCTCTTCTTCTTTGAATTCTTTGACTTCTTTAAATTCTCCTTTTTCAAATTCTTCTTTTTTAAATTCTTCTTGTTTTTTAACTCTTCTTCTTCCTTTAAAGAATACAAATTCCTGTTATTATATGTAGCAGTTTACTTTTCGTAACCCTTTTCTTTAACATTACTTCATGAGAAGTTTTCTTTGTGTGTTTGGGAAAACATTTAC
>CM054135.1:66583746-66643746 GCA_028751875.1 Rapana venosa
TACAAAATTTCAGAAAAAAAATCGTGTTTTCTTTAATTTTATCTCAGGTTCATTATCTGCTGATTTTAAATAATTTTCCCTAGATGGTTAAATTTATGTGGTTAAAGTAAATTAACACAGTTTATTTAAACTCTATGGTTCATTAAAAGTTGTACATCCAAGCCTTGGAAAGAGCACTTTGTGCTGAACAGATACGTCTACCATGTTTCAGTGTGTTTTTATTTATTTATCTTATTATTTAATTCTTCTTTAAATGTCGATGGTAATTGAAAGCACTCATAGTAGCTTGTTTACTCCAGCCCCCTGTGTATGCGGTTTTGTAAATTTTGTCATCTGTTTCCACCGGCACAAATTGGCCTACTCTTCCGAAAAGCGGAAAGGATTTAACGTGTGGCAAGATCTTCGCATGCGTCGAACATGGACCTCGTTTATAGTCTCATCGAAGACATTGGGTGTGTCGTGTGTGTCTGGTCTGTCTGTCGTTCTGTGTGTTTGTGTGTGTGTGTGTGTGTTGTGTGTTAAGTCTGTGGTTGTGTTGTGTGTTGTGTGTGTGTGTGTTGTGTGTAGTGTGTGTGTGTTGTGTGTGTTGTTGTGGTGTGTGGGTGTGTGTGTGTGTGTGTGTAGTGTGTGTGTGGTGTGTGTGTGTGGTGTGTGTGTGTGTGTGTGTGTGTGTGTGTGTGTGTGTGTGTGTGTGTGTGTGTGTGTGTGTGTGGTGTGTGTGTGTGTGTGTGTGTGTTGCGTGCGTGCGCGCGCGCGCGCGCGCGCGTGTTTAAAGATAGATAAACTGACTGATAAAAACAGAAAATGAGCATTCCTTTGACAGATAGGGAAAAGGAGGTAAAGTTAAAAGGCAGATAAAGACACTGCTGTTATTTTTTTCTTCTACTATATTTCCAATGTCGTGCATATTTTCCGAATGTTACAACCATTCCCCTCGTGAAGGGAACATAACGATAAAGCAGACTTTATCTAAACATTGTTGTTTATCCACTATCTTTTCAATTCTGTTGCATGCTAACACATTTATCCATTCATTCACAACACATAAAATACCTGTCTGGCTACTTAATCACCTTCTTAAATAAAAACAAACAAATAACCGTCTTAAGTAAAAAAAAAAATTGAAAAAAACTTTTAAAAAACAACAACAACAAATCGTTCAAACTTAATCAACTATCCATGTATTTTTAACGGTACCAAAAGCATCCTCTCTCCAAGAGAGAGTCAGACTAAGAGAATTTGTTATCAATATGTTTTTACTCTTTACTTTAAAATAACATCACCAGATAAAAATCCGAAATGCCACCCAAAGACAACAGCAAGACTAACAAGCCAACCAAAACTGAAACCGTTTGGTATCATTCAACCTTACACTTATCCAAAAAAAAAGAAGAAGAAGCAAATAGAGGTGCAATCATTCATGACAAGTGCCTTATGTTTCGTCAGAAAGCATACCATTTCATGAAGAAACATTTCGCATTGAAAAGTATTCCTTCATTCAAAATAATGTATTTATTTATTTATGCATTTATTGATTTACTTGTTTATTTATTCTTTTATTACGAGGATAATGGAATAATCACGCGTATGCTTTTTTTACATCCAGATCCTGTGTGTATACAGTTTTGTACATTGTGTCACCCGTTCCCACCGGCACACAAGGGCCTACTCTTCCAAAAAGCGGAACAGGTTTTAACGTGTGCGCAATAAGCAGACATGCAACAAGCAAGAAAAACATAGTGTCCTTAAAGAGCAGTGTTCTTGGGACACGTGACCAGAAGATCCGGAAAGGCGTTCTGCAGCCTCAGTCACTTTATATCATTGCATTATTATAATTATGCAGGACAGTGGACAGCGCCGACAGTTGGAGTACAGCGATAACTCACATGATGAGCTGTAAAACCGCCAGCAGTTTTTGTCCTTTGTCTTAAGTCTCTATGTTACAGAAGCAGGTACTTAACATAATAAGACCTGAGAGAAGAGAGAATAAAGAGAAGAGAGAGAGAGAGAGAGAGAGAGGAGAGAGAGAGAGAGGAGAGAGGGAGGGGGGGGGGGGGGACAGAGACAAACAGACAGACAAGCAAACAGATGGACAGACACAGACAGACAGGTAGAGAGAGAGGGGGAGACAGAGACAGAGACAGAGACAGAGAGACAGACAGACAGACAGACAGACAGGGTTAGTGAGAAAGAGAGACAGGCAGACAGACAGACAGACAGACAGACGTAGAAAGAGGAAAGAATAAGAGACAGATAAACAGACACACATACATACAAACAGGTAGACAGACAGAAGCGAAAAACATCTTTACCTCTCTATGTGTTACTGTGCCCTCACTCCTGGGTTGCCTGACTGCTGCCTGTGCAGGTGGTGAAGATGCTGGTGCTGGTGGTGGTGATGTTCGGGGTGTGCTGGCTGCCCCTGCACACCTTCTTCCTGGTGATCGACTTCAACCCGGACCTGATGCTGTACGAGTCGCTGGAGGAGGAGCGCTTCTTCGTGGCGCTCTACTACAGCGTGCACTGGCTGGCCATGTCCAACAGCTTCGCCAACCCCATCATCTACAGCTTCACCAACGACAGCTTCAGGGTCAGTTTCTGTCTCTCTCTCTCGTCTGCGTTGTCTGTCTGTCTGTCTTCTCTCTCTCTCTCTCTCTCTCTCATCCTCTCCTCTCTCTCTCTCTCCCTCTTTCTCCTCTCTCTCTCTCTGTCTGTGTGTGGTGTGTGTGTCTCTCTCTGTCTCTCTGTCTCTCTCTTCCTCCTCTCTCTCTCTCTCCTCTCTGTGTCTTCTGTGTGTCTGTCGGTCGTGTGTCTGTCTGTGTGTCTGGCTCTGTCTCTCTCATGTCTCTCTCTGTCTCTGTGTTCTCTTCCTCTCTTTCTCTCTCTCTCTCCTCTCTCTCTCTCCTCTCTCTCTCTCTCTTCTCTCTCTTCTCATTCTCTCTCTCTCTCTCTTCTCTCTCTGTCTGTCGGTCTGTGTGTCTGTCTGCCTGCCTGTCTGTCTGTCTGTCTGTCTGTCTGTCTGCTCTCTCTCCTCTCTCTCTCTCTCTTCTCTCCTTCTCTGTCTGTCTGTCGGTCTGTCTGTCTGTCTAGTCTGTCTGTGTGTCTTTCGGTCTGTGTGTCTGTCTGCCTGTCTGTTTGTCTGTCTGTCTCTCTCTCTCTCTCTGTCTCACATCTCTCTCTCCTCTCTCTCTCTCTCATCTTCCTCTCTCTCTCTCTCTCTCTCTCTCTTTTTTTCTTACACAAAAATTTTCAGCGCATCGTAAAAGAAACCCACGGCAACACAGAGAGTTGTCCCTGGCAAAATTCTTAGAAAAAAGCCACTCTGATAGGGAAACAAATACAGTTGCAGACATGAAAAAGAAAAAAAAATGGGTGGCGCTGCGCTTGTGGCGATGCGCTCTCCCGCTCTCCCCGGGGAGAGCAGCCCGAATTTCACGGAGAGAAATCTGCCGTGACTTATGAAATGAAATCTGAGCGCTTTGATTTGTTGCTTTACAAGATTCAGCGCTATATAAATTCCATACATTATTATTATTATTATTATTATTATTATTATTATTTCTGTAGATCATATTTTTATATTACATTATGTGCTATTATTCAAAGACAGCTCATAAGAAACACAAAATTATATATGTTGCCTTCATTGATTTCAGGAAGGCTTTCGATCTTATTTCCTTAAGTAAACTTTGGCCAATCCTCCAGAAAAAATGGTGTAAAAGGTAATATCTTCAAAACGTTACAGAGTATGTATGCAACTGTTAAAGTCCGGATTCGTTTTGGGAGCAAGATGTCAGAACCCATATCTTGTTTCAAGGGCTTAAAACAAGGTGAAATGACTAGTCCTCTTTATTCTCATTATCCATCAATGAGTTGGCCCAGGATGTCGTTACAAACGGCAAACATGGCATTCAGCTTTACCCTGATACACTAGAAATTTTCATTTTATTATTTGCTGACGACATTGTTTTGACATCTGACAGTGTTGCAGGCTTACAAAACCAGTTAAATGTTCTCACAAGTCAATCAAAAATGTTAGATTTGCATGTAAATCTTGATAAATCGAATATTGCAATATTTAGAAATGTGGGATATGTGGCTAAGAAAGAGGTTTGGTTCTATAAAGGAAACGAAATATCTACAGTACATTCTTATAAGTACCTGGGCTTGTTCCTTTCTACTAGGATAGTGTATAGTAAAGCAGTCCATGAACTCACATGTAAAGCAAGAAAAGGGGTAGTTAACCTCTTCAGAACTCTATGTAAACTGGGGGATTTTTTTTGGCAGATATTTTTGTCAAACTGTTTGATTCACAAATTAAACCAGTTCTACTGTATGGAGCAGAAATATGGGGCCTGTCTCAGCAGTAGGCAGTGGAGAATGTCCACACATTTGCTCTTTTAAAAAATGTTAAATGTAAGCCCACAATCTCCAAATGACAAGGTTTACAGTGAAACAGGTCGCTACCAATTATATATTTCTAGCTATGTATCTACGATCAGATATTGGCTACGTAAGAATCCAGACTTCCAGGAAAGACTACACCATGCTTTTATCCCTTCATAATGACGGTAAGATGTGCTGGGTGTCGCATATCTGTAAAATGTTATGTGTGACTGGTTTGGGCTTTGTATGGGAAAACCAAGGTGTTACTAACCATAAAGCTTCCTTAGGTCATCTTAAGCAAAGATTAATCGATTGTTTATCAAAAGTGGAACGAACATATTAACAACAGCACAAGATTCAGTGTGTATGTACATTTAAATCGTCTGTGTCTATGGAAACTTACTTTACCCTGGTGCCTAATTAGCATATCCGTGACATTTTGATCAGATTTAGACTAGGAATATCAGACCTACAGACGCACAGAAAACGCTGCACAGCCGTTCCTGAGCAAGATCTTCAGTGTTCATTTTGTCAAAGTGCTATAGAAACAGAAATGCATTTTGCTTTTACAGTCATAGCCTAAGTGACTTACGAGTAAAATATGTCACAGATAAATGTAGTATACCAGCGCTAAATTCGTTTCAAATATAAATGCATTTTGGTACGTGTGTCCATGATCTCGGCAGATATGTTTATCACGCCAACAAACGCCACTAATGTCACAATCAAATATTGTGTTGTTTTCTTTGAGTAATTGATGTTGCATTCATGCAAAGTGTGTTTTTGTACTAGTATAATGCCGTATTCAAACCAGTCAATCATACATGATTACCCATGGATTTGTAACGGGTAACATGGCCTATACAATCACATTCTTGAATTCTTGAGTTCTTCTCTGTGTGTGCCTGTTAGTTTGTTAGTTAGTCAGTGAGACTCTGTGTGATGTAGTGTGTGTGTGTGTGTGTGTGTGTGTGTGTGTGTGTGTGTGTTGTGTGTGTGTGTGTGTGTGTGTGTGTGTGTGTGTGTGTGTGTGTGTTGTGTGTGTGTGTGTGTTCGAGGGGGAGGGGGTAGGTGTGTGTATGTGAGTGTGGGTGTGTGGTGTGTGGTTGTGGGTGTGTGTGTGTGTGTAGAGAAGCTGTGTCCAACAGTTTTCATTACATTCATTTACAGCTTCACTAATGACAGCTTCAGGGTCTGTCTGTCTGTCAGTGAGGCTGTGTGTGTGGGGGGGGAGTATATATGTCTGTCTTTCTGTTTTGTCTGTCCTACACACACACACACACACACACACACACACACACACACACACACACACACAAGCTCACACACCTGAGTCTCATCATCATCATCAGACCCGTGACCTTGGCGGTCGTGGGGGAGACATGAAAGACGATGCCGTGGTAAGCCTCCTCCATCCATCTCGGTCCTCGGCTCTGCGCAGTAGTGCCGAGTCATTCATCCTGGTCCATTCTCTGATGTTGTCCATCCATGACTTGTTCTGTCTTCCCTCATCTGCCACCTTCGAGTGTTCCCCTGCAGTACTGTTTTGGGCAGAGTGTTTGTGGCGGGTGACGTGGCCGAACCATGTCAGCTTTTTCTTCTTGACGATGGTGAGAAGGGGTTCCTGTGGACCTGCCAGCCGTGTTATTTGACTCTTGACAAATTCGTTGGTCTTTCGTTCTCTCCAGGATATGCCCAGTAGTTTTCTATGGCATTTTTTTCGAATGACTGGATTCGCTTTGCTGTTTCAGCATGTCAATGTCCAGGTTTCACTTCCTACAGCAGGATCGACTGAATTAGGGCTTTGTAGAGCTTTTAGTTTGATTTGGGAAACTGATTTCTTTACTTTTTTCATATGGTGGTGAGTTTTGTCATGGAAGATGTTGCCATGGCTATTCTGACTTTGATTTCTGTCGTCGATCGTCCGTCCTTTGTGAGTGTAGCGCGAGGTATTTAAAAGCGTTACCTCCTCCAGTTGTTGGCCGTTCATGTAAATTTTAGCGGTGGCATTGCTCGTGCTGTTCACAAGTACTTTACTTTTCTCCGAGCTCACCTCCATTCCCATATGCTCCAGCTCTGTTCTCAAGTCTGGTCGTAAGATCTTGCAGCTCTGTGTTACTTCCGCCCATGAGGTCAATGTCATCGGCAAACCGTAAGTTGTTGAGGGGTCTGCCGCCAATGGAGATGGTAGGGTGGAAGTCATGGAGGGTCTCTCTCATGATGTTTTCCAAGAACAGATTGAACAGGACTTGAGTAACAGGCATCCTTGTCGGACCCCAACTGTGGTTTTGAAGTAGTCTCCGACCTGATTGTTCAGAAGGACTGCACTGCTTGCAGTGTTGTATAGTGTTGAATGGTTTGCACTAGTCCTTCTTCAATGCCAAACATTTGGAGGACCTGCCACAGGCCTTCGTGCCATACTCTGTCAAAAAGCCTTCTTGAAGTCGATGAAGTTGTGGAACAGGTCTTCTGATGTTGAAGATGTTTTTCCATCATGATGTGGCAGTTAAAAATCTGTTCGATTGTGCTCCTGCTGCCCTGAACCCAGCTTGTTCTCTGCAAGGTGTTCTTCTGCCTCCTTCTTGAGTCGATTCAAAATAACTTTGAGCATGATCTTGCTGGCGTGGCTGATGAGGCTGATTGTTCTATAGTTTTGGCAATTGGCGTAAATTCCCTTCTTGGGCAGGGGTATGATGAGTGATTGTGTCCAGTCTGTTGGCACTGTTTTGTCTCCACAATCTTCTGACAGATAGCTGTAACATATGTTGATGACTGTTTCGCCACCATGCTTGAGCAGCTCTGCTGGTATATTGTCTGCTCCTGGGGACTTTCCTACTGGTATAGCTGCGGATGGCTTCTTCCACTTCTTCCCTCAGTATAGGAATGGCGAGGGTGCTCTTGATGTTGCTGCTTTCTCTTTATAATGCTCTTGTCAGGTTGTATTGGGTAGTTGTACAGTTCTTGACAATATTCAGACCACCTGTTCATGCAGCTGAGCTTTCTGTGAGGAGGTTTCCGGAGCTGTCTTCAATGACTGATGATTTGGTTTGAAGTGGTTTTGTGAGTTTCTTCAGGGTGTCGTATGCCTTTTTACTGTTTGCCCACTTTCATTTTTTTCGATTCATCACATTGATCACTGATCCACTTCTCTCTGCCTTTAACATGACTTCTTCACGAGATTGTTGGCCTCCCGGTATTCTTTAGGGTTGGAAGACCTGGTTGGTTTCAGTGCTCTTCTTGTATCGCAGAGGTCCAAGATGTCATTGGTAGTCCATGGCTGGTGTTTATTCCTCTGACGACCGAGTACCTCCTCTGCTGTTTCTCGGATCTGCCTCATTGAAGTTGTTGGTTGAGGTCATTGATGTCATTGTCCAGGAGGGTTAACTGCCGCAAAACGTCCGCCAAGCTTAGCTTGGAAGATCTCCTCGACATCTGGATCTTTTAGTTTGTCCACGTCAAATTTGATACGTGGGTTTGCAGGCTGTTTGTTTTTCTTCAGCTTCATTTTGAATACCAGCAGCACAAGGTCGTGGTCACTGCCTATGTCAGCTCCAGGGTTGGTTCTTGTTCTGGCTCTCTTGATGCTGGATTTGAAGGCCGTGTGTTAAGATAAATCTATTTGGTTATGGATCTGCCGTTTGGCGCATGCCAAGGTTGTCCTCCTTGACTGCTTGTGGGGATAGAGGGTATTGGCCAATGGTAAGTCTGTGGGTGCAGGCAAACTCCAGCAGACGTAGTCCCCTGTCGTTGGTCTCCCAGTTCCAAACTGACCAACTGTTCGCCCATTGGTTTGTAAGAGTCAGGACCCTACTTTGGCGTTAAATATCCCCTTGGAGATGATGATGTCCTTCTTGGGTATTTTCTTAATGGTCACTTCAAGATCTTCATAAAATTCTTTTACTTCTTCATCTGTATGGTCAGATGATGGTGCATAGATTTGTATGATGGTGTTCTTGGCTTGGCCGACATCCCGGATGACTGATAATCTGCTGGAAGCCCGGTGTACAGCTGATAATGCGCCCCACTACTTCCTTTCTGACAATAAATGCCCTCCATGTTGGTGATGTTTCTCTTGACCAATGTACCAGATCTTGTTGCCTTCTTCTAGTCAATGTCTCACCAATCCTGTCCATTCACTTCTCCTAGTCCAATAATGTCCCACCATTTTATCGGCTAAGCCATACTCTAGTTCTATTGATTTTTCCGCACTGGTAGAGTGTACGGACGTTCCATGTACCAATGGTGATTGTTCTCTAGGGAGCTTAAGTAATGTTTTAACTCAGTAGTGACTTGTCACTTCCCACTCCTGGTGTTTGATCAATGGAAAGCGCGGTCGTTGGTAACCCGGGCCTCGACCGATCGGTATCATTTCGGCTTTGCATTTGTCTTTCATGTTTTTTTCTGTGGGCTTAGGATATTTCTTGGTGGCGCCAATCTCCTCTCCAAGTCTCCATATGTTTTGGGTTTTTTCTATTGGGGTTTCCTCCCCCACATGCGACAGGTTGTACTGGGTTACATGGATACCAGTAGCAGTAGCAGAGAACTTCTCTGACTGACCTGACCTGAGTCTACCTGCACTTATTTACACGTTCTTTTTAACTGCACTGCTCTGAGGTCACGGCATTTCACTACATGAAAAGCTAAGTTGGCCTCCTCCTCCTCCTCCTCCTCCATCACCCTACCCCCAGTAATTGCTCATACAATCAATTGCACAACTTGCGTCTGCACCTGCTCACCTTTAGGATTGAAATTGCCTGCAAAATAGTGTTGAAATTGCCTGCAAAATAGGTTTCAAATCGCCTGCAAAATGGGACTGAAATTGCCAGCAAAATAGGGTTAAAATTGCCAGCATAATAGGATTGAAATTGAATGCAAAATGGGACTGAAATAATATGCGAAATGGGGCTGAAATTGTATGCAAAATAGAGTTGAAATTGTATTGCAAAAGAGGATGGAAATTGCCTGCAAAATAGGATGGCAATTGCCTGCAAAATAGGATGGAAATTTCCAGCAAAATATTATCAGAAATAGCGTTTACCTGTCATTCCATCTGAATACAAATTAATCTTTTTTTTTTTGTTTGTTTGCAGCCTGCTCGCCAACTTCGCTTCCATTAAGAACTAGAGGGAGGGTGGGGGAAGGGGGAATCTGTCTTCTGCAGCTCGCGTTAACGGCGCAAATGCCAAAACCTGCCAAAACACAGTAATCAATTTTATTTTTTGCAATTTGTCAGACACGATACATATAGCCAAGCACCGAATTCACTTCTCGTACGGTATACTCACTACACCGACACCGGCATTTCGTATAGAACATCCCACGACTGATTTGACAAGATGGCTTACCCTAAACAATCCATAACACACAAGAATGTAGATATTTTAGTGTGCGGTTTTTTTTAAGAAACAGAAAAAAACTACTTTTTTTAACGGGATCATGAGTCTGTTGTGAGAATCCTGCTTTGGTTATTTAACTAAACTTTTACGCAGTGTCTTTTCATTTTTCTTTTCTTTTTTTCAGACGGATTTAGCCTACATCTTCTACCTTGTGTTCCCTTTCTGCAAATGCTTGGAGAAAGCGGCCAGTCGCAAACTCAGTGTCTCCATGCGAGATCGCCGCAGTACTCTTCGCCGCACAATCAGCCCCGCGCACGGCTCTTCAGGCGGGGATTCACAGGACTTCGAACGGACTCGCCGCAGAGCGAGGAGAGAGCACGGCGAAAACCGGATGTACAACGGCGAAAACCGGATGTACAGGTCACTGGTTAAAGACAGCCCCGCACTGGAAGAGAGATCCTCTACAGCGCAGTGTGTAGACTACAGCAGTAGTTCCGACAAGACTCCCCTCAAAACTGCCAGTACCTACGTGTGACTCCAGTGCTTCTTCTAATCGTTGTTGCTGACACGATTTGACTCTGGTGTACAAGACTGATTAATTGTATCTAGACAGACGTTTGTTATGCGGCATCAAATAGGATCGCATTTAGTTAGAATTGTGTAAAGAAGGGCGAGAGAGAGTGAGGAGAGAAGGGGGGAGGGGGGGGGGGGGGAGGGAGGGGGGGGTGTTACCAACAAAAATTAGCAATAATTTAAGCAGGAAGGAAATGACTAAGAGACGAAGTGATCAAGTAAGACATGTACGTTTGTGCTTATGTATGTATTATATTAATGCATCTCCGGATGTGTGTATGGATGCATCATGGATAGATCTAGATGCATGCATGCATGCCTAGATGTACGGATGTATGGATGTTTGGCTGTATGGATTAGATGTATTGTTGATTGTATGGCTTTATGACTTTATGGCTTTATGGCTGTATGTATGGGATGGATGGATGGATGGATGGATGGATGAATGGATGGATGGATGGATGGATGGATGGATGGATGGATGGATGGATGGATGGACCGCTTGTATATTTATTATTTGCCTCTTTTGATCCACCTATCTATTTATGTTTATTCAGTTATCTTTCTATTTAATAACTCCCACCGGTACCTTTGTATAATGGGTCACAATGTACTTTTATTTACTTTATTCTCACTTTCTTTTTACAAGGAAGCGGTTCACATAAATCCACGCCCTCTGGAGAAAGAAAAAAAAGCTTATTTTTCGGATTGACGCCAGCACATGTTCTACAGATTGTTGAGACAGTATCATCGAAGTCTTTATTGTTACATGTCATGATTAGATTCGTCTCTTGTTGTTGTTGTTGTTGTTGTTGTAGCTGTTGTTGTTGTAGCTGTTGTTGTTGTTGTTGTAGCTGTTGTTGCTGTTGTTGTTGTTGTAGCTGTTGTTGTTGTTGTGTGTTCCGCAGCTTAACACCATTCACAGTGAGCACTCTTGACTCACACATCACACCCGAGAATTTTTGTCAGACGTAAAGTACACGCTCGATGAACAATTTTATAAGTACAAATGTTTTCAAGCATTTCGCTAGATAGGCAGCCATACTCACACTGCAAAGAAGATTTTGTTTCTTCTTAAAAGGTGAATGCGTGTTGTAATGACAAGAAATTGTTGTTATCGCTGAAGACAATCTCAACACAATATTTCAAAGCATAGCAACATTTCAATTTCGGGCTGGCACCTAGCTGACACCACTATCTGACCAAACTGTTGGCCTGGCCTGAGCCCATGGACACAGCATCATACCCTTTCAGACCATTGCTATGTAACATGGAAACAATAATGGGAGGGGGGGGCGGGACAGCCTAGTGGTCAGAACATTGCGTTCGCAATCTGACGACCCGGGTTCGATTCCCGTTTAAGGGGATATTTTCCTCTGGAGTTAACATCAGTGCAGACTCCACTCTCCCCAAAGTCCTTCGGATGAGACTATAAACCGAGGCCCGTGTGCGAACGCACGCAGAACATCTTGCGCACACGTTAAATCCTGTTCCGCTTTTCTTAAGAGTAGGCCATTGTATGACGGTGGGAACAGATGACAGAATTCACAAATCGCATACAGACGGGGACTGGATGTAAAAAAGCACATAAATGCTTATTCCATTATCCTCGATATAAAAGAATTTTAAAAGATTTTAATTTTAAAAAACGTAGGTTAGATTTTTGTTGTTGTTGTTTCTTTTACCAAACTTTTAGATTGTCGCCGGCATTACTAACGTAGAGGGGGGTTTCCATGCTAGGTATACCTGGGAAGACCTTTTTCAAAGCACTATTGGTGGATCGGTGGTCTAGAGGTAACGTGCCTGTCTAGAAAGCGAAAAGTCCGGGTCTGAAGTGTGCGGCGGTTCGTACCCCGTTTGGACCGGAAATTTTTCCCCCATCCATTAGACCATGAGTGGTGGTCTGGGCGCTAGTCTTTCGGATGAGACGATAAACCGAGGTCCCGTGTGTTACAGGTAATTATTTAGCGCACGTAAAAAAACCCACGGCAACAAGAGAGTTGTCCCTGGCAAAAATTCTTAGAAAAAAGCCACTCTGATAGGGAAACAAATACAGCTGCAGAAAAAAAAAAAAAAAAAAAAAAGGGTGAAAGGGTGGCGCAGCGCTAAGTGGCGACGCGTTCTCCCGTCTCTCCCCGGGTGAGAGCAGCCGAATTTCACGGAGAGAAATCTGCCGTGACTTAAAGTGGTATGAAATAAAATCTGAGCGCTTTGATTTGTTGCTTTACAAGATTCAGCGCTATATAAATTCCATACATTATTATTATTATTATTACTATTCATACTATTTATGTCTGTGTGTGTGTGCGTGCGCGCGCGTGCGTGCGTGCGTGCGTGTGTGTGTGTGAGTGCGCGCGTGTCGTGTGTGTGTGTGTGTGTGTGTGTGTGTGTGTGTGTGTGTGTGTGTGTGTGTGTGTGTGTGTGTGTGTGTGTGTGTGTTGTGTGTGTGTGTGTGTTGTGTGTGGGTTGTGTGTGTTGTGTGTTGTGTGTGCACGCGCCAGGATCATGATGTAAAACGGTTATCTATGGAATGTAACTGGAAAATAATAAAAATAAGAAATCGTGATGCGTTGTTTTCTTTCGATTTGTGTGCTTCACCCCCTCACCCCCACCCCCTAACATACGGCGATTGCCCCTTCATGGGAGAATCAAAATACCCGACCAACTTCACTCGACTTTGACTTCATTAGACTACACTGACTTGACTTGATTTGACTTGACTTGACTTGCTTGACTTGACTTGATTTGATTTGACTTGACTTGATTTGACTTGACTTGGCTCGACGACTTGACTAGAGACTAGAGTAGACTAGACTAGACTTGACTTAACTCGACTTGGATCGACTCGACTGGACTCGACTTTACTTCACTTGACTTGATTCGACTTGACTTGATGTAACTAGATTCGACTGGACTGGACTCGACTCGACTTCACTTCACTTCACTTCCCTTTACTAGAATCGACTTGACTTGACTTGACTTGACTTGACTTCACTAGACTTGACTAGGAACGTGTGCATGTAAAGTGTTCGTAGTTTTCTTTTTTTGTTCTTCTGGTACTTTGTTTGTTTGATTTTTTTGTGGTCTGTTTTTATGCCGTAGTATTTAGTCCAACCGAATAATTTGCCAGGTTCTTCTACTGTATATTTCAGCAGTTAAGCTAACTGGCTTCATGTCGGTCTGTCAGACGATCTGCCTGTAAACTTCTTGATTGTCTTCTATTCATCTTTGTTGTGCTTTCGTCCACGTGTCAAGGTTTTGCCTGTCATTTTGTATATCATCGCATCTGTGGGTTGTTTTACTTTTGTTTTGAAAAAAAAAGTGTCTGCTTTTTGTTCTAGTCGGTGAAAAAAGTCTAGACATGTCAAGAAATTGCTCGAAAAAAAAATGATGATGTCTAAAAATACGAATGAATCCATTGATTAAATGAATGAAGTAAGTTTGTGAAATTCTCAAATTGTGTCAGAAAACAGAATATGACAAACCATCGAGTGTTGAAAGGTTATGAAACATCCAAAAACATAATAGAAATGTTTTGATAACATTTAAATTAAAATGAATAAGAAATATATTGTTTAAGAAATGCTGAAGTTTCTGAAACTCTGGAATGTTACCATGTACAGAGTATATTTAAAGCAATACATCTTGCCAATATTCTCCTTTTCCTATCATAATAATTATGATACCTTGTTCCTCCACCCACACACACACACACACACACACACATCACACACAACACACACACACACACACACACACACACAACACACACACACACCCACCACACACACACCACACACACACACACACGAACACACACACACACTGCGCACGCACATCTTCAGAATGACTTCCACCAGCCGCCTGCTTTTCTCGCAAACACATCAAAGGCTGTGTGCAGATCAATGTTTAATTTAGCAGCTAATAGCTGACAGGCAGCTTGCTACATCCTTTTCAACAAGTTCACCACTGTGTCAGCACTCCACCGCTACCTGCGCCTGCCTGCCTGCCTGCCTGCCTGCCTCCGCTTTGCTTTCCAGAGTGAAAGTCGGTTGGGTGATTGGAATAACTCCAAGATTACAATCATCAGGATTTCGTTATCACTCTAAGCGTTTAGTAGAACCCAGCGTAATGTTTGTTTTGTTTTGTGGTCTTCATTGTAAAGTAGCGTGGTATGGCAGCAAAGAATGACTGCCTGCCTGTCTGCCTGTCTGCCTGCCTGCCTGACTGACTGACTGACTGAATGAATGAATGAATGAATGAATGAATGGAAGCGGTCTTTACTACTCAAAGATAAAGGTTTACGCCAAGCCGCCTGTCCTTGTAAACAAGAGGGAAAGTCAACGCTCTTGTCAGACTAAAAGGCATCAAATGCCACAGTCAAACCTGAATGAGAAGAAAACTGTACGATCATTATGATCAGGTATTCTTTAGGCACATAACCCTCTCATATCCCCGAAACTCAAAAGACAGTGGTGTGTGTGTGTGTGTGTGTGTGTGTGTGTGTGTGTGTGTGTGTGTGTGTGTGTGGTGTGTGTGTGTGGTGTGGTGTGGTGTGGTGTGGTGTGGTATGGTGTGGTATGGTGCGGTGTGGTGTGGTATGGTATGGTGTGGTGTGGTATGATGTGGTATGGTGCGGTGTGGTGTGGTTGTGTGTGTATCTGGGGGAGGGGGTTAAAATGTGTATGCTCAGCTTTTTTATATAACATGATAAAATGCTATTTCAGATGACAATCTCAGGACATTTCTTGACTCAGGTAATGGTTTTCATCTGTTACCATTCATCCGCTTACCTTGATGCTAACATGCCAGCCTTTTTTTTAACGAGTCAATAATCATTTATCATTCCCCATTCTGCCGCTGATATCTTTATTTGTTTCTGACAAGCCATGAAAATTTTCTTCGGAATCGATTTACAAAGGTTTAAAAGGCGTCAAGATGAGTGAAAATAGAAAACAAAGTTGTAATAGAGAAGGCTTCGAAACAGCTTTTCCCCATGGGAGAATTTTCTTTTTTAAAGGGAACATTAGTTTTGATAGCAACTGACAACTCCAGACATATTTATTACAACACATTCAACACCAGAAACTGCCAGCTGTCAGGATCAGGGATAAACATCTCTCTCTCTCTCTCTCTCTCTCTCTCTCTCTCTCTCTCTCTCTCTCTCTCTCTCTCTCTCTCTCTCTCTCAACTGATGACTCCAGGGGAAAAGATCTGCAATACAATTCAGCTCTAATTTGCCTTGCCTTGCCTTACCTTGCCTACCCGAAGAGCCTCGACATTTGGCACGGTGACATGTTGGCTGTCTCTGCAGGCCTTGTGTGGTGGGAGTAGTTCTGAGCTGTGAACTGTCGTTGAATGTTGGATGTTATCAGACCAGGATGTCCTTGGTCAGCCTAGCTGTGCGCTGGTTTCCTTCCTTCCTTCCACTGTGTCCTACAGAATGCTATTCTATTCTTTCTTTTATTTCGAGTATAATAGAATAAGCACTCAGTTGCTTTTTCTTACATCCAGTCCCCGTGTGTATGCAATTTTGTAAGCTTTGTCATTCGTTCCCACTGGCACACAATGGCCTACTTTTCCGAAAAGCGGAACGGGTTTTAACGTGAGTGCAAGATGTTCTGCAAGATGGTTTTGGACAGGAAGTCATGTGGAGAGACATGTGTAAACCAAGTCCAGTTACACCTCTTGGGGATGGCCAGTAGCCCTTCCTGCCTCCCTGCATAGTTTGTGACTTGCTCTCTAACCTACTCACTCATAACAGATTTTGATATCATAATTATGGTCAATAGATGCTTATCTGGAGGCAAAATGCAGTATGTGCGTACATGCGCTTGCGTGAACGTTTGGGTAAATCTAAAGCCTTGCTGCTTAAAAAGGCTTGTATTTAGCTTTTAATATAACAACACATTAAAATTACGTTCCAAATGAGTATCCCAGGCTCTTGTTTTTAACAAGGGTATTGATTTTTATAATTTATTATTTATGTATCCCCCCCCCCCCCCTTGACATTAACGTGCCACTCATTTAATACTTGTCAATAATTACTTAGATTTATCCCTCATTCCTTTATTACGATCTTTATTTGTTCTCTTTATGGAGGTTAAAGAAGCCATTTTCCTTGGAATCAATTTGCACACGACTGAAAGAATCGTTTTGAGCTAGGGAGGATGTCAGACCGAGAGAAATGGGGACGTACACATCTGGCACAGCAGGCCTGAAGACACATCATTGCCCTGAGGACGCCAAAACAGAATTATCTGCCAGTGTATGACGGCTGCATGGGGACGGGATAGCTCAGTGGTCAGAGCACTCGCTTTCTCCCAGCTAAGGTTAAGCAGCATCGTGCGTGGTTGCCAGTTGGATGGGTGACCGTTTGCGTAGTTTGGCTTCAGTACAGTCTCCCAGTTCACCCAGCTTGTAAATGAGTACCTGACCTCTTTAGGGTCAGGGACGGTAAAGCAGCGATGGAGAGGAGATGGACGCCGCCCTCAAAGTGCTGGCCCCTTGAGAAGTTGAGGTCTCTGATGCCTCTCTCCACTACGACCACATAGGTTATGGGACACCTTTACCTTTACCTTATAAACGGCTTCAGTAACACCATCACATTCCCAACACCACAGCCTGTCACCTGTCATAACTGGGAATGAGGTCAATAACTTTGTTTTGTGATGTGGTGGATGATACCGTTGGTGATGGTCGGTTGATGGCTCAGTCCAAGACTCGGAAGGCTGCGCTGGGACTACAGTACAATCAAACCAAACAAACAAACCAACAAAACCCAATGGATGAGACCAAGTAAAAGAACTACAGTTTTCACGCTGGCAGTAGTCTGGATTCCCTGCTTCTGCAAGGTGCTGATAGTTATCTTGTGATCAGTAGATATTTGTACTAGGGGGGAATGTAATCGGCGTGAGAGTGTGTGTGTGTGTGTGTGTGTGTGTGTGTGTGTGTGTGTGTGTGTGTGTGTGTGTGTGTGTGTGTGTGGTGTTGTGTGTGTGTGTGTGTGTATGTGTGTGTGTGTGTGGGGTGTGTGTGTGCCATTATGTGTGCGTGCCTGTGTATGTGAGAAACAAACATGTGCATGTTTGCAAATATATTAGAAGCTAAAAGCAGTGGAGGTTTTCAAAGTAGAGGGTAAACATTAAATAAGAAAAAGCATCAGAACCACGAAATTGTTTATTAAGAGCGGCTCTCTGCTGGAAAAAAAAAAGATTTCACGCTTTTCCTAGACATATCTGGCGAGTTTTCAAAGCAATTGCCACTATACAGCTGCTTTCAGATCACACAGTCAAATCTCCTGATAAAATAGGTGTTTTTGTTCTATATTCCATTACTCTTCCAGACAGACAGACAGACAGATAGATAGAAACTAGAACTCGAACTCGAATATTTTAATGAGGGTAAGTGGATAAGCCAGAGGCTTCTTTACACCAAGCCCTCATGGGGAAAAATTAAAAACAAGCATGAATAAATCAATTATTAATAAACAAGATGATTTCAAATAGCAATGAAATGAATCCCTCAAACTCCCATTTAATTATTGAAAAATCAAAAATCGAAAAATCAAATGAATAAACAAAACCAATTAAACAAGAAAAACTCCCCTTCCCAACACCCCCTCCCCTAAACAAACAACACTCCCCCAAAAGTCCAGGCTAAATACGCGCGTGCACGCACACACACACACACACACACACACACACACACTTACGCACGCATAGACACGCACGCACGAACGCACACCATACACACATACACACTCTCTCACACACATAGACACTCACACAAACACACACACACACACACACACACACACACACACACACACACACACACACACACACACACACACATCATGCAATCTGACGACCCGGGTTCGATTCACGTTCAAGGGGGATATTTTCCCCTGGAGTTAACATAAGTGCAGACTCCACTCTCCCCAAAAGTCCTTCGGATGAGACTATAAACCGAGGCCCCGTGTGCGAACGCACGCAGAACATCTTGCGCACACGTTAAATCCTGTTCCGCTTTTCGTAAGAGTAGGCCATTGTGTGCCGGTGGGAACAGATGACAGAATTTACAAAACTGCATACACACGGGGACTAGATGTAAAAAAGCACATAAGTGCTTATTCCATTATGCTCGATATAAAAGAATAAAATAAAAGAAATAAAATAAATAAATAAACACATCCTGGATACATATCCATTTGCATGTAAATTTCCTCACATACAAGATAATAGACACATGTCATAATCATCAAAATATCTTAACCATACATTTGCACAGACAAAACCAGGCAATAAACATTATTTGATGTACGAAGACAGCGAGCCAAAAGCATCAAGAAAAATGACCGATCTAACATCAGCTATTTCAACAATAAATACACAGAACTGCTTTTTTCCGCTCTCATCTGTGCATCCAGATAGATAGATAGATAGATAGATAGATAGATAGATATTTATATAGATAGATAGATATTTAGATAGATAGATAGATAGATAGATAGATAGATAGATAGATAGATAGATAGATAGATAGATAGATAGATAGATAGATGGATGGATGGATGGATAGATAGATAGATAGATAGATAGATAGATAGATAGATAGATAGATAGATAGATAGATAGATAGATAGATAGATAGATAGATAGATAGATAGATAGATAGATAGATACCGCATCTCTTTTCTGCAGATAGATACGTGTCTCTTTTCTGCAGATAGATACCGCATCTCTTTTCTGCAGATAGATATGTGTCTCTTTTCTGCAGATAGATACCGCATCTCTTTTCTGCACTAGCTGCTCGGTTTCTTGCCAGCACATCAGAGGATGCCAACAGATCAAAGTATCCTCTATCAGTGAACAGACCACAGAGAACTGGCTCCTCACAATCGTTTCAACCAGCTGCCCCCTATAAACACTTCGTAATCAGCGCATAAACGTAACGCCACTGGGCGTTTCTTCCAGTAGTTGCTTTGAACTGAAGTTATCCACGAAGTCGAAACGCGGATACCTTAATGGTGGGCAAAAAGTGAACAGTCGCATTCGCAAAATCTCACCAATGGGCTGAAACTTGGACCTCCAGCCGAGGAAAGCGTGCGCGCGCGCACACACACACACACACACACCAACCACACACACACACACACACACACACACACACACACACACACACACACACACACACACAGCTATATCTATATCTATCTATCTATCTATGTTATTTTGCTGAATAGAATAACACCTTGTTATGCAAGAATCTTACACAAGAATGTTATACAAGAATATATATTGTATGAATCAAACACCAACCAGTCTTTAACGTTGTCCCTGTTCCATCCATTTTTGTCCACTTACATAGTAAGAGGGGACGGGATAGCTCAGTGATCGGAGCACTCGCTTTCCCCCAGCCAAGGTTAAGCAGCATCGAGCGTGGTTACCACTTGGATGGGTGACCGTTTGTGCGCCTTAGCTTCAGTACAGTCCCCCAGTTTACTCAGCTGTAAATGGGTACCTGCCTCTTTAGGATCAAAGAAGGTAAAGCAGCGAGGGAAAGGAGATGGGTGCCGCCCCTCAATATGCTGGTCCCTAGAGATGTGAGGTCTCTGACACCTCGCTCCCCTACGACGTTATAGGTTATGGGACACCTTTACTTTTACATAGTAAGAGATCTGCTTCCACAGATCCGAGACTGATATTATTGTCATAAAGATACGAGTCTAACCCTTTCGGCTAATACTTCATTTCAATGATAGCAACAATAAAAATGCTAATAACAGCGAATAATAGCCATGGTTAGAAAGAAACCTGTCAACAGTGTTTAATTGCTCGAGGTTTTCGTTGATGTTGTTTGCTTTGTTTTCGGGTTGTTGCCTTTTTTGTTTTTTGTTTGTTTGGGGTTATTTTGTTGGTGTGCGAGGACCTGCACACACACACACACACACACACACACACACACTCTCTCTCTCTCTCTCTCTCTCTCTCTCTCTCTCTCTCTCTCTCTCTCTCTCTCTCTCTCTCTCTCTCTCTCTCTCTCTCTCTTCTTTCTCTCTTACACGCTTACGCTTACTCTTTTACCTCAATAGAGATCATTTTGACTTGACTTGACTTAACTTCACACACACACACACACACACACACAC
Organism: Rapana venosa; assembly: GCA_028751875.1. NCBI lineage: Eukaryota > Metazoa > Mollusca > Gastropoda > Neogastropoda > Muricidae > Rapana > Rapana venosa. The sequence goes on from CM054135.1 coordinate 66,604,195, forward strand.
ACACACACACACACACACACACACACACACACAACACACCGCACGCACGCACGCACGCACAGAGAGAGACAGACAGAGAGAGATAGACAGACAGACAGAGACAGAGAATCAGTGAGATCTGTGATCACGCGTTCTATAGCAAGCGCTCCTCCTTTCTTTAATGCATTCCTTCTCAAGGTGTAGTCAGCCCATCAGTCATTATAGACTTATCTTTCTATCCATCTTTCACTGCAGCTATTTTCAGCACTTCAATGAGATTCTCAAATTCCAATTCCTGACTTCCATTGATTTAATGTCTCCGTGAAGAATTTCTGGGGCACTGCATGCACTGAGATTTTCTGGCAGTGTGTTTAGGGAGCAAGTTGACCCTGGCGGATCCCATCTCTGTGAATAACAGGATGCATGCTGGGTTTGTCTGTGCCATCCATGCTACATGATATGGCTGGGGTACTGTTTTATGAAAGATGTATGGGGACTTGGTGTGTGTGTGTGTGTGTGTGTGTGTGCGTGCGTGCGTGCGTGCGTGCGCGCACGCTGTGAGAGAGAGAGTGTGTGTGTGTGTGTATGTGTGCGGGGTGGTGTGTGTGTGTGTGTGTGTGTGTGTGTGTGTTGCGTATGTGTGTGTGTGTGTGCCTCTCTCTCTGTCTCTCTCCCTCTGACTCTCTCTCTGTTTCTCTCTCTCTCTCTGTCTCTCCCTGTCTCTTCGCTTTTCTCTCGCTGTGTCTCTCTGTTTCTATCTCTGTCTGTTTCTCTCTATCTCTGTCTATCTCTCTCTGTTTTTCTCTCTGTCTCTCTGTCTCTCTCTGTCTACGTCTCTCTCTGTCTATGTCTCTCTCTCTGTGTTTCTCTCTCTCAGAGCACCTTTCCTCCTCACACCTCTTCATTACAGCCTTTAAGCAGGCGCATTAAAGCACAGAGGGAACTCGTTATGACTCTTTCAACTGGCGGGTGGGTAAACACTTGTGTTGTGGGCTTTCCGACAGTCAGTCGCTATTATATGAGCAGTAGAAGTCGAAGTAATGAGCGGTTGACTGACAAGAACAGCTGTAGGATGCTATTGTTGTCTTCTCCTTCTTCTCGTCTGCGAATGAAGCTGATTTGATCCAGCGTCAATGCTCATTCCCAACAGCTGGTAGAGTTATCGTTATCTTCGTTGGAAAACTTCGAAATAATTCTTAGTAAGCCATCGTCGAAAATGATACGGTCGTCAAATGTAGATGACAGATTTTTTTTTTCATTCAGTCATGACGCGAGTTTGCCATTTTCCGTTCGTCTGGCCCTTCTTTTAAGAACTACTTAAACGTTTGTTTAGAAAATGCCCTCGTGGGGATGTTTAGGGCTCTTTTTTCTTGTAGAAATGGCATCCCTATCGTCTGGAAACTCTGTGCTAGAAGTTCTCTCTCTCTCTCTCTCTCTCTCTCTCTCTCTCTCTCTCTCTCTCTCTCTCTCTCTCTCTCTCTCTCTCTCTCTCTCTCTCTTCTCCCTCCCTCCCCTCCCTCCCTCCCTCATTATTTGTGCTATGTTGTCTATGGATTGTATGTTTAGTGCATCTCCACCCTCCCCCACCTCTGTCCCTTTCCAATGGGCGAAAGCTTTAGGCAATCAAATTCTGTGTTGTTGCTGTATGCAGGGTATGATTGATTGTATTATCACTTATGTGTGTATTTTGTGCCCAGTCCCCACCCCACTGTCCCCTTGTGAATGGGCGTATTTGCTTAATACAATAACCCTTTGTCATTGTCATTGTCATTGTCTCTCCCTCTCTCTCTTTTCAGCTGTCTTGCTTATTTTTTACCTTTCCAGTCCATTCTTCTGCATCTTTGGTTTTTTTGTGCAAATCTTACAAATACTTTCTTTCCATTCGTTGTATGGCACTTTGCCTGTATTATTTTATTCTGGCGACCAGGTAGTGACATTGTAAACGCTGGGGTGGGCTCAGGATGTCCATTCTGCATTGGTATTTACCCGTACGGCTTTCCCTCCTTTTCTGTACACTGAAGTGTTCATTCCGTTTGACTCTTTTTGTAACGCAGGGATGGTGAATTAAGCGGGATGGCTGGTATTCTCAGCACGGTCTGATTTTACTGGCTTAAGGAATGAAATAATCAAGGTACTTTATGATTAATTTAATGGTTCTTTCTATCTTTTATTCCTCAGATCGTAGGTTTTGATATTTGAAAGGATTAGATGGTTAGATTTTAAACTTAAGGTGAGTGCTATTGGGGTTGTTAAATCGATATAAGATGACAGCCCTGATGAGCTTCTGACAAAATGAAATCGAAATGATTAAAATTCAAATAAAACAAATACATGGATGCGTTTGTTAGTATGTTAGAATTCTATGAAAACGTGAACAACAATACAACAGTACGCCCCTCCTCCTTCACCACCCCACCCCCACCCCTCTCCCCCAAAATCAGCAGATGATAAAATTTAGATACGCTTCACACAACACACACACACACACACACACACACACACACACACACACACACACACACACACATTGCTGTCACTGTTTTACATAGATAGCAAATGCAGTAACTCCACACAAACATGTGGACCACTTCTTATAAACACCTGTGAAGGAAACGTCTTGTAAATGATTTTGCATTACATGTATCTTCAACACATTGAGAGGGGTTTGGGGTTGTTGTTTTTTTAAACTTCTAGGTTCCACAAGGCCCACAACTATGAAAATAACGGGGAAGTAGTACAGTGCCAAAGGGCCTCAACTGTGACGTTTGCGAAAGATGATTACCTCTCTTTGATCCTTGTGTGGTTTCAATTAAAAATAGATTTGAGTTTGAGTTTTGAACATTAACCCCAAAAATTACAGTATGAAGCTGTACTAGACGAAAAACTCCCAACCGCCCACCCCCAAATGGAATTTTAAAAACAAATAACAAATAAACAAGCAAACACAACTCCTTAACCAGTGCAGATGTGTTGCCCTGTAAGCTACTTGAATACTCTTGCAACCGTGCACTGAATTTGTATGCACATGTGTATGTTTGGGGCACGCGCTGTGTGTGTGTGTGTGTGTGTGTGTGAGAGAGAGAGAGAGAGAGAGAGAGAGAGAGAGAGAGAGAACATACTTTTAAGTGAGCTTCTGTATTTGTGTTTAGGCTGGTTGGGTATCAGATATGACACAACTGTAATCCTTATTGATTGTAGCTCCAAAGTATTACTTTCACATTGATAACGATAATTTTAAAAAATGAGATAACCCTGACACTGAAATAAATTGAATAAAATCATTCAACTCGACCAATGGTGAATATAGCTTGTTTGGTTTGCATTACGGTTTGTCCCGCTTTTCACGCCAAATAAAGAAATAATAAATCCAAGGCTTTCAATGTGCATGGAACTGATTAGCATCGGCTTATAGGCCTAAGTGTCCGATGAAGTTTTCGACATTTTCAACAGCAGCAACAGCAGCAGACATTGTCAGCCTAGATCGCCGCTTCCTGTAGATCTAGACCTCATTATTCTACGCTGTCTGTTATTTTCTGCCCTTCGTGAAAATAAGCCTACTGGCTTTAGAGCAGAACTTCCTTTAATCAAGCGTATATACAAACAGAGGAAAGTCGTTCATCTCTTTCATCTTAGTAACGGGCTATTACTGCAGTGCTATGATGTCACGTAATCAGATGCTTCTAGCAGCATGGCAGTTGTATGACTGATTGGAATCATATGCAGTCTAGGTTTTCTTTGTTTCCTTGATGGAAGTAAATAGGGGGTTCCAGTGTCCAATACACAAAGTATCATTTCATTAATGTTGTTTCGAAACCCAGATGAATATGATTCAACTACACTATAAAAAAAAACATGGCTTCAAAACTTTGATAATTTTTATTTCAAGAACACCCCTCCCCCCCCCCCCCCCCCCCCCCTCCTAGGATCCTCCTACCCACGCCGCTAGTCTAACGTGGATAACGCTTGCTTCTCAGCCTCCAGCCAAGACAGTTATTCTTGATCGAGAAACTTATCTTTCAGCATAATATTGGGAAGATCACACACGCACACACACACACACACACACACACACACACACTGCACGCACGCACATGCACGCACACATTCACACGCACGCGTGTGCGCGGTACGCGCGCACACAGATACACACTGTCAAAACGGTGGAATATAAGTATGCTGCAAGATAATGGTGATTTTATAACTCATGAGAATTTATTAAACAAATTAGGTACTAACATGAACTTTTTGCATTATATTGGCTGTGTGCGATCGATCCAACAATATGCGAGAATGAAAAATATAAAACTGGATGACAACTTTAGTAAGGAAAGGACCAATGCTCTAGAGATTATATCAAAAGCTGGTAAAGGATCCCGTATTTATTATGATGAAATGATTAGCAAAAGAGAAATTCTCGACATTAAATCTTTCGTGAATTGGGAAGGACAGCTTGACATTCCAATAGACTGGCACGGAGTATTAAAACTGACAAATAAAATTAAAGAAATTAAATTGAAATGGTTTCAAATCAAGATTTGTTATAGAATATTAGTCACGAAAAAAATATTAAAGAAAATGAAAGTTACAGATAATGACAACTGCAATTTTTGTGGCAAGGAAAAGGACACGATAACCATTATTTATGGGAGTGTCAGTATGTACAGAATTTCTGGAAAGAACTTGAAGTGACTATAAAACGCAACCGTTCTCGTTGCGAGAGACTGGACCTCAATGTGGAAATAGTGCCTTTTGGTACTGATGCAAATACAACAACTGATGAAGTGTTCGACTTAATAATACTGTTAGCAAAGTTCTATGTTTATAAATGTCGGATTGGTAAAACAAAACCTAATGTTGGTAATTTTCTGAATGAACTAAATATAAATATGAAATGGAAAAGCTGGAGCATAGCAAACAAATGCAGTTTACTAATTTTCAGAAAAAATGGTTCCAGTACATAAACTTAATAGAAAGTTGAGTACCATTTCAAAATATTAGTAAAATTACGTATGTGATCTATAAATCTTGTCTTGACAACGAAAATGATCATTGATTCTGTTTGTACTTTGTGTAGCTATTAGCCTTGTACGCCTGTAAAATGGGAATGATATAATGTTGTCTGGATGAAAAGTTAATTTGTTTGCTTTGAACTGTATATGTGTGCAAATCAAAAAGATTTTTTTTAAGTATGCACACGGGTATGATATGGTGGTTTTCTTCTGAACTCCATTCCTTCTCGCCTACACTAGGGCTGACGTGTATTTCAATCAAAGTTGCATTAGGCTACAGCTGTCTTCACATCTTACAGCTATCTTCACATCTTACAGCTATCTTCACATATTACAGCTATCTTCACAGCTTACAGCAATCTTCACAGCTTACAGCTGTCTTCACTTCTTACAGCTATCTTCACAGCTTACAGCAATCTTCACAGCTTACAGCTGTCTTCACTTCTTACAGCTATCTTCACATATTACAGCTATCTTCACAGCTTACAGCAATCTTCACAGCTTACAGCTGTCTTCACATATTACAGCTATCTTCACATCTTACAGCTATCTTCACATATTACAGCTATCTTCACAGCTTACAGCAATCTTCACAGCTTACAGCTGTCTTCACTTCTTACTTCACATCTTACAACTATCTTCACATCTTATAACTATCTTCACATCTTACAGCTATCTTCACAGCTTACAGATATCTTCACAGCTTAGATCTAGATCTATCTTTAGAGTTGAAAGTTGGTGGGGGGGGGGGGGGGGCGCTGAGAGGATTTTGGTGGTGATTGCTGGCAAGTTTGTCATGAGCTTGTTTTCTCGCACTGATTTCCATGCCGTATCGGAGGATATTTCGTCCGTTTCTTCACTAGGATGGCCAGTTCCTCTTCATTTCCTGCCAGACGTCAATGTCATCGGCAAACCTGAGGTTGGTGATTGTTCGCCCTCCAATGCGACTGTGCCTGTGTGGTCTTCCAAGGCGTCAGTCATGATGCGTTCGAGGAAAATGTTAAATAGTGTCGGCGACAGCAGACATCCCTGTCGGACCCCACTGAGGTACGGAACCATTCCCCTACCGTGCCCTGTACGAGTACTGCACTGGTGGCCTTTGAGTAGAGTTCTTTGATGGTGTGGATCAGCTTCTGGCCCATGTTGAATTTGTTCATGGTGGCCCACAGAGCGTCATGCCATACTCTATCGAAGGCCTTCTTAAAATCAATGAAGACGTGGAAGATGTCTTGTTGATGCTGGCTGTATTTCTCACACAGAACCCTCAGGTTAAATATCTGTTCTGTGGTGCTTCTATTTGGGCGGAAACCGGCCTGCTCTTCGGCGATGATCTCTTCTGCCTGTGGTTTCAGCCTGTTCAGGATCACTTTCAGCATGACTTTACTGGCATGATTTTATGAGGCTGATTGTCCTGTAGTTTTGGCACTGCTGGAGGTTTCCTTTCTTGGGAGAGTTATGATGAGTGATTGGGTCCATGGTGTAGGCCACTCTCCGGTCTGCCAGATCTTGTTGCAGATACTTGTAAGGATGTCTGTCACTGCTTCTCCCCGTGTTGGATCAGTTCTGCTGGGATGTTGTCGATTCCTGCTGATTTTCCTTTCTTCAGCGATCTAATTGCTACTTCTACTTCCTCGCGTAGAATTGGAAGTTGTTTTTATTCGATGAGGCTTGGCTTGCAAGAACGCTGGGGTCGCCTAGCGTCTGATGATTGTAGAGTTCGGAACAGTATTCCGTCCATCTGCCAACGATTTCCTTCTTTTCTGTTAGGCAATTCCCTTCTTTGTCCTGGATGTTACTGACTCTTGCCTGTTTCTGTTTGGTGAGCTCTTTCACAATCTGGTATGCTCTTCTGCTATTATTCTTTGTCAGGCTCTCTTCGATTTCTGTACATTGTTTCTCTATCCATTCCTCCTTGGTCTTCTTCATGTCTCTCCTGATCTTCTTGTTTACTTCTCTGTACTCAACTGCTCTTCCTGTAGTATATGTGAAGATAGTTGTAAGATGTGAAGTAAGAAGTGAAGACAGCTGTAAGCTGTGAAGATTGCTGTAAGCTGTGAAGATAGCTGTAATATGTGAAGATAGCTGTAAGATGTGAAGATAGCTGTAATATGTGAAGACAGCTGTAAGCTGTGAAGATTGCTGTAAGCTGTGAAGATAGCTGTAATATGTGAAGATAGCTGTAAGAAGTGAAGACAGAGAAGTATATGTGTGCAAATCAAAAAGATTTTTTTTAAAGTATGCACACGGGTATGATATGGTGGTTTTCTTCTGAACTCCATTCCTTCTCGCCTACACTAGGGCTGACGTGTATTTCAATCAAAGTTGCATTAGGCTACAGCTGTCTTCACATCTTACAGCTATCTTCACATCTTACAGCTATCTTCACATATTACAGCTATCTTCACAGCTTACAGCAATCTTCACAGCTTACAGCTGTCTTCACTTCTTACAGCTATTTCACATATTACAGCTATCTTCACAGCTTACAGCAATCTTCACAGCTTACAGCTGTCTTCACATATTACAGCTATCTTCACATCTTACAGCTTATCTTCACATATACAGCTATCTTCACAGCTTACAGCAATCTTCACAGCTTACAGCTGTCTTCACTTCTTACTTCACATCTTACAACTATCTTCACATCTTATAACTATCTTCACATCTTACAGCTATCTTCACAGCTTACAGATATCTTCACAGCTTAGATCTAGATCTATCTTTAGAGTTGAAAGTTGGTGGGTGGGGGGGGGGGGGGGGAGAGAGATCCTTGTTTGTTTGGGTTTTTTTCCGTGATTTGTGCGACTGATAAGATAGAAATGAAATAAAGATAGCGTACAGTGCCAAATGGTCCCCATAATTAAGTTTGTAAAAATATTCCAGATCTCTAGGATCCCTGTGTGATTTAGATTAAGGTAATTTGTGTTTTGAGTTATAAAAAGAAGCCCTCAATGTTTACATATGAAGAAAAGTGTTATGAAGCTGTACTGGAGGAAACAGAATGTACAAACTTAATGTGTGTAAAGGCTGTGCAAATGTGCAGAAGTGTGTGTGTGTTGTTGTGGTGGTGTGTGTGTGTGTGTGTGTGTGTGGCGCGCGCGTCTTTTTGTCTGTCTGTCCGCGCGCGCGCGTTTATGTATGTATGTGTGTGTGTGTCCGTGTGTTTGTCTGTCTCCGTATGTCTATCCGTGTGTGTGTCTGTATATGTACTTGCACTCTCAGATCAACCACTTTTTGGTAAATATTACCAGTGGTGTATACCCTAACAAAGTATCAAACGCTACACAACAGTAACGCTGAAATAAAAGTATACAAATCTAACATTAAACAATTGTAAAACAGCGTTCAAGTAGATTTGTAACATTTATTGATACCAAAGGATGTCTTTAAGATGTAATTGCACCTTCGAGAAAATGCTCACTAAAGAACAAACAAATAAAGGTCTTACATTACATCTTTCAAAGCAAAGTTGAACTAAGAGGTTTTATATTACATCTTTCAAAGCAAAGTTGAACTAAGAGATTTTATATTACATCTTTTAAAGCAAAGTTGAACTAAGAGATTTTATATTACATCTTTCAAAGCAAAGTTGAACTAAGAGGTTTTATATTACATCTTTCAAAGCAAAGTTGAACTAAGAGGTTTTATATTACATCTTTCAAAGCAAAGCTTAACAGGATTTAACGTGTGCGCAAGATGTTCTGCATGCGTTCGCACACGGGGCCTCGGTTTATAGTCTCATCCGAAAGACTTCTGTATGTGTGTGTGTGTGTGCACGAAGGAAATTAAGGCACTGGTAGGTCTGCGCTTGAAGTTGACCTGGGAGGTCGTAAAATTCCCCACCTTTAATTCACCAGACGCCGCCGAGATTCGAACCCACGACTTCATGGACCTATGGGATTAAGTCGAGCGGTCTTAACCACTCCGCTATGGCGTCCACCTGATCCGGTATCAAATATCAGAGCCCTCTGGTATTCTATGTCACAAATGTATCTACCAATAGTGTTAAATATCATCCAAATTAACTCATTCATATCGTTAGATAACACAGTGTTTATTTGTCAGTCTTGATATAACCCTGTCACCCTCGGTTCATCAAGCTCTCTGTCTTTTTTAAACTTACTTCTACCCCGTGGGGTGCCGAGGGCCTGTCAGTACATATAGCATCCCCACCCTCTGGACATTCTGTGCTGGGATTCCCTCTTTTCTACCCCTCTCTTTTCTTCCTGTCACCTATCTATTTTCTGCCTTCTTGATCCATTTTCTTGCTTTTTCACCCCCCCCCCCCCCCCCCCCCCAGAGAGACTTAGAAGATAACAATTCTCTCCCTTGCCGAAATTGCGCTGGTCCAGACTTGTCAGGTGTTTAACGGCAGTGTAACACATTTTTGCTCCTATAACAGACAACAATAGTTGCTGTCTGAGCGTTTGACAAGCAAGAAGAAGAAGAAGAAGAAACTTACACAGACAGTACCTGATGAAAATGTATGGATGGAAGTGTCATGATCTGTTGATACCCTACTTCAAACAACGGTACAGCTACGGTTATCCTTGCTCCCCCACACCTCTGCTTTTGGATATTGTACAGCTCTCTCTCTCTCTCTCTCTCTCTCTCTCTCTCCTTCTCTCTCTCTCTCTCTCTCTCTCTCATACACACGTACACACACGCACACACACAGATGCCCCCCACTCCCCCTACACACACACACACACACACACACACACACACACGCACGCACGCACACTCACACACACAATGCGATGGTGTTTTTTAATTGTCTCACGCGCACAAGTGCAGTTATTTTCTTTCAATAACTGTTCCATTATACAGCTATCATCAGCTCCTAGAGCATTTTGAACTCCTCTGCTTCAGCAGACTATTAACTAGTAACAGAATGAGGATGCCTTGTCGGGCCAAATGGCCACAGTCGTTAAGGTTGCAAAATAATAAAAACCAGGTCTAAGATCTCTACGCGGTTATCATTAAGGAAGATTGGGTTTTTAAGTATAGAACACTCGATTTTAAAAGCTAGACAATTACATTGACACAAAGTGGCTCCAGTCGAACAAGTAACTAAAGATCTGTAAGCCTGTAAGCGCATGCTCGAGCATGCACACAGGCGTGTGTGTGTGTGTGTGTGTGTGTGTGAGTGCGTGCGTGCGTGCGTGCGCGCGTGTGTGTGTGTGCGTGCGTGCGTGCTGCGTGCGTGCGTGCGTGCGGTGCGTGCTGTGCGTGTGTGTGTGTGTGTGTGAGTGTGTACGCACGCACGCCGGTGTCTATGTTGGGTCTGAGTTAGTTAACTTTCCTAAATTAGTCTGAGTTTCAGCAGCAGGTCACCAACGAAAATTTTGCAACCAGCTTCCTCCTCTCCCTGTGGTCCTCTGCTTTCCATAGCAAATCGCGTTCCACTCTAGGCCAGTCCATCTCTGATGTTGTCTTCCCACACACACTACCACACACAAACAATCACACTACACATCTACAATTATAGTAGATAGATAGATAGATAGATAGATAGATAGATAGATAGATAGATAGATAGATAGATAGATAGATAGATAGATAGATAGATAGATAGATAGATAGATAGATAGATAGATGTTGTTGACTGCTATTTCTATGGAATAGTCTGGATGAAAAGACAGCTAAAAGCCATGAATGAACTGCTAAAGATTTAGCTTTGGGTGCTTTTAATGCTGTCGTAAGTACTCTTTTCCTATGTTTACTATTATTTTATTCATTCACTGGTAACATCCTCTGAGATTTTCACTTGTTAAACCGCAGTATTACTATCCCCAGAAAATTTTTGGTTACCCATTCCCTGTTTTTTTTCTGTAGCTGGCGGCTTTTCCCTTCCTCGCCCCAGAGATTCTTGAGAGCGGGTTTAATGAAGGCGTTAAGACAGAGGGAACTCTTTTGACCTCTTTCAGTTAAGCGGGGGGTTTAAACACTTAAACTGCTCACATTTTCCTTTACTCTCTCTCCCTTTGATGTGGGCTTTGGCTGGGGTTTTTGATTTTGAGTGGGGGACTAAAGAAATCATCCCCCTTATGTTTTTTTTATCCATGGTTTGGGCCCCCCAAAAGTTTTGTCTTTTAATTGTTTTTCATCCACCCAATGCATGCTAATTTAATGGGGCCCTATATTAACTGTTGAAAAGTGGAAATTAGTTTTTTTGAGAACGTCTTACCCAAGACGAGCTTTAACATAAATGCATGAATTTCTTTGAAAGAGAAAAAAACATTTTCCCCTGTGTCGGAGTTTTGTTTCCCTTTTGGGTGAGTCCCGGGAAAAAAAGGTCATACACGCAAAACTTTTCATTCAGCGTGTACGCACAATCTCTGGTGATTCCCGGGGGGTTACATTTTTGACCCGGGGTTGCATTTTCTGGGTGACACCCGGGGAAGTTAAGTTTGGGGACACGTACAAAAATTAAAACTTTAAATTTATCCCCAACCTTCCCTCATCATTTGCTTCTCCCCCCCCTACTTTAACTTTGGGCCCTGCTCCAGTGTTTTATCTTTTCCCCACCCTTAAATTGCATTTTTTTTTGGTCCCCCCCCACCCCTTCCTGGTTATTTTTTGTCCTCCGGGGCCCCAAAAATGCCCTTCCCAAAATATAGTATTATGTATTTTGTGTTCTTTAAATAAGTACTTGCCTTCCCTTTAGGGAAATTACGGTTTTTTTGAAATAGGGGGACATGTGTTGTTTTGTTGTATTTTTTTTTCCCTTCCACATTTCCCCTTTTGAAACCACCCCCAGGCAATGCAACCGAACTGAATACTGTATCATTGGTGCTGTTGATGTTTTAGTTGTAGTAAGGTTTTTAAACCCTTCCTCTAACACCCAAGGGCCCGAGGGGAATTTTTTTTTAACACTCCCAGGCCCTTTCTAACCCTTCCCCTTCCCCGTTTCTGGTAGTCTGTGCCCGGGGGGGCCCCTTGATGACTTTGAACCAGTTCCCAACCCCCGAGGGTTTTTCTGCTTTAAGTAGAAAATTTTTTTCTCAAGGGAAAGTCCCTTTTTTGGTGTTGTTTTCCCCAATCGTTTTTTTGTCTGTTCTTCCCCCCCCCCCCCCCTTTTACTGTTTTTTGGGAAGACAGTCTTTTAATCAAAAAATTTGTAAATGACAATTTTTAGAGGGATTCGAGGTGGGTTTTTTTTGTTAAAGCAGTTGCCACGATCACCCCCCCGCCTCCCCTTTTGTGATGATTTTTTGGTTAAAAAATGAGTCCTAAATTAAAATTTTTAAGATATTAAAAACGCTTGAAAAATTTACCCAAAAACCCCCATTTTTATTTACAGTGTCAAAAATGAATTTTCCAAACCCCTTTCTCCTTTCGTTTTGTCTGTTGGGGCAAAAAAAACTTGGGGGAGCAGTCGCGGTTTTGGGGGTACAGCACGCTGGTGAGGGTGGGTTATAGGCTAAGTCATGCATTACAGGTTGCCCCCTTGGGTTCCCCTTGGGGCGGGGGGTTGGTGTTATCAATAAGTCGGGAAGGCCCGGCAATATCATCACAAGCTAACTTTAATAAACCCGTCCCGAATTGTTTCCCTTCCAAGCGAAATGCTATCCCATTTTCAACAGAAATAATAAAAAACAATATTGTTTTAAATATGAGGTGTCTTCAAAAGGGGCCCCCTTAGCATGGGGGGTTGTTGTTTATACAGTTTACTCAATTAATTTTTGGGTGGTTACAGTGTCAAAGAGAGAGAGATAGTTTAGAGGATGAGAGTGAGGGAGAGGAGAGAGAAAATTGGAAAGAGAGGGGGAGGGGGGAGAAGGGGAGAGAGAGGAGAAAAGAAAAGGAAAAAGGAAAAGAGATGTTTGTGGGGTTTAAGGGGGGATGGGGGGGGGGGGGAAACCCATAATACAAGTTGTAGTTTCATGAGTTTTTGAGAAATTTCTTTAGCCGTTTTTTGAAAGATTTTCCGTTTTAAAAGGATTTGGGGGTACACCCCCGCGCACGCTTGTTTTGTAGGTGTAGGGGGGGGTGTATGTGTATGGGTGTTGTCATTTTGTGACCCTTGTTTGGGCCAAGGGTTTGTACCAAGAGAAGGGGAGGGCCTTTTTGACCAATTCATTGTCATTCCCCCTGGGCCTTTGGACAAAGGGGGTTACACCCCAAATTTTCTTTTGTAAAATACAAATAAATACGGAGAAATTAAAAAACCCTTTTTGGGGTAATAAAAATTTAAAAGGGATTCTTTAAAAAAGTATAAAGTTTTGAGCTCCGGCTTTTAAAACCCCAGCTAAAAAAACTGAATGGGAAAGAAATGTAAGGAAAACCAAAAAGGAAAACAAAAAAAACAACGCCCGAAAATAAAAAAAAGGGAAAATTTCAAAATTGTTTTTTTCCCAAACCTTTCAATCAAACTCTTTTGTTTTTTTAAATAATTTATTTTCGTGCTGGATTTTTACAGTTTATAAATGGTTTTTGGGTGCCCGAAAAATATAAAAACAAATTGGTGTTTAGCTGTGAATGTCATGTTTCTGTGCTTCAGAAAAAAAAATTTGGTCAGATTTGTCAGGGATATCTTATCAAAAGAAAAAAACTGGAAAAAAAAAAATTGCCATCGGATTGTTTTCTAATTGAAGACAAATTTTCACGTAGGGGAGAAAATTATGCTTGACAAAAAAATTTAGGAAATCCCGCTTTGTTATCAAGAATTTTGGACTACACATAAAAGAATGGGAATTTGGGGTGGACGTCTCGGTTGAAACCATCTGTTGTTTGCAAAAAAACCCCAAGCGTTTTGGGAGAGGGGACAGAGAGAAAAGAGAGAGGTTTTGGGGGATATGGAGAGGAGAGTGAGAGGGGAGGGGAGGGGATGATGGGGAGAGGACCCCCGAGGAGGGGGAAGGGGAGAGAAAAAAATGTGTGTTTTGCTTGTCATGTATAAAACCTTTTATTTTGCCGTTTGGTTTTTTCCCTTTTCGTACTGCCTTGCTGTCTTTTTTTCTTTTAATTTATATATTTTTTTTCCCGGTCCACTTTCGTTGGGTTTTTTTGGGGGGCGTTTTTTGGGGTTTTTTAAACCCCTTAGTATGTGGGGTTTCTTCGGGTGGGAAGATGCCGGATTTTCCACTTGCTTTACACTGTATTATTATATTTGCATCGTGGGATAGGCGGGTTATGTTGTAATTTAAAAAGGGGCCCACATTTGCGGGAAAAAGTGTTTATCAAAAATTTTTTGTACAAAGGAAGTTCTTAAAATTTTAAAATTCGGGAAAAGTCTTCAGAAGTGTGCAAGTACGTCTACTTTTGGGTTTTTGTTTTTGTTGAGCGTTTCCCCCCCGGGAAGCAACTTGGCGGTCCCCCGGGAGGTGTCCCTTTGTCTCATCATCACATTAGGAATCACGGGAGATTTACGCTTAAAACCCCGGGTGGAAAGTAGGCATGTGTGCTGCTGTTTTCAAATAATTGGCACCTTTATACGCCCCCTTTCCCTCCGGATTCGGGGGATTGTAATTTCCCCTTAAAAATTAAAGATGCAAGTTGCTATATTCAAATTTTTGGGTCCGGATGAAGCCCAAGCCCACAAAAATTATGTCAATGATGAAAACGTTTGATTGAAAGGGTTTCAGCCCTTTGTTTACATCAATTTTAATTAAGAGGTTTGGACCCGTGCGTCTAAAGGTCAGGCCCCTGCCTAAAAAGCGAAAAACCCCGGGCTCGTAGTGCGGGGGGTGGTTCGATCCCATTTTGTGCCTGAAATGTTCCCCCCCAATTTCCCAGTGGGGGGTGGTCGGTATGCTAGTCTTTTGGATGAGTAAACCCCACCCATGTGAAACCCACACTTTTAGCAACGTAAAAGAAAGGGGCAAGAAGAGAGTTGCCATGGAAAAATTTTGTATAAAAAAGTCACCTTGTGGGGGAAACCCCAATTACTAAACTTTTTTGCCCAGGAAAAAAACCCAAAAAATTTGGGTGGCGTTGCTCTTGTGGCGAACACTTAAAAGGGGAAAAACATCCCGAATTTCCGCGAGGAAATCTGGCGTAAATTAAGAGGTTTTTACGGGTACAATACAATAGAATGCAATGCAGTACATCAATTCGATAAACATTAAAAAGCAATGCGGTAAAATTTACAATGAAATACAATACGATGCTAAAATTTGAAAAAATTCTAAGTTTTTTCCCCCGGGGCCCATTTTAAAGTAGTATCACCATAAGAAGGGTCGGTCACATACCCAAACCCGTGATTGCTCGGGTAAAGTTTTCTGGACGATATTCGGCGATGTGCACTTAAACCCCTCAGCATGCTGTTAGTAAACCCCCTTTTCTTTGTTCGTAGTTGTTTTATTTATAAAAAAAAACAATTACCAGCAGTTCTTAGTCTTACAGAAAACCCCTGTTATTTTTTAATCCCTTTGCATTGCCTTCCCCCTTTTTGGGTCTTTTTTAAAAGCTTGTTTTAAAAAAGGGCATTTGTTTTTGGAGAATTGGCACTGTAAAAATCTCATCAAATTTTTGGGTTATTATTATTGGTGGTTTTTGTTTTTGGGTGTAGTAGTATTTAAGTAGTATTTGTAGTTGTAGAAGTGGGTAAAAGCAGTAGAAGCAGTTTTATTTGTAGTATTTTGTAGTAGTGGGGAAAGCAGTAGCAGCAGTAGTGTTTTTAGTAGTTTTTAGTATAGTTTTAGTAGTATTAGAATTAGTACCCAAGTACCCAGTAGAGCAGCAGCAGAGCCAGTGTAGTCAGCCCCGATCCCCAGTGTGCTTGTCGTTTTTTCCCTGTTGTTTGGGCAGAAAAATTGTGAAACCCATCAAAAAAATTGGGTTTGCAGGTTGGGTGGGGGGGGGGGGGGGGGGGGGGGGGGGGGGGGGGGGCACCATCCCCAAAGCGGGGAATGTGCCTTATTTAAGGGCGGGGTCAATGGTGGCATAGGGCCAAATTTCCCGGGCTTGGGTAAACCTTTGGGGCTCTTTATTTGTTTTTTATTGATTGATTATTTTTTTTAATTTTTATTTTTCCCACTTGAAGTCACGCAGATTTCTCTGCGTAAAATTTTTCGGGCTGTCCCCCCGGGGAAAGACCCGGTCAAAAACAGGGGGCCCACCCAATTTTCTTTTTCTTTTTTGTTGCAATGTATTTTTTTCCCCTATAAGAGGGGTTTTTTTTTTAAAATTTTTGGGGGGAAAAAACTTTTTGTTCCCGGGTGGGTTTTTTTACCTGCTTTTAAATAATTATGTTTTTAACACAGGGGGCCCTCGGTTTTAGTTACCCCGAAAGACTAGCGCCACCCCAAAAAACCCCCCCCCAAAAAACCCTTTTTTTTTCCAGGGGTTTTCTTTTGGGGAATTGGGGGAAAGTTTAGGGCCCAAAATTTGAGATTCGAACCCCCGCAATTTCCCGCCCGGTTCTTTTCGCTTTTTTGGCGGGGCGCGTTACCTCTAGACCCCCGATTTTAACTGGGGAAATTAAAAAAAACACCCCACACAAAATTCACAAAACGCAAATACAAAAAACCAGCAAAACAACAACATGCAAAGGATGCAAAACTAAATCTTTTAGACGGCCGATAAAAATAGAAAAGAAAACAAAAAGGAAAAAAAATTTCAAAACGCCCCCTTCCATTTTTTTCCCAAGTTTTTTTCGCCCTTATCAAAAAAAAATGAGATTAAATCCCGAATGACTTATTTAAATTAGAAAAGCAGCCGGTTTTTCATTGGCATTTTTTTTAAAACTGTTGAAAGTTTTAGCACGGGGGGAGTTCCTGCTTTTGGGAATCTGTTTCATGATAAAGGAACGGCCCCCACTTCGGGAAAAGGGTGTCGGGAGGGCGTAGAAACAGCAGGTTTGGGGTTTCATTATCGGGAGATAAAAACTCCCCAAGAGCCATTTTTTATTCTGTTTTTTATAAAAAGAGAACATCTTTGGTGGATTGGTATTAGGGGTTTAAACCCACCAGCCAAAAGTGGGGTTGGAATTTGTTTTAGTGGCTTGACCCCCTTTTTGGGCCCCGGAATTTTTCCCCCCCAATTTTAAAATCCTGTCAGGGCTGGTCTGGGTGTCCTACCGGCCCAAGGCGAATAAAGGGGGAAGGCCCGTGGGGTTAACACGTTTTTTCACGAGGAAAAACCCCAAAGGGAAGCAAGAGGTTGTCTCTGGAAAAAAATTCTAAAAAAAAAAGCCATTTGATAGGAACAATACAATGCAGACAAGAAAAAAAAAAAGGGGAAAAATTGGGGGCGCTGCTCTTCTGGGGGGCCGTTTTTCCCCCAGGGGAGGAGAGCACCCCAAATTTTGCAAAAGAAAGAATCCCCCGTGACTTTAGGTAAGTAGCGCAAAATCAATTTTACCCCAAAATAAAAATATTCAAAAAACCCGGGGCCCTTTAACGTTACGTTTGCCCTCTCTGTTCATACATTTTTTGAAGGTGTGTAATTTCTCTTTAAATTTGTTCACTAGTAAAGTTTTTCCCCAATGTATAGGAAATTTTTTAAAAAAATTTTTTTCCCTCGAAAACGGCACACACTTATAAAAACGAACTGCTTCCTGAAACCCTCCCGCGAGGGGCCCTGCGAAAGATTTTTTCCATTTCCATGGGTTTGGGGTGAAAAAAAGAGATAAAACCGGTTATTAAAGGTCCCTTTGGGGAAAAAAAAAACTTTTTGATGGGATTTGGGATTTGCCCAATTAGGACCTAGGGGTTTTTTGGGTTTTAATTATGTGTGTACGACTTGTTCTCTTTTGAGTTTTGACCAAAATGTTTCAAGAAAATAATCTAGATTTTTAAATTTAAGGGGAAAAACATTTAGGAGTTTTGTTTACAAAACGTGAAAAAAAAAATTTTCTTTTTGCCCAGCGTTTTCTTTGCAGTATCATGGGAACACAATACCCTGCTTTTCCTTTTTTCCTTTATTTTTTTCATAAAAATAGGGTTTATTTGAGGGTTTTAAAAAAGAGCAATTAGTTTCCCTTGATTAACCGGTGGATAGCTGGGTGATGTATGAATTTGCTATTTTTCAAAAATTTAAAGGTTTTGACTGTTGTGGAGGGAAATTATTGAAAACCCCCCCCGGGACTGTGATTTTTTTTTGGGGGGGAAAATAGCGGGATGACGGGAAGTAGTAAAACAGGCAGCTGATTCACAAACTCCCGGGACTGACTTACAACGGGAAGGGAAATAAAATTAAAATTTAAAATAAAAGAATAAAGGAGCGAGTAAATTTAAATTGCTGAATGAATGAATATGGCTGATTAGTTTTTTAAATTAATGTTAAATGAATGAAGAAATGAAAAAATTTAGGAAATTTGTTTGGTTGTGTTTGGATCATTTTTTTTATTGACGTGGCCCAAGTGGGGGGCGCTTAAACCTCAGCGTTCTCCCTTTTTATCTGACAAACCGACAGAAATGGATGGGAAGGGGAGAGAGAAAGAGACAAAGGGGAACGCCCAAAAGAAAGGAGGGATAAAATTGGAGGGTTTGCGGTTTTGGGCATTTTGGAGTGGGAAATTTGGAAAAGGGGGGGGGGAAAGAGGGGATGAATAGTAACCGGTATATTTGAATTCCAAAATAAAATCATTTTTTAAAAAAAAAAGAATAACGGGCCGTTTCCCCCGCGCCCAAAACGGGTTTTTTTGGCCGAATTTGAATAGGAAAGCAAAACACTTTTCCCTTTTCGGATTGTTCCCCTTTGGGGAAAAACCCAGGGCTTTTGTCCTAAGTTTTTCTAAAAAGGCCATATTTTTCCATTTTCCCTAAGGGCGGGGAAATTCAAAAGGGCTGGTTTATCCGGTCAGAAACCCCATTTTTCACTTCTTTTCATTAGCTTAATATTGGGCGCTGTGTCTGGTTTCCCTGTTTTTTTTACGGGTTTTTTTTTTCCCCTTTTTAAATTCTTTTGCACCCCCCTTGTGAGGGGTTTTGTTGTGTGTGTGTTTTTCTTTTTTTTGGGGAAAGTTTTTAAAGGGTGAGGGTGTAATTTTTGCTTGTCTCTGTCTGTTCTGTCTGTTTTCTTACACCCACACAAAAACACACTTTCCCAGTGCTCATGTAACATCCCTCGTTTACTTTAACCCCCCAACCCCAAAATAATTAAATTCTTATCAGAGGGGGGTTATAGAGCATTCAGAGGGTTTTAATTTTTTGCAGTGGGGTTTTATAGTAAAGTAAAAGGGTGGTGATTGAATCTTTAAAGGAAAAAAAGGGCCCCGGAATTTTTGACGAATGTAAACCCCTTAAACGGGGATTTTGAAACATGGGTTTTTTTGTTTCCACGATTTGGGGAAAAGTGCTTTAAAAAGCCCTGTTTTTAAAAAAAAAACAAGACCAGGGGGTCTGTTCTTTTATAGAAAAATGCCCTTTCCTGTTCAAACACAAAAAAATGACCAGCAGTCTGTTTGCATAGCAATGCCCTTTTCTGATCAAACAAAAACCACTGACCAGCATTTTGGTTTGTTTTGGACAATGCCCTTTTCCCTGATAAAACACAAACATAAACCCAGCGGGTTGGGTTCTGTTTTGGAAATGCCCTTTCCTGATAAACACAAAAACAGACCCAGCCGTTTTGTTCTGTTGGGAAAATTGCTTTTCGACCCAAACACAAACATGCCCCCCGTCTGCCCGGTATAGAAAATGTCTTTTCCCTGATAAATCAAAAACATAAAGCAGTTTTTTTTAAATAGACATGTTTTTCCTAAATCAAACAAAACAATGCCCCAAAAGGGGCCCCGTTGTTTTTTATGGGAAAATTTTTTTCCCTGTTCATCACAAAAAATGCCCCAGAAATTTGTTTTTTTTAGACAATGTTTTTCCGGGTCAAAAAAAAACCCAGCATTTTGTTCTGTATTAGACAAGGTCTTTTTTTTGATCAAACACAAACACGGACCCCCCGTCTGTTCTGTATAGCCCTTTGTTTTTTCCGGGCAAAAAAAAAACCTGACCCAGCGTTGTTTGTATAGACAATGCCCTTTTGATCAAACAAAAACATGACCACCCGTTGTTTTTTGGACAATGTCCTTTCCTGATCAAACACAAAAAACCCCCAAACCCAGAAGTCGTTCTGTTTGGGCCCATTTTTTTTCCATACCCCCCAAAAATGCAAAAAAGGCAGCCCGTGAATAGACATTGTCCTTACCAAGGGGGTCAACAACGGGGATTTTTGCACAGTTTGCTCGTGGGGGAAAATTTCCCTTTCTGTTATGGAGTCGCCCGGGAAATGGGTCTGTTTTTGTACTAGCCCTTTGTTGACCCCAAAGATGGGGCCCGAAGGGCAAAAATTTTTCCTGCTTTTTGAAAAAAATAAAAGCCCATTGCCCTTTGGGTTGATCAAAGTTTGATGAATAAAAATTAGTCTGTTTTAAAAGCATTGTCCTTGTCTGTTAAAGATGTTGTTAAACTTTAGGTTTGTTTTTTGTAAAAGACATTGCCCTTTGTTTTTAAAATTTCAAAGGGAGATGATTTTTTGGTTTTTAAACCCAAATTTGCTTTGAAAAGATTTGTCCTTTCCGATAAATGGCAATTTCTCCCCCTTTTACGGGTGAAACATTGTTTTTTTTGAAAGTTTGAAAATTGCAAAAAATTGCGTTAAAAAATGTTTTTCTTTCCGAATTGGCAAAAGGTTTTTTGGAAAATAGTTTGCTTTGAAAACATGGTCCTTTTTCTTTTTGGGAAGGGGGTTCCCTATTTTTTTAAAAATTGAATTTTTTATTTTTTTTTTATTTGGTTTTTTTAAAGAGAAAAGGAAATTTTTCTGAAAATGGTTTTGGGGGGATTTTTTTTTTCTGATCTTTTTTTCTTATGATGTTTATTTTTTTATGCTTTTGGGTTTTAGGGGTTTTGTGTATGTGTGAAGGGTGGAGGGTTTATGGTTTTTGGTTTTAGTTTTTGGTTTGTGTGTTCCCGTGCGCCGCTTTTGCGAAATGGGGTTTGTTTTTCTGTGTGCGGGGGTTGAAAGGGTGTGTGGTGTGTTTTGTGGTGCGCGCGGGGCGCGGCCTGTTTTGTGTATGTTTGTTTTAATCTTTGTGTGTGTGTTTTGAGAGAGGAGGGGGAAGGGGGAGAGAGTGAGAGTGAGAGAGAGAGAGAGACAGAGAAGAAGAGAGATTGGGGGAGAGAGAGAGGAGAGGGGAAAAGGAGAGAGAGAAGATGGCGTGAGAGATGGGGAGGGAGAGAGAATGGAGGGGGAGGAGAGAGGGGCCTAAAATTATGTCAGTTTCCAAACTTAAGGGCCCGAAAAAAATCTTAAAAAACCATGGTGAAGACTTTTCGCTAACATGTTGACTGCAGGCGATGACCCGACAGTTGGGCCCCTTTCCCTTTTGCTTTTTGCATTTAAATTAAAAAAAAATGACACAAGAAAGGGAAAAACCCGGACACTGCTTTTTTTTGTTGAGGGTTTTGTACCCCATAAAAAAAAGGGAACTGTAGCTTTATTTGGACTTTTTTTTGGGAAATTCAGAAAGTCGTTTAAAAAAAAAACTTTTGTATTATGTTTATGTTTAGTTTATTTTTGATAGCCCAAAAGATATATGGGCTTATTGAAAAAAGGCTAAAAAAAGAAACCCCCAAATACATCTGCTGAAAAATAAAAAAATTTGTAACCCAATGACCCAAAACAACGGTTGCCCTAACCCCCCTTTTTTTGGTAAGATTTCCCTTGCTTTGATCTTAGAGAAAAAAAAGAAAGGGGAAAATTGGAAACAGTTAAAAAGAAGCCCCCATACCCCAAAGGGACCCAAGTTTGACTACTTGTGTGGGGTCCCCAAGTATTTGGGGAAAAGGGCGGGACAAAGTGATGAGATTGGTACAGATGATTTGACGATATTCGACTCTCGTGAAAAATTGCCGGGAAAAGCCGGGTTTTAAAAGAGGATGGGGGCAGTTGATATGGGGGGAAGGAAGTAGATGGGGGAAAGCCACCATGCGGGGCCCCGGGGAATTAAGGCCCAGTGATTTCCCGGGGTTTTTGGTTCCTGGCGGGATACTTCATCTTCCCCGCTATTTTTGAAGATCCCATCGGTTTAAGCTATTGCCCCCTTAAAAAGGGTAAGAAAAGAAAAAATAATAACGCAAAACGCGGGGCCACCCCCCCCCACCCACACACACAAAATTTTAAAATTTTGTTTTTTGGATAAAAGGTTTTTGGTGAAAAAAGGGAAAATGAAATTGCTTATTAATTTTTCCCTCTGGAAAAAAAATTGACTTGACTTGATTTTCCCTTAAACACACACACACACAACACACCACACAACACAACACAAACACACAACACCCACAAAACAACAACACAACAAAAGCACACACACAATTTCTGCTGGGACTAAATTTAAAAAAAAAAATTTGTTTACTTTTCATTTGGGTACCCAAAGGATACAGCCCCGTTTGGGACGAGAAGAAGAAAAAACTTCCCATCCCTTTCCCAAACAGTTTGGGGAAACATACAAAGAATGAGTTTTGTTTAAACAGGGGGCCCTTGGTAGTCAAACCCTTTTTGGGCCCGGTTTTCCCTTATGATTTTTTTTTTTTTAAAAAGAGAAAAACCTGTATTATTTTTAAAACCCCTTGTGAATTTATGTCTAAAGGGCCCAGACAAGCTCTTGGTACTGAAAAAACATCGGGCACCTCGGGTAATTTGTGGGATGAAGGGGGGGGGGGGGTTTTTGGGCCCACTTGTCTTCATTGCTGATTTAAGTAGCCCCTCCCCTTTCCTGAAAAAACCCTCAGTGTCCCGTTTTAATAACCTTGCTTTAATCGTTTTGACTGACTTTTGACCCAAACACTCCCTGCATATTCCTACAATGTTACGGGGTTTCAGGGGCCCTTTGAGGTAAGGCACTACCAAAAGGGTAAAAAGGGGTTGGGTTAAATTTCCCTTTTTGTTTTTAAAAATTTCCCCCCCCCCCCCCCCAATCCACTAGATTTGAGTGGTGGTTCGGTACTAGTTTTTTTTGGAAATGGGGCCCAAATAACCGGGGGTTCGTTTGAAAACACGTTTTCCCGCGAACGTAAAAAGAACCTTTAGAAAACAATGGAGTTTGTTCCCTGGTAACGATTATGTAAAAAAAAAGTCACTTTAGAAAAGAAAAAAATAGTTGAAAATTTCATCTCGTTTTCTTTCCCCCATCCCTTTGGGGGGGTCTTTGGGACCCTGCATTGGACGAACTTTTTGCCCCAGTGGGCCCCTTTTTGTGGCGGTTTTTGGGGGGCAAGTGCCTGGGGTGTGGGGGGAAAAGCTCTTCTCCGTCCATTAGTGATGTTGTTCCCCTTTTCTTTTGGGCCCTTTGTTTTCGCCTTCTCTTCCCCTGCACTTTTCCCTTTTGCGGGTTGGTTTTGGGGGCCCCCATCTGATTTTGCCCACATGCCCCCCCCCATATGGCCCTTTTCTTAACTGTGGTCGAAGATCTTCGTTGCGCTTTACATGTTGGGTGTGGTTTGTGGGCCCTTCTTGTTGGAAATGTGTGTGTAGGGAATTTCCCCGGGTTTTGAGGCACCCCCATCTAAAAGCCTGGTTTCCCCTGTGTAGATCTGAATTAAATGCCCGGTTTCGCATGTATACGATATGTGGAGATGATAAATTTGAAATTTAAAAAATGGGGAATATAAAAATATGAGTGGCGCTACTCTTTTTGGCGACCCCGCTCCCCGGGGGAAGAGCACCCGGGAAATTTTACGCGAGAAAAAAAATTTATGCTATGACAAAAAGGGGTTTTTTCCATTTTTTAATTTTAAGCACTTTTTGCTTGTTCGGGAACTTGGAGGGATGTTACAAAAAATAGAGGCAATACACGTTTGAGAAAATGCAAGAGAGAGAGAGAGAGAGAGAGAGAAAAGGGGAGAGGAAGAGAGAGAGAAAAGAGGGGAGAGAGAGAAAAAGAGAGAGAGAGGGGAGGGGAGGAAAAGACAGAGAGGAAAAGAGGGGGGAATTTTGAGAGAGAGAGAGCGAGAGGGAGAGAGGAGGGGGGGGTTTAGTGAGAGGGGGAGTGAGGGGAGGAGAGGGGGGGGGGGAAAAGGGGGGAGGGGGAGAGCACAGAGAGAGAGGGAACTCGACCCCGAACTCAAATTTCGAATAAAATATTTTAATGGGGGGAAAAAAAATTGGATAACCCAGAGGTTCTTTACCCCGGGCCCCTCAGGGGAAAAAAAATTTGAAGAAAAGCATGAAAAAATAAATTTTAAATTAAAAAAAAGTCATTTCAAAAAACAATGAAATATTTCACTCAAACCCCCTTTTTCAATAATTTCCCAAAAATTCAAGAAATCGAAAAATCAAAGGGAAAAAAAAAACGTTTTAAACAAAAAAAAAAAACCCCCAAAAAAAAACCCCCCCTTCCAAAACCCCTCCCCCCTAAACAAACAAAAACCCCCCCAAAAGGGCCGAAAAAAATAAAAGCGTGCGCGCGGCGCGGGGCGCGCCACCCCAACACACCCACACAACACAATACCCCGTATAGCCAAAATGACACCACACACATACACACACCCCACACACAACACTCCCCACATACCCACTCACCCCAACAAAATTTAACACAAAACACAACCACACACACCCCAAAAACCTGGATACGATCCTTTTTGAAGACTTTCCTCCCCTAAAAGTTATAGAAAAATTGTCAAAATTATCAAAATATCATAACCTTTAAATTTTACAGAAAAAACCCCGGGAAATAAACATTATTTGATTTTCGAAGACAAACCAAGCCACAAAGCACAAGAAAAAAGGGCCAATTTTAAAATCAGCTATTTAACAATAAAAAACAGAGAACTGCTTTCTTTCCCCTTATCTGCGCACCCCTCCCAAAATTTTTGGGGCCATTAAAAACTTTACTGACCAAAAAATACCACAAAATTTTCACCCAATTTCCCACACAAACATATTCATGTTTGCCCCAAACCCATATACCCCCAAAATTTTAGGGAATTTTTAAAAAATTTTTAAAAATCCCCAGAAGTAATGAAATTCTCCAACAGGGAAAATTGCAAAATTAAAATCCCTCCATTCTGCATTAACAACAAAATTTCAACCCAAACGTTTATTTTTTAAGGGGGGGGGGAAAAATCAGAAAGTTATTGTTAAAAAAAATCAAAAAAAGAAAAGGGCACCAAAAAACCCCACTACAATTTTAAAACAAGCTCACTAATGTCCCGTTTTTTCTGAATTGAAAAAATTTTGGTGGAAGGCCTTTTTTTAAAGTTTGGTTAAAAATTTTTTTTTTTTAATTGAGACAGGGATCCAAATTTATATTTGGTACCAGGAAATACACCAGTGAAGACATAAAAGATCAGTTTTTTGGTCGAGGGGAAAAAATATACTTTTTTTTGAAAAAGTTTTCACCGGAAATCTTGCAAAGATAAAAATGGAAACAAGTTTTTTCTTAATTTTATACAATTTTGGGCCCTTTTTTTGAAGCGACTTTTTTAGACCCAAAGGGGGAAAAAATTTTCCCAATTCTTTTAGTCACAGATTCCAGCCGGAATTGTCCTTAGAAGAAAATTTTAAATTTAGAGAAAAGTTTTTTCACCTTTTCAATTCTTTTTTTTAAAAGTTTGTACTCGCTGAATCCCAGCACGTAGAGGCCCTAACCAAAGTTGGGTTTTTTATAAACAGGGGAAAAAGAATTTTTTTTTTTGGGTATTTTGATCAAGAAAAATTTTTTATTTGTTAAATTTAAATAACTTTTTAATTAAAAAAATTTGAAACATTAAAGTTTGGTTTGCCAGGGCAAGTTATTATAAAATGTAGACCCAAGTAATTTAAAGGAATTTAAATTCTTTTCCCAAAAGTTTTATCTTGATTTTTTTTCCCTTTAGTTTGGTTTTAAATTTTTTGGGGTTTTTTCGGTTTTTAACAACCATGGGGTTTAATTTTTTTGAGGTTTTTATGGCCCTGTGATTATGTTCTGTCCCTGTGGTAGATTTTTTCTAAGTAATTTGTAATTCTGTACCCCCCGACATAAGTTTTTACCCACAGTATGTATGGTAATTATCTGCAAAAAGGGTTTACATGTGGAAGTACATGGGGGGGAAGGTCGTTTTATTTTATATTGGAAAAAGGATTGGACCCAAAAGGACCTTGGGGAACACCCCCTTTTATGGCAAAAAAGATGACATTTTTTGGGGTTAGATAAACAACTGTTCCGATTGGGAAAAGAGTTTTAAACAGTTTTAGGCCCTTGGAAAAATACTTTATATTGCTAGTTTACTTTTGGGGTAGGTTGTGATTTATTTTGTTTTTCAAAGGCCTTAGCAAAGTCAACAAAAAAACCCCTCCTGTTATAAAATTTATTGGTTTTTTATTATGATGCCCCCTGTTTAAAAAGATTTTTAAAATGCTGTATGACATTTAATAATTTTCTCTAAATCCCTTTTGGTTAGGATTAAAAAATTTATATTTTTTTAAAGTGTGACAACAAATGGGGGTTTTAGAGTTTTTTAAAAGGGTTTTGGGCAAAGTAAAATTTGAATTTTATTTAGGTCGGTAATTTGAAGGGTTTCTAGGTACCCCCATTTTAAAAATGGGTAACCCCTTTGGCCCTTTTTTAAAAAATTTGAGGATAATAACATTTTTCTATGCAGTGGGTTAAAAGGGTTTAGGCAAGATGCTCGGGGAATTTAAAGGGCCCGAGATTTTCAAAATTTTTTATCAAAAATTTTTCTAAACCACGAGAGTTTTTTACTTTAAAAAGACAAAAATTCCTTGTAACCCTTTTATGCCACCAATAAAAAAAAGACGGTTTTGTTTTAGCTTGCTGTACAAAATGTATTTTAAAGAAATTTAAAACGTTTGGGGGGGTGGTCAAAATTCACAAGTTTTTCTGCCACCGTAAAAAAATGCTTAAATTTTTATTTTCCCGAAAATGGCCGTACCCAAAGAAGCTTAGAAATTTTTGGTTTACCCGCTAATTTGGTTTTATGAAATTTCCCGATGGACTTTGAAACTTTTTTAGATGAAATAAGTTCGCTAAAATTTTTTTTTTTGCTTTCGTTTATTAAAGGTTTTTTTTATTCCGCTTTTTACTTAAAATTTTTCGTCTTTACCTGTTTATTCAGTTTAAATTTACGGTTTTTTTGTTTTTAAAAATCATCCGTTAGCCTTTGGGGGTTTGTCTTAAAACTTAAAAAAGTTTTAAATCTAAAAGGGGCGTGACTAAAAAAGATAGAAGAATAAAAATACTGTTTCCAGACTGAAGTGGTTTGTCTGGGTCAGTAAAAAATGGTATACATTAGAAAAAAATTTCTTTACAAAAGGGCAGACAAAAAGTTTCTGTTTAAAATTTTTTTTTTTGAAAAAAAAAAACCTTCGTAAAAAAAATTTCATTGTGTTTACATTTTGGGGATTTTTTACCCTTTTTTGGGCCAGGTTTTAAAAAAAACAGGATTGTGATCACTGATAAACCTAGATAGGCACAGACAATTTTTAAAAAAAGTTAGACGGTTGGTTGTAAAATTTTTATGGTCAAATTTAAAGTTTTTGATAGCATTTTTTTTCTTGTGGTGGTTTGGTTTTTTAATTGAGAAAAGGGTTATTTACCCCAAAAGTTTTTTTTTTCCCAAATTTTTGTTGGTTTTAAAAAAAAATCAAAATTTTAAAAACTCCCAAAAAGGGAAAGATTTTGCGAGTGGTTGAAAAATTTATCCCCCATCTTTTTCCAAAATTTATATACCCAAATTTTTTCGTTCATTTGGGTTTTCCCATACAAGAATCCAAACCCGTATTGGTTTAGTTCCTTTCAAGCCCGATTCTAACCATAAAAATTCAAATCTTTTTTTATCAAAAAATGTTATTGTTTTTAATTTTAATGACTGGTTTAATTTTTTGTTATTATTCCGTTTTTTAAATTTATTGTGGCATCTCGTTTCTAACAAACTTTTAGGTTTTGGGAACTTTATACTATTTCTCTGCTTTCAAATTTGGGGATAATCGTGTTCGGCAAACTAAAAACATGAAAGGGATTTTTTGAAATTTTAAAAATAGAAGGGAAGGGCTGAAACTTTTTTTAGGGAAGTGGCAACATTGAGGGAAAACCCACTTTTTAGTCCTATTTTGTAAGCCGCCCCCGGTATTCGAATTTTTTTGTCTTAAAAGTAAGCTATTTTGGGGATTTAATTTTACCCCTTTCTTGTTATTTAACAATTTTCAAATTAATTTTATGGGAATATGATCCCGAATTTTTTATATGTCTTACCAAAAACTTTTAACAATATTCACCAAAAAATTTAAAAGACTAATGTCAAAATTTTTTTTTTTTTTAAAAAAAAAAAAATTTTAAAAACAAAATATTTTCAGTAAGAAATTAAAAGAAAAAAATCAAATTCAAAACAAAAATTATAGACAAAAGTTTTTTCAAGATGCAATCCCCAAAAAAATCACTAGCATTCCCGGGGCCTTTTCAGGGCAGTTTTATTTTCTTAAAATTTTCAAAAATAGGGGTTTTGTCCCCTAATCCGGAAATTCCCGGCTTAGCTTACACCATTTTCTTGTTGACCAAACGTTAATACCCCACTATTAAACAAAAAAAAAAATATAAAAAAATTTTTACCCCAAACTCTTTTGTTACAAAAACTTTGTTCACATGCTTTTCTATATCAAAGGGAATATTGCTTCAAAAAAGTTGGGTTTACCAAAAGGTAGTTGGCACATTACTACTTCAGTTTTAAAATGTTGGTGGTTTATATTTATACATAAAACATCTATATATATATGTATAGGCCCCAATCTTTTTTATTAAAATTCCCTCAAAAAAAAAACCCGAGAAGGTGACCCCGGAAAAAGAAGAAAACCCGGGAAAATTTTACAGGGGCCCCCAGGGCAAAACATACTGACCAAATCTTAAAACCCCCAACCCCCGGGTAAGGGGGTCGCACCCAAATTTTCAGGTGTGTCCCAAATTTTGAAACACATACACTACAACGGGGCTCTTTTCCCTAGGGAGATAATCAATTACTCCCTGTCACATTGTGGTTTAAATTTATAATAGGAAAAAAAAAAAAAAAAAAAAAAGTGTTCCCTAATACCTTTGGGCATACAAGTTTATAACAAGTGACCCAAAATTTGAAATACTATTAATAATTTATGTTTTTTACTTTTTTTTAATCAAAACAAAAAATACCAACATTTTTATAATGCATGGTAATGCATGGGTTTAATGAAATCCAAAAAAGAAAATACATGGGTTTTTTTGCATGTTTTTTAAAACAAATACAAAAAACAAATATATTTTTTTAATGCAATATGTTCACTTTGACCAATTTTACTGTTTTTTTTGCGGGGTTTTTTTGTTTAGCTATGCCCCTCATTTGGGAAGCCAGTTTTTTATTAGTGCTGAGCTATGGCCGCAGGGCTGGGTGAATAAACCCTTTATGTGTATCCAATGACTAATTTGGGGTTTTAAAACCGAGTGGCAACGGGGTTTAAAAAAAAAAATGGGGTGGTTTTGGAAACTAGATCTCTTTTAGAAAATCCGTAAGGGGGGGACAGGTAAAGGGAAAAGGGAAGTGGGGGGAGAAAGGGAAAGGGGGAAAAAAGTTTTTAGGATAGGGTGGAAGGAGGGGGTTAAATTGAGTGGGAGGTTTCTGGGGGGGGGAAAGGGGGGGTTTCCCGTTCTCTGTCAAATCTGTGACCCCGCCCGCTTTTTAACACCTGCAGAACACCCCCCCCACCATCCCCCAAAAACCCCCCCGTGGTCTTGGGTGAGGGGTGGATCCCCGGGCCCCGATCCATCCCCTCCCCCAAAAAGGGTAGGCCCGTTTTGGGGCAAAGGGGGGGAAACTTTTTTACAGGGTGTCATGGTGGAACACCTGAAAACCTTTTGGGATTTTCCCCTAAGCCTGGGGTTCCCCAGGCCCCTGTCGAGATGTTCCCCTTTTACCCTCCTTCAAAAGCCGAAAACGGGAGGGCGGCACGAGGAGCACCCGTTTGCTCTCTGAGAGCTGTTGTGTTGCTGGGCTCC
Source organism: Rapana venosa (assembly GCA_028751875.1). Taxonomy (NCBI): domain Eukaryota; kingdom Metazoa; phylum Mollusca; class Gastropoda; order Neogastropoda; family Muricidae; genus Rapana; species Rapana venosa. The sequence goes on from CM054135.1 coordinate 66,634,084, forward strand.
CGGGTTTTGGGGCAGGGGCGGGGGAAAGGGAAACCCGTTTTTAAAGGGTTTCTCTATGCGGGCTGTTCCTTTAAAATGGGGTGAATTGGGGATCATTATATAAGGGGCCCGACCCGGGGGGGACCCCCTTTGGGGGATTGAAAAACTTCTGACAGGGTCAATCAGTCAATCTGCAAATAGAGCATGTTATACAAATTCCCCGTTTGTTGGGAAAAAGGGGGAAATTTTTGAGCTGATGTTTCCCCGAGCGGGGAAAAATTTGGGCTAAAGGTTTCACGGCTCTTGGAAAGAAGCTTTACCAAAAGAGATTGCTTCTTTCCAAATCCCGTGTGGGATAGGACCACTGGGGCCGTATTTACCCCCCCAAAAGAACAATTTACTGTGCTGGGCTTGGTCCTGGGGGACGCCCATTTTTACGGAGCCCCTTTAAAAAAGACTTACCACAGTTTTAAGCCTCTTACCAGACTTTGAAAAGAGGGGAGAGAGGGGAGAGGGGGGGAAGAGAGGAGAGAGAGGAGGGGAGGGAGGGAGATAGAATGTGAGAGAGGAGAGAAAAGAGAGAGGGGGGAGGAGAAGAGAAGGGGGGCAAAAAAGGGGGACGGGCAAAAAAAAAATGCTAAAAATTTCAAAATTTGGCCGTGAAAGGAAAGATCAGTTTTAGGGAAACAGAACAACATCTGGGTTTTTTTTTTTAAATTTTCCCTTGGCGGCCTTTGCCTGCATTTTAAACCAGCTCAAAGATCCGGTAAATTTCCCCAAGCTTCGCAAAAAGCAAGGCCCGTAGATGAGGGCGAATGAAAATTTTTAAACAGGAAAAAAATTGATCTTGGGACGAGGGGATCTGTGGGGTTTTTTTCATAAAAAAAATTTGGGTTTTGGGACGTAGCCCAAAAGTGTTCGAACAGCATGATGAGCGACCGCTGCAAAGAGCTTTGGGTTTGGTGGCTCGTCTGTTTTGGGTAGACAATGAAGAAGATGCAGACCCAAAAAGCAATTAAGAGGCAAACCACAGTCGTAAAATCTGCACGTAACCCCCTTAAATAAAAAAAGGTTTGTTTATTGGTGGGATTAAAGGACAGGTGGTTTTTTTTTGTCAAAAGGGTCAGGCCGGTGAAAGTTGCAGAGGTCACAAACCCTTTCCAAAAGTCGCTCCGACGTTTTTTTTTTTCCAAGGCTCAAATTTTCCCGGGGAACCGGGGTTTCCCGTGTACCCCGAGCTTGATGACCCCGAATTTGGGGCCCGCAATTTGGATTTTAGGGTTGGGAACTTTGGGGGTTTTTTTTAAAGGGCTTGTCCCGGTTAATTACCACATGGGTCCATTTCTCAGTCCCCGGGGAAAAATTTTGGGAATGTTTTTTGCCTGAGATTCTTGGCCCGGTCCAGCCTCAACTGCTGTAAGGTGAACGGAAAAAACGGCCGGTCTCCCCCCGGGAAAGGGGGAAATCCAACCCACCACTGTTTAACCCTCCCGTGTGTTTGGGTTCAAATTAGACAAAAGTTCAGGCCCCGTCACAAAATTTCTTTTTGGGTTTTTTGTCCGGGAAACCCTTGGGACACCCTTTGGGTTTGAAGAAAAACGGGAAAAGGTCGGGATTGGGAATGATTTTAACGGTATCCAAAGTTTTAGCCTCGGACCGGTTCTAGTTTTCTTTTTTCAGTTTTGGGGCGACGCTAAGGTTGTTTATCACTACATTGTCCTCCCGGGCAAGAGAACAGTTTTTAAAAAATCCCCCGTGTCTCGAACCCCGGGGTTGCTTGTTTGGGGTTTGTGAGGAAAGAAACCCTTTATTTTCCGACCTAAAAGAAACCACTTTTCCAAGAAAAAAATCATGTTTCATCCTTGTCAATATGACGTTTTAAAATTTTTTTGGCTTCCCTTGCCTGCCTTTCCTGCTGCCCGCCTGCCTGGGTGCCCGTTTGCGTTTTTGGGTAGATTGGAGAAAAAGAAAGGCCCGCATTTTTAAAAAAACAAACGAAATCCCGAAGTCGGAATGAGGCTTTCCTTAATGGGAGGGTGAGGCTTTTAAACCGAGGCCCCCTGACCATGTGCAGCAGAACATCTTCCGCGTTTTTGGGGTGGGGCCATTTTTTTGGTTTTGGTAAACGGATGATAAATTACAAAATTGCATGCACCAAAAGGCTTTGGGTGTAGAAAAAAAAGGGACACGAGTGTTTTTTTCAATAACCCCAAACAAAAAAAAAGTATAATAAAGATGCCCCCATGGGGATGTTTGGGGGATTGTCAGTATAAAAAAGGGATCCCCCTTTTTCTGGAAATTTTGTGCTGGAATTCCCTCTTTTCCGTCGCCTTTTGTTTTTGCCTGTTCCCTTTTTTTTTTCACCAATTTCTTTGGGTTTTTTTTCTGCCTTTTGATTGTTTATTGCCTGTTTTTCAGGAAAAATTTTCACCATAACCAATTTTCACCCCATGCCGTTTTTTTTAACTCTTTTGATCCCCTTTAAAAAAGAAGGACACCCCGCAAAAAAAGCTTTTCTGGTTTCTTTCAATTTTTTTTTCTCTTTTTCGTTTCACCTGTTGATAATTTTAATTTACAAAATAAAGCTTTTAATTTGTCCCAAAAAGTTTTTTTAAAAAATCTGAGAAAGTCATTTCGGAAACAATCTTTTCCCTTACTGTTTCAGTGTGAAAAAAACAAAGCTTATTAAATTATTGGGCTATATTTAAATAGATTTTACAAGTTTTAAAATAAAAAAAAGGGTTAAAATCCTTTGCATTAACCCAAGGGGACTAATATATGATACATTTGGGGGCTTAAAAAAAGGTTTGTCTTGTATGTTTCTGATTTAAATTTTTTAAGGGAAAAAAAACCCTTCGTTTTTTTGGACAGGGTTTTTGGAAATACAACCCCGTGCGGGTGTTAAGGGGGGGGGGGGGGGGGGGGGGGAGGAAAGGGGGGGTTTGGGGGAAAAAAGGGGGCCTTGAAATGATTTTTTTTTTCTTTTTTTAAAAATTTTAAGCTAAAGTTTGAAAAAAAAAAAGAGGAAAAAGGGGAAAAAACACTTAAAAACTTAAAAAGGGGGTTTTTGGCAAAAGGTTTCAAAACGTTTAATTCTGGAAAAGTTAGCAGGTTGGATATCGACCCCCCAAAGAGTCCGCAAGGTTAAAAACCACAAGGAAAACCATGAAGGTCACCCTACCTGCCCCAGCCATAGGACCAATTTCCCGAAAAGGTCTTTTTTTCAGCCTTTGGCGTGATTTCTTCCAAACACATTGCGTGCGTTCCTTTATTTTGGGTAAAAACTACCAAAGCAGGGGGAAGGCCCCGGTTCCCTTTTTCAGCCCGGTTAAAGGGTTTTTAAAAATTTTGTTTGACAACAAAGTAAATGTTTTGACCCTGTTATGGTCTCTACAGAGTATTAATCATTAAGGGCTATCATCTAGCAAAATTTGGAAATTTAAAACCCGAAAAGGCTTTTGTGGTTCCCTTTAAATTTAAAGTTTCGATGAGTAATGTAAATGGGCATTATATGTGAGTTCCATTCCCGGGTTTGGGTTTTAATTTCAAAAGGGGGATTTTTTATTTTGGGTCCTCCCAAATACCTGCAACAGAAAGCCCGATTTAAAGATTTACTTTTGGGCAAATTTTGTTAAAGAAAAAAAAAGACAACCAAAAAACTCCCTTTAAATCAGGGACGAAGACCTAGTGGTTAAAGCATGTTCTGTCTTCCTCGTTTTGTGTTATGGGTCATCCCCATGCCCCACCCCCCCGCCCCTCCCCCTTTTCTTTTTTTTTGTTTACTTTTCCTTTTTATCTTAATCCTTTTGTGGCGGTCACTAGAACTGCCCCCCTAAAAAAAATCGGTGCATGCAGTGTTTCTTAGGCAAGCCCAAAACCCTTTGGAAAAACCCCCCCTCTCCAGGCGGGGTTTGATCCTAAAACTGCAGGTAGGTGTGTTTAAAAAATTTGAGCAAACGTCCCCTGCTGCTTTTTTGGGTAAAATGAAACTTTTTCTGAAGTGTTCATAAGCTTTTTTTTGCTTGCACCCGCACAAAACAGCTTTATGTTGTGTGTTTTTTGTGTGTGTGTGTTGGGGTGTGTGTGGTGTGTGTTTGGTGTGTTTGTGTGTGTGTTATAGTGAGTTAGAGCCCCCGTTAAACAGAGAAAAAAACGCCCCGGGAAAAAAGACAGGCAGACAAAAAAACTTGAGGAGGAAAAATGCTCCCCAAATTTTATGGAGAGGTAGAGAACCTTCAACAGTAGTTTACATACGGCTGATGAGTTTGCCCTCAAAGGGAAACTTTTCGACGACATTCAGACAACCTTTTATTTCTTTAGCAAACTTCTCAGCTTTCGAATGCGCGGCCCGCCAAAAAAGTCATCTTCGAAAATCAAGCAGTAGTTCCAATTCCGGGGAAAAGTTTCACATTCGGGTTTTAATTTTACGTCAAAGGGTGAAAGGGACCAAAAAAAATTTTTTTATCAATAACTTGCCCCTTTCAGATGGGAAAAGAGGCTTTCTTTTTTTTTTTTTATGCAAGAAATCCAGCCCCTCGCACCGAAGGAAAAATTTTATGAAGGGTTTAATGAATGAATTAAATTTTTTTTTATTTTTCTTTATTTTTTTATATTTGAGAATTTGGAAAAAAATGGGGAAAGAATGAAAGAAAAGGGAAAGATAAAATGGGAAAGAACGACCTGTTATTAATAAAGAAAAAGATCCCACCCTTTTTAAAACCAATAAACCCGGAAAAAAAAGACGGTGGTGGAAATGGGTAAGGAAGGGGTAATTTATATGTGCCCCACTCACAAAAAGAAACAATAATATACACGCGGGAAACGGGCCTTTTTGGGCACCCCGGTTTAAGTGCCTGTTGGGGGGGGGGGGGGGGGGGGGGTTTTTTTAAAAGAATTTCCCCCCCCTTTTTGGCTTAGGGCCTCTATTATCCAGAGTGTATTAATTTTTTTTACCTATTTTTTGGAAAGGCTTTTTAAAACCACCCAAAACGTTTTGGTTTTATCCCAAAAACGGGTCCGTTTTTTAAGTTTTTCCCCCAAGGGTTTTGACCACATGCAGGGGGGTTTTGTTTCTTTTTTTTGGGGTTTTATGTAATGCGGGGTTTTTATTTTTTGCTTTTCAAGATTTAGCGAAAATAAATTCCATACTTTTTTTTTAAGAAACTGGTTTTTGGGTCCGTCCGCTTCCCGTTGTGTTGGTCATGGTGACCTTAATGTGGTTTCCCCTTCACTTTTTTTTGTGATTTTGGGTCCCCTAATCCTTTAAGATTCATACCCCCCGGGGATGGGGGGGCGTTGTGAGGGTCAACCCCTTTCATCGGGGGGGGGGTTTTGGGGGCGGGGGGGGGGGGGGAGAGGGGGAGGTTCGCTTTGTTTTGAAATTGAGTATGCCCGTTGTTTTTTTTTATTCAAAAGGATGCTTTTATGTAATCCGATTTTGAAAATGAATAGTAGCAGTGCCCGGGCTCTTCTGGTTGGTGGTGTCACGGCCCCTCCCAATTCCCCCCCCCCAACCCCCGTTGTAGTGAGGATACAAAATTGGAGCCAGGTATGGTAAAAATGTGGAACCGGGGTATGCGACATGGGAACGCAAAAGGGACATCATAGGTAATGAGGCCGCAGTCAAACATATCCCTCCCTTTAAACCCCTCCCTTTCCCTTCCCTTTATATATTTTATATAAATATATTAGAGAGAAGAAGGAGGGAGAGAGAGAGGAAGAGAAAAGGGGGGTAGTTTAATAGTATATAATTTTTATATTTAAACATTTTTAAAAAACACAACCCCCTTTTTTCTTTTTTATATTTATTATATAAATAAATATATATATATATATATTATTTTACCCCGTTGGGGCGCGAATGGATTCGGGCATGTTTTGCAATAATAACTCCCAAGGGGTCTCCTTTCCCCAAAATTGGGTTTTGGGTTTAAAAATTTCAATTCTTTTTTTAAAAAAATTTAAATTTGATTCAATTTTACGGCTTGTTTACCACTTTGGGAAATTTTTCTTTTTTTTTTTATTGATTGATAAAAATGTGGTATTTTGGGATTTGTATATGCAGATTTTTGTAAAATTTTTGTGAGGGGGGACGTTCTTTTTTGGCTGTGTTATTCTTTTGAATGTTTTTCCAAATTTTTTAAAATTTTTTTTGTCGGCTTGTAACCCCCTGAATTTTTATTTTTGAGATAATAAATTTTTCGAATTGGGAAATTAAAATTTATCAAAAACAAAGCAAACCAACCATAGAAAAAAAGGTAAAAATTTTTTCCCCTGACCAAAGGGGGTCATTGGGGAGGGGGTTGTCAGAGCCTCAGCTTCCCTCCAAAAGGGGGCCAACCCTATTTGGGGGGGAGCCCCATCTCCTCCCTCGCTGCTTTCCTTCCCTTTTTCCTAAAAAAGGGGGGTACCCCTTTAGAGCTGGGTGGGAAATGGGGAACTGTACTGAAACCCCTGCGCGGCCAAACGGTAAACCCTTCTCTTGGTGACAACTCAATGTGTTTAAACCCTTTCACTGTGGAAAAACGAGCGCTTGAACCTGCGTATCCTCCCGCAAAAAAATTCGAAAACCCGTAACAAAAAGTGGCGCTAACTTTAAAATTCTTAATTTTACCCAAAATTGGGGGAGATAATTTATATGACTGCAATTCAAATTTTACAAATTTTTTTCGTTTTATTAAAAACCCAAATAAAGGAGCCTTTTGGTTTTAAAATTGCCCGGGGGCACCGAAAACCAAACCCGCTGGAGGAAAAGACCCTCAGAAAGTAGGGGTTGTTTCGGCGGTCCCTAGGTTTTTTGTTCGGGGAGCAAAGGGGCTCATCAGAGGTACTTGGGCCCAAAGGGCAAGCCCCCACCGGGCACAATGAGGGGGGTGGTGAAAACGCCGGGTCCCCAAACCACCAATCATAGGCCCCCTTTTAACCCGGCCCTGCGGGGGGAATCAGGTCTGGGTTTGGACACACCAAAAGCCGGGGTGATATACTCTTTCCTCTCTCTCTCTCTCTCTTTCTCCTCTTCTCTTTCTCTTCTCTTCTCTCTCTCTTCTCTCACCACAAAAACACACCCGGCCCGCGCGCGCGCGCGCGCAACCCCCAAAACACAAACCCTTTCACACACCCACACCCAAAAAATAATAATAATAAAAAATAATTTATGGAATTTATATGCGCGGGGAAACTTGTAAAAAAACAACAAATCGAAGCGCCCTTTCACCAATCATTTAAGGCATGCAATCCCCCTTAAACATAATGAAAAAAAGATTTTAAAAACCCTGCGCGCGCAAGTATGCAGCATGCCGCCACACACACCCCAAACAAACACACAAAACACACACAAAAACACCCCAAAACACACACACAAATGGAACAAAAATTTTGAAGGTGAAAGGGTGTTTTTGAAATTTTGGGGGCCCGATATTTGGGGGGAAAGTCTTTAGGTAGGAAATAAGTGTGTTTTGAGGCGGTTTTTAAGGTTTTTAAAGTGAAGGTTTTGGCGAAGTGAAAAAGGGGAGGTAATTTTGGTGGGTGGACCAGGGGAAAAGGAAGGGCCGCTTTCTTTGTTTTGTTTTTTTAATTTTTTTCTTAAATATTTTATATGAGGGTTTGGGTTTTTTTTTTGATGGATGGTTGATGTAAAAAAATTTCAAAAACCCCATTCATTGTCCCCTTGGATAAAAGTTTTAAAAAGACTTGACACGTGGGTAAGTGAAGGGACCTTTTGCAAAAATGCAGGCACACAACCAAAACACAACCCCACAAAACACAAACCACCAACACACCAAAACGAGCATGTGGTATTTGGGAGCAGCTTTTGATGACTTCCCGCACTGTTATCAACAACCAAGTTAGATACAAAATAAACTGTTTGATGAAATGAAAACTGTTCCCAAAGTGGATAGAAATAAAAAATGCCCAAAAAAAAAAGTAGTAGTTTTCTCAAATCACTTCCCAAAAATTCCCATTCCATTTCCAAAGCGGAGAACCCCTAAATTTAAAAAAATTAAAACTTTTTAAATACCTGGGTGTCGTTTTTACCAGAACCCGGGAAAATTTCAAGCATTTGACAAAAACAAAGCAATAAAGAAATTTATGCTTTTTAAAAGAGTAAATTATTTGGGCAAATAAAAAACTTAGTAGCATAATGCGTTTTTTATTCATGGATAACCCCCATCTTAATTTGGAGCAGAAAATGGGTTCCCCCTTTTTTTTTAAGGGGCATTCCCGAAGTTTTTATTTATGATCTATTTAAATTAAGCATATCAAGTAAATATCTTCAAGAAAATATTCATGCAAATTTCTGTAGACAGGATTAAATAAAAAAGCAATGATATTACCCCCTTTAGGAGAACTTGAACGATTTCCACTGACTGTTAGAATTCTAAGTCAGTTAATATCTTTTTGGATATATGTAACAGAGAAAGACACAAACTCATATGTTAAAATATTTTATATTGATATGTATCAAAATAATGAAGATGATAGTTGGATCAGCACAGTTAAAAATGTTCTGTATAAAATTGGCTTTAAACATGTATGGGAGAACCAAAGTACACTTGATGTACGTCGATTATGTCATGCAGTGCAAGCGAAACTGGAAGGTTTATATATACAAAGTTTTGGATCAACCAGAAACAAGATTCCACAAAACTTACCTTCTTTAACTTTGTAACCAAAAACTATGAATTAGAACTACATCTGATTAACTGTGAAAACAAAAACCATAGGAAAACATTTTGTAAATTTCGTATAAGATGCCATGACTGATGATAGAGAAAGGACGACATAAAAATATATCAAGAGAGAATAGAACTTGTCAATACTGCAAAAAATAGAAGACGAGTTTCATTTACTGGATGAGTGCATTTTCTATACCGAACAAAGAAAAAAACTTAGTGATAACTCTAAATGCTGGTATCAAAGAATATATGAATGATATAGACAAACTAAGCAAAATAATTGTAACTGATAATCATCAAGCTGAAATAATTAATTATGTTCATACCTGTTTTGAAAAAAGAGCTCAAATAAAATAAAATACAATGCAACATAGTTAGGAGGTTTTTTCATGCACATCACGTCGGTCAGGCTGACCAGTGAGTAATATGTTGTATTATTGAATTATGAAGAGTTTATTTTTGTTGTGTCAAATAAGTCCATGGGACTTTAATGACGCTAAATAATTTCTGGTTTTGATTGGGGCCCTGAGGTACAGGAGACAAGGTCGTTGGAAGGACATCGTGGTGGTCACCAGCCTGGGTGGGCAGCTGACTCAGTCACGCTCCGCGACTAAGCTGTAACTGTTGTCAGTAGGGGGATTAGTGGATGGTATCTTGTGTAGTCATGAAGAAGAGGAGGTTGGAGAAACATCTTGTTGCGAACTGTTTTCTTCATTTTGGTTGTCAAACGCTCAGACAGCAACTATTGCATGCTGTCTGTCTTATGAGCGAAAATGTGTTGTGCTGTATTGCCGTGACGCCCAGAAAAATAAACAAGAAAAAGCTAACAGGAATTTTTTAAAAAACGAGGCAGAAAAAAACAGAGATAGAAAAGAGGAAAGTCCAAGCACAGACTTTTCAGGTGGGGATGGTATGTACACTGACAGGCCCCAGGCATCCCCACGGGGGAAAACTACATTGTTCGAAATGGGCTTATCGGTGGGGGAAACTGCAGGAAATGTAGTACTAA
>CM054135.1:66651246-66653746 GCA_028751875.1 Rapana venosa
GTTCCAAATGTAATATGTCTGTTTTAGGGAATTAATTTAATTTTAACAGGGACTGTCCCTAATTCATTTATTTATGATAAAATGTTAGTCCACAGCATTTCCTTCAGCTTATACCAATGTGTTATTTTTGTAAGCTGATGAAATGCAAATCTCGAGAAGTTCTTTCCATATATATATATATATATATATATATATATATATATATATATATAATATATATATATATTATATAATAATATATATATATATAATATATATATATATATATATATATAACTGAGTGTTCTCCAGCTTTAAATCCTGGGGCTCACTCATTACACCAGAGAATCAATGTGAGATTGGTAAGCTCACACTGAATGCCAAAATTGTCTATTGGGCTGTTTTCAAATGATCTCACTGTACAGTCTGGCACACTCCGACTTCTGGGGATGCTTTCTCCTGTACTAAAAAAAAAGTATGAACAGTTATTTCAGCTTGTCAGAAGTGAATGTTGTCTCAGCATGACATTCCAAAGCATAAAAGCATTTTACTGTGGGCTTTCAAGGCTTGTACCATTCATCTAGGAGAAGAACTGCACCCACATGTGTTCCATGCTGGAAAAAAATTTAAATTACACCGCCCCCCCCTCCCCCCACTCTTTTAGCAGTTTTAACATTTAAAACCCCACTCTTTCAGCAGCTTTTGAAAGATGTTTTCTGGGGCATACAAACACATTGCCGCATAACGTAGCTTCTTTAAATTAAAAAAAAAACCAAACCCAGACAAACTGGTTTATATAAAATGTATCATTAAAAGCATCAACCATTTCAAACCCATCGAACTTTACCAATGTGGTCGATGTTCAAGTTGAAACAGGTTGTCTAGAAGGAAAGGAATGTAACCCTAATCAATGTAGCGGTTTTGTGCAGTCCGAAAGTCATACAAATTATTACCTGATCAGTGTTGAACGTCCCGTGCGACATATTTACTGCCAAGTTCACTTGTGCTTGGAAACAAAACTAGTAATGACGTATAAATTGTAAAACATCTTCATGACGTCAAAACTGTTTGTTGCCAATAGTAACTTCCTCAAGACTTAAGTAGATTCCACACATTCTTCATTTTAAATGTGGAGAGCATGTAATTGAAACAGTAGAAACTTATAAATATTTAGGTGTTTTTCATCAGAACGGGAAATTTCAAGCAACACAAGAACATTTAGTAAAACAAAGCAACAAAGCAATATACGCCTTTAAAAGGGCAATTCATGGACAAAATTTAAAGACTACTATAATAATGCGTTTATTCGACTCACTGATAACCCCTGTTTTAACCTATGGAGCAGAAGTTTGGTTTCCTTTTTGTTTTAATGGGGAGACAGAATTTCATATTGATAAACTGTTCAAGGCATGCTTATCCAATCAGTTTTTGTATGAGAATTTTCATGTAAAAAAGCATTAGTACTACCCACTTTGGGTGAATTAGGGAGATTTCCACTGACCCTTAAAATCATATGCCAGATAATATCCTTTTGGATTCATTTGACAGAATCAAAACCAGACTCTTATATTAGAATAGTATACGATTATTTGTATCAGAAGAATACATACGATAAATGGATAAACACAGTGAAAAATATTCTGTACACAATTGGATTCAAACATGTCTGGAAGAACCAAAGCACTCTTAATGTTCATCGGTTGAGTTATGCTGTTAGAAGAAAACTTGAGGACATGTATAAAACATTTTGGATCTACCAAAAGAAAGAGTTTGCAAAACTAAAATTTTATGATTTTGCTACCAAAGAATACAGATTGGAACCATACTTAGTAAACTATGAAAACAAAACTCATAAGAAGACATATTGTAAATTTCGCACAAGCTGTCACAATTTAATGATAGAGAAAGGGAGACACCAAAATATATCCAGAGAGGACAGAAAATGTAGACACTGTAACAAAATTGAAGATGAATTTCATTTACTTGATGAATGCATTTTATATGATGAACTCAGAAATAATTTGTTATTAAAAATCAAAACGAAAGACAAAGAACGCAAAAACTGTGTACATAAATTAAGTGACATAATCACAGTTGATATATATTAAGCAGATATCATCAGATATGTGTATGAGTGTTTTGAAAAAAGAGAAAAAGAGAAGTAGAATACAACATGTTTTTAGTGTACATCACTTTTAGCCAAAATAGATAATAATTATAGTTGATGTTTTTGTTGTGTCAAATAAGTCTACATGACTTAAAAGGCAATAAAATATTCTGAATCTGAATCTGAATCTCTCTCTCTCTCTCTCTCTCTCTCTCTCTCTCTCTCCCCTCTCTCTCTCTCTCTCTCTCCCCTCTCTCTCTCTCTCTCTCTCTTTTACTTCACTCCCCTCTCCCCCCACCAACAGTCCTTCGGATGAGACTATAAACCGAGGTCCCGTGTGCGAACGCACGCAGAACATCTTGCGCACACGTTAAAACCAGTTTCGCTTTTCGGAGTAGTAGGCCATTGTGTGCC
>CM054135.1:66658746-66783746 GCA_028751875.1 Rapana venosa
TTTACCAGAAAGGAATTTCCATAGTTGCTTGCAATCATCTGTGTATAGAATGTACAGAAGTGGTGAGAGGACGCAACCCTGCGGAGAACCAGTGCAGGTAAATCTAACCGAAGAAGATATTTTGTTGGCCAAAACACGCTGTGGTCTGTTGGTTAAAAATTCAATCAGCCAACGAACAAGTTGATTGTCTACGTCAAATTTTGAAATTATTTTATTAACCAGAACGTGAGGCTGCATTGTATTGAAAGCTGAACTAAAGTCAGCGAACAATATTCTGGCATGAGAGTCAGGTGTTTCCAAGTGGCTATACAACTTGTGCCATAATCTTCTGAAATCGATGGGAAGATCTTTAGTTTTAGAAACATTTAGCTCCAGGTAGGCCTCATGACACCACTGGACGAACTTGGTGAATGCTTAACCATGGTCTAGGACTGACCATATAAGAGAAACAAAAGAGTGCCGTCCCATACGAATTTCACAAGGACGGACCTTTTAAAGGGATGTTTGTAATTATCTGTGTTTGGAATTACAGAAGCCGCGATAGAACGCAATCCTGTGGTGTGTGTGTGTGTGTGTGTGTGTGTGTTGTGTGTGTGTGTGTGTGTGTGTGTGTGTGTGTGTGTGTGTGTGTGTGTGTGTGTGTGTGTGTGTGTGCGTGCGTGCGTGCGTGCGTGCGCGCGCGCGCGCGCGCGCGCGCAAATATCTGTATACTTGCTTTCTTGTATCTATCTTTCTTGTATCTTCTATCTGTTTACCTAAGGCAACTTTTAAACAGAGCAATGTTTTCCCCCTTTTTCCAGCATTTTGTACTTTCATTTCCTCGTTTTCATTAAATAATTTCCTCGTTGAATTATTTGGTATCCTGGTTCGTTTGTTTGTTTTTTTTTAAATCACAGACAGCAATAGTTGATGGAGTATCTTTTTTAAAAAGCATACCTTTACAGCTGTATCTTCAAAGCTCAGCAAAACTTCGAGCTGGACAGATTTGTTGTGTGCTTTGATGCTGCTGTTGTTGTTTTTTATGAATGAATTTTGTTTTTGTTTTTTTTGGGGGGGAGGGTAGGGTAAAATCTAATAGAACAAAGACTATTTTGCACTTCTGCCGTTCCAATTATCATTGTCTAGTTGTTGTTGTTGTTGTTGTTGTAGGGTAGTACAGTGTTGCCACTGACAGAAAAAAGCTGGAAAGATCAACTGTCACGTGTGTTGAGGCCTTTAGGGGGCGTCGGTTTGCAACTTGGGCCTCCAGAAACGTTCTGGGGGGGACTCTGGCCTCCTGCCCCGTCACCTGGCACTTCACGTATCTGAGAGAGTGTCCCGCTTGGCCGAGGTGGTCCGTCAGTCTTGAGCCTCCTATGCTCTTGTGATGCCTGCCACTGCGGTGAGGAAGTGTCAGCCTGGTCTTCAGGGCGCTTTTAGCCTCACCGACGTACTGGAGTCACCATAGGCTGCAGCTGAGCAGGTAGATGTTGTGGGGTTCCTCTCCTGCAGCTTCTAGGTTCACCTATGATGTGATTTTGCATATGCGACTATTTTTGGTCTAACATGAGGGTAGCTGCATTCCGACTTCGGGGATAGATAGATAGATAGATAGTGTGTGTATGTGTGTGTTTTCCAGTCAATAGTCTTTATAAAATTGTGCTCATATATTGGTGTGTGTGTGTGTGTGTGTGTGTGTGTGTGTGTGTGTGTGTGTGTGTGTGTGTGTGTGTGTGTGTGTGTGTGTGTTTTGTGTGTGTGTGTGTGTATGGGTGTGCGTGCGTGTGTGAGTGCGCGCAAAAAATAAGTTTGTCTTTTCCAATCAATGGTTTTTACAACATTGTATTCCTACATGTGTGTGTGTGTGTGTGTGTGTGTGTGTGTGTGTGTGTGTGTGTGTGTGTGTGTGTGTGTGTGTGTGTGTGTTTGTGTGTATGTGTTTGTGTGTGTGTGTGCGCGCGTGTGTGTGTGTGTGTACGCGGTGCGTGTGTGCGCGCGCACCTGGGTTTGTGAGTGTGATAATCTTTTAAAGCTAATGTTTATAACAATCTCATATGTATTTTTCTTGTGTCTGGTGAGATAATTATAGGTATCAATGTGCCTGTCAGTATTGTAATTGCCCTTCATGGGATAAGTAAAGTGTTTTTTGACTTGACTTGAGATAGATACTGTTCTTGCTGCTACAGGAGAATGTTTCTCCGATCGTAAATCTCTCAGCAGTGGAGCGCCTTCAAAGCTTTGTCAACCACCTTTCTCCAGTCCTCTCGTCTCTCAGCCACCCTCAGGGTGTCTCTCAGCTCCATGACTGTCCACTCTCGAATGTTGTCCTCCCATCTCTTCCTTTGTCTCCCTCCTCTTCTCCCTCCCCTCACTGTGCCTTGTAGGATTGTTTTAGCAAAACCAGAGGTGCGTGTGACATGACCAAACCACTTCAGTTTTCGTTGTCTGACGAGTGTTTGAAGGTCAGTATAGGGCCCGATTTCATTGCGGATGCGTCTCTTGACTTCTCCATTCATGATGTGGTCTTTGTATGAAAGTCCTTCGGATGAGTCTATAAACCGAGGCCCCGTGTGCGAACGCATGCAGAACATCTTGCGGACACGTTAAATCCTGTTCCGCTGTTCGGAAGAGTAGGCCATTGTGTTCCGGTGGGAACAGATGACAAAATTTTAAAAACCGCATACACACGCATAAAAAAAATGTTTATGTCATCTGAGCGCTTTGATTTGTTGCTTTACAAGATTCAGCGCTATATAAATTCCATACATTATTATTATTATTATTAGATGCATAAGAGTCTTCGGAAGCACCTACTTTCTACAGCTCTTATTCTTCTAAGTCCGCTGTGAGGGTCCATGATTCACATGCATATAAGAAGATTGACATGACCAGAGAGCGCATCAGTCTGATTTTGGAACTGATGGTGATTTTTCTGCTGCTCCAGATGGGTTTGAGCTTGGTCATTGCGGCTGTGGTCTGGGCAAGTCTTGACAGTATTTCTGGTTTTGATCCCTCGTCTGTCACGATAGATCCTAACTATTTGAATCTGTGAACATTTTCAAGTTTCTGGTCTTCGATTTTGATTTTTGATGTGAGGTTGCTGTTTGTAATCACTTTTGTTTTTCCCCTGCTTATTTCCATACCAAATTTTATTGATTCTTCTTCTATACGGTTCACTAGGTCTGTTAGTTCTTACTCGTGACCAGTTAATCCGTCAATATCATCAGCGAAGCGCAAGTTTCCCTACATTGCCTATCAAACCATTCTTTCGTTTTCTCCTTGTTTAATCCACCAGTTTTAAGTATACACTTCTTGGAGTCTTTTAAACACTGTGCCAATATTTTTAGAACAGTGCCTACATCTGTCTAGATTTTCCATGGCCACTTTTATCCTATTTGTCTATATTGCCCTACCAAGTTTTGACGAAATCCCTTTCCCATGCTTTATCCCAGATAATTTATGCCTCTTGCATACAACATTTTGATTTTGTTTTGCTTTACAATGGCAACCTGGCGATTCCCATTTGCTTCTATATCTATAGCACCCGGCAAGGGGTCAGACCCAAGAATACTTTCAAGCTTCTATGACATAACATGTACTGACCAAAAATGTACAATAGATGCAACGAAATAATCCACTGTACCCCCCCTCCCCCCCCCTGAATATCCACTACATGTACAGCTTTCATCCAAAGTTACTTCTTTTTGACCATTCAATATGATACAATCAAAAATATATTACACAATCCAACCAGCTGTTCTCCAAAATTATTAATGTAACTATTTTGATAGTTTCTTGGGAATATATTATTGACAGACAGATGTATTTTTAAAAGCATCTACTGTCACCATTGAAAGAAAAGGTTTGATGAGCTGTTCTAGCAATTCATTCCCCCATATCTGAGTATAGAAAAATCACGTTGTATAGAGCGCTTTGATTTGTTGCTTTACAAGGTTCAGCGCTATATAAATTCCATACATTATTATTATTATTATTATTATTATTATAGAAAATCAGTATGTCACACATAAATCTAACCTTCAATGCGATTTTTTTGAAACATTGATTTCTTTTCTTACAAATGTTTAGGACCACAAGATTTTCTTGTTCAACTTGCACACGTTCAAACGTGGGTTTTTTTCTTATGAGAACAATTACACCAACTAAATAACGACCTTTCTGGCTTTGGAAGTAAAGATGGTGAAATCATAGCATAAGTCAATATTAAAAAAATGTTTCGGTAAAAATACAGAACCGTATAAAAGGAGAAAGTTATAAAATAACTAAATAAATCGATTCCAATTTTAGCAAAAGACCATTAACAATTTAACAAAGGAATTGAACAGAATTTTTATTTGCAATGTGTACAAATAATGCTGGTACCGTTTCTATTTTTGTAAATTGAGCATCATGGAAGATGGCCCAGCCAATGTCATATTTATTGGTGCTTGAAGCACTCCTCTTTTTGTGTTGAGACCCAGACTTTTGGGATTTGTTTTTGCCGTGTGCATGATTGCTCAACTTTGCTTTTTTTTTTTTTTAAAGAGTCCAGTCCACTATACTGCTATGACTGCTGTATCTGACAGTTGATGTTGGTCAGTCTGTCTACCCACATGTGAACTGGATGCAGCCCGTCTTGGATGTGTACTGCACGAAGTAGACTCAGCCGTTTAGGTCAAGCCTTCCTCTGTATTTTCACTGCCACATGCATGTCCCCTGTCTTGACAATCAGTCAGTCCACCAAGTGTGTCATTGCCACCTTGTGTTTTACCTGCAAAGATGTCCTGTCAAATGTGTCCCCAATAGAAGTTGTGTCATTGTACACTGTACTGTCTACAGCATGTGGGTCAGCAGTGTCCTCACTCTGATCACCTCTCCGTGCATGCTCAGCGGCGATGATTGTACTTAACACTTCTGCTTCAGTCTCTTTGTTAGTACTCTCATCATCGCTTTTGGCAATGTTGTTTCTGTCATTGTCATCTATGTCATTTTTGTTCTTACCTTCTTTGCATGAACAATAACAGTCATTTGTTTCTTTGTAAGAAGGATCATGAGATGCACTGCACTTTAGCAGTATGTGCACTCACACGCTCATCATTGGTGACCCTTTGTGAGCCACTGGAATGTTTTTGATTTGGGTGTCATCTTTGCAGTTTTAGAATTTGATCTAACGCTGGTGTCTTTCATGGTTACAATTATTCTGTGATCTAAAGCATTTTGTTTGTCTGGACCAATTTTTCTAAGGATATTACCATATGAATGTGTGCAACAGGTATGGGCATATTTCTGTTGCGTTCACCAAACTTGGAGTGAATCAGGTCTCTGTGTCCATTCACCTCTCTATAACTGCTGCTTGGGCGAACTCTTGTAGTGGATTGCCTGTAAAGTTGACAATATGTTCGGTGCCTGTATGGCTGTGGTGGGCTGGTCCAGTTGTAAAAACGAAGGTGCCACATCATCATTGTCCTCTACAACAATTTCTAGTCGAGGACTTTCCAACTGATGTGCACATGGAGACTGGAAATTGTGTTTACATGGGTAGCCATGTAAATGGCTAGATTTCCCATCTCCATGTAGTAGCTCTTCTTGTTGCTCGCTAGTATTTGTGGTTAGTCAGAGAGAGAGAGAGAGAGAGAGAGAGAGAGAGAGAGGAGAGAGAGAGAGAGAGAGAGAGAGAGAGAGAGAGAGAGAGAGAGAGAGAGAGAGAGAGAGAGAATTTAAAAGTTACAAAAGGTCGATTTTGAGCTCTGCACCTGTTGATTTCAACACCTTTAACTAACACACACACACACACACACCACACACACACACACACACACACACACACTGATCAGGGAAACTTCTGGCAGTATTGATTGCCCTTTAATTTTTTATAAGTTTTTCAAATGTCATCTTTCGAAGTTTGTCTTGTGTTGATTCTAAATGAACAATCATTTCCATCATCTCCTTCCTAGCAAGTTATAAGATCTGACTTTGATATCGAAATTTGCCATTTAATAATTGTCTCTCCTTAATGGGTTCATCTACAGTTTTTTTTGTTGGATTCCGTCTCATTGTGGATTATATTACGACGAAATATTGACATCTTGGCACACAAAAAATCAACATACAACATTTTAATTTGAGATACAGAAAGAAAATAGGTATTTGATAAGATAAGAAGATTTGACTCTATTGTGAAAATATTAGAAAATAATGCATACTGTGCAACACAGATTGTTTCCTTGGCTTGAAAATAAAATATGTGGGAATATTATAACTTGACCATATATTAACATGTTACTTGTTAAAACATTATACACTAACTCTGAAAACATCTTTGCTGCCGGTAATATTCACTAGACCATTAATCATAAGACTTTTTTTCAAATCGTTGCTACACAGCCCAGTTGGCTCGTTTTAATAACTTTGGACATTTCACACATTCTAACTGTTGTTGTTGTTGTTATTTTTGGAGGTGGTTTCTTGGAGGGGGTGTGTGGTTTTGTTTTGTCATTGCTACCTTTTTTTTTTTTAGCAATGTGGCTGTTTTACTTGAAACTTTTGTTTTCAATATTCATTGTTCACAAGGTTTTATTAGATGCACTTTCCATACTATGTATTGTGGTCCGGTGATGCAAATTGCCTTTTTCCAATCACCGTTTTGAATAAGATCAGGATCCCTCATCCTCTTTGACCACTTCCCCTCCACAACCCTACTTTTGCCATCTAATATTATAGATTGTGAACAGATGTTAAAGAACATTGAACACACTGCACTAAAAGTCAAGTCAAGTCAAGTCAAAACACTTTAATCATCCCATGAAGGGCAATTACAATACTGACAGACACATTGATACGTATAATTATCTCGAAAGACACAAGAAAGCTACATTTCATATTAGTATGAACATTCCAAGATTACCTCAAATAAAAGCATCACCCACACACACGCACGCACGCACGCACGCACGCACGCACGCACACACACACACACACACACACACACACACACACACACACACACACACACACACACACACACACACACACACACGCGCGCGCGCGCACAATGACAATCAGGGAGGTATATCGGATAATGCAAAACTGTGTGGTCACTGCTGTTGTGAATTTAGAATTCGAATGACGAATGAACAAAAGAATGTCTTCTTCTGTTTGATTTACTGTTGGAACACCAAAACGGCGTCCCGAAGGCAACAAATGACATTCCGAAGACAGCATGGGAAGGATCAGCCAAGATGACAGTCGCTTTGCGCACAAGCTGCTGATTGCAGAACGACCTGAGATCTCTTTGTTCTTCTCCAATTATTTCTGAGAGATTCTAGCAATTCTCTAAAGACTATTCTTGTTTTTAACACTAAGATTATTGTACCAACAGATTAAAGCAAAATTTAGAACACTCTCTATGTAGGACTTATAGAACAAAGACTTCTTGTAAACCAAAAATGAGTTAAGTCAAAGGTTGACAAAGAATGTTAGTGTACACAAATATTTTACAAAAATTAATGGAAATTTGCTCTGTCTCTGTCTGTCTCTCTCTGGGTCTGTCTATATTTATTTATTTATTTATACTTTTATAGCACTCACAAGCTAACAGCTGGTATATTGTACTCAGTAGCAACTAATAGCGCAGGATTTTATTTTGGAATAAGTACGCTAACAACATCAGAACGGCAGCAGCTCTTTCCAAGTTCATTCTCACTTTTTTCTCTTTTTTTTTTATAAGTCAACGTTGAAAACTGTATGGCTTTGCCTCGTTCACACTTACATGATCCAAACTTGTCAATTCTTTAGTCTCTCCTTTTAGTCTACCATGTCAGAAACAAACAATGTTTTCCCTATTCATCTTGTTTCTCTCCTGCTTCGATTTTCTACCAAAATCGAAAACTTGTTTCTGCTGTTTGCGGAAATGTATCAGGCAGACTACAAGAGCAGATTTGAATCTGCAGATAAGGAGTTTGGCTGGCTGCCTTGTCAAAACATCATTTTATTTGTAGTCTAAAGATTCTACAATGGGCATGGAAGCTGGTGACAACTTTCCCAACTGCATCAGCACTCTCTATTTCGTTCACCTAGAGATTTATTTCTACAAAGTACGCCTTTTCGTGTGTTATATGTGGATTTATTTTCAGTTGCAAACAGTAAAATGTAAATCTTGGTCATGAAGAGAAATATTAAGGCTACCGAGTGGTTGAAGAAGATTAAAGACACGACGACTCGCATCTTTTGAATGCTGTGGTCACTTGCAAAATAGATAGGGATAAAACCAGCTGAGATGGCAAGAACGGTAAAGACACAGACGCTGATGAACCTACTCTCATTGAATTTGTGGGGCAAGTTGCGAGACTTGTAAGCCAGACATCCACAGGCAGTAATCAGAGTCCCATAGTAGACCAGTTTGAGCACCAAGCCACTTGCAGGCATGTTACACGTAATTTCAACATAAGCCCTTTGTGTTTTCCGGTCCCGCTTTTCGCACCACTTGAATGTGGAGTCTGTCATTGGTCCTATTTGTGTGGTCGCCTTGAACAAAAACAAAACACAACAGCATGTTCTAAGATACGTATTGTGAATCACATAAAAGCATAAGCAGTTTCTCAAAACGACATCAAAAACTTTAAAAACTAAATCAACACAAGTTAAAGAGCAAAGTTAGATTCTCAATCAGACATGACTCTTACTCAACATGAAAAAAGCTTTCATTCTTCATTACATTTTGAAGCACAGTTGTCACACTTTGAGCTAGGTTATCTCTGTCTCATTATTTAAGGGTACAACCAGCGTGAATAAACTCTGTGCGGAAAATAGAGTTGAATTATGTGTGGAAGGGTTGTTTTTTTTAGTGATATTTATATGACATTTAAATATCAAAAGAATACTTTTCTACAGATTTTTTGGGTCATTCAAAGTTTATAACTAAGCTTTCAGCTACGAGAATCGAGTGAAAGCAAACACACTCTTTGGCTAGGATTTGGTCAGGTAATTAAGTGTTTCTAAACAAGCTGTGTAATAATAAGGTATGTTGCTTCATTTTCCGTCTTCCATAAAGGGTAGACGAAATCATACTAAGTGGCAGAATTGTTGGCCTTTGACAGAGATTGTTGAATTTGTTGCTGAGTAACACAGTAGAGCAGAGGATGCTTTGAGTGCATTATCAAGAGGAAGGACTTTCCACAAAGAAAAGGAACTTCTCCAGTATTAAAGATGTTCCTTAAGAATCAGCGCTTTTTCAGAATTGGTTTTCTATACAACTGTACACAATCCAATTTTCTGGTGAGATTATTTACCCAGTCCTGAAAGATTCCCTCCCTTCATGAAAAGTTACTCCTCACCTGTGCAGCATTTTTCCATTGCTTGGTGAACTAAATGCAGATTAATGACTGACACCCCCTTCATCTCCCTGTCTGGTAAAACAGTACTATCTGTACTATGGGTCTGCCATTGTTTGGTGAAGTAAATGCAGATTAATGACTGACACCCCCCACCCCCCCTTCCCATCTCCACGTCCGGTAAATGAGAATTATCTGTACTATGGTTCTGTCTCTGCCGTGACGTTTACGTGGAGATCTAAAAATAGAACCAGTAAAATAATTCTAAAATAGAACCAGTACATGTCCTCAGTGTCACATCAATAAGTTTGTTCAGATGGATGGATAGAATAAAGTTCAATGAGAGGGTCACACACACACACACACACACACACACACTTATACACACACATATAAACACACTCGCTAACACACACACGCGCGCACACACACACACACACAGAGTAACTTTGATACTGACATAACTTACTGTCCATTTAGCAGCAAAGCCATGCAGATAATGTTTAGGAGAGAAAAAAATATCCTCACATATTGCAGACATATAGTTTATGTGAAAACGCTTTACTATACTAAACTCCCTTAATCATTAACAGTGCCAACTATTCATAACAGCATACGCTCTCTCTCTCTCTCTCTCTCTCTCTCTCTCTCTCTCTCTCTCTCTCTCTCTCTCTCTCTCTTTTCTCTCTCTTCTCTTTCTTTCTTTCTCTCTTTCTTTCTCTCAGATGAGACCTTAAACCGAGGTCCCGTCTTGCGCACACATTAAAACCTGTTCCCCTTTTCGAAGTAGGCCATTGTGTGCCGATGGAAATGGATGACATCTACAAAACTGCATCCACACGGGCACTGGATATAAAAGAGCGAATGAGTGCTTACTCCATTATCCTCAAAATCAGCGAATAAAGGATAAAAGAATAAAGCTCCCTCTCACATCACTCTCTCTCTCACACACACACATGCGTGCGCGCGCGCGCGCGCACACACACACTTTAATAACAGTTTAGTGTGTGGAGGGGGGATATGTTTTAATTGATGTTTGAAAAGAGTTGTGTGCGACTGAGCTGAAATGGTATTTCCTATTACCATTTCTTTGCAGGCTGTTCTGACTATCCGGACAGGAATTTTTACCATTAATTGAAGCAGATTTGTAGAAATTAATTTCTAAACTAAAACTGTTATACTAAAACAACACCATCCCACTTGTGTGTGTGTGCGTGTTTGTGTGTGTGTGTGTGTGTGTGTGTGTGTGTGTGTGTGTGTGTGTGTGTGTGTGTGTGTGTGTGTGTGTGAGGGGGTGGACCAATGTAATTACACTTTGGGTTTGCAAATTTTAGAAAAGTTTACGTAAACCATAACTGTAGGCAGCAACACTGTTCCAATGTGCAATAAATATACGTGTAATAATCTGAAACACTAAAAAGCATCCATATGAAGCAAAGAACATAACGTTTTAGACATACTGTTGTCATTATAGCACATTTGCATAGAAGTACAAGAAGTACATCTTTCAGTCACTACCAAACTACTAGCAACAGGCAATCACCTTGGTTAGTTTTTCTTCTTTGTTAAATTCGCTTTAGTATCTTTGTATTTATTAACAAAACATACAATTCTCAATTTGAGTACATCTCAGAAGTGCTTATAGAAATATTTACCATGTTGCAAATGATTAAACTGGCTCACAAAATCAGTTGTAGCCCCTCTTACTGGTAATTACAGATTCAGCTCTAATATCAGGAAGATGATAGTTGAACAAAATGTATATATCCAACATCTTAGTATAAACTGTACACCGTGTCTCCCTCTTCTGGTAGTCCTGGGCCGTCAATAACTCTGACTGATAATGTGCAGCTTTGCCATCTGCATTGCCCAAGGGCAACTGAAGACACAAGGCCATGTTTAGAGCATGTAGGCTACACTTGGCTGGTCGGCAATCACTCATATAATAACATCTCACAAATGCAAGAGAGCTTCAGGGGTAACATCAATATCTATAATAATTGAAAACATCATTCAATATTGTATTTTCCATCCCCAGTCATGTGATTCTGTGAGTTTACATGCAACCATTCTTGGACCTGGAAATAGGTCCTCATAGAATGAATCTTTGCAGCTGAGGATGTTGGGGGCAGTTTGTTTGGGTGTAATGACACAACAGAAGTAGCTAGTTTCTGCAAGTATCGCACATGTCAGAATTTGTCCAGGAAAGCACTGTTCTTGCCACCATACAAGATTAAGGTAGTCTTTTCTCCAGCAGCCATCACTAGCTCTTTGCTGATGTTGGGTGACATGTACAAGCTTGCTTGCTCTTGAAATAATGCATATTCGAACATTTTTTCACAGGCAGGATGTATTGTGCTGAAAACAGACTGCTTGTGGTGTACAAGCCCCCACTGGCATGTACAAACAGTATGCTTTCGCAAATTCTTGTCTGGTTACTCTGAGATCCTAGACTTTGAGTGCTGAAGCTGATTTGGTATTGACAAATTTGAAAAATACTTGATGATGGTTTTCAGTGATATGAAGAAGCAGGATGAGTAGGTTCGTGTCTTCACCAATTAAGACAGTGTCTGTTTCCCTGGTTTTCTCAAATGTTGTCCGTACAATGAGGCAGTCAGCATGACCATGAGCATACAGAGTGTTGAATCCAGACTTGGTCATTCCTTCACCAAGCAGTTGAATGAAGCGCTGCTTGATGGCTGGATTTGCTAAAAATAAAAACCCTCAATGGACTATGAGCTCCATGTTACCAGCAACAGTAATGACAGGCCCAGTGACCGCACCATTTTTTCTCAAATGACCTACATTTTTGATTGATGTTCCACTGCAATCGCCATCAATACAACTATACTCCTGTTGTAGTTGTGATTGATGAAGTTTATATACATCTGCGCATTTTCCACAAGGCCAGATACGTCAATGCAAAAGGAAACCGCCACTGATGACAAAAGCAGCATGATCTGGAAGTTGAACACCCAGCTGCTTTGTGGTTGACCACATATAACTGGAAAATACTTTTTTGTTTGCTTGCCTGGCTTGTAATACAGTGGAGTCAAACAAGGAGCTGGCACATTACTCACATTAACTAGAAACAGGGAGCTAAATAGTGTATGCCCTTGCACAACACGCCCAATCTTTACAGGTGTGATGATAGTGTTGCACCTGGTGAACTAGATGATGGCTTGCCCAATTGCTGATACTTTTTTAATCTGTCACCCTCAGTGAAGACTACTTTGAATTAATTTCTCCTCTCTCTCTCTCTCTCTCTCTCTCTCTCTCTCTCTCTCTCTCTCTCTCTCTCTCTCTCTCTCTCCACACACACACACACACACACACATCCTGATTATCAAACATCAACAAGCCTATAATACCTATAAAACTTTCTTACAATTTAGCAAAACAAACCTACTGTATACTACAACACACACCTTTTTTTGTTTACATGGGTGCCCTGTCGTCTGCAACTCATTATCACATGACTAAGAAAAAAGTGAAGAGCCACCCACCAGCCCCAGCCTGCTACATCCCGTTGTGACCACACGCCCTTCTGACCATGTGTCACTATAACCACCCACGTGCCATTTTGACCACAAGCCGTTATGATCACATGCTGTTGCGATCATGATTTTCAGCATATAACCACATAAAGATAGGCCTATTGTAATACTGATCGTACCCCCGTGTGTGTGTGTGTGTGTGTGTGTGTGTGTGTGTGTGTGTGTGTGTGTGTGTGTGTGTGTGTGTTTGTCTTTTCTTTATTATTTCTAGTTTTGACTGTGTATATGGTGGTATTTTCTATGGTTTATTAGTGTGGATGCTTATTGCTCTATAGTTTACAATAAGACTATGTTATTTACATAAAGTGTTCACACATAATCTCTCTCTGTCTGTCTGTCTGTCTGTCACTCTCTCTCTATCTTTCCACAATTTATGACCAATCAGCACTAGATACATCAACAGACGGGATAGTCTAGTGGTTAGAACATTGCGCTCGCAATCTGACGACCCGGGTTCGATTCCCGTTTAAGGGGATATTTTCCCCTGGAGTTAACATCAGTGCAGACTCCACTCTCCCCAAAAGTCCTTCGGATGAGACTATAAATCGAGGCCCCGTGTGCGAACGCACGTAGAACATCTTGCGCACACGTTAAATCCTGTTCCGCTTTTCGTAAGAGTAGGCCATTGTGTGCCGGTAGGAACAGATGGCAAAATTCACAAAACTGCATACACACGGGGACTGGATGTAAAAAAGCACATGAGTGCTTATTCCATTATCCTCGATATAAAAGAATTAAAAACACACCCCAAAAACCAGAAGATATGAACAGACATTTTTGTACATTTGCAGAAAAAATGATAGATACTGGTCATGGCGCCATTAAATGAAGAATGATTTACTTCCACTGAAAAAAATTGTGATTCAAGCTGAGTACAGTCCAGCCTTCACTTAAAACTTTCTCAGTGTCAATGAGGTTAAACAGACCACGTATACTGAAACCATCCAACTCCCCTGGTATGGATGGCTGATATTGGCTCTCATAATTGCTGGACATTTTACGTATATATAAAACTTCAGTATGCTATATGTTCTTGTTCCCAAATGTTTAACGATGCTGAAGTTATTCCAGTCTTTACATCCGATTATTCTTATGACCCTTCTAGCCACAGGCCTACAGACAGTCTAACTATTTTGTAAAATCACCAGAAAAGCATCTCCAGCACAATCTTCTATCTCACTTCCTATTATACAACTTGTTCCACCCGAATCAAAGAGATTTTAAAGAAAATCATCCATGGGATACTACTCTAAGACATCGTTTAGAAGAACGGTGCTGAATTAAAACACACACACACACATACACACAAACACACACAAGAAACTAATGCAATTTTAACAGGAATAGTTTTGTAGACTGTACCAAAGCTGTTGATATCATTGATCACAATTTTCTTGTAAGGAAACTTACCATTTATGGTTTTGACCCCAAAATGATCCCATTTCTAGCCTCATTCCTAATAGAACTAAAGCAGTTTTTCAAGACTCACTAGTATCTCCTTTAATTCCAATAAGATATGGTGTTTTGCAAGCATCTGTTCTAGGTCTGATCTTATCTTCAGTGTATATTAATGATCTTCCATTGTGTAGTTCCTCATGCTGTGAACTTTTTTGTGATTATACAACTTTATACAATGCAGCCGAAGATGTGAAATAAACAAAATAATAATGATGTTTTGTGCTTTCCATGAAAATTGGTAATGGTCAAAGCGCATAACATGGATATAATCATAAAAACTGCAGCTTAAGAGTTGCTTTTACATTCACTGTTTTGGCAATACGCCTTCCATCACACAGTATTCATGTACAACAAAGACAATGAGACATTTCCAATATTACAGGGGATGGGATAGCCTAGTGGTTAGAAGATTGCGCTCGCAATCTGACGACCTGGGTTCGAATCCCGTTGAAGGGGAATTTTTCCCTGGAGTTATCATCAGTTCAGACTCCATTGTCCCCAAAAATCCTTCGAATGAGACTATAAACCGAGGTCCCGTGTTCCAACCAACGCAGACCATTTTGCGCACATGTTAAATCCTGTTCCCCTTTTCGAAAGAGTAGCCATTGCGTGCCGGTGGGAACATATTACAACATTTACAAAACACATACACACGGCGATGGATGTAAAAAAAAGGCACCTAAATGCTTATTTCATTATCCTCGATAAAAAAGAATAAAGAATGAACACCATCACCCTCTTCTACACCATCATTATTCACATATCCTCAGTTCACTCTTTAACAACTTACAATTACAGTCATGAATGCGAATAACGTAACTGAGTAGATCAAACAGATACATACATATCAGGATGGACATTGCATTCACCAAGAAACTCTCAGCTCCCCATTTCCCACCTTCTGGGGTCACAGACTATTTGCTATCATTCAATTTCTCATGTATGTATGTATGTATGTATGTATGATTATATTCGTGCACGTGTGCGTACACACGAGGGCACTTCCCAGTAAACTGAGATCACCTTTGAATGACCTATAAATGTGTTTAAAGTAAAAAAGCAAGTTACATTACTAAAGTCGTCAGAGTGTGATTATTTCTCTGCCATAATTATTACGTCAATCTGCTTTGATCCCTCCTCCTATTCTGATACATTTTGGTAAGGTACTGTCAGACAATAAATGAAAAAAATGACAAATAAAATTATGTTACCAACTAAAGATTGCGGCAGCTACATCAAGGAAAAGTGGCACTTGGCAAGGATGTATGGGATATACTTGCTAAACGTAGAGCACTTGGACAACCTACTGCTCCTTCGAAAGCAACAGTGTTTAGATGGATAAAGCATTTCATATAAGCGATCACTTAAGCACTGAAGATAACACATGAAAAATACGAAAATCCGACATGTAATGAGAAGTTGGTTGCTTTAGTGACGGTGATGGTAGAATAATACCATAAAGTTAGCCTGGACTAAACTGTTGACTGACTTGGCAGTCATTCAGTGACTGTGTCTAAGATACCCTGGGTACATTTGATGGGTCTGCATATTTTGACTTCTGAAAATAAGGGGGAGAGGGTGCGTTTCTGCAAACGTATGCTAAACATTCACAAGAATGGTGATCCTAAGAGGCTGGATGATGTTCATGTTGTTTCTGAACCTTCGAACTTATTATTTAATAAATTGCTCCAGACGGGAATATTTTAAAACAATGGAAACATGCACATGTTACTCCCATACATAAAAAAGGCCCAAAAGAATCATGTGGTCACTACCAAACTATTTCATTACTCTTCTGTCTTGGGAAATACTCGAAAGATGTGTTCACAAGCATGTATCATCCTTCTTTAAAAACAACAACATTAATACCCTTACACCTAACCAGTCTGGATTTATGCAGTGAGATTCTACAGTTAACCAGCTTTTAAGTATCTATAACAATGTGTGTGAAGCTTTTGATGCAAGCATAACAACTCAAGCTGCATATTTTGACATATCTAAAGCCTTTGAGCGAGTATAACACCAACGTCTTCTGGCTAAACTCGAATCTGTTGGAAGTATAGGAAACTTGTTAAAATGGTTTGAAGACTATTTTGTCAGATCGCACACAGACTGTAGTTATCAATGGAGAAATGTCTTGTACAAAAACAGTACATGCTGGTGTTTTGCAGTGCTCTGTGCTTGGACCCCTTCTGTTTCTCTTTATATTAGTGGTATTGTAATTTACATTGTTTCAGATATTTAGCTTTTCGCTGTCGACACAAGTATGTCCCTATCTCTTAGAAACCATCAACTGAGAGGTGGCATTTTGAATTCAGGTCTCGAAAAAGTACATGAATGGGCACAGCTTTGAACAGTTAAATTAAATAAAGAAAAGACTGAACTGGTGAATTTCGCTCGGGATCACATCCCATTACCAGTCTTAACATCTGGGCACACTCCTTTACAAGATGTTGCTCAACATAAACACGTAGGTATTACTACTCAAAACAACTGTAAATGGAATCATATTGCAAGTAAGTGCAACCTACTTATTTCTTGTTTAAGATGTTTAAGTACAGGCTGAACAGAAAAACATCAAACACCATGTATAGATAATTTATTTTACCAACATTTGATTACGGTGGTATAATTTGGGATAGTTGTACCAAGAAATTATCTGATGCTTTGGAAGATCTCCATTTAGAAGCTTTGCGAATCATTACTGGAGCCGTCCGTGGCACAAGTCATTTGAAACTTTATCAGGAATCAGGGTTTTATTCTTTAAAAGAAGAAAAGAAATAGGCATTAATTGGTGTTTTACAATAAAATGATCCAGGGCATGCGCCAAATTATATAATGAACTTACTCCCTCCATTTGTTTCTTCCCAAAATCCGTACCACAAATGTATACCCCTTAACAGATTAGTACCTCCATGTAGAACTGAAACATATAATGCTTCCTTTTTTCCATCTACCACCAAATTATGAAATGAATTGCGTGTGAAGGCTAGTACTTCTATTAGCCAATTTAAACATGTTCTGTCTGATGAGGATAACCCATTCCGAACTATTTTCATTAAGGAAACAGAAAGCAGCAAATCATTCACTGCAGACTGCGACTCGAAATGAGTAACCTCAACAATTTGTAACTTGGACGAATTATAACCATACGGCCCAGCATCTTAACAAGATATATATAAATATTTCTTTTAATTACAATACCTCAGAAACGTCAAGATTATCATCTTCAACTTCACCTATCCTGTAGTCTTCTATATCATGGGGACACAACTGAAGGTTTTGCAACCAGCTTCCTTCACTCCATGCGGTCCTCTGCTTTCCGTGGCAAATTGTTCCACTCAAGGCCAATACACTCTCTGATGTTGTCTTCCCATCATTTTCTCTGCCTGCCTCTTCGTCTCCCTCCTTGTACTGTTCCCTGTAGAACAGTCTTGGCCAGTCCAGATGCTTATTTGGCGTGCCCGAACCACTTCAGCTTCTATTTTTACTGGTCAGGAGCTCTTCATATGGTCCGAAAGCGTTTTTAATTCATTAGTGATGTGATCTCTGTATGAGGTACCAAGGATTTTGCGGAAGCATTTCATCTCCGTTGCTTATATCTTTCTTTTAATGTCTGATGTTATGGTTCACATTTCACATGCGTACAAAAATATGGACATGACCGGGGAACGCATCAGTCTGATTTTGAAGCTGATGGCGATGTTCTTGTCGTTCCAGAGGAGTTTCAGTTTGGTCATTGCAGCTGTAGTCTAGGCTATCCTGGAAAGAATTTCAGGTTTTGGTCCCTCGTCCGATACTATAGCTCCCAGATATTTAAAGGTATGGGCGGTCTCAATTTTCTTTCCGTCTATAATAATATTCTTACGAACATCTAGATTCAACCAATTCACCGTTGGCCGTCGCTCTTTCTCAAATTCTGTTCCATCAATCTGGAATGATCTCCCTCTCTCCCTTCGCCCAAACCATCCTTTTAACACTTTAAAATTCAACCTCAAGACATACTTATTTCAAACCTAGGGATTTTCCCTTTTTGTTTCATCTCATATCTGCCCGTGCCTTCAACAGCCCAAACCCCCATCATCCCGCCAAGTGTTTAACTTTATCTCTGTGTGTGCGTAAGTGTGTGTGTGTGTGTGTGTGTGTGTGTGTGTGTGTGTGTGTGTGTGTGTGTGTGTGTGTGTGCAGAAGCAGCGGCAGTAGAAGCAGTAGTAGTAGTAGCAGCAGCAGCAGCAGCAGTAGTAGTAGTAGTAGTAGTAGCAGTAGTAGTAGCAGTAGTAGTAGTAGTAGCAGTAGTAGTAGCAGTAGTAGTAGTAGTAGTCGTCTTCAATTTTACGTCCTTCCATATAAAGTGATACCTGACAGGGGTGGGGAGAGAGGATATGTATGAAAAAGATTTTTTTAAATAAAGTAATAAACAAAATAATTCAAATTTAGAAATAAAATAGTAATAGGCCAGGTGATCTAGAAAATGGTGGAACACATGGAAAATTACTCAAATCACAAAGCATAAATTTTAATAACTCATCCCCATTCATAGCTGCTGCATGAAACTGCTGGATTTCACTTGACATGTCGTCTGTTCCACCCACCTCCTTCCCTTCTCCTTTACTGACATGCAGCGAGTGGCATTTGGCCGATTGGTTACACCCTCACCTCCCCCCCCCCCACCAGAAAACTCAATTATCAGCGTCACTCACTTCATCAATGTCAGAAATTTCAGTCTGAAGCATTTCAATAACTTCAGCAAGATTGAAACGTTGTTTTCGTTGTCTTTTATGTGCGCTTTTTTTTTGCTGCCTCATCTTCTGTGATGTCTCCGTCCAGCTGTTCCCACGCCGCTCAATTCAGTCTCCCCGCCACATCCATACCCAGATTTGTTATGTGTCATCCTCAGGGTCGGAAGTCCACAGGGAGCCCATCAATATCAGGCCGCCGTAGGGCCACCAGCCAAAGAGGCCCTGCACTGCTGCTGGGTCACTTTGGTGATGTTCAGTGGTGCCTGTACTGAGCTAACATACGCAGGACACCACCTACTAAGCCCCCTACTAACGACAGTTTTAGCTCAGTCGCGTAGCCAGACTTAATGAGTTGCCCACCCCAGGAGGCAACCACCAAAACGTCCCTCCAATGACTGTCCCCCGTGAACCTCCAACCCCAAAGGTTTTGGCACAAACTCACCAAAGGCACAGAAATGTATGGGGAAACCAAATCTGAGGTCCCCATGAGACCAGAGCAACTGGGATTACCATTCAGAGGCAACTTCCTTTTATCATGATGATAAATGATAATGAGAATGACGTAAAAATGCTGTTGATGAAGAACATATGCTTTGAGATTACTTGACAGGGTTGTGCTCTACGCTTACTATCATAATATATCCTGGCGTCAACCAGGCTCGAGAGATACAGACACCCGCAGTGTTGTTCAGGTGATTTGAGCAACTCTCTTAAACTGGCATCAAGTGGATGAAGCTCGACTGTGTTCCCAGTGTTCGAACTGAGCCTACAGCACATTCACTCTGGGTAGGAGCCGGCAGGATTCCGAAAAATCCCTTTGACTCATGGGATTTGAACCCACAACCTCCCAGTCCAAGGTGCTAACCACTCCGCCATGGTAGCTGGCCATTTTTGTGCCTTTTTGTTGTGAAGTTGAAGCTTCATATGCCATTTTTGACACATTAAGTAATGAGATGGGAATGGAATAGCTCAGTGGTCGGAGCACTGGCTTTCCCCCAGCCAAGTTAAGCAGCGTAGAGCATGGTTACCAGTTGGATGGGTGACCGTTTGGGCACCTTGGCTTCAGTACACTCCCCCAACTGTAAATTGGTACCTACCTCTTCAGGGTCAGGGAAAGTAAAGAAGCGAGGGAGAGGAGATGAGGGCTGCTCTCAATATGCTGGCCCCTAGAGAAGTGAGGCCTCTGACGCCTCGCTCCCCTACGACCTTATAGGTTATGGGACACCTTTACCGTAAATAATGAGATGCAGAGGGTCAGGTCACAACCTGGCCTAACAGTAAACCACAAAACATAAAGATATGTTCTGACTGATTGCTTTTTACAGAGAAGTAGACCAGCAATGCTATTATTAGCTTGTAACGTCATTATTGTGCTAGTTCCTGACTTGAAAACTAAATCTCAGATTCCTGGTTGGGAATGCTAAGCCGTTGTGTGACGAACATTCCCTATACGGAATGTCTGGATGGAGAGAGTTAATATAGCAATTACAAACAATCCATACAACCCAGTAGCAGCTCACCAGGATTCCAAAACCAGGTCTGCACTGTCAATCATTTTTTCTCTAAACCTTTCCCTTCATGCCAGAAGATGTAGGCTCCCTTTTATACAAGGGTATGCATCTTGCATGGATGGCTTGGAAGGACATCCCTGACTGTCGGATGGGGAACAGGTTCTGCTGTCAGAATACTGTACAGAATTGGCCACCAGACTTCTGTTGTCCAGCTCAGGACGATCAATTCACCTGTGGACTGTTCTTGGAATACTTTTTTGAGAAGTTGCAGAATCATACAGAAAGGGGGAAATGTATAGAACTCAGTGAATTTACATGAAACTGAAAAGGCATCCGCTGCACAGTCTTCTTGGTCACACCTGTAACTGATATAGCATGCAAACTGCTGGTTTAATAATAATAATAATAATAGTAATAATAATGTATGGAATTTATATAGCGCTGAATCTTGTAAAGTAAACAAATCAAAGCGCTTGCATTCAAATCATTCATACGCATGCAACCATCCATAAATATCAAGATAAACAAATATCAAATTTATATACACAACACACTTAGGTGGGGGTGGTGGAGGTGAAGGAAGCTATTGACAAGTAGGAACAGACAACAGGGGAAGATCTCAAGTAGAGTATAAGTGCGTTTTGAGGCTAGATTTGAAAGAATCAAAAGAAGGCTTTTGGCGAAGTGGAAGAGGGAGGTCGTTCCATGTAGAGGGACCGGAAACAGAGAAAGAGCGACGGCCAACAGTGGTTTGTTTAAATCTGGGTGTTCGAAAGCACAACGTATCTACAGCTGAACGAAGGGAACGGGACGGAGTGTACAGGTGAAGACAGTTACAGAGATAAGAAGGTGCAGATTTGTGAAGACATTTGAAACAAAGGGTATTAATCTTATACTTTATTCTTTGAGACAGGCAGCCAGTGAAGAGATCGCAAAAGAGGAGTGATGTGTTCAGATTTTTTCTTTCTGTGGACCAGTCGAGCTGCAGAGTTTTGTATGCGTTGAAGGGAGTGGATGGATGATGCCGGCAAACCAGCCAAGAGAGAATTACAGTAGTCCAGTCGAGAAAGAATGAGAGACGTGACAAGTTTGGATGTTGCTTCAGTAGACAGATACTTGCGAATTGCACTTATGCGCCGTAATTGATAGTAGCAAGACTGGCAGGTCTGGGTGATGAATTTTTTTCATAGAGTGTGTTGTCAAGAACCGCACCTAGATATTTCACAGAACTGGACAGAGGAACCGACGTATTGCTGAATTCCACTGAAGTCGTTGTGATGGAGGAAAGTTTATGTTTGGTCCCCATGAGCATGGCTTCCGTTTTATCAGCATTTAGCTGTAACTTATTTTGATTCATCCAGTTTTGAATGTCTAGAAGGCAGTGGGCCATATTTGTCAGGAGGGAAGGCAGATTTTCAAGGGTATTGCTACATTGAAGCTGAGTGTCATCGGCATAGAAATGATGATCAATATGATGATGGTTTATTATGTGTGAGAGTGGAGCAGTGTAGAGAGTGAAGAGAACAGGACCCAGAACTGATCCCTGTGGGACTCCATATTCCAGTTTGACAGGTTTTGATTGAATTTTGCTGACAATAACTTTCTGGTATTGGTTTGTGAGGTATGAACTAAACCAGGTGAGGGCAGTGCCATTAATACCAAACATATCCTGGAGGCGAGAAAGAAGAATTGAGTGATCTATAGTGTCAAAGGTAGCAGATAGGTCGAGAAGAGTGAGGAGGGAGATTTTCCCTGCATCAGCAGCGAGTAGAAGTGTATCTAAAGTGTGGACTAGGGTGGTATTGGTGCTGTGGTTGGCGCGATAGGCAGATTGAAAAGGGGGAAGGAGATTATTGGAATGAAGGTGGTTGTTGAGTTGTTTTAGAACAACTTTTTCAAGTACTTTGGAGATGAAAGGTAAGTTAGAGACAGGTCTGTAATTTTTTAAATGTTGGGATCAAGGTCATGCTTTTTTAGTAGAGGTGTGACTATTGCGGTTTTGAGAGCTGATGGAAAATTTCCTGACAGAAGAGATGAGTTTACTATTTCGGTGACAGAGGGTACAAGTTGTGGAAGGCATTGTGAGAAGACAGGAGCAGGTATGGGATCAAGATCGCATGATTTAATCGTCATTTCTTTCAGAATTGTTGTGATTTCGCTTTCGCTTGTGGGATGAAAGAAAAAGAGAGGAGTGCCAGTGAATTGGGGATCAGGAGGAACAGGCTGGAAATGAGTCTGATCCAGTCTGGAGCGAATGTTGCAAACCTAACTGGCATCTGATGTAACAGTCACTTCAGGCTCTGGATCACAGAGTTGGAAGCACTGTCAATATTCTCAATCCCCCATAGAAGTTCCTTTTTTGCTGGGGAAGAAAGGCTCATGCTGCCATCAAACTTTTCCTTTTACTTAAGTGCAAGTTTTTTTTCATCTTCTAAGTGACGAAAGTACATTGGTCCATATCTTACAGCTGTAAAACTGGTGGCCATCATTCTTAATACCTTAGCAACTTCTCTGATTGGTATTTGTTCCTTCTTCAGCAGCTGTAAGCTACCTAGTTTTAATCTTTCTTTCCGATCTTTGATCAGAACAACAGACATATTCTTTGATTCAATAACACCAAGATATCGAATAGTCTGGGACAGACTGAGCACAGATTTCTCTGGGTGTTCTATAAACCCTAATGAGCAAAACAGTATAATAGTCTCCATAACATTACATAGGCAGTCTGCCTCATTTCTTCCTGTCAACAAATACTCATCAAGATAGGAGGATTAAACATGATCTTTCTCCCTCAACCAGGCAAAAACAAGTTTCAACATTTTTATGAATTTTCTTGGTACCATAGCTATACCATTTCGTCATCATCATCATCATCATCAGACCCGTGACCTTGGCGGTCGTGGGGGAGACACGAAAGACGATGCCGTGGTAAGCCTCCTCCATCCATCTAGGTCCTCGGCTCTGCGCAGTAGTGCCGAGTCATTCATCCTGGTCCATTCTCTGATGTTGTCCATCCATGACTTGTTCTGTCTTCCCCTCTTTCTGCCACCCTCGAGTGTTCCCTGCAGTACTGTTTTTGGCAGAGTGTTGTGGCGGGTGACGTGGCCGAACCATGTCAGCTTTTTCTTCTTGACGATGGTGAGAAGGGGTTCCTGTGGACCTGCCAGCCGTGTTATTTGACTCTTGACAAATTCATTGGTCTTTCGTTCTCTCCAGGATATGCCCAGTAGTTTTCTATGGCATTTTGTTTCAAATGACTGGATTCGCTTGGCTGTTTCAGCAGTCAATGTCCAGGTTTCACTCCAGTACAGCAGGATAGTCTGAATTAGGGCTTTGTAGAGCTTTAGTTTGATTGGGAAACTGATCTCTTTACTTTTCCATATGGTGGTGAGTTTTGTCATGGAAGATGTTGCCATGGCTAGTCTGACTTTGATTTCTGTCGTCGATCGCCCGTCCTTTGTGAGTGTAGCGCCAAGGTATTTAAAAGCGTCTACCTCCTCCAGTACCTAGCCCACTAAACTCAGAAACAGAGGTGCGGCCTAACAGGAATACTGAGTCATTCAATTGAAATACAGCCTTTTCCAGAAGATCCTGACTTCCTCTGCACTGCCCCTCACCAATCTCATGCATTGCTTTGGCAATTGTACTTGCAGTGCGCACAACTAGAGCCTGTGTGTGTGTGCCCACGGGAGATTTCTTTGCTCTCCATACTTCCCAGTTTACTATCAGCACACACAGTTTATCACAGTTTGCGGGTCACAAATGGGTTTTTTTCAGACAAGTTCTTGAATTTTTTGTCAGATAGTTTCTTAGAAAACTGCTTGTTGTCGGTTTCTTGGAAAACTGCTTGTTCTCGAGTTTTGCAATTGACACCTACACTTTTTGGCCCTCGTCTTCATCAACATCAAGCTAATTGTCCAGTTCTTTATGTATTTTATCCTCATTATTGAAACTCACGAAAGAATGTTGTCATTGTCTGTCCATCCTCGTTATGGGAATAAGACTGGGAACTATCATTGGACAAAACGTTGCATAATGTCTGTTGCGTAGTTTCCTCCCCCCCCCCCCCCCCCACACACACTTCGTTTCCTTTTGATTGAATAGCCTTAATGGCTTAGGAAACTTAAGATAATAGCTCTGTCTTCATCTTGTGTAGCTTGGCGTCTAAATTTTGGAAGCAGTGTTCCCATTTGGCATCAAGGCTTTCCCGTTCTGATGCCAACCATCTGACTTCGACAGGTACGCCTACTTCTTTCTCTCCTTCTGACATACAGAGATGTCTTGACAATACACACACAAAGTGGCAGATTTAATCTTTTTTCTCAGCTGAAGCTAACCTTTGTCACCAACTAAGGGCTACGTAGGCAATGGTAAACTAAGTTCGCACGGCATCTGGCACTGCACGCAGCGCCCCGCCAACATGCAGAAAACCTTGATATGAAATGTTCTTATACGAAAGACATAATGGATAAAATTAAGCAATTTTATTTTATTCAATGCTTGGAACAATGCACACACACAGAAAACAAACGACCACACATTAAATATAGACCTATAAAATATCAATACATTAGGATCACTCCTTCCTGCTCACTCTGGAGGCTAACTTTGCGTCACTGATTGGGTTGGCCCACCCTCTGCTGCTGCATCTGGAGTGGTTTCTCTATAATAAATGAGAAATAGATGGGAAATAATGTTGCTGTTGTTTGGAGGTTGGAAGGTATATGAGTCTGAAAACAAACACATCGGACTCCCCCTCACCTGCAACCTTCTAACTTGCCACAGTGTTGTCTGTCAGCAAACTAGCTGGAAGTCCAGTGACTGGCATATTGAAGGTGTTACGAAAATACTTATTACAGCTCTCTTCAAACACACGCTGTTGCTTTGCTCACGTCTGAGAGATAGATAGACACACACACACTCACACAATATATATATATATATATATATATATAGAAGAAGAGAGAGAGAGAGAGAGAGAGAGAGAGAGAGAGAGAGAGAGAGAAGAGAGAGAGAGAGAGAGAGAATAGATAGATACAGACAGACAGGGACACAGAGAGGTATACAATTAGCTTGTCGCGCGCGCACGCACTCCTTACATAAAGAAAAAAAAAGAAATTAGTAAATATGAATAGACTATAGAATAGAGGTCACTCTTCCCACAGAGAGACAGACTGAGAGAGAGAGAGAGAGAAAGAGAGAGAGAGAGAGAGAGAGAGAGAGAGAGAGAGAGAGAGAGGAGAGAGAGAGAAGAGAGGAGAGAGAGAGAGAGAGAAGAACCGAGCAGAGAGAGATAGAGACAGTCAGAGAGAGAGACAGAGACAGACAGACAGAAAGAGAGACAGAGACAGAGAGGAAGACAGAAACAAAGATGGGGAGATGGAGAGGGAGACAGAGAGAGAGAGAGCAATAAAACTGTCTGCATGAATGTGAAATGTAGACATTGTTAAACACAGAAAGAATCTAGGCCATCAAAATAAGGTGTTCTTACTAGTGAAAAAGTACAAAAGACCGTCAGGTGTTCAACTGGTTCACAGAGAGATCTGCTGATATAATTTAAGAAAAGCGAGCATGTAGGTAAGGGGGTTAAGTAAGAAGGAAGGGAGGGAAACTAGGGAAGGAGATAATTATGTGAGAAGATGAAAAGGTCGACAGACATGTAGATAGCTATAAAAGATATGAAAGGGCAGATCTAAATAACCATCTCAAATAATCAAATTCTGTGTAAACTTACATCTATAGCAAGGAGCACAATGCAGAGCATGAGCTGATGACTCTTGCTGGTCAAAGGAGGTCGACGTTTGGTCTTCAGGCTGGAACGGAACAACCGGTATATCCATAGAGTCCGCAATAGTAAAGGCCCATACAGCATGGTGAAGGACAGACCTAGTAAAGAGAACCCCATCTTGCACGCAAGTGTGGTCGGTGCACTCATAAGAACCAGGTCAGTAATGTATCCACAGACGATGGCAGAAAGCATCAGGTAAGAGAGGTGTATGGAAGAGGCCTTAATCACTCGGTTATCTCGATGATAGTGGAAAAAGACGAAGACAAATAGGCATATGCATAAGAAGAGACCAATCATCACTGTTTGCCCAATTCCTGTTTTGTACGTCAACATGGTTGGGACAATGGGCAAACAAATCCGCCAGCTGATCTCGTCAGGCCATGTGAAACTTGAGCAAGCTTCACACTTTGTGCCATTGTCAACCACTATTTCATACCTATAACAGCGTACGCAATCCCAACAACATATCTTCTGTACCTTCACTCTCATTTCATGTAATCCGCATCGAACGCTGCACTGGGAATCAAGACGGGTAAAACCTGTTTCTAAAAGAAAAAAACTCCAGTCGACTTGGCTGGCTTCTACCATCTCATCCTTATCGGTGTTGTGCTCTAGAACAGTCACTGCTTCACACTCGTTTTTAGATCCCAAACGAATCTGTTTGACAGAAAAATGTATGTTGCGGTTTCCAAACCTATCAAATTTCGTCAAGCCGCCATATCCTGTAAAACTTGTTTTTTTCATTTCACGCAGAAGTCGGGCGCCAGACACACATCTTCTGAGTATGGGTCCTGTGAGGTATTGACATCGTTTCTTGAGAAGAGAAGACACAGCAGAGCCTATCAGAAAGACGGCATCCATGATGTAGCCTCTGCGTCCACTGTCAATGTCGAGTGGTAAGCTGGCGTTAACAAAAGACAGGTCATCACCACATGTCTTCTCGTGCATGGAACATTGAAAAAAGTCTTCCCAGTTGTCAGCAAACCAAGTATCAGATGTAGTGTTCTGTTCATGAGAGAGAAAATATACGTTACCTTTAGGTGAACAAAGTTTTCTGGTCACACACACACACACACACATACACACGCGCGCGCGCGCGCACGCATGCACACACACACACACACACACACACACACACACACACACACACACACACACATACACACACAGAGGGATGGTGGTCTAGAGGTAATGCACCTACCTAGAAAGCAAAAACTTCGGGTCGGAAGTGTGCGGTGGTTTGATCCTTGTTTGGGCCAGGAACTTTTCTCCCATCCATTAGACCATAAGTGGTAGTCTGGGTACCTGTCTTTTGAATGAGATGACAAACCGAGGTCCCGTTTGTTACACAATTATTTAGCGCACGTAAAAGAACCCACGGCAACAAGAGAGTTGTCCCTAGTAAAAATTATGTAGAAAAATGCCTCTCTGATAGGGAAACAAATACAGTTGCAGACAGGACATAAAATAGATAATGGGTGGCGTTGGTCTTGTGGCGACACGCTCTCCCTTGGGAGAGCAGCCCGAATTTCACGCAGAGAAATCTTATGTGACTTTAAGTGGTATACAATACAACATAACACAACACAACACAACACAACACACACATATATATCTATATATATCTATATATCTATATATATTATTATATATATTATATATATATATATATATATATATATATATATATGTGTGTGTGTGTGTGTGTGTGTGTGTGTGTGTGTGTGTGTGTGTGTGTGTGTGTGTGTGTGTATGGATGTATGTCAAGGGTCAGGATGTTTCTGCATACATATATATGCACAGGCATACATGTCACGACACAAAAGGTTATCCGGGTCTATCCTCCAACGGATAGACAGATTGCTGTCAATAGCTCTCATTCATAATTTGTCCACAGAAAATGTTGTGACAACGGCAGCAATGTCACAAAACACAACTCAGAGGCAAAACCTACAAACAAGACGTTTTATTTCACTTTCACCCAAAACCAAAATCTCTAACTAAGCAACATGCCCGGCACCAAACACCCCTCCCCCCCCCCCCCCTCCATCTTCCTTTTCTAACACCCCTAACTCCTACTAAGCTTATAAGCAAAAAACGCCCACCAACAAAAACAATAACAATGATACACTCTCACACACTCACAACATGCCCTCAGAATCTACACGATGGGGCGGGGGACTCAGCAAGGACAGCTTGAACCTGGAAGATAACACAACTTGAACGCTGGTGCAGTGCCGACCTTGACGCTGAAACCCCTGACGTCTCCAGAAAAGGCTAAAGGAGCAGCTCAGGAAGTGATGTGGCTTCACCTAATGCCATTTTCCTCTCCCATCCGGATGGACCTGCGGGAACTCAACTCATCTCGTCTCATCTGCTCCCATAACCCCCTCCACGGTTGTGACATAGCAGGGGCACTGCAGTGACCAACGTTGCACCAGTTGGCTCCATTTTGCAGTGGTTGTGGGCAAGTGCCTGGATTGTGGAGAAGCTCTTCCAGGTCCATTTAGTGATGTTGTCTGCCCATTTCTTCTTTGGCCTGCCTCACCCTCTCTTCCCCTGTACTGTTTATTGCAGTATGATCTTGGAAAGCCCATCTGATCTTGTCACATGTCCATACAATCTGAGCTTTTTCTTGACTGTGGTCAGCAGGTCTTTGTAGTGTTTTTCTTGTGTGATGGTTTGTCGACCTCTTCATTGGTAATATGGTCCATGTATGAAATGCAAAGGAGTCTTCTGAGGCATCTCATCTCCAAAGTATGGATCTTCCTTTGTAGATCTGGATTCAATGTCCAGGATTCGCATGCATACAAATATGTGGAGATGACCAATGCATGCAGTAGCTTAACCTTGGTCCTGAGAGATATTTTTTGGTCTTCCCAGATGGTCTTGAGGTTCGCCATTGCTGCTACTGTTTGTGCAGCTCTTGCGAGGATTTCAGTCTTTGAACCTTCGTCAGTAATAATAGCTCCAAGGTACTTGAAGTGATCTACAACCTCAAGTTCTTTTCCACTGACTGTGATCTTGGTAGTCATTGGCTGGGCACTGTTTGTCATGAGTTTTGTTTTCACAACACTGATCTCCACGCCATATCTGGAGGATGTTTTGCCTAGGTGGTACACTAGGCTGGCTAGTTCCTGTTCGTTTCCTGCAAGTCCGTTGATGTCATCAACAAACCCGAGGTTGGTGATTGCCCGCCCTCCAATACTGACTGTGCCAGTGTGATCTTCTAAAGCGTCAGTCAGTATGGCAATAGGAGATAGCATTGACAAACTCCCACTGAGGTATGGAACCATTCTCCAACCGTGCCTTGGACAATTACTGCGCTAGTGGCTTTTGCGTATAGCTCTTTGATGATCTGAATGATCTTTTGTCCCATGTTGTACTTCTTCACTTTTGCCTATAATGCTTCATGCCATACACGGTCGAACGCCTTTTTGCAGTCTAAGAAGATGTGGTGCAGTTTCTGTTGGTGCTTGCTGTATTTCTCACACAGAACTCACAGGTTGAATATTTGTTCTGTGGTACTTCTGTTTGGGCAGAAGCCTGCCTGTTCTTTGGTGATGATCTCTTCTGCCTGTGGCTTTAGTTTGTTCTAGAGTACTTTAACGTTGCTTTATTTGCATGACTTATGAGGCTGATTGTTTAATAGTTCTGGCATTGATGTGGATTGCCTTTCTTGGGGAGCACAATGATGAGTAACTGCAGATATTGATGCAAATTCTTGTGAGGATATCTATCACTGTCGTTTGATCAGCTCTACTGGGATGTTGTGAATGCCTGCAGCTTTCCCATTTTTCAGTGATTTGATTGCTGCATGAACTTCTTTAGGAAGGATAGGGAAGTCATCCTCTGACGAGTCCTGACTTGCAAGTAAGCTGGGGTCACCTTGTGTCTGATGGTTCTAGAGCTCTGAACAGTATTCTGTCCATCTGTTAGTGATATGTTTTTCTTCTGTGAGGCAGTTCCTGTTCTTGTCTTTGATGTTGTCGACTCTTGCCTGCTTTTGCTGTGTGAGCATTTTACAATTTGATAAGCTCTTCTGCTGTTGTTCTGAGATAAATTTTCTTCGATATCTGATCATTGTTTCTCAATCCATTCTTCTTTGGCCTTTTTCATGTCTTTCTTGATATTTTTATTGACTTCTATGTATTCCCCTGCTCCTGTTAGTGCTTGACACTCTTCAGTTCACTTCGTTTATCACACATATTCATGATTTTATTTGTGA
This sequence comes from Rapana venosa, assembly GCA_028751875.1. NCBI lineage: Eukaryota > Metazoa > Mollusca > Gastropoda > Neogastropoda > Muricidae > Rapana > Rapana venosa. Next base: position 66,689,336 of record CM054135.1, read on the forward strand.
TTCATGACTGGGTTTTTTCAGGTGATGCTTCCCAATAGTTCGTTTGCTGTTTCCATCATCGCTGCATTAAAGCTGTTGGTTATTGTCTCTGCATCCTTATTGAGTGCAAGCAATGCAGCAAATTTTCCGCTTATTTTTGCTTGAAAGGATTCTGCAATAGTAAGGTCCTTCAATCTTTCTAGATTGAATTTTAGCCTGATGTTCTTTGGCTTGCTGATCTTTTTCGGCCCGATTCTGAAGTTCAGGAGCACCAGGTCGTGGTCACTGCCTACATCTGCACCTGGAAATGTCCTCGTCTTGACTCTGTTGATGCCAGATCTGAACCGGTTTTGTACCAGTATGTAGGCGATCTGGTTGTGATGGGTTCCATTGGGTGCATGCCACGTCCAGTGTCGGGATGCCTTTTGCTCCCCAAGGGTGCTTGCAAGCACCATGTCATTGTAGCTGGCAAATTCCAGTCATCGGTGTCTTCTCTCATTGGTATGCACATTACAGGAGGGTCCACATAATTTGTTCCAGTCTTTCAGTGTGTCAGCACCCACCTTACCATTCCAGTCTCCCCGATTGATCAGGTTCTTTCTTGTTAACTTTGTTGATGATGCCCTGGAGTTGCATGTAAAATTCCTCTACTACTTCATCATCATGTTCTGATGTTGGCGCATAAGCTTGTACCGTCATGGTGTTGAAAGGGAGCTGCTCTGAGGAAGATGGTTATAAGTAGTCTGGTTACTGGGCAGCACACGAGCACTGAGTTTTTGATGTTCTTGTTGACAAGGAAGCCTACGCTATTGGTGTGCTTGTCGAATTCACCACTTCAGTAGAGTACATGTCCATCATAGGTGAGATGCTCACCGAAATTCTTCAATCTGACATCACCGAGGCCAACTATGTGCCAGGCGTACTTCTTCAGTTTGTGGGTAAGTTCTTGCAGTTTCCCTGTTTGGATAAGTGTTCTGATAGCCCATGTTGCCATGGTAACGTATTCTCATCTTCGGATTTGCGGAAACACCCAAGTAAACAAAAACTCAAGCAGCTTGAATAGGGCTACATCACTGCAGTACAGGCCGCAGTACCTAACCTCCTTTGTCGGCTGGGATCTCGCATTGGACCACTTTGGCTGCCGAACACAAAGTGCCGTGATAGCATCCCAGACAGGCGACGCAGACCTGCCCTCACCTGAACACAGGTGAGATGCCACCCCGATATTCAGGCTAACTCTGCCGTGCCTGGGCAACCCATTCATGGGTCACCCATCAGAGCAAAACGCGTCCCAAGGGCACACGGCAGAGCTAAATATAGTATTTCGCGATGGGCATTGTAGCCCGCGTTCAGGGGCCCAGAAACCCAAAACATTACCCTCTTTGTCCAGGATGCTAGTCCTTCATCCTGGTGGTCAGGAAAGGTGTAAGTGGGATGATGAAGGGGAGTGAGTATTCGAAGCTGGGCCTGAGTCATGACAAGATATATGTAGACATAAGGTGGATCGATGGTCCAGAGGTAATGCGTCTTCCTAGAAAGCAAAAAGCCTGGGTCAGAAGTGTGCGGGGTTTTGTTGGGCCCAAAACTTTTCCCCCATTCATTAGACCATGAGTTGTGGTCTGGATGTTAGTCTTTTAGATGAGACGATAAACCGATGACCCGTGTGTTACACAAAATTAGTTACTGCACGTAAAAGAACTCACGGCAACAAGTTTTCCTTTGCAAAATTCTGTAGAAAAAGCCACTCTGATAGGGAAATAAATACAGTTGCAGACAGGGAAAAACATGAGTGGCGCTACTCTTGTGGCGACGCACCCTCCCTTGGGAGAGTAGTCCGAATTTGACGCAGACAAGTCTGCCGTGACTTTAAGTGGCATACATGAAAAAATGGAAATGAAATATATATGCATGCGCATATATATAGACAGAAACATCCTGACCCCTGACTTAAGACTTTAAGAGAGAGAGAGAGATCGAGCGAGCGAGCGAGAGAGAGAGAGGGGGGGGAGAGAGAGGGGGGAGAGAGAAAGAGAGAGGAGAGAGAGAGAGAGAGAGAGAGAGAGAGAGAGAGAGAGAGAGAGAGAGAGAGAGAGAGAGAGAGAGAGAGAGAGAGAGAGAGAGAGAGTGGGAGGGAGCACCAGGAAAAGTGGGAAAATTGTCTCATGAAGTAAAAAGATATCACTTGGACTCTGTGAGATTTACTGAAAAAACTGTGGAGAAACTTCTACCCTTGATGGCAACACTCTACTTCTGTGGCAGTTCAGAGACATGAATATGGAGTTGGATTTTTCAATCAGAAAAACACAGTGAATGCCATTAAGGTTTGTCGACCATTGTCTAGCTGACTCATTACCACCCGTCTGAAGGTGGAACCTTTTAACATCCCTGTCTAAGAGTATGCCCCAACACCTGAATATTATGGCAAGTACATTGAAGACTTCTAAGATCAACTGAAATAAGCCACAGACCAGACGCCAAAGAGGGCAACTGGAATGCAAAAATACAGCAGAGGCTAACAAGAACTGGAAGGGGATATGTAACAAATACTGAACCAGGACACTAGTGAAAGAGACTTAAGTCTACTAGAATTTGCCAGTTACAGCACTTTGAAGAGGGTGAACGTATTTGGTCCTCTCGAACCATCTTGATGCTGGATATAGCACACCCCATGGAGAAATCATCACAATCGAATTTACATCATTGGGAAACGTCGCTTCCAATGAAGTGTTGATATTTCAAAGACCCGTAGCTTCCCAGGAGCCGATATTGGAAGCAACCATAAGCTTGTCATGATGATCTTCAGACTCCACCTCAAGAAGATTAAGAAGCAGTGCAACGTAGGGATCAAATTCGGTCTTGAGAAACTCAAGGATCCAAACACAGTAGAAAACTTCCAAGCAACGATAAGAGGAAAACTTTGTACCGCACCTTGTTCTAAACAACTAGGACACCAGAACAGACACCTTGATTATCAGCTCCAATACTGCTGTCACTGAAACGTCCAACGCTATCCTTGGCAAACGTTGACCAACAAAGAAGCCCTGGCTCACCAAAGACACACTAAAATGGTGTAACAAACGCAGAAAAATGAAGAAAAGGAAGAATGAGGTTGAAAGTGCAAAACTATACTGAGAAGCCAATCAGCTATTTAAAAAGTGAATGAGGAGAGCAAAAGCGACATATAGTGAAAAACAATACAAAGTATTAAAGAAAACGCGCAGAAAATCGACAGCAAGAAAGTCTACCAGCTTGTGAAAGGCCTGTCTAGCTTGAACAGGAAGAAGCACTACCATCCAAGACAATGCAGAGAAATGTCTCACAGGACAGGATATTCTAATGAGGTGGACTAGTACTACACTGAATTGTACACACACACACGCGCGCGCGCAACACACATACACACGCACACGCGCGCACACACACACACACACACACACACACACACACACACACACACACACACACACACACACACACACAGAGGAGATATCAAGGTGTTAGATGTCCCTTCACCAACGAACAACCACAACTACCCCATCCTAAGCCGGACATAAGGAAAGTATAAAAGTAACATTAAGAATTTTATTTGATAAAAATGTTCTTTCATGCATTTGTGCATTGTCTTCATGATTTCTTGCAGATAAATTGAGCTTGATATAATTATTTTCTTTGGAATTTTTGCCCACTTTGTGACATTGCAAACTTCTCCTACGCCATCCTTACCTATTGTGGCCCAAGGCCGAAGTACATTACATCTCTCTCTCTCTCTCTCTCTCTCTCTCTCTCTCTCTCTCTCTCTCTCTCTCTCTCTCTCTCTCTCTCTCTCTATCTATCTATCTATCTATCTATCTACAGTGGCCGATCTTTTTTTTTTTTTTACAAATAATTGTTAAATAAGAAACTTGTTTGATTTCAAAAGTACATTGTTTCTGTAAAAAGAAATCATAAAACAAGAGTGAGTATATGTTGTTGACCATGTCAGTACCGTGAAATGGCGCCAATGTGTTATGGTGCTCCTAGCATTTCCCTAGGAAATATGGTAATGCTTATGTACCTCCAGACAGAATACAATGAATAGAGATATTTTACAATAAGAAGTGGTCGATGACAGCTACAGAACTGTTGCGTTCATATGTTAACTTCATTTAAAATGTATCACAACCGGAATCGCCTACTTTAACAATACTTTTCCAGGAAGAGAAAGAAGAATTTTCTCTAATCATTTATATTTTCTAAGTACTCATTTTATCGCCTTGTGTTTGAATCATAGAATTTTGAAAGTGTTTGTTATTTTTCTTTCCTTCCTTTTTTTTGTTTTTTGCCTTTTTTTTGACTGATCTATATATTAACATTATTTTATCAATACTATTGTGATCGATTTTTCTTTATTTGTTGTTTTTGTTTATTATCATATCAACTTCACTGTATTGAGAGCTGGATTTAAAAAGCCACCATGTGTGCTCATTCCTTTACCTCAATAAAAAGATTTATTAATTTATTCAAAATTCTCTCTCTCACACTCTCTCTCTCTCTCTCTCTGAGTAGATGATTGCAAGTATAACTAAGTGATTAAGTGTATTGTCAGCTTCATTGTGTGTATGCTATGCATTTCTTCATGTTTGTTTGCCTTTTGGTTTTGTCTTCGTGTTTTTTCTTGAGGACCTGGTGTAAAGAAGCCCCTGGCTTATCCAATTATCCTCATTAAAACATTCGAGTTCGAGTTCTCTCTCTCTCTCTGCATACTCACCGGTGTAAGCTTCTGGAACCAGCTATCGAATGGTGGATAGTACCCCTGCTTGAAGCTGATTATGAGAGAGCCAAGGAGAGCTTTAGCAATATCAGTTCGGGCCAAAGCAAATGATTCCCATTCTGCAATGGTGATCCACATTAGGGTGCCTTTCAAAACTGTTTCGTGAACAGCAGAGATAACCTTGAAGGTCGCTTCGCTCACCGTGAGAACGATCACCACACGGGATCTACCACGACGATTCCGTAGACGTTTGGCAGTTCTAGTCGCCTGGAAGATCACAAGAAAAAAGATAAAATTTGTAAACTTTTGACAAGCCCAAAGAATTACTTTATATACTCCTGCTACTTCTCTAAAAATTAAACCATTCTCTTATTCCCTAGGAACAAAGAGGTCTACTGAGACTACATAACTAGCAATGTGTACCCTGTTTATTTTTAATAAGAATTGTGTGAAATATGTGTGATACCTCATTTTTCTCCCTGTTTGCCTATTTTTCTGCCTATATGCAGTTCAGTTTTATATGTCTGTCTGCCTATGTGTTGCCAATAAAGTTATGCTTTAAGCTTCTTCTTTCTTTGATTGTCTTTCTTACTGCCTCCCTATGTGACTTGTGCATAAGCGTTTGAAATGGACATGAGTCTTGTTCGTGAAATGTCTTTTTCTCTTGTTCATTGTCAAGTTCAAGTGGCCAGCTTTTGTCCACATATAAAGACTTCCTAATCTTTTTTCATGTGAGCTTTTCTTCTCCCAGGAGATAGGTGTGAATGAGACTCTAATTTTGCTCTGCTTTGAATATTTTTCTATTTCAAAGCAACTCATGCATGTTATGATAGTCTCAAATTTAATCATAAAAGAAAAGGGGCATTGCAAACACTCATCTTCAGCGTTATGATATCAGGCGGGCAAACTGGGATCTTTTTATATGACATCTTGGCTGCTGAAGATCCATTGAAGGTACTGACCATGTCTATCATACTCCTTGCCAAACAGTCCGTATTTAGGACAAGTGGTCGGGCTGGGGCGCCCAAAACACTTTGGCTTGATGGGAATGTCGGAAGACCTGACGCCAGAGGAAGAAGGTTTAACATCTGATCCAAGAGCTAGAATGTCCAGTTGTGGTGTTGCGCCCATTAACATCTTCAGCCAATTCACGTCATGATTTTAAGACCAGCAGGCGCAAGGCATGGACATTTTTCTGCTCCACGCTCAACAGCAGAACACCTAGTAAGACAGATTTGAGAGTGATCTGGATGATTAAAGGGGGAAAACAGTTGGAGGATCCTCTCGTTACAGACACGGAAGCTGTGTCTAACTTTCTGGGCACCACTCCGAGGGAGAATTCCTCGTCAACTTTCAAAACTCAAACGTTCCATGGAATGAGATTGCTGAAGGAAAGGACTCTTTAAAATTTTGTCTCGCAGACTAAAAAAGAATATGATATTTTCTCCTTGTCTGTGCTAAAATCTGCCCTGCAGTGGCAAGACTTCACTTGACCCTGATGAAATTCATTACAGTACTTTGAAACGCCTCCCTGACAGCTGCTTCAAAACAGTCCTAAAAGCCCCAGCTGCCATAGTGCAGTGGTTAGCACCTTGGATTTTCGACTGGAAGGTCGCGGGTTCGAATCCGATAAGAGTCATAGGGATTTTTAGGACGCCGGCTGGCTCCTACCCAGAGTTAGTATGCTGCAAACACTGGGACCACACAGTTGAGCTTCATCTACTGAACGGATGCCAGTTTGAAAGTGTTGCTCAAATTACCTGACCAACACTGCATGTGTCTATATCTCTCAGGCCGGTTGACACAAGGATATATTATGATAGTAAGCGTAGAGTACACCCCTGTCAAGTAGTCTCAAAACATATTCACTTCCATAGCAGCATCATTACGTCATCTTCATTATCATCATGCAATAAAAAAAATGCTTATTTTGGTGATGCAATTGCTCTCGACTCATGGTAACCTCAGATTCCGTTTCCCCATACACTTCTGTGCCTGTGGTGAGTTTGTGTCAAAGCCTTTGGGGTTGGAGGTTCATGGGAAATGGTCATAGGAGGGATGTTGTAGTGGTTGCCACCTCAGGTGGTCAACTCACTCAGTCTGGCTCCACGACTGAGCTAAAACTGTCGTTAGAAGGTGGTTAGTATGTGGTGTCCTGCGTATGTTAGCTCAGAACACCACCAAAGTGACCCAGAAGCCGTGCAAGGCCCCATCAGACATAAAGAATCTGGACATGGCTGTTGTGGTATGATTAAAATAAGCGGCAATAGAACAGCAGGATAGGGATGCTAATTTACTGGGAAAGATGGCTATCTCCCGTCTTATGTGGAAATTGGAAACATACAGCCTTCTGGTTACGGAGCAATGCAATTTTCGTAAAAGCTGTTCAACTGCTGACCATCTGGTACTCCTGAAGACTACTGTCTGCAATGCTTTCATTAACAAACAACACATTATTGCTGTCTTCTTGGGTTTGGAAAAGGCTTATGATATGGTTTGAAATTACAACATATTATCAGATCTGCATGATCTGAGTTTTCAGGGTTGTCTGCCATTATTTTTGGTGAACTTTCTGGTAAAAAGGCAGTTTTTAGGTATAGGCTGATTTAACTCTGTCTGACATCTTTGAGAGGAGATGGGAGTTCCTCAGAGGAGCATCCTTTTTCTTGTTCTCTTTAGCTTTAAGACAAACAACATCGTTACATTAGTTCACCAGGGCCTGGGATGCTATGGACTCCGCTCTTTATGCTACGGGCAACACATGTGCACGAGTTCAGAGACAGATTCAGCCCTGCGTCAACATCGTAAAGACAGAAAAGTGGCTTTTGGTCAAGTTGGTGGGTGGTCGAGGGAGTGGAGGAAGAACATCCGCTATTGAAACTCGGTCCTTTTGCTGTGGCTAAAGGCCTGAAGGGCATGGCGGGAGATTCAAAGACAGTACATAAATTATGTAATGGGACTCTCCGGGTTCAATGCAGCTCAAGAAGGCAGTCAGACTCATTGCAAAAGTGTACACAGCTAGTGACATGCCCTGTTATGGTAACTACAAAGCCCTTGATAACAGCAAAGGGTCATCCGGTGTAGGGACCTGCGGGGTGTGTCTTAAGCGGAAGTTAAAAGTTGGTATCCTAAGGAGTTAAGGATGTGCATTAAGTGCAGATTAGGAAGGGGAGGGGGGGGGGGTACAGGGTCCCCACGAACACTTTTCCCCTCACCTTTTGTACTATGGTCACAGATGTCAATTTACCCCACTTTCAGCTACTCTCAGCTGCTATCCATTCCATCCCAGATGGTACTAATTATAGCAGGAATGGACCACACCTCGACTTAGTAAAAGGAAGGGGTGCTCTAAATTTAGCACTGGGCTCTGGACCCTTGACTGAGCTATGCTGGATTTACGCACAGTGCGGTGCTACCTCAGTCCATCAAAGTTGGATATCTGAATCTTAAAGTATGGTTGTATGTCCCTTCACTGCTCAGGTGCTTCAGGTGTCAGAAGTTTGGTCACATGAGAGAAATGTACCCTGGACAGGAGGTGTGCGGAGTGTGTGCAAAGGCAGCACACGATGGGGAATGTAAGGACCCTGCTCGGTGACTGAACTGTGGAGGTGCCCATGCTTCCTCGTCCAGGCAGTGCCCTGTTTGTGATTTGGAGACGGAAATTCAGAAAGTCAAAGTAGAGAAGAGGATCTCAATGTTGGAGGCAAAAAAACTGGTCCAGGGTAGCAACAGTGGCACTGGCATTTTGGATGCAGCGGCAGTTAAGAAGCGTGTTTCAGTGGGTTGCTAAACGGATTTTAACAGGGAGTCTCCCAGCTCTGAGATGGCTGTAAGCAGCCGACCGAGAGGGATGGACAGTATCCCTACTCCAACGAAGGTGGCCTCTGGCATGGGCCCTAAACCAATCCCTGTGTGCCCTGTTGGTGTACAGAAGCAATTCAGCTCCTGTCCGGGGGTCCAAACTGCCGACTCCTGGAGTAAAGAAAAAACCAGCTCCTCCCACAAAACCAGTTTAGGGCTAGGAACAGCACCAAGGTGGTGGTTGTGACAGGGGCACAAAAGTCACCTACCAAGAAATAAGGATACAAACCCCCTTCTGACAGACAGAAAAATGCAGAGACAGATTTCATTCAGGAAAGCCACTTTTCAGCACTCTCCGAGGATATGTCTGATATGGTATAAGGGAGGAAACCAATATGAAACATGATGACAAATATTTTATAATGAAACATCTGTGGTGTAGCATCCAATAGGGAGGATCTGCAGCTTCTCTGTGGAAAGCAGAGAGCGGCAGTGGTGGCGCTCCAGGAGACCCTACTGAAGGAAGAGAGAGAGGTTTCCCTTTCTGGGTTTAATACCATCCACAGAAGGGCAAAACCCAATGAGCATTTAAAAACAAAATTTTCTTTTATTTCAAAGATAATGAAATAAGCACTCTTGTGCTCTTTTACATCCAGTTCCCGTGTGTATGCAGTTATATAAATGTTGTCATGCGTTCCCACCAGCACACAATTGCCTACTCTTCCGAAAAGCAGAACAGATTTTAACATGTGCACAAGGTGTTCTGCGTGCGTTTGCACACGGGACCTTAGTTTCTAGTCTCATTCGAAGACTTTTAGAGGCCTCGAGTTGGCACGGATATTAGCTCCAGAGGAGCATGGGACCTCCAGTGGGGTGAGCTTGCTAGTAGTGAACTCTTTGTTGTACAGTCCTCTAGTCCCTGACCTTCCCCTTCAGGCGGAGGCCTCTGGGGTCATGATGCACAAGACTATCACTTTATATAGTATCTACCATATGCAAAATTGACTCAAAGGACATACTTTAAACCTTGGAATCCAACACTGGAAAACCAGAGGAGGGACACGCCCCGGCATACGTCATCGACTGCAGCGTGCTTCCCCTACATCTGCCTCCCTCCTCACTTCTGACATCACTTCCACAACAACTGTTACCAGCCACAACACTGCTTCACTTACTTGTCCATCAGATGCTTCATCCTTTGTGTGTGGCTCTAACGGTTCTATCCGTGAAGTGTGTAATGATTTTCTTGAGAGTGACCCAGTTCTTTTACCATGTTCCATACCTGACTCACCACCCAAACTTCTGTCAGCTCATCCACTGCACACATCCCTACAATCACCCTCATCCTCTGATAGTCATAGTCACTTACCACTTTCTTCTCCAACCTCTCAGCCTCCCTCAAACCTTCTCCACGTGTGTCTTCTTAGTGCGCAATCTGTCTGCACTGATGGTAAAGCCGATTTTCATTTCTCATTTTATATCTGAACATGATCTAACTTTTCTTACAGAGACTTGGCTAAAATCACTAGCTCGCGAATCTAAGATAAACAGCTGATGCAACCTGGCTACAAAACTCTTTCTTTCCCCAGACTCTCCCGTTGAGGTGGCATTGCCATCGTCTACAAAGACACTCTGCATCCAGCTCTTTCTATCTGTCAGTCCCTTCCTTTTTCACCCGAATCTTTCGAAGTCTGTGAACTCTGCCTCAATTTAACATCTTCAGTTTTTCACCAAGAGTTCCAGTCACTCTTGACCATTACAGCCTCTCTCCCAGGAAACTTATTATACTTGGTGACTTTAACTTCCACTTCAACAACCAGTCTCCTCCTGATGTCAAGCGTCTTTCTCCTTCTCTGTCAAATCACTCTCTTTCTCAGCTGGTAAACGAACCAATACACAGATCAGGTCACATTTTAGACTGGCTTATCGTCGATGTTTCACAAGGTCTAGTGATATCTCAGTCTGTATCTGTCACTGACGAACTACCCTCCGATCATTCTGCCATTCTTTTCTTCCTCAACATTGCAAAGCCTATCAGAAAGAAGAAGCGCGTTACCCATCGCAACCTCAAAGCCATAGATATTCAAACTTTTCTTTCCAAGCTGCTGAACGTCTTTAACAAATCCCTGACCATACCGACCCTTCTAAATCCTACCACACCGTTCACAGCCGACTTCTTCATAAGCATGCACCTCCTACTGACCATCTCCTGCCTAATAGGCCCTGTGCACCATGGTACACCCATGACATCCTGGTCGCAAAACACAAACACCGACAGCTATAGCAGCAATGACAAAAAACAAAAACTAAAATAAACAGGCAGCTTCTTCGTAAACAAATCAACAAAGTCAAAACCTTAATCTTTTCAGCAAAAACAAAGTATTACTCTTCTCAAGTTCTTGATGCGATGTCTATGAAACTTCACCTTTTCCCTCACATCCACTTTTCTTGGATCTGCGAAAGCTAGCCCTCTGCCTTCTATCTACGACCACTCTGAATTTCCTTCCATATTTTCTGCATTCTTTTCTGACAAAGTCCACAACATTCGCTCTAGCTTGGATCAGACTCCTTTTCAGCCTGTAATTTCTGACCGCTAAATTTCTGGCACTCCTCTCCTTTTCTTTCATCCAGCAAGCGAGAAAGAAATCAAGTCAATTCTGAAAAAAATGACAATAAAATCATGTGATCTTAACTCTATACCTGCTTCTCTTTTCACTCAGAGCATTCCACAGCTTATACACACTATCACAAAAATAGTAAACTCATCACTTCTTTCAGGAATTTTTCCAACAGCTCTCAAAACTGATATAGTTACACCTCTACTAAAAAAGCACGACCTCGATCCTAACATTCTGAAAAATTATAGACCTGTTTCCAACCTATCGTTCATCTCTAAAGTCCTTGAAAAAGTTGTTCTGATACAACTTCACAGCCATCTCCATTCAAATAGTCTCCTTCCCCTTTTCAGTCTGCCTATCGCGCCAACCACAGCACCGAAACCACCCTAGTCCACGCCTTAGACACGATTCTAGACGTGTCTGACTCAGGAAAAATCTCCTGTCTCACCCTTCTCGAATTATCTGCAGCCCTCGACACTACAGACCACTCAATTATTCTCTCCCGTCTCAAAAAAACTTTTGGTATTAAAAGCACAGCCCTCACCTGGTTCAGTTCATACCTTACAGACCGATTCCGCACAGTTGCAGTAAAAAAAAGATTCAATCAACACCTGCCAAACTGGAATGCGGTGTCCCACAGGGATCAGTTCTTGGCCCTGTTCTTTTCACTCTCTATACTGCTCCTCTTTCACACATAATAAATCATCATCAGATCAACCATCATTTTTATGCAGGCAACTCTCAAATTCTTAGCAGTGATACTCCTGAAAATCTGCCTTCTCTCTTGATTAATATGTCCTACATCCTTCAAGATATCCAGAACAAGTTACATCTTAAATGCAGGTAAAACCGATGCCATGCTTGTAGGGACCAAACACAAACTCTCTTCCATCAAAACAGCTTCAATAGAATTCGGCAATACGTCTTTCCCTCTATCTACTGCTGTGAAATATCTAGGAGTCATTATATAGAACACACCCTCCATGCAAATTTCATCATCCAAACCTGCCAGTCGTGCTACTATCAATTGCAGGCATCAGTGCAGTTCGAAAGTACCTGTCCACTGACGCAACATCCAAACTAGTCACATCTCTCATGTCTGGACTATTGCAATTCTCTTCTGGCTGGTCTGCCAGCATCATCTATCCACTTCTTTCAACATATACATGATTCTGCAGCTCGCCTAGTCCTCAGAAAGAAAAAATCTGAGCACATTACTCCTCTCTTGCAATCTCTCCACTGGTTGCCTGTGCCACAGAGAGTAAACTATAAGATCAGTAACCTTTGTTACAAATGCCTCCATAAAACAGCACCTTCCTACCTCTGTGAATGTCTACACCTGTACACTCCTTCTTGTTCCTTCCGCTCTGCTGCAGACACCTTGTGCATAAGAATTCCTAGCTTCAACCAGTCCACCGTTGGCCGTCGCTCTTTCTCTGTTTCTGGTACATCAATCTGGAATGACCTCCCTCTCTCTCTTCGTCAAAAGCCTTCTTATGACGCTTTTAAATCCGGTCTCAAGACACATTTATTTCAAACCTAAAAGTCTCTCCGCTTGTTCCATATCATTTTTGTCCCTGCCCTCAACAGCCGAAACCCCATCACCCTGCCGGAGTGTACAACCTTATGTGTGTGCGTGAGTGTGCGTGTGTGTGTGTGTTTGTGTGTGCGCGCGCGCGCGCGCGAGCGCGTGTGTATACATTTGAATTTGTAAAAAAAAAAACGACCAACCTATTAATTGTAACTGGCTGCATGTGAATGAGCAGGATGAATGAAAGCGCTTTGATTTATTTTTTTTGGCTAGATATGGCGCTATATAAATTCCATGTATTATTACTATTATTATTATCTACCTGTCTCCTTCAGTTCCAATAAGAAAGGCGGATTTGGTGTCGTTGTTGCAGCAGTTGCCTCCTCCTACTTTCTGTTGTTGGGGGACATAAATGAGCATTCCCCATTTGGGGAAGGGAAAAGCCATCAATGAGGGGCCTCCTCTTGGAAGTGTTCATGGAACAGGATCTCTGTGTGTTGAATGGCAAGTCTCCCACTTACCACCCTTTGTCGAACGGTACACTGCCGTGTCTGGATCTGTCAGTGTGCAATCCTTCATTGGTCCTGGATTGAAAGTGCATGACAATCTGCACAGCAGCAATCATTTTCCAGTCATCGTGGCTCAGAATGTGGTGGTGGAAGAATCCCATAGGGAGTGGTTCACTGTCTGAAGGGCAAACTGGAATCATTTCAGGCTGGACATTCTTAGCAGAATGGATGAAGGGGAAATCTTGTCTGTAGACAATCTAACAGAAGCACTGACAGCATCTATTATATAGTCTGTAGAAAAGTCTGTGCCTAGGACAAGTGGTCGGTGGGGGACGTCTAGTGTGCCCTGGTTTGACAAGGAGTGCCGGACTGTCCGAAAGCAGAGGAAGAAAGTTCAGCACCTGGTTCGACAGCAACCATCTCCTGCAGCAGCAGTGTTGGCCCACCAAAAACTGTGGGCCAGGTCACGCTATGTTTTCAAGATCAGCAGGCATGAGGAGTGGAGGTGTTTTTGCTCCAGGCTCAATAATATATCATCCAGCAGGAACGTGTGGAAGGTGATTGATTGCCAGGATTAAGGGAAAAATGCTTCTGCTTCTGTTCATTATCTGAGGTTGGAGGATACTCTGGTTGATAGGGAGGTTGTGGCTAACCTGCTGGGCCACCACTCTGAAGAAGAATTCCTCTTCCACTTCCATAGACCAAACATTCTTCAGGATCAATCCAATCCAATCCTGTTGTTTATAGCCCAGCCAACCACAGAGGCCATATCAGAACTGTCGCCTCATCAAATTTCAAATCTCAGATTAAAACTGTGCAATTATATACAGATTAAAACAGTGTATAAAACCAACTCTACTCTAACTCTCTAACCAACTCTACTTCCTTGTATCAACACCCTAGCCAACCATAAGGATTAACCCAGGACGGGCACCGCATTGTGGGAAAAAACACATCCACCACACAAAAGTACATAAAACCAAAACCAGATTCCGTAAAACAAATTTGTTCTTAGTGACTACCTGTAACACTTTCACTCATATCAGACATGAAAATCTAGATTCTCTCAGGAAGTTAAAAATGGCATCCAGTGGAATACCACGAAAAGGGATCTTTAGGGAGTCTGCTGTAAAATGCTTGTGTTTAATATCTTGGACATCTCAACACTCCACAAGAAGATTTTTGATGGTTACCCGCACATCACAAGTCACAAACCACGATGTTCAATCTAACTTAAAGCAAATAAATGTGGGTTTTATGAGAATGACCCATGTGCATCCTAATGAGTACTGTTGCTTCTCTTTGGTTTTTGACACACAGTGGAGAACTTCTTTTAGGTTAGGGCAAATCTGGAAAAGTTTGTTGTCTATGTGAGCATTCCTTTCCTCTTGCCATAGGGACTGAACATTCTGTTCGCTTTTAAATCCGTGTATGGAACGGTAGACCGAGAAATGTCCTTCTCCGTGGCACCCCTGGCAATTCAATCAACCGTTTTGTTGCCCTGAATGCCCACGTGCCCTGGGATTGATGCCAAAGCAATATCACATCTGTCACATCTCAAGGAAGTATACAATATCTAAATCTCCTGAAGCTTAGGATGATTTATGTTCCTATAAGCGATAGGCTCCAGAGCTGAGAGTGAATCCACACATACCAAGGAGCTTTTCCCTCCAAATGCTGATTTAGAGGGACATAACAAGAGCACTAAGTTCGGAAGTGTACACCAAGCCATCTCACAGCAAGTGCTCAGAAAGCACAGATCCCTTGATTGTTGAATAGTAGGCTGTGCATGCCGCCCCTCCTCGGACTTGGAACTGTATGAAAAACGCTTGAATAGGATGGGTAAGACTGACACAAACCTTGGAAAAGACCTTGTAAGCTGTTGAGCTGGTCACATCCTTCATATGAGCAGCCAGATCAAAGTGGAACACTGGGGTTCCATCATCCAAATCAGCATCTCACGGAACATAGGAAAATCACATATCGCACCCAAACCGATACCAGCCTCCCAGGGGTCTGGAAAGATCCAATCCCCAGGGTAGTTGTGGCAGAAGATGATTTCTTAAACATAGCCAGAAACCAGGGGTTGAGAATGTAATCATAAACAGGGTTGTTGTGCTCCGAATACAGTTTCATATAGTAGTTCAGAGTCAGCTTCAGATGGCAGTTCTTCAAAGAGGGTTCTCCTGCTTCCGCATATAAGCTATATACTGGTGTTATTTGGAAAGCACCCAAACAAATTCGGAGCTCCTGGTAATGAATGGGGACCAGAAATTTCAAGTAGGAAGGCTTTGCTGATCCATAAACCTGACAATCATAATCCAATTTGGAGTGCACCAGCACCTGTAAACATGCAGCAGTGCCTTATGTTCCACTCCTCAGTCAGTATGGGTGATCACCCACGAGAGGTTCAATTTTTTTCTGACAGGACATTCTCAGGTGTTAGATGTGACTTTTGAAATTCAGCCTCTGATTAAATACAGCAAATTCTGTTGACGTTGATATCCATTTTGTTTGGTCTTTTGTTGACAGTCATTACCTCAGTCTTGCTGGTGCTGATCTTCATACCGTATGTCTCACAGCTTTCATTGAGCCAGTCTGTGTGCTCCTGCAGATGTATCTTATCATTATTGATCATTGCCTTGTCATTCACAAACATGAGTTCATTTAGTGCCTCAGGGTCTGGGTTGGCTTCCTTTGTGATCTGATCCATGTAGATCACAAAAAGCAGAGGAGAGAGATTACAGCCCTGCCTTACTCCGATCTCACTGGGAACCAGTCAGATGTTTCACTGGTGGAGTGGACTGCACTCCTGCTATTGGCATAGATGGCCCAGATGCTGTCTAACAGCTGGCCCTTAGCCTTGTACTGCTCAAGGACCTTCCATAGTTTGTGTCTGTTGACCCGATCTAAGGCCTTTTCTTGGTCAACGAATTCATGATGGAGATCTTGGTCATACTCAATCACCTTCTTATACAGTTGTCAGAGTGCAAAGATTGCATCCTTTTTTGAAGTCAAACTGGGTATCACTGAGGAGACGTTCTGTTTTCGCTCAAGTGCACTGCTCCAGGATCTTTACAAATATTTTTCCTACATGGTTGAGCAGTGATATGCCTCTGTAGGTACTGCAGTCTTTCTTGCTGCCCTTCTTCTTCCATATTGGCACCATTATTGCATTTTGCCAGTCTTCTGGTACTTTTCTCTCCTCCCAAGCTTCAGTTGTTATGCCATCATCTCCTGCAGTCTTGACCTTAGGACTGGTCTTCACTGCTTGTTTTGCTTCACTTTCTAGGGTGGTAGGTTCGGAGTGGTTAGGGTGGCTGGGGGTGAACTGGGGACTGTTTGTCTTGTGCATACACCTGATGGGTTGAGTAGGTCTTTGAAATAGTTTTCCCTTCTCTTCACTATATTTTCCTCTTCATACAATGCTTCCCCATTTGCAACTATGGTTAGATCAAAAGAAAAGGACTCTCATCACTTTCACACTCTTATAAAATTCTCTTGGAGAGGTTTCACATGTTTCACAGAATTTTTCCCCACACTGGGTCCACAAATTTTCCTTTGCTCTTCTCACAACTTGTTTGCGGTGTCTTCTTGCCAGTCTGTATTTGAGGTAGTCCTCTTCATCCTTTAGCTCGATCCATATCTTGTATAGTTTCTTCTTTTCCTTGATAGCTTCCTTCACTTCTACATTCCACCAGGCTGATGTCTTTGTTTCTTCTTCCTGTCTCCTTGGTGCCACAGGCTTCTTTTATAGTGTCCAGGAGAACTGTCTTGAAGGTGCTCCAAGTTTCTCTGTTTAGTGATGTAGGATCAATACATTCCAGCTTTTCACTTATGATGCACCTGATCTGATTTTTCACCGCTTCCTCTTGGACCTTATGCATGTTGAGTCTTTCCGGCTGTTTCTTCTTTTTGATGGATTTCCTTTGCTTCTGAATGCCCAGAGTTATAATGACTGGCCTGTGGTCTGTGTCCAAGCCTGCATTGGGGATGCCTCTTGAGTCTCTGATGTTTCTCTGCATTCTAGATCTTGCTAGTATGAAGTCATTCTGAGATGAGACGTTCATGTCATTCTATTTGTACCAGGTGTAGTTCTCAGTGACTCTGTACTGGAAGAAAGTGTTGGTGACAATAAGGTCATGCTCTGCACACCGTTCCAATATGGGGTTACCGTTGTAGTTGCACAGTGTTCTGTGGTCACTGTATGGTCCAAGGTGCTTTGTCCACGGTGTTCTTCTCTCTCTAACTCTGCCATTGAAATCTCCCATGACATACAGGTCTTCTTGGTCTGGGATGTTGCTGATGGTGTCTGAGAGTTATTTAAGAAGGGGTCGTTATCCTCATCTTAATAGGAGTCGTTACATGGTGCATAAACTTGAATGTAGTTGTTGATCTTGTTGCCCTTTCTGGTACTGATCTTCAAGAGTCTCTCTGAAATGAACTCTGTGGTCACTAAGTCCTTTGCCGTGTCATGGTCTATGATGAAATCCACACAATGTGCTGCTCTCTGTTCCTTTGCTTACACCGCTCCAATTGAAAAAATAGTTGGCGTCTATTTCCTTTCTTTCTGGTGTCTGTAATACCCCAACAGGAACTGTGCTGTGTCATAAACTCTACTATCTCTGGTTCTTTGTTCATCAAACCGCAAATGTTCCAGGTCCAACCTTATCGTTTTTCTTTGATTGTTGTCCATTTTTCTTGCCCTACCGTCTTCCGTTTTTTTTATATTGTTGTCCGTCTTCCTCACTGTGCCATTTTCCATTGTGATCAGTCCGTTTGTATTTCCTTTTAATGTCTTGAGCAATTGTTTATTCACTGCTGGCCTGGTAAGCTAGTCACAGCTTCACCAGTGCCCCGTTGGCCAGCATTACCAGCTTCCAACTCCCACGACGAGGACGAGGGGTTGGGCAAACTGGATATCAATGTCACCAGAATCCACTTGAAGAAAGCCAGTGAATCCAAATACCTGAGTAGCATCTTCACTGAAAATGGCAAACTAGACAGAGAAATCGAGACCAGATGCCAGAAATCCAACGCAGTCAGCTACCAACTTGCCCCTCTCTTGAAACACCACAGCATTCCCACCAGCACTAAGGTGAAACTCATCAACGCCATTTTTCTACCAATGCTGACATACCAATGCCAGACATGAGCCCTAACTAAAGTTCTTAAGAGAAAACTGGTCACATGGGAAATGAAATGCCTTAGGAAAGTGGTAAATAAGACCAGGCGAGACAAGATCAGAAATTAGGTGATATAAGACATGGTAGGATGAACACCAGTCCTACAACACACTGAACAACAGAGAATCAAGTGGTTCGGACACCTCACACATATGACCCCAAACCAACAAAACCTTCAGGCATACAACACCAGATACTCTGGCTGTAGAGCCAGAGGAAGATCAAAATGATGATGGAGCAACTCTGTGGCAGACACCCTCAGAGCCCACGATATGAACTTCTTCAGGCCACCCGCCTTGCTGCTGACAGACGACTATTTCCCCAAGACACCCAATGGTACAAGTACAAGCGGAAGGAAAATTAAAGTAAGTAAGTATTAAAAACAGCCCCTAAGAATTTGGTCTTGGTCATCGCTGGGTTGGTGGATTTTCCCAGGTGAATGACTGGATTGGGAAAGTGTTCTCTGAGCTTGTTAGTGAAGTGGATGCACTTCGCCTCAGTGGAAGAAAACTTGAATCCGTTATCCTCCACCCATACCAGAACCTTGTTAACACAAAGTTGTAGCTGTCTCTGAACTCCCATGACAGTGCTGTCTGCGGCATAGAGAGCAAAATCATTCACAAAAAGAGAGCATTCCACACCCTCTTCTCAAGAAAGTTTTCCAAGTACAATGGCAGATGACCATAAACCCCAAATCCTGCAGGTCCGACTAAATGCCATACACCCAAGCTGCATCATAAGTCTTTTTTCTAAATCAAAAATGATGATGACAACATTCTACTTATTGATAAAGACATTACAGACAGTTGTTTCCAGGCCAACCAGATAGTCAACGGTGCAACAATTCTTAGGAAGACACATTGTTCCTTTGCCAGAAGGCCCTTTGTTTCAGATGCCACACCAGACGGAGAATGACCATTTTTTCCAGCAACTTACAAATGCAGCTGCTCAGTGCCATGGGTCTATAGTTGCTGGGGTCTTTGAGGTTAACAAGCCACATGACTGCAGGGCACTTTTAACTCAGGAAAGGCAAATTGATGACTGTAGCACTCATCATTCTGGGAAGTAATATTTAACACATTTCTTACCACAGCACAAGTCCCTCGTGACTTGCTCATTGTTAACAAGAGACCGCGGAACCAGGGACTCATGTCCCAAACATTACTTTCGTTTTCAGTGAATAGTTTCGGTTAGCCTTGCTAACTTCCTTTTATATGAAGAGAGATTACTCTTAGTTCTTACTGTGCCACATATCAACTGTTTGTTTGATGCAGACAACATGGACAAATTACAGAAATTTATCAATTTCTGAGGTTCATGAGGGATTGTTCATGGATGACGCCAGTGAGTATGACACTGATGGTCTAATGATGGGTGAAAGTCTGATTTAAATGAAAATAAATGTGATGAGATGAAAATCGATGCTGATAGCAGAGTGAGTGAAGATGAAGTGTTGTAATGCTGATCGAAATCAGCGCTACTACATCACACACAAAAATACCATCTTAAGTCAGAGTGTGAGGGGGCAAGGTCGTTTTCAAGATAGGGTGGAAGAGTGCAAGTAGTTATAAAAACTAACTAGACTGTTTCCACATGCACTTACAACCTGCTTTCAAAATTGTATTTTAAAATGTACATCAAATTTCAGAACAATCCATTGAGAAACAAAATTTAATAAATATTTTCTCTGACCTCACCTTCTTTCAGCATTCACCCCTTAAAATTTCCTTGGTCTGGAGAATTCAACACTCAGTTTTATTTGGGACGAAAAGGGTTTAAGGGGGCCTTTTCTTTCATCAAGTTTGTCCTTAAAAACGTTGGATCTCTGGAAGTGGAAGAGGAATTCTCTTTCATGGTGGTGGCCAGCAGGTTAGCCACAGCCTTCCTATCCATAAGCAGACTATCCTCCAAAATTTATGAAAGAAAAGGCTCCTTTAAACTTTGCTTTTCAGGAAGATGAGTGCTACAATTTTCCATTTACCTTTCCTGAGTTGAGAAGTGCCCTGCAGTTACGTGGCGAAACCTCGGCTGGTTCTGACGGAATTCACTATAGTCTGTTAAAACACCTCCTGAACAGTTTCCTGTAAACCCTCCTGAAAGTCTATAGCCATATTTGGACTGGGGTTTTTCCCTTTGTAGTGGCAAATGGTTTGTGTTATACCCATCCTGAAACCAGGTAAGAACCTCAAAGACCCCGGCAACAATAGACCCATAGCACTGACCAGCTATGTCTGTAAGTTGCTGGAAAAACAACCACCTGTTGTGGCATCTGGAAATAAAGGGCCTTCTGGAAAAGGAGCAATGCAGCTTTCGAAAGAATCACTGCACCGTTGACCATCTGGTCAGACTGGAGACAACTCTCTGTAACACCTTTATTAATAAGCAGCATTTTGTTGCCATCTTTTTTCATTTAGAAAAGGCTTACAATACTGCTCGGCGGTACAGCATTTTGTTGGACCTGCAGAATTAGGGGTTCATGGTCGTCTGCCTTTGTTCTTGGATAACTTCCTAGAAAAGAGACAGTTTTGGGTACAGGTTGGGTCCACACTGTCTGACATCTTTAAGCAGGAGATGGGGTCCTGCAGGGGAACATCTTGTCTCCAGCTCTCTTTAGAGTGAAAATAAACAACATCGTCAAGTCGGTCCACCAGGTTGTGGAATGCTCTCTACGCTACAGGCAGTTCTTCTATGGGAGTTCAGAGACAGCTACAACTTTGTGTTAATAAGGTGCTGGTATTGGTGGAGGATAACGGATTCAAGTTTTCTGCCACAAAGAAGATGTGCATCCATTCCACTAAGATGTTCAGAGAACACTTTCCCAACCCGGTCATTCGCCTGGGAAAATCCACCATCCTGGCGGTGACCAAGGCCAAATTCTTAGGGGTTGTTTTTGATTAGAGGCTGAATTTCAAAAGTTACATCTAACACCTGAGAATGTACTGTCAGAAAAAACCGAACCTCTCGTGGGTGATCCCCCATACTGACTGGGGAGCGGACCATAAGCCACTGCTGTATGTTTACAGGTGCTTCTGTGCTCCAAATTGATTTGTGGTTGTCAGGTCTATGGATTGGCAAAGCCTTCCTACTTGAAATTTCTGTACCTCATTCATCATCAGGGGCTCAGGATTGGTTTTATACACTGTTTTAATCTGTATATACCTGCACATTTTAAATCTGAGATTTGAAATTTGATGAGGTGACAGCCCTAATATGGCCTCTGCTCAGCAGGTCTATAAACAACTGGATTGGATTCGATTCGATTGAAACTGACAATAAACTCTTCCAGATTCACCCTAACCTGAAGGAAGTTCCTTTATGCCAAAAACAGAAGGGAAGAAACAGTGCTCACCAGGATACCCACAGTCACTCACACATTACTTTCATTTGCTTAAAGCTGACAGAACCCCATGTTGTGTGAATTGCAATGTGCGAATAAACCATCAAGCATCTGTTTTGAGGATTTTTAAATGTCCAGGATATTGGGCACAACCATCTTATTGCAGACCCTTAAATGATCCATTTTTTATGTTCCGCGGGACAATATTTTTAACTTTGTGAGAGAATTGACATTTTCCGTCTAACATGAGTTAAGATGTCAAAGTTATTTTGAACAAGGTTGATTGTGAGGAATTAGTTTTTGGTTTTATCTCATTTTATGCGTCATTTATGTGGTTCTCCCACAACGTGATGACCAAGCTCGATTGACCCTTATGTTGGCCAGGGTGTTAATATCAGGAACAACAATGCAGTTGGTTTTAAACCCTGTTTCTATCTGTATAATATAGCTGCATATATCTAATCTGAGATTTAATAATCTTACGACATAACAGACCCGATATGGTGTCTGTGGTCAGTGGGCTATAAACTACATGATTGGATTGGATTGGATTGAATTATGCGGTCCCAATCTTCCCAATGACCCCATAGCAAATTTTGTGAGGACACCAGCCGGAATATAAAAAACCCTGCGTCTTGATATTCGAACTGGTAACCTTTTAGTCTTTAATCAAAGGCGGGAACCACTTGCCAAGACTGTAGAATTTTATTTAGTATGAGCTTTTTTAGCTGTAACACACACACACACACACACACACACACACACACACACACACACAGAGGAAAAGACGTACAAAGACAGAAACGATGCAAAATGAGACAGAGAGACAGAGAGAGAGAGAGAGAGAGGGAGAGGGAGAGGAGAGAGAGAGAGAGACAGACAGACAGACAGACAGACAGACAGACAGAGAGAGAGAGAGAGAGAGAGAGAGAGAGAGAGAGAGAGAGAGAGAGAGAGAGAGAGAGAGAGAGAGAGATTTAATGTGTTAGGTTCTTTAACCCCTTCACGAACAGGTAGTTGGGGAAGGGGACCGAAATAAAAAGATACAACAACCAAATTAAACACAGTACAATATCAACGATTCTTCGCGAACGGTAAGCAAAACGCGGCCTTGTTTATACGTAGTTCTACATGTATGTAAATGTCACTGGTAATATCTGGCCGATAACAAATAGCGCAGCAGGGACCAGGAACTGTCCCAGAGCGGCATTAACAGGGTAGTTGTACTGCTGGCTACTCACTGGGCGTGTCAGGAAGATTCCTGTCTTTAGCTGCTTTCATTATTGACTGCTCCATTGCGTCTGCAAGTGTTCGTATGTTTCATCAATATCTTGCAGACCTCGCTTGAGACAGTGGTGCTGTTTCTTGCTTCCTTGATCGCATTTGAACTTTCTGCAAGTGTTTTAAATTGTTTCTCTCTTGCTGTTCTCTGTCACATATTCAGTAAAGCTGTACTCTTTCAGTGTATTGTTGGTGTGTCACTGCAAACAGTCATGACATCATCTTCAATATCTTTGTCAGTCTTAGATTCCTCACTCCAGTCTTTCACCGTCAATTTATACAGCTGCACTGTCACTGGCTCAACACCATAAACACTTGAAGGAGACCAGAGGGCTGGCCCTGTTGCATGTGCGAATTTAGCAGTAAAGATGGAGTGCCAGTGGGCGTGTCATCTATGAATGTGTATAAAGCAACTTCATTTTCGGTGTTATAAAATAAACTTGGGGTTGTTGGGAGAAACAAATTTGAAGGGGAGACATAATTTGAGAGAGTGGTTAGCAGTGGTTAGCGCTTTGGATTTCGGACTGGAAGATCGCGGGTTCGATTCCCATAAGAGTCATAGAGACATTTTTCGACCTCCGGCCGGCTCCTACCCAGCGTGTGCTGTGGGCTCAATGGGAAGACTG
Organism: Rapana venosa; assembly: GCA_028751875.1. Taxonomy (NCBI): domain Eukaryota; kingdom Metazoa; phylum Mollusca; class Gastropoda; order Neogastropoda; family Muricidae; genus Rapana; species Rapana venosa. Next base: position 66,712,954 of record CM054135.1, read on the forward strand.
GCACCACACATTCGAGCTTCATCTACTTAACGGATGCAAATTTGAGAGTGTTGCTCAAATTACCTGACCAACATTGCAGATGTCTGTATCTCTCGGGCCCGGTTGATGCCGGGATATATTATGATAGTAAGCATAGAGTACAACCCTGTCAACTAGTCTCAAAGCATATGCACTTCCACAGCAGCATCATTGCATCATCCTCATTGTCATTGATCATCATGCAATAAAAAATTTTAAATGCCTGATTCAGTGGTCCCAGTTGCTCTGGTCTCATGGTGACCTCATCTTCAATTTCCCCATACACTTCTGTGCCTGTGGTGAGTTTGTGTCAAAGCCTTTGGGGTTGGAGGTTCGCGGGGAACGGTCAGAACAGCCACCTCGGGTTGGCAACTCAGTCTGGCTCTGCGACTGAGCTAATTTTGTCGTTAGTAGGGGGCTTAGTAGGTGGTGTCCTGCGTATGTTGGCTCAGAACAGGCACCACTGAACACCATCAAAGTGACCAGCAGAAGTGCAGGGCCCCTCTGGCTGGTGGCCTCACGTCGGCCTGATATTGATGGGCTCCCCGTGAACTTCCGACCCTGGGGATGAGACAACGAATCTGGTATGACTGTGTCGGGGTGATTGAAATGAGCGGCGTGGAAGCAGTAAGACTGGAGACGTCACAGAAGATGAGGCAGCAAAAAAAGAAATTTGAGAGAGAGAGAGACAGAGAGACACAGAAAGATAGAGGCTTCATTAGTTGGTCTCCAGTTCAGAGAACAATAACATTTTAATTCATGAGAATGAGGGAGACAAAAAGATGATAATTATGTAGTACTTGCTAAGTAATTTTTGCTAGTAATACCTCGACTTCAGTGAATCCTTGGTTTACTTCGTGAGACGAAGCTACGCAAATCTTGTGATCAAGAAGCATTTGTTTCAGCTTTAGGAAACCTTGCTTCCCTTCACACTCATGAGAATAGATCACTGACACATAGTTCCAGTGATATTTCTTGATGACGCTCACAATTGCCATGTACAATGACCTGAAAAAGACATGGTATTCAATGATAATAATGATAACCATAACAACAATAATATGGATAATAAGAGAACCAAAACTGTGGTCACAATGATACAAAAGCAACCAAAGTCACCAAATCAGAGGCAATTTTCTTTTATTGCATGATCAATGATGATGAGAATGATGTAATGGTGGGCTAAAAAAGTACATGTTCTTTGAGACTACGTAGCAGGACTGTGCTCAAGGATTTGAATCATATTATATTCTGTTTCAACTGGGCCCTAAGAGATACAGACATTTGCAGTGTTGGTCAGGTAATTTGAGCAACACTGAAAATTGCATCCATAAAGTAGGTAAACTCGAGTGTGTGGTCACTGTCTTCCCAACGAACCCATAGCAAACCAACTCTGGGTAGGAGCCAACCGGAGTCCGAAAAAAATGCATATGCCTCTTCTGGGATTCAAACCCACAACCTTCCAGTCCATAACCCAAAGCGCTAATCACTGATAAGAAGGCTGATGCCATGGAGAAAGATACTGTGTGTATGTTTTATTTTGGCTTCCGTGTTATTGTTCAAAACTAATACAAGGTAAAACTTTGATCTCCAAAAGCATTTTCTGTTTCCTCTTTTTTCTTCCTGGGCTAGAGCACCCAAGTTTACAAATGGTGAGATTTCCTGTATGTACTACTCCGTGACATATTAAACATATCTGTCAAAACACAAAATCATATAACACTGATTAAATACTATTACACAACACTAGGTAATGCAACAAAACTTTAGGATACAACACAACACAGTATAGTGCTAACTAAAAATTGAAATAGTGCATAACTAGGAATGCTCAAGGTTACACATCAACACAGAAGGCTACACTTCACCATAGCACAGCAAACAACATTCCAAGATACAAAAGCATTAGCACAAAACACCCAAACACAGCACAGCACAATGTAACAACAAGAAAACTTTACCTGTCCGGTGAAACGGCTCTCAGGAGATATCGAAAAGAATATCTGCGTGTTTCTTGGATGGAGGCAACACTGATCTGCGGTATCCTCACGGCCGATGAAATCCTGGCCACAGCCTTGGATTGGACGCTAGTATCGCAGCAAATCAACGCCGCCACGTCATACCATTCTCCTGTCTTGAGGACTTGGGAAGTGGAGTTTTTGGGAAACTCTGAAAACCGCAACAGATGTGTGTATGGTGGCATCAGCAGTAGCATCAACAACGATAACAAAGACAGATATGAATGTGCTGTTGAACTGCATTGATGATGTGACATGAAGGGAAGTAAAGATGTTGTACTGTATAGATGGTGTGGTGTGAAGGGAAGTAATGATGTACTGCATTATGGTGTGGTGTGAAGGGAAGTAATGATATCATACTGTACTGATGGTGCGGTATGAAGGGAAGAAAAGATGTAGTGTATTGATGGTCTGGTGTGAAATAAAGATGTAGTGTACTGATGGTGTATAAAGGGAGGTAAAGATGTTATTTTGTACCCATGTTGTGGAATGAATGAAATAAAGATAGTATACTGTATCGATGGTGTGGTATGAAGGGAATTAAAGGCATTATACTGTGTTGATGGTGTGGTATAAAGGGAAGTAAAGATATTGTACTGTATTGATGGTGGCAAGGGAAGAAAAGATGTTGTAGGGTTCTGATGGCACGGTATGAAGAGAAATAACGATGCTGTTCTAATCTCAGGGATGTTAGCAATGTAGGATGTTGGTAGTCTATTTTCCTTCTGCTCTCAACCTTACCTTGGAGCACTGTTGTCATTATGTGTGTGTGTGCGTGTGTGTGTGTGTTTCTTCTTGCATGACCAACATTTCTAAGTCTACGCTTATCAATCCCAGCCTTCCTTTGTCTTTACAGTGAGAGTTCATCAAGAATGCTTTCATTTGTTCTCTCTGACCATTTCACTCATAAAAATTGCCTGTAGAACAACATTTCAGCTGTGTTTATTTTATCCCTTTTCATTTTTTGTAGTGTCCAGGCTTCTGATTCATGCAACACTATAGGCCAGATTAGTGTTTTGACAGTTCCAATTTTGAGATATATAAGTATGCTTCTGTCTTTCCAATATGCCTCTATCTTTCTAAATGTTGCTTCACTGAATCAGGTTTTTTTTACTTATCCATTCCAATTCTAGCCTTAATGTTTTGGAGGCGGAGCCATTATTCTCTTTTACAGAACCTAAATATTTAAAATTTTGAACATACTCCAGATCTGTCCCATTGATTTTGATATTGTAAGAGGTGACTACAATCAGTTTGCATTACTTTGGCCTTTTGGTATTTAACTTAAGGCCAGCAGTATTGCCCTCTCTATGGACAGTAGATAATTCTTCTCATGAGTGTGGCATTGGCCATGAGCTTTTGAATCATCAGTTTAACTTAAGTTGGTGATGTTTCTGCCTCCTATATTAATGCCCATGTCATATATGTCCACCTTTCTCATGATCATTTTTGTAAATATGCTGAACAGATGCGGGGATAATATGCAATCCTGAAGGACACCATCTTGTATCAAAGAACTCACAGTCCTTGCCTTTCCATCGGGTGGTCGTCTTCTGATCTGAATACAATTTTTTTATAAATGAGATCATATCCTTTAGAAAGCTCCTAGATTTTTTAATCAGTTCAGGATATTCCAACATTTGCAATAAGGCAATCAGTTCAGCATGCATTTCTTTTCTGCCAGAAAGCCCATTGCTAACATTGTGATAAACAGATGGTGATTTTGACTTCCCAAACCCATACTATAGTCTCTAAGATGTCCCCCACCTTTATCATGGAGGCTTTGAGTTGGAAATGACAGGTGACTTCCTTTACTCTTTTCTTTTATTTGTGGAAGAAATTCTTTTCTTTCTCTAAGTATTTGCGAATGTTATTTTTTAACATTCACTTTTAAACCATTAGTTTGTGTCTTGTCTGATCTTTGTTCTTATCTCTTTTTAAGGGTTTTTGTGGTCATCTTTTCTGTTTTCTTTTCTGACTGTTCTCTTTTCTCTTGATAATATGAGAACTTTATCACTAGGATGTGTAAAGAGGACTGAAAAGGGTTACAAAGTATAACAAAACCTAAGACAGCACTATACAGAGCGGCATTTATCACAACACAGCTCAACACAATACTATTACATAACAAAATCCTACATGATGCCACACAACCCTACAATAGCAAACAACAATTTCACACACAAATTAACACGTTGCTTTCTATTCAACATTACATTACAAAACAACACAATACACTACATACAACCGCATTTCAACACACCATTCTACACAAGAGTACACAATACCACATCCCAACACGACACGGCAAAGCGAATACTGTACTTGTCTGTTGATCCTTGTTCGTCCCCAACAAAACGTGCAACATGAAAAAGACAACAAAATGCATATTTGGATTTGTATAACACTTTAGGTCATGGCAGATTTCTCTGTGTGAAATTTGGCTGCTTTCTCCTGGTAGATGGCATCGCTACAAGAGCAGCGCCGCCCATTTTCCCTTTTCCTGTCTACATGTGTATTTGTTTCCCTACGAGAGTTGCTTTTTTCAACAGAATTTCGAGGAAGGCAATCAGAAGGCAAGAGGGCTGTCCTGGGCAACATTCTTTAGAAAAAGCTACTCAAAGGGAAATAAATGGACATGCAGACCTCTCTTATCAAAAACCAGTTGAAGGTTCTTCACATGAGAGTGTTTCGGCTTCTCTGGAACCTGTGAATTCAGATCATGGTAGTTCACTTTACCACCGAGATCAGCAAGAGGATGAATCTTCATGTTTTCTTTATATTACACCCAAAGTCTTTGTAATGATAATAATACATGGAATTTATACAGTGCTATATCTTGCAAAAAAACAAATCAAAGCACTTTCATTCATCCTACTCATTCACATGCAGTCAGTTACAATTAATAGTTTTTACAAATTCAAATGTAAACACACACACACACACACACACACACACACACACACACACACACACACACACACACACAAAGGTTTTACACTCTGGCAGGGTGATGGGGGCTTTGGTTGTTGATAGCAGGGACAGAAATGAGATGAAATAAGAGGAGAGAATCTCAGGTTTGAAATAAATGTGTCCTGAGGCTGGATTCAAAAGCATCATAAGTAGGCTGTTGGCGAAGAGAGAGAGGCAGGTCATTCCAGATGGATGGACTAAAAACAGAGCAAGAGCGATGGCCAACAGTGGATCATTTGAATCTAGGTATCCTTAAGCAAAACGTATCTGCAGCAGAGCGGAGCGAACGAGAAGGAATGTACAAGTGAAGACATTAACAGAGGAAGGAAGGTGCTGTTTTGTGGAGACATTTGTAACAGATGGTACACATCTTATAGTATACTCTCTGTGGCACAGGCAGCCAGCGGAGAGATTGCAAGAGAGCAGTAATGTGCTCAGATTTTTTTCTTTCTGAGGACTAGTCGAGCTGCAGAGTGTTGTATACGTTGAAGACCAGACCAGCTAGAAGAGAATTGCAATAGTCCAGACGTGAGAGAATGAGAAAATGACTAGTTTGGATGTTGCATCAGTGGACAGGTACTTTCGAACTGCACTAATGTGCTATAATTGATAGTAGCACAACTGTTAGGTTTGGGTAATTAATTTTTGCATGGAGAGTGTGTTGTTGATAAGTACCCTAGATATTTCACTGCAGTAGATAGAAGGAAAAATTTCTAATACCTCTGGGTCCTTCAGCTTCTCAAGGTCAAATTTGATCCTGATGTTGTTCCGCTTGTGGATTTTCTTTAGACGTAGTCGGAAAGTCATCATCACAAGATCATGATCACTCCCTATGTCTGCTCCTGGAAAACTTCGTGTCTGTGCGATGTTAACGCTAGACTGAAACCGTCTTTTCACCATGATGTAATCTATTTGGTTGTGGTGTTCTCCATTTGGGCTATGCCATGTCCATTTTCTGGATTTCTTGTGTGGGCCAAGTGTATTCACTAGCTGGAGGTGGTTGTTACTGGCAAACTCCAGGAGTCTCAAGCCTCTTTCATTTGATTGGTTATTACAATGTGGCCCACAAACGCCCTCCCAGTCTTTCCATGCATCTTCTCCTACCTTGGCGTTCCAGTCACCTTGCACAACGAGGATGTCTTTCTTGGGAGTTTGATTCAGAACCTCTTGTAGCTGGTCATAAAATTCTTCTACGGCTTCATCTGTGCAGTCTGATGTAGGGGCGTATGCCTGTACTATAGTTATGTTAAAGGGGGTTGCTCTCAGGCGGATGGTAATAAGTCTGCTGGACACAGGCTGACAGCTCATGACGGTGTTCACGGTGTCTTTGTGAACGAGAAACCCCACGCCGTGTTCATGTTTATCCTGTTTTCCACTGTAGTATAATTTGTGGTCTTCCTGGGTCGTTGTTTCTCCCATGTTTTTCCACCTGACTTCGCAGAGCCCAAGGATGTGCCATTGATATCTGGACATCTCATGTGTCAGTTCTTCCACTTTGCCTGCAGCTCTTAGTGTTTTTCAAGCAAGGATAGGTGGAAAGTTTGCAGCACTCACTGTGATAGACTCAGACATAGATACACTGACGAATAGTTTCAATACAGCAGTGACTGAAACAACAAACGAGCTTCTTGGCAAACACCGACCAGTCAAAAAACCATGGGTCACACCTAACATCCTACAACTATGCGACAAGCGTAGAGAGTTGAAGAAAAAGAAAAATGAAACAAAAGAAAGAGCAGAACAATATAGGGCAGTCAACAAAAGAATCAGGCAGTCCATGACGGAGGCAAAAGAGAAATGGATCGGTGAGCAGTGCCAAGACATTGAAGAGAACATCAAGAAAAACAATAGCAAGAAAGCATATCAGCTGGTGAAAGACCTGACTAGCACGAAACAGAGAAAAGGTTTAACAATCCAAGACAAAAATGGGAAGTGTCTCACTGACGACCAGGATATTCTGAATAGATGGACAGAATACTGCTCCGACCTGTATAACTATAGAACCGCAGGAGATCCAGATGTCCTTAATGTACCCGAAAGCAAAGACACAGACAGTCACCCTATCCTCCGAGAAGAAGTGGAAACAGCAGTCCGATCGCTGAAAAAGGGGAAGTCAGCAGGGGCTGACAACATTCCAGCTGAGTTGGTCCAAGCTGGAGGGGAAGCCATGATCAGCGCCCTACTAAGAATCTGCAACAAGATCTGGCAGACAGGAAAATGGCCAACACCATGGACACAGTCATTCATCATCACCCTCCCCAAGAAAGGAAATCTACAACAATGCCATAATTACCGCACAATCAGCCTCATATGTCACCCAAGCAAGGTCATGCTGCAGATAATATTGAATAGACTGAAGCCACAAGCAGAGACCATCATTGCTGAGGAACAAGCAGGTTTCAGAGCAGGGCGCAGCACAACAGAACAGATATTCAACCTCAGAATATATGTGAGCGGTACCTTCAACATCAACAAGACCTTTACCACGTATTTATCGATTTTAAGAAGGCATTTGACAGGGTTTGGCATGCAGCTTTGTGGGCAACCATGAATTTGTACAGCATCAATGCAAACCTGATCAGAGTCATCAAACAGCTGTACAGCGAGGCCACCAGTGCAGTGTACTACAACAACAACATTGGAGAATGGTTTCAAACAACAGTTGGAGTAAGGCAGGGCTGTCTACTCTCACCCACTCTTTTCAACATATTCCTTGAGAGAATCATGGCTGATGCACTGGAACATCATGAAGGATCAGTCAGCATTGGTGGCAGAACGATCACAAACCTCCGCTTCGCAGATGACATTGATGGAATAGCAGGATCAGAAAAAGAGCTTGCCAGCCTAACAGAACACTTGAATAAGGCCTCCAAAACATACGGCATGAAAATCAGTGCAGAGAAGACCAAACTGATGACTAATAACACCAACGGCATTAGCACTGATATCAGGGTTAATGACCAGAAGCTGGAAACAGTTCAAAGCTTTAAGTACCTGGGAGCCATTGTATCAGACCAGGGATCCAAGCCAGAAGTAGTATGCAGGACTGCACAGACAATAACAGCTTTGTCAAAACTAAACACTATCTGGAGAGATAAGAATATCTCACTTATCTCCAAGATCAGACTAATGCGCTCCCTTGTCATATCCATATTTCTGTATGCCTGTGAATCATGGACCCTGACTGCAGAGTTGGAGAGAAGAGTACAGGCAGTGGAGATGAGATGCTTTCGGAGACTCCTTGGCATCTCCTACAAAGACCACATAAGCAACGAAAGCGTGCATAACAGAATCCAGCAAACCATTGGACCCTATGAAAACCTTCTAACGATCGTGAAAAAGCGTAAACTTAAATGGTATGGGCATGTCACAAGATCCCAAGGAATTACAAAGACAGTTTTGCAAGGCACTGTCCAAGGAGGAAGAAGAAGAGGCAGACCAAGGAAGAGCTGGGAGGATAACATCAGCGAATGGACAGGCCTAGAACTCAACAAAACCCTGAGAAAGGCAGAACAGAGAGAGGAATGGAGGGAACTGGTTGTTGAGTCTTTGAGGGTGCCCCCACGGTCGTCAGACTACGGGACAGATAGATAGATAGAAGGACAGACATATTGCCAAATTCTATTGAAGCTGTTGTGATGGAAGAAAGTTTGTGTTTGGTCTCTGCAAGCATGGCTTCGGTTTTATCTGCATTTAGCTGTAACTTGTTTTGTATCATCCAATTTTGGATATCTTGAAGGCAGTAGGACATATTTGTCAAAAGAGAAGGCAGATTTTTAGGTGTATCACTGCTAAGAATCTGAGTCATCTGCATAAAAATGATGGCTGACTTGATGACAGTTTATTATATGTGAGAGTGAACAGAACATGGCCCAGAACTAATCCCTGTGGGACTTAACATTCCAGTTTGGCAGGTGTTGATTGAATCTTATTTACTGTAACTGTGTGGAATCGGTCTGTAAGGTATGAGCTGAACCAGGTGAGGGCTGTGTCTTTAATACCAAACGTATTTTGGAGACGGTAGAGAAGAATTGAGTGGTCTATAGTGTCTAAGGCTGCAGATAAGTTGAGGAGAGTGAGAAGGGAGAGATTTTCTGAGTCAGAAGCGTGTTTCAGGTGTGCACTAGGGTAGTGTCGGTGCTGTGGTTGGCACAATAGGCACACTGAAAAGGGGGAAGGAGATTGTTGGAGTGAAGATGGTTGTTGACTTGTTTCAGAACAACTTTTTCAAGGACTTTAGAGATAACAGGTAGGTTAGAAACAGGTCTATAATTTTTTAGAATGTTAGGGTAGAGGTTGTGCTTTTTGAGTAGAGGTGTAGCTATTGCAGTTTTGAGAGTTGATGGAAAAATTCCTGAGAGAAGAGATGAGTTTACTATTTTCGTGATAGTGGGTATGAGCTGTGGAATGCACTGAGTGAGAAGAGAAACAGGTACAGGATCAAGATTGCATGATTTTTGTCATTTCTTTCAGAATTGTCTTGATTTCTTTCTCGCTTGTTGGATGAAAGAAATGAAGAGGAATGCCAGTGAATTGGGGATCAGGAGGCGCAGGTTGGAAAGAAGTCTGATCCAGTCTGGAGTGAATGTTGCGGACTTTATCAGAGAAGAATGAAGAAAATATTGCAGTTCAGAGTGGCTGTGAGCAGTGGGCAGAGGGCTTGCCTTTGCATATCCCAGAAGAGATGGGATGAGGGAAAAGAGAGATTTCATGGACGTAGCGTCAAGAACTTGAGCAGAGTAATACTTTGTATGTAATGGAGGGTCCTCTTATTGAAATTCTGGATAATGCTTGAATAATCCAAGTGGCTTCCACCAGGTGGTTCAGCTCTTGTTTTTTATTCTCTCTTCAGAACCTGTGTTCAATTCTTCAAATATATTGTAGTATCTCTCTCTGCCAGCTTGTCTCAACTGGGATTAAAGATTCATCACTCCGGTGTCCACATTTTTCTTGTCCATTCCTGCTTCTCTAATGACCTCAAAGCCCGCATCTCGAGTGAAGAACATATACCTCTTTCTGCATCTTTCTATTCTTCACCTTCTTTGTCTTGATATGATGTGAGCTCTCTATCCAAGAGGCCTCTTGAAGCCTCTGCACCATTGTCTCGCAAATCAGACGTTCAGGAACTAAATCTATACTCCTAGCAGTGGTAGAAATGTGTTGCTAGCTGCATCAAATCTGGAATGGACCCAGTATTCCAAGTCTTACATTTGTGTTTAGCTAAGCAACTATCTTATCCAGTCTGATAATTCTGGTCTGACAATGACCATTTTTTTGTGTTAGGCTATCTCAAATCATGCAATAACTCTTTGCTTTGGAAGCAGCCACCAGTGTAGATCCTGTTCCAACTTGGTTTTCCAAAAAGATCTCAGCTCATGACGCCTTCCTTGCTTCCGATTCTCTCAACAACAACAAAAATTGGAAACCCCTCCATGCTGTCTCTTTCGATTTGTTTTGCAAAACATCACCCGTCTTCTCACTTTAGTGAAATACATGATCTTTGTGGAAATGTTTAAAATATTGTCTTCCATAAAGATGGCTGTTTCTCGTTTATTCATTTTCAAATATCTAGTCAATAACCTGGCTCTTCTATATTTCTATCCATTTGTCAGAATCTGCCCTCTCTAAGGAATTGTTTCTAGAAGCAAAGATGGCAGATGTTTTGGTTCAGTCTTCCTTCTTTTCTACTTAACCATGCGAAAAGGCAAAGCTCAAGGAAAACATTAACTGCTCATACCCCCATTTAAAGACATCTCAACTTCAAACTATTTCTTAGTGGACTTCCTCTCCATTAAATTCAAGATCCAGGAAGGAACTCTTGCCTGGTGATTCCTGGGCTCATGAAATCTAAGCCTTGACATCTACAGCTGCTCTCTCTCTCTCTCTCTCTCTCTCTCTCTCTCTCTCTCTCTCTCTCTCTCTCTCTCTCTCTCTCTCTCTCCTCTCTCTCTCTCTCTCTCTCTCTCTTGCATTCTGTTGGGTGCTTTCAAATGTGGCTAAGTCCTTTTGAATTAGTCATTCACATTTGCATTTGCATTCGCATCTTCTCTCTCTCTCTCTCTCTCTCTCTCTCTCTCTCTCTCTCTCTCTCTCTCTCTCTCTCGACCACGTGACGGGACAAGAACTGTCCAGGGGTGCTGTTAGTAAGCTGCAACAAATTTTTGCATTTAAGCCTCAAGAGAGTCTGTGATGAAGGGAATGGGTGTAAGGGGGAAATAAACGTGCAAAAGAATGAGACTGAAGAAGAGTGTGCAGAGAATAAGACTGAGGAAGAATGTGCAGTGATTGAGAGTGAGGAAAGGTGTGAAGAGAATGAGACTGAGGAAGAAAGTAGGGAGTGTGCTGAACATGTGAAAAAATAGCAGTGAAATGCAAGACAGTGATGATAGTGTTACCATCAGTGATATCTGGAAATATTTACAAGAATTTGCAAAAAATGTAGACATACTAGGTGCATGCTGCAAGAACTAAAACAATGCATTGCTGATGGAGCCACTGCTGTACCAAAAGGAAAGCTTTCTGCAGATGTGCCTTGATGATTGTGTGAAAGACTTCTATACAAACTTAACATAAAGACAATGTAATTGGAATAACCAACAGTATTTATAGACAGTATCGATATTCTGAGATATATATATATATATATATATATATATATATATATATATATAATATTATATATATATATATATATATATATATATATATAAAGGGGATGGGATAGCTCAGTGGTCGGAGCACTCGCTTTCCCCCAGCCAAGTTAAGCAGCGTCGAGTCGAGCGTGGTTACCAGTTGGATGGGTGACCGTTTGCGCGCCTTGGCTTCAATACAGTTCCCCCAGTTCACCCAGCTGTAAATGGGTACCTGCCCTTTTTAGGGTCAGGGAAGATTAAAGCAGCGAGGGAGAGGAGATGGGTGCCGCCCTCAATATGCTGGCCCTAGAAAAGTGAGGTCTCTGACGCCTCGCTCCCCTACGACCTTATAGGTTATGGGACTCCTTTACCTTTACCTTTATATATATATAAACCATGGTTTCATGTGGACCATTTAGGGTTTGATTAATCATGTTGTTAATTATACATGTGTTTTGTGCCCAGTGCTCGCCCCACTGTCCCCATGTGAATGGGCATATTTGCTTAACACATTAAAACTTTGTCATTGTCATTGTCTCTCAATGTTTCATGCAATCAATAGGTGGAAGAAAAAAATTAATACTTAGTAATTCTGTGCTGTACATCTGTTAAAACATGTTTAATTTTGTATATCTATCACGTATTCTTATGAATTTGTGGCATAACATGATGGTTCTGTAAAACCTCCCCCTTCTATATCAAGGCATATGATCCTTACAGAAGTGAAAATATGGTTGGATAACTATCCTGAGGATTTGAAATGCAGTGCGTATGAGAGGTATAATATGAGTTTAAACTAACAAGAGATTGTATGATATAAATAGGTGTTGTTATATATGATATTTTCCTTTTTATCCATATTTTATTGTGGCCCAAGGACGATGTGCAATTAAACCATTTCAAAGTTCAGAATTCTCTCTCTCCTTCTCGACCTTCCGACTGACTAGAGTAGCTGATTTTATGTAAATTTCCGTTGTAGCAACCAGCACTGCCTTTTAAACTTCCATTCTTCCCCAGGCAAATATATTCAAAGTCCATTCTTCTAACATTTTACTTCATCGCTGTTGTCTGATATGGGAAAAGTGCAAAACCAGTGGTTTTTTCTTCAAAGTTATTAACATACAGTTTACGTTTGGTTTCTTTACATACCATATTAGACATGGATTTCTGTCAGGCTTTCCTTGGATATGACTTCTTTCCCAAGGGGGACACTTAAATTTTGGACAAAAAGTAGTGAGCAGTCACACATTCGACGAAAGTGGGTATTCAGACATACGCAAAATAAACTTATGCCAAGGGCATGAAAAAGAGTACTTCTGGAAGTGTATTATGTTTGACCAAAACAGCAGAAATAGGCCATGACTTCTTGATCTGTTACAAGTGTCTCCACAAAACAGCACCCTCCTACCTCTGTGAATGTCTTCACCTGTACACTCCTTCTCGTTCCCTCCACTCTGCTGCAGATACCATGTGCTTACGAATACCAAAATTCAACCAATCCACCATTGGCTGTCGCTCTTTCTCTGTTTCTGGCCCATTGCTCTGGAATGACCTCCCTCGCTCTCTTCGCCAAAAGACTACTTACAACACTTTTAAATCCATCCTCAAGACATATTTACTCCAATCCTAAGATTTGTCCCTCTTGTTTCATCTCATATCTGCCCTTGTCTTCAACAGCCGAAATCCCTATCACCCTGTCAAAGTGTAAAACCTTTGTGTATGAGTGTGTGTGTGTGTGTGTGTGTGTGTGTGTGTGTGTGTGTGTGTGTGTGTGTGTGTGTGTGTGTGTGTGCGTGCATGCGTGTACATTTGAACTTGTTAACATTGTTAGTTGTTATAGGCTGTATGTGTAAGAATATGTTGAATGCAAGCGCTTTGATTTGTTTTTACAAGATACAGCGCTATATAAATTCTATGTATTATTATTACTATTATTACTACTACTAATATTATTATCCTATTATGTTTGCCTAAAAATGTAGAAAAAGGCCATGACTTCTAGATCTATTATCTAATATGATCACTTGTAAACAACCTTCTTTTATATTCTCTTGCTGCTGCTGCTGCTGCTTTAGTTCTGTTGCCCTGCAAAGGTGACGTTCTATCTTTTTGTTTTGGGTCCGACTTCCCATTTTGTTGCTAGGATCATTTTGCGCTATGGCCTCGCCTTCGTGTCACAGCGCTTTGAATTGCAAAGAAGCCGCTAAGTAACCGAAGCATGTTTTTATAGATGCACTAGCAGAAGTAGTAGTAATGGTAGCAGCAACAGTAACAGAAGCAGTGGTGAAAGTAGCAGAATAGCAAAAGTCGCGGAAGTTGTACTTGATGCTATTGTTCTTGTTGGTGATGAGGTCTCGTTGCTGCTGCTAGCAGTTGCTGCTGCTGCTGCTCTTGATATAGTCTACGTCTGCTAAAACGAAATGCAGATAAAAGCATGCCTTTTACTGTTAAACTTTGAAAACAACCATTTGTTACCTGCACAGGAGGTCCGAATAAAGTTCACAGACTGCATGACTGAACCAGTCAAAGTGCCGCAATCGTCCAGAATCACAAATCCCAGGGTCATCTTGTTGGGCAGTGGAAATCTTTTGTTGAAATCCGCCACTGCATAGGATATCAGCTGTATACCAAAAAAAGATTGTGTGGTGTTTCTGATTGTTACTTTAAATAAACACTGTTTATATCCTTTTTCTTTCATTTTTTTCTTCTTTTATTTCGAGGATAATGTAATAAAAACTCATGTGGGTTTTTTATCCAGTCCCCGTGTGTATGCACTTGTGTAACTTTTGTCATCCGTTCCCGGGGAAGGGGTAAGCCTAGTGGTTTGAACGTTGCGCTCACAATTTGATGGCCTGGGATTGAGCCACCACCAAAACCCGTTCAAGGGGATTTTTCCACTGGAGTAACCATCAGTACTGACTCCACTCTTCTGAATGTCCTTCAAATGAGACTAACCGAGGCCCTGTGTGCGAAAGCTCGCATAACATCTTGCGCACATGTTAAAACCCATTCTGCCTTTTGGAAGAGTATGCTTTTCGTGCTGTTAAGAATGGATGACAAATTTACTTTTACAAAACACACACACACACACACACACACACACACACACACAATGGTGCTGTGTTTAGACATCATCCCCGAAGTTGGGACTGCAGCTACCCTCTGACTGACAAAAACGGACGCACGCGCAAAAATCTCACCATTTGTGAACTTTGGCGCTTCATCTAGCTGAGGAACGAAAAAGGAATAAAATAAATAAAATTTATATATATATATATATATATATATATTATATATATATATATATATATATATTATATATATATATATATATGTGTGTGTGTGTGTGTGTGTGTGTGTGTGTGTGTGTGTGTGTGGTGTGTGTGTGTGTGTGTGTGTGTGTGTGTGTGTGTGTGTACATACACACATTGCCTCTCTCTTCGGCCTTCTTACTAGAGCTATTGTTAAATGTGGGGACTGTTGAAACCAGTAAAATACAGTTGTCCTGGTCTTTGAAACCTTGTAAATATTGTAGTTACAACCCCTCACGTCGTCACTACTGCATTTTGGGAGTGTTTTCAAAAGACAACTCTTTGAGGTACATCTTAAAACTACAGTTTCTAACGAAATCTTGTCTCTGTCACAGTCGCTATTGCTAGCTAGTAGCTTTCAATATTTTAAGCAATTGGTTTGTAGAAGTAGTGACAGTGGTAGTGATAGTGGTAACAGTAGAAGTAGTAGAAATAGTAGTTGTAATTGAAGTAGTGGTAATAGAAGGAGGAGGAGCAATAGTAGTAGTTGTCGCTGTTGCTATTGTTGATATTGTTGTTATTTATTGTTGATTCATATAAACTTAATTATAAGATGTGAATATCTAAACTGCTCTCTGTGGTTGACAAGACGATAATAAATACGAATTCTCCTGAGTCACGACTGCGCAAGGCTGTACTTTATACTGTCCATCAAACTTTTTTTCAAATCCTCTCTTTATAAACAGAACGTTGTATGCAGAATTGGTATTTTATGTACACAAAAAGCAATTATATTTTTAAACAATGCCATTTAATCTGAAGTCTCTTCTTTTACCCATTCTTAATCCACATATATTCATACCAGTTTTGCGAATTGGCCAGAAAGTCCAAATCAAATCAAATTCAGTATTAAATAACCACAGGGAAACTACAGGGTAGAATTAACATGGAACATTTTTCACACCGGAAATGTTTTTCTTATGAACAGGGAATAAAGACAAATTATCGATACTTGTAAAATAGCATAAGATGTTTAGAGAATTTGAGTGCACACACACACACACACACACACACACACACACACACACACACACACACACACACACACACAACGCACACACACACACACACAGTATCACTGTCAACAAGAGCCACAGTTTGATATGTGCACTGTCAAATATTGCGTACTTGCTACTAGCAACTGTGTCACACACACACGCGCGCGCGCACGCACACACACACACACATACACATGCACGCGCGCGCACTTTTATCCTTAACTGCAATTAGATCATATTCGACATAATAACTAGAATAAGCAGGAGTCATCCCAGAAAATTTTGATGTAGCAGGTGCAGTCTTTGTCATCCCAGAACTTAAAACTGAAAAATCATGCTACCTTGGAAAAAAGTTGATGTGTTTATACTCCGGAACTTCTAGTAAATCTTTTGGTTCTAAACTAGATCAATGAATTACCTTTTCTGTCTTCCAAAATTTATTCTGTGTCCATTCAATACCAGCATTGCACTCAATTAAATCGGTTTCATTAAAAACACATTCTAATATTGTTACCCAAATTTATCACTCAATACATTGTCTGACTTAAAGGGGGACACATTTGAGTTTTTGTTGTGTTCCAAAGCACAAGAAAGGATCAAAAGAGTTAATTTATTCATTATCAATATTCCACATGTAACTTTTTTAAAATCCAAAAATCGAATTAATCAGTTAGAGAATTTAATAACATTTCTATTTTTAAAAAAAACCATGTTATAACGACTTATAAATTGAAAAATATAGTTTCAAAGTTCCCCCATTACAACATGACAAAGCTCAAATTATCTGCTACTTTACAGATAAAAGCTATTGTAACAGAGTGGACATTTTTCATCTCCCATCTCTGCACAAACCTGTGTACATGGCACAGTCTCACAGTTGGGATGGGGCCTCTATAAATAGGCTGCATGCGTTCTACATTTCACCATGTAAGCGAAGTGTATGCAACGGTTTTTAACCACCACCCAACCAGAGAGCTGCACAATTTGCAGGTGTGTCCCAAATTAGTAACATTTGTATTGCCAAGAACATAGACCTTTCAGCAGCATTTATACTATGGAGAGACAATATGGCAGCTAATACAGAATCCAGGAAAATAAACCTGGATGCAGTGGATGCCTTTTCAATTTCAATGCTTTATCAGTTTGTTGCAGACCTGCTTTTCATTGGATGAGGTCTGTTGGATGTGTGTTGTAAACTATTGTAATTGTATGTCCACTAGGTCACTAAAGTATCTCGTAATTCCTCTGTACGAGAACTAATTGAGAAATTATTTCATGATTAAACTAGGCTTACGCTTAGAAGGTGGAGCTTAATTAAGATTATTTTTAATCCATTGGAGGGAAGAGAAATTACGCGCCGTCGACCTCCCCGATGATTTGAGATAATCCTGATGAACACTAAACATTATGGAATAGCCTGGTCGTTAGAGTGATGCGCATTGCGCTCGCGATCTGCTAACCCTGGTTCGAATCTTGTACAAGAGGATTTTTCCTCTGGTGTTAACATCAGTGCCGACTCCACTCCTCCTAAAAGTCCTTTGGATCAGACTATAAACCGAGGTCCTATGTGCAAACACACGCATAACATCAGCTTTTCGAGAGTAGGCCCACAAAACCCACAACTACAACAACAATAACAACAAAGGAACAACACTTGCACACCCTGCATGTTTACTTCAAACACTTACTTCAGGTTTTCTTTCGATCCTGCCACGCTTAGCCCTATTTGAGCACGATGTGCCATCTTCGTTTATGTCTGAAATGGGAAACAGCACACCGATGTTGATATCTCCCAGCCTCATGTACGTTCTGTTGGGTAGTTCTATGCGTCTATTCACATTCTCAAACCTGGTTTTTACGCAAATCTGGGAATGAAGGCCGTGGAGCTGGAGTCCCATCAGGAGAAGAATTACCTTCATGCTTGGTTCTTCAGGTCTTTTATTTTGGGGCGCCACCACAGGAGAATCTCCCTGAAATTACCATAATTAATTTAAAACTTCAGATACCATGCCTAGTGTTGCGTGGTGGTGTGGTGTGATGTGTTGTTGTACTACTTTGTGTTGTATTACATTTGCAGGGTAGTTTAGTATAGTGTAGTGTAGTGTAATGTAGTGTCGAGTAGGGCGGTGCGGTGCGGTGCAGTGCGGTTCGGTGCAGTGTAGTGAAGTGCACAAATATATTGCGTTGTAGTGTATTGAATATTTTCTATTGCATTGTATTGTATTGCTTTGTATTGTATTGTATTGTATTGTATTGTCCAGGCAGAATGAATGAAATTCGGGCTACTTTGCATTTAGACAGCTTCAGGTCAAGTCAAGTCCAAAACACTTTAATCATCCCACGAAGCCAATCAAAATACTGACAGGCATACTGATACGAATTAAGGTAAAAGGTAAAGGTGTCCTATGACCTCTGTGATCGTAGGGGAGCGAGGCATCAGAGACCTCAGCTTCTCTTGGGGCCAGCATATTGAGGACGGCACCCATCTCCCAGAGGGAGTGTGTGTGTGTGTGTGTGTGTGTGTGTGTGTGTGTGTGTGTGTGTGTGTGTGTGTGTGTGTGTGTGTGTGCGTACGTGCGTGCGTGCGTGCGTGCGTTCATGTGATATTTCCGTGCTCAAACAGAAGTCACAAGATAACTAGATCTTGAATCTTGGTATGTGGGCACTGTGCCTACGCCAAAAGCTGATTTTGATCAGATTAAGAAATCAGTGAAGTCACTGAACACTTGCGAACTACTAAAATAGTGGGTGAAATTAAACCTTTGATTCCTAGCTTTCATATTCACAAACTTTTGTTTGTGGCTTTCATTCCATTTGTTTTGCTTTTTTCTGATAGTGATTTCAAAATTTATCAGAGAACTTTTCATTTCCACTTTTTAATTGCTTTTTCTGATAGTGATTTCAAAATTTATCTGAGAACTTTCAGTCAGTGTTACAATGATTTTTTTAAATATTAATAATGATGGTGAAATAGTTCTCAGCGAATGAATAAATACAACATCAGTGCAATCAGACGCAAAAATTGTAGCCAAGTGCTTAAGACTTTTTGTCTTCAATCCTGTCGGTCCATGAGGTTGTTGGTTCGATTCTCGGCTGCTATTTCAAGAGAATTAAGAGTAAGGATTTTGACGATCTCGCGGGTCAACTCAAATTGCAGACCTGCTAGCCCCTTAACTCCTTTCGTGTACAAACACATGCAGAAAATCAAATCTGCGCGTTAAAGATCCTGTCATCCATGTCAATGCTCGGTGGATTACAGAAACACAAACATATCCAGCATGCATCTTGTAGAAAAACATCAACTGCTATGAAGGCGGAATATGTCGGCTGAGGCCAGCGAGCAGACTGTGTAAAACGACAATCACAGGACCAGACACTAGGCATCTGATTGGTATGGTAACACTGATAAGAGAGAAAAAAAAATATCATTATCATCGTTATTAGCATGTTTACTGTTAAAAATCTGGAAGAAAGACAGAAAAAGCAGCTCTTCCTACCTTTTGGAGTACTTATAACAAACACATACTGGATGATCTTTAACTTTGAGGTGTTTTTTTAAGTCAAGCTTAACGGGTATGCTCACATCAGACTCAGAGGACGTCTTTATGAAATAAAATTCTACGTCATACAGATTTACGTCATGGCTGGTAGGCAAGTTCTTTGAGGACTTTGACGAGTGTTACTTTTTGACTTGCCAGATATAGCAGAGCTGCCAAGATGTTTCTGAGTGTCTTAGAGAGTCATGGGAAGCCAGTTTGCATAATACACCATTGTGGACAATATTCGGGTGGGAAACAATGAATCTGTGTCCACCATTAGGAGACATTGTAAACAATTACGTTACGCCTCCTGGAACTGGACGATTTTGACACTTAGGCTTTGCCATAGATAAGTTTGGCACCTTGTGCCATCTCTATTCTTTTATCCTGGGTTGATAATATGAGTTTAAAAATCAGAGCTGTGTTTGCCATAAAATCATAGAAATAAGGAGTCGAACTTCAAAATACTTTAAATTCAAGACGCACGACTGGGTAATCACTTTTATGTGCTGTAGCAGACTTCATGCAAATGGCGATGCTACTGGTGCAAAGCAAGATTAGATCAAGAAGTGAATACCACAACTGAAAGTAACCATCCACTACTTTATTCCTAATTGTGACCATTCGAATTCATTTAAATAGTGTTTGGCCATATTTTAGGACCAGAAACTATGTAGATATACGCTGATATACTCTTCTTAATTCTACAGCAAAGCTTGACCTAGATCTGACTGACTGGCTTAATCACCCCCAGCCCCCACCCCCTACCAGCTCCCCCCCCCCCCCTTTGGGTGTCTTTCTTTGTTGTAATATTGTTTTAATCAATGCACCATTTTCCATTATTGTACTAATTTTTTATAAACAGTATTTGAAACTAGCATACAATGTTGTACTGTAACAATGACTGTTATCTTGTCTGTGTGACAGACAGCATGGGCCACTTATGTGTTAGATAACCCAGTAGTAAGTATGGTACACCCTTAGGAGAAAAAACTTCTCTCTCTCTCTCTCTCTCTCTCTCTCTCTCTCTCTTGACTGGCGGGTGATCTCCCTTGAAGGTAGGCAGGAAAATTATCTTGCTGTGAAGTAATTTGTCAAAAATACTTAATTCATCCAACACCATGTCCGTTGTCGGTCTTCCCACAACGTTGGAAGTCACTTTCGATGCCCTACTCCAAGAACAGCACCTCACTTCCTGGAAAGTAAGTGGAAGTGGCGACAGCACAGTCGTTGTATTACGACTGAAAGCCAGTCCAGCCAGCAACAGCAACATGGTGCAACAGCATATCCCTGTCATCTCCCACAGCTACCGCAGGAAGCCTCCCAGTCAGACTGACAGAGACAGGAGAAGGACAGAGGAGAGGAGAAAGACAGCACAGAGGCAAGAAGAACAGGAGGCAAGTGAAAGTGTGATGCCACAAGAACATTCACCATGTTTATTTGTGCCCACACCTCCTACAAGCTGTGCTGTGTTACACACTGACACACCCCCTTCTGCCAGCAACACACTGCCACAAAAATGTGCACGTGAAATCCGTCATTCACCAAGTGCTGTGAAAGAGTCGGAGAACAAAAAGCATGCTGACGGGCAACGTGACATTGACCTTGCCCCTGTGTTTACAGCGGAAACTTCGGACTGTGACAATCCTTTGGGGAAAGTACAAGCAATTGGAACCAGTGCCGACGTCATCAGGGACTATGTAGCTGAACTGACTGATAGATTCTTGCAGAGGAGGCTTAGGGACACGCATAGGAACCAAGACTTTCGTAAGGTGTTCAGTAGTAAACGGCATCCAGACACGTTGGTTTGTGAAACTGATGATCTTGTTTTTTGTTTTCAATGGACTGCTGATCACCCCCCCCCCCCCCCCAGATTTGTTTTGGTTCGTGAAGAAGGACACCAGGCTGATGACCAATGAGGAATCCTTTGTCTATCACAAGCTGACGCTGTGGTGCCCTGTTGACCGGGAGAAACTGAAAGATCGAATCAGTGCCGGACTTGATGTGATGCATGTAATAGTGGACGCAGTTCGATTCTTGCTTGGATAACCAGCGTGTGTGTGTGTGTGTGTGTGTGTGCGCGCGCGCGAGCGCGTGTGTGTACGTACGTGCGCGTGCGTGCGTGCGAGCGTATACGTGTGTGTATGTATGAGTGCGTTTGTATCTGTATGTGTGTGTGCGCGCGTACGTGTGTGTGTTTTAATATGTGGATATGCATGTGTGTATAGGTATGTGTGTGTATGAACGTGTGTGTGAGTGTGGCGTGTTTGTGTGTGCGTGTGTATGTATGCGTGTGTGTGCTTGTGTGTGTGTGTGTTTGTGAGAGAGAGAGAGAGAGAGAGAGAGAGAGAGAGAGAGAGAGAGAGAGAGAGAGAGAGAGAGAACAGCTGTAGGCTACATGCCACCTAGATTGTCACGGATCTGTCACGTGTTAGCCGTGTAAAATTGCACATGCCATGAAAAAAAAGGAAGAAGAGGCATTGTGACCTTGTCCTCTTGTCGCAGACCATTTTGTTAAAAGATGTTGATTTTGAATTTGTACAGTTTTGTGGAAACTCCTCCACCTTGACAATTCCTTATGAAAAAAGCATATGAATCTCTACCGTAACCATGTTCTGGAATCCATGACATGATGACTATTTGGGCTGAAATTTGTTATGTTCTCGGTATTTGATATTATGTGTTTGTGCCCAGCCCCCCTCCCACTGTCCCCTTGTGAATGGGCATCTTGCTTATCACAATAAACATTTGTCATTGTCATTCTCTCTCTCTCTCAAACAAAGTAAATATCTCTCTCTCTCTCTCTCTCTCTCTCTCTCTCGCGCGCGCGCGCGCGCGCGCGCGCGCGCGCTCGCTTGCTCGCTCTCTCTTTGTTTTGTTGTTTCTTTTTTGGTCTTTTATATTTTTATATGAGGTTTCTCATTGATTTGATTTTGTTGATGGCAGATTTAGATTGACAATCTAACTCTCTCTCTCTCAAATCAAAATAACGTTGTTGATGTTTGCTTGAAATTATTAGTTGTGATTATTAAAGATAGTCCCTTCTCAGGGCAAGGGCCAGATGAAAAAAGCATGTCAATACTTATCTGTTACCCTCGGGAATAAAGATTATCAGTCAATCAATCTGTGTTTGCCTGTCTGTCTGCCTGCCTGCCTGTCTGTCTACTTTGTCTGTCTACTTTGTCTGTCTGTCTGTCTTTCT
Source organism: Rapana venosa (assembly GCA_028751875.1). NCBI lineage: Eukaryota > Metazoa > Mollusca > Gastropoda > Neogastropoda > Muricidae > Rapana > Rapana venosa. The sequence continues at coordinate 66,735,645 of CM054135.1, forward strand.
TTCTTTCTGTGTTTTTGCGTGCAAGCACTTGATTCATTAAATTTATCAAAAGATTACTGATGCTATTGACGTCCTCTTCTTGATCTTAACTGTCTGTATGCTCAGGAAGATAATCATATTAGTTTATTTAGCGTCTTAAAAGCTACCAGTACATAGCCATCACGTGTGTGTGTGATGGGGTGCGTGCGTGCGTGCATGCGTGCGTGCATGCGTGTGTGTGTACGTGTTGTGTGTGTGTGCGTGCGTGTGTGTGTGTATGTCTGTGTGTGTTACTGCAGTGTTTCGTATTATACCTATCTTGTCAATGGTTTCTTCATTTTGTAAAATGGGAGCTCTGTGTGTGTTTGTGAGTGTGCGTGTGTGTGCGTGTGTATGTGTGTGCGTACGTGCGTGTGTGGGTGTGTTTGTGATTTCTTTTTGTTTGAAGTTTGGTATGTTTATACCGATATGAAATGTAACTTTCCTGTGTCTTTTGAGATGATGATTCGCATCAATGTGCCTGTCAGTATCATAATTGTCCTTCATGGGATGATTAAAGTCTGTTTGACTTGACTTGAATTGACTTGACCTGCACTTGGTAAGTTTAGATCAGGAGCCAAAGTTGATCAGACATCTTGCCTTCAGGCCCAGAAATACGGCTTGATAATAGTTGTTCAGCTTCACTTTCTGATGAGATCCCTGCTGCAGATGCTGTCAACTTATTTGCTGTCAACTTTATTGCAGTTGCTGTCAACTTTGTTGCATTGCTGACAACTTTGTTGCAGTTGCTGTCAACTTTGTTGCAGTTGCTGACAACTTTGCTGCAGTTGCTATCAACTTTGTTGCAGTTGCTGACAACGTAACATACATTCCTGATGATATACTGGGTGATGCCACTGAAAGCAGCACTGTCTAGTTAAAGACACCTTCTGTCTTTGCACAAAATATCCTTTATGAAATAGTCCGTGTTCTTATTCCTGACTGTGCTCCACAAGTGAATGCCAAGCTTGTTGATGGTGCTGCTCTCATCTTAATGCCATCAACTAAGTCAAAGTCAAAGTAAAGTCAAAGTCAAAAACACTTAAATCATCCCATGAAGGGCAATTACAATACTGACAGGCAGATTGATACACATCAAAAATCTCAAAGACACAAAAAGCTATATTTCATACTGGTAAAAACATTCCAAAATGACTTCAAATAAAATGTCACAACACACACACACACACCAACACACACACACACACACACGCGCGCGCGCGCGCACGTACGAACGCACGCACGCACACACATCAACTGTAAACACAATTTTAAACCCATTGACTAGAAGACATAAAAACTTATTTTTTACGCACGTATATACGCAGCACGTACACACGCACGTACGTGTGCGAACACGCCCACGCACACCCACACCATACACCAATATATGAATTTAATGTTTTAAGACCGTTGACTAGAAGACAGACTTACATCCACCCACACACACCCACATACATAATTATGTATTGACTGCACTCATAACAATGACAATCAGGCAAGTAATTCAGAGAAATGTAAAAACTAGGTAGTCAACATCATTGTGAATTCAGAATTCGAATGCTTACTGGCAGAAAAGAATTTCTTTTTCTGTTAGTTTTGCTGATGGGACACTGAAAGCGGCGTTCCGAAGGCAACAACTGAAATTCTGGAAACAAAGCATGGGAAGGATCAGCCAAAATGTCTGTGGCTTTGCGTACAAGCTGCTGATTGCAGAACGATATGGAGATCTCTTTGTTCTTTTCCAATTATTTTTGAGCAGATTCTTACAATTCTCTGCAGGCCATTCTTGTTTTTAACACTAAGGTTATTGTACCAACAAATGAAAGCAAAACTTAGAACACTCTCTATGTAAGACTTGTAAAACAAGGAAAGAATCCTTTTGTCTACAAAAAATGAATTCAGTTTCCTCAGAAAATACACACGTTGTTGTCCCTTTTTGACAATAGCGTCTGTGTTAACGTCCCAGTTTAACTTGTGGTCAAAAACAGTTCCCAGATACTTATAGTTCGAAACGTTTTCAACTTCTTGATTATGGATAATATATTCTTAGGAGTATGCCCTGATATTCTGAAGTCGATAGGCAGGTCTTTAGTTTTAGAAACATTTAGCTCCAGATAGGCCTCGTCACACCAGTGTACGAACTCGGTGAGGGCTGGACCATGGTCTAAGACTGATCCGGATAAGAGAGATAACAGAGCACTGTCGTCTGCGAACTTTACCAGAAAGGAATATCCATAGTTGCTTCTGCAATCATCTGTGTATAGAATGTACAGAAGTGGTGAGAGAACGCAACCCTGTGGAGAACCAGTGCAGGTAAATCTAACCGAAGAAGATATTTTGTTGGCCAAAACACGCTGTGGTCTGTTGGTTAAAAATTCAATCAGCCAACGAACAAGTTGACTGTCTACGTCAAATTTTGAAATTATTTTGTTAACCAGAACGTGAAGCTGCATTGTATTGAAAGCTGAACTTAAGTCTGCGAACAATATTCTGGCATGAGAGTCAGGTGTTTCCAAGTGGCTATACAACTTGTTCAAAATGAATAGTTTGGAATCTTTGACACCCCTTCGAGACCTGTACGCAAACTGTAGTGGGTCAAGATCTTTCTCTGTAGCGGAAAGAATGAGAGATTTTACGATCTTTTCTAGCGTTTTCATCATAAGAGATGTGAGAGCTACAGGTCTAAAATCGTTAGGCCGAGAAGAATTGGGTTTCTTTTGAAGAGGTATTACATTATTATTACTGTAGTCAGGTCAGAGGTGTCCTCTGCTACCGGTAACCATGGAATCCGGTACCACCTGTGACACGTGGGGAGTCAACCCAACCCAAAAATCACGCCTGGAGAGAGATGAGCGCCGCCAGGCTACTTTTGCCCAAGACACGCTACATGAAATGGACAACACAATAAAGAACATACCGGATCGGTCGCCGCCCGGGTCAACAAGGACCGCGCCTTCCGTCTGCCACCAGGGCGGAGGCGACAAGTGTGCTACTGGTGGAACCCCTACAAAAAAGATCAGAGAAAGGGACTACATCACCATCGCAACGTGGAATGTAAGAAGTCTGGCCCAAACAGGCAAACTCCAAGAACTGCTATACGAGCTGGACAGGTACACCTGGCATCTGGTAGGTCTCTGTGAAGTCAGATGGAAGGAACACGGTGAACACCATACTGACGAGGGACATATGCTCTACTATAGCGGAGAGCAGGACAAACATATCAATGGCGTAGGCATGCTTGTCAACAAGAACATCAAGAATTCGGTAATAGGGTACTTGCCAGTAAACATCCGGCTTATGGCCATCCGCCTCAGGGCAGCCCCATTCAACATCACATGGATTCAAGCCTACGCACCAACAACGGATCACGATGATTCAGACGTAGAGGAATTCTACAACCAACTACAGGGCATCATCGATAAGGTGAACAAGAAAGACATTTTGATCATCCAGGGAGACTGGAACGCCAAGGTGGGCGGAGACGCACTGAAAGACTGGGGCAAATTCTGCGGTCCCTCCTGTAATGCGATCACCAATGAGCGAGGACTCCGACTACTGGAATTTGCCAGCTACAACAACACAGTGCTCGCCAATACCCTTGGAGAACACAAGGCATCCCGACGCTGGACATGGCATGCACCCAATGGGATCCATCACAACCAGATTGACTACATCCTGGTGCAGAACCGGTTTCGATCTGGCATCAACAGAGCCAAGACGAGGACATTCCCAGGTGCAGACATGGGCAGCGATCATGACCTCGTGCTCCTGAACTTTAGAGTCCGATTGAAGAAGATCAATAAGACAAAGAACATCAGACTCAAGTTCAACCTGGAGAGACTGAAGGACCCCACCATCGCCGAGTCCTTCCAAGCAACAATAGGAGGGAAATTCGCACCACTGCTGGCACTTGAAGAAGATGCCGAAACGATGACCATCAGTTTTAACGCAGTGATGACTGAGACAGCAAGCATACTCCTTGGCAAACATCGCCGAAAAACACAACCATGGTTCATAGATGAAATCTTGAATATGTGTGACAAAAGACGAGACCTGAAGAAGAGCAAGAACACTACAGGAGCAGATGAGATGCCTCAGAAGGCTCCTTGGCATCTCATACAAGGACCATGTCACCAACAATGAAGTCCGCAGAAAGATCACTCAACAAGTGCGGGATTATGAAGACCTACTGACCACGGTGAAAAAGAGGAAACTCAGATGGTATGGGCACGTAACACGCTCAGAAGGACTTGCAAAGACCATCCTGCAAGGAACAGTCCAGGGGAAGAGAAGACGATCTTGTTATCACATACTCCCTGCAAACTGATCTTTGACCTATGTTGGACACCTACCATGTTTACGGCAGACATATTTTTGATACCCTGCCGTGCAGCACGAAAATTGTTCCCTGCAAACTTGTCTTCTTTCTTATTTTTATATTATACGTCTGGCCTGTGCAACAGCAGCTTTGACTTCTTTATTTACTTCCTTCTTTTGTTGTTCTGTGCCTTTGTAAAATACTACTTTCTTTTTGTTTAAAACACGTTTCAGATCCTTTGTAACCCAAAGCTTGTTGTTGGGGTAAATGGTTATCTCCTTAGTTGGAATGACACAGCTAACACAAAATGAAATATAAGAACAAATAACATCAGAGAGATCATTCAGATCTGAACACACATTATAAAACATATCCCAGTCAGTGCAAGCAAAGCAGCTATACTATCAGCAGTTCATTTTTATTGTGGTCCTGACTATGGGCTGAAGGCGCTGAAACACTGACTGGTACATGGGTGCAAGAAGAACGCAGTTGTGGTCAGACGATCTCAGGGGACGCAAGGGCAATGATCTATAGGCGCTTCTACAGTCCCGTAGCACAAGTCTAGGGTCTTGTTTCTTCGTGTAGGGCAGGCCACATACTGTTCATAGTTCTTCAGCAGTTTACTAAGAGAACAGCTATTGAAATCACCCAGGATAAACTTAGGGGCATCAGGGGATATAGAATCAATCACATGGAGGTGATCTAATATATGTTCAGTTGCTCTAGCCACTTTTGCTTTGGGGTGGATGTAAACTAAAGTAACAAGTACTTGCGGGAATTCCCGTGGTAAGTAGAAAGGCCGGAGCGAAATAGACAGCAGTTCAATGTCCTCCACGGATATGTAGATGTTATGACATCACCAAAGCTGACAACTACCTTTCAGGCATATGTGGATGTCTTTCCATACATTGTGTGCCAGCTTGATTCAGTATCGCAGATATTCATTGCTTTTGATATCTATAGCCACTGGGGCTGACAGCTTAAAGTCTGCTAATGGAAAAAGTAAGGTTCTTGTGCATGAAGAAAGATATTGGCTTCAGCACAGATTCCAGGAAAATGGTAACATTTTCTGCAGGTAAATGAGAATGTCTTGGCACTGTTCACCGATCCATTTCTCTTTTGCCTCCGTCATGGACTTCCTGATTCTTTTGTTGACTGCCCTATATTGTTCTGCTGTTTCATTTTTCTTTTTCTTCAACTCTCTACGGCATAGTTGTAGGATGTTAGGTGTGACCCATGGTTTTTTGACTGGTCGGTGTTTGCCAAGAAGCTCGCTTGCTGTTTCAGTCACTGCTGTATTGAAACTATTCGTCAGTGTATCTATGTCTGAGTCTATCACAGTGAGCGCTGCAAACTTTCCACCTATCCTTGCTTGAAAATTTTCTAATACCTCTGGGTCCTTCAGCTTCTCGAGGTCAAATTTGATCCTGATGTTGTTCCGCTTGTGGATTTTCTTTAGACGTAGTCGGAAAGTCATCATCACAAGATCATGATCACTCCCTATGTCTGCTCCTGGAAAACTTCGTGTCTGTGCGATGTTAACGCTAGACTGAAACCGTCTTTTCACCATGATGTAATCTATTTGGTTGTGGTGTTCTCCATTTGGGCTATGCCATGTCCATTTTCTGGATTTCTTGTGTGGGCCAAGTGTATTCACTAGCTGGAGGTGGTTGTTACTGGCAAACTCCAGGAGTCTCAAGCCTTTTTCATTTGATTGGTTATTACAATGTGGCCCACAAACGCCCCTCCAATCCTTCCATGCATCTTCTCCTACCTTGGCGTTCCAGTCACCTTGCACAACGAGGATGTCTTTCTTGGGAGTTTGATTCAGAACCTCTTGTAGTTGGTCATAAAATTCTTCTATGGCTTCATCTGTGCAGTCTGATGTAGGGGCGTATGCCTGTACTATAGTTATGTTAAAGGGGGTTGCTCTCAGGCGGATGGTAATAAGTCTGCTGGACACAGGCTGACAGCTCATGACGGGTGTTCACGATGTCTTTGTGAACGAGAAACCCCACGCCGTGTTCATGTTTATCCTGTTTTCCACTGTAGTATAATTTGTAGTCTTCCTGGGTCGTTGTTTCTCCCATGTTTTTCCACCTGACTTCGCAGAGCCCAAGGATGTGCCATTGATATCTGGACATCTTATGTGTCAGTTCTTCCACTTTGCCTGCAGCTCTTAGAGTCCGTACATTCCATGTGCCAATGATGGTGTTGTTTCTGGCACGGATTTTGTTGTGTTTTACATCAGTAGCATACTTTCGACCTCTGTCCTGATGAGCAACAGAAGGCGCGGTCCTTGGTAACCCGGGCGACGACCGATCCGGTATGGAAAGTCTGGCTGTCTTTGTCATTGGTGTATCTTGGGCAAATCAAACCTGGCGGAGCCCATCCCTCTCCAGGTCGGATTTTTTGATTGGGTTTACTCCCCACATGTGGCAGGTGGTAGTGGGTTACATAGTAACCAGTAGCAGAGGGAGTCTCTGACCTGACTTCAAGACATTGAAGAGAACATCAAGAAAAACAATAGCAAGAAAGCATATCAGCTGGTGAAAGATCTGACTAGCACAAAACAGGGAAAAGGTTTAACAATCCAAGACAAAAACGGGAAGTGTCTCACTGACGACCAGGATATTCTGAACAGATGGACAGAATACTACTCCGACCTGTATAACTATAGAACCGCAGGAGATCCAGATGTCCTTAATGTACCAGCAAGCAAAGACACAGACAGTCACCCTATCCTCCGAGAAGAAGTGGAAACAGCAGTCAGATCGCTGAAAAAGGGAAAGTCAGCAGGGGCTGACAACATTCCAGCTGAGTTGGTTCAAGCTGGAGGGGAAGCCATGATCAGCGCCCTACTAAGAATCTGCAACAAGATCTGGCAGACAGGAAAATGGCCAACACCATGGACACAGTCACTCATCATCACCCTCCCCAAGAAAGGAAATCTACAACAATGCCATAATTACCGCACAATCAGCCTCATATGCCACCCAAGCAAGGTCATGCTGCAGATAATATTGAATAGACTGAAGCCACAAGCAGAGACCATCATTGCTGAGGAACAAGCAGGTTTCAGAGCAGGGCGCAGCACAACCGAACAGATATTCAACCTCAGAATACTATGTGAGCGGTACCTTCAACATCAACCAGACCTTTACCACGTATTTATCGATTTTAAGAAGGCATTTGACAGGGTGTGGCATGCAGCTTTGGGGGCAAACATGAATTTGTACAGCATCAATGCAAACCTGATCAGAGTCATCAAACAGCTGTACAGCGAGGCCACCAGTGCAGTGTACTACAACAACAACATTGGAGAATGGTTTCGAACAACAGTTGGAGTAAGGCAGGGCTGTCTACTCTCACCCACTCTTTTCAACATCTTCCTTGAGAGAATCATGGCTGATGCACTGGAACATCATGAAGGATCAGTCAGCATTGGTGGCAGAACGATCACAAACCGCCGCTTCGCAGATGACATTGATGGAATAGCAGGATCAGAAAAAGAGCTTGGCAGCCTAACAGAACACTTGAATAAGGCCTCCAAAACATACGGCATGGAAATCAGTGCAGAGAAGACCAAACTGATGACTAATAACACCAACGGCATTAGCACTGATATCAGGGTTAATGACCAGAAGCTGGAAACAGTTCAAAGCTTCAAATACCTGGGAGCCATTGTATCAGACCAGGGATCCAAGCCAGAAGTAGTATGCAGGACTGCACAGACAATAACAGCTTTGTCAAAACTAAACACCATCTGGAGAGATAAAAATATCTCACTTATCTCCAAGATCAGACTAATGTGCTCCCTTGTCATATCCATATTTCTGTATGCCTGTGAATCATGGACCCTGACTGCAGATTTGGATAGAAGAGTACAGGCGGTGGAGATGAGATGCTTTTGGAGACTCCTTGGCGTCTCCTACAAAGACCACATAAGCAACGAAAGCGTGCACAACAGAATCCAGCAAACCATTGGACCCTATGAGAACCTTCTAACGATCGTGAAAAAACGTAAACTTAAATGGTATGGGCATGTCACAAGATCCAAAGGACTTGCAAAGACAGTTCTACAAGGCACTGTCCAGGGAGGAAGAAGAAGAGGCAGACCAAGGAAGAGCTGGGAGGATAACATCAGCGAATGGACAGGCCTAGAACTCAACAAAACCCTGAGAAAGGCAGAACAGAGAGAGGAATGGAGGGAACTGGTTGCTGAGTCTTTGAGGGTGCCCCCACGGTCGTCAGACTACGGGACAGATAGATAGATAGAGAAATGAGAATACAAATGAACTATTCAGGTTCCTCACTGAGACTGATTAGGACAAAGCACAAGTCCATGACAAGTGCCAAGGAAACACTGTGCTCATCCAGCAAAGACACCAGCAGAATAGAACCTTGTAGCCATGAGGAAGTAGACACCCATCTAATGCTACATGTGGATGATTATATCACAGAGGCTCTGCAGAAAGTCTTCATCATGACAACAGATACTGACAGAGTTGCACTTGCTGTTGCCTGTGTTCAGTTAACTGCAGTTCATGAATTGGAGTTGGAAAATACTTAAAATTAAATTCCTAACATCCCACACAACTGCCACTCAGCTTGGTCCAAAGTGCCCTAAAGCCTTGCCAGCCTTCCATGCACTGACAGGGTGTGACTGTGCGTCCTTCTCTGGAACAGGGAAGACCATGGCGTGGAATACATGGGCTACATACCCACAAGTGACTGATGCCCTCCTGCTCAAGATGGAACAACCAGCTACCCTGCCCATACCTGGATGTTCTTCATTTTTCTGTTTATGAGAGGACCAATGAATTGCAAAGTGTGGGTGACACCAGGAAAAGGATGTGTACAAAGGGACTACGGCAGCTGGGGCACATTCCATTTACTTTTGATGTGCTTCAGCAGCATACCCTATGAGCTGTTTACCAAAGTGGTCACACTATTATGGGGACAGTGTTTAGTGAAAGCACTAGACCTTACTTGCCCTGGACTATGGGTTGGTAGAAAGAACAGGATCATGGATGGAGGGAGACCTGTATGGATTACACTGCCACAGGGGGAGGAAGTCTGCAAGAATTGATCCACTGTGGCTGTAAGCTGCCTGTGGAAAATGTGCACTGTCGATGTTCAAAGCTAGTTTGCAGTGCACTTCCTTGTGTACATGGGGTGGATGTGATGACTGCTATAGGGACCAGAGCACATAAGAAGAAGAAGAAGAAGAAGAAAAGAAGAAGAAGAAGAAGAAGAAGAAGAAGAATGTATGGAATTTATTTAGCGCTGAATCTTGTGAAGCAACAAATCAAAGCGCTCAGATGACATTTTTTAAAATGTTTTTTTTATTTTATTTATGCGTGTGTATGCGGTTTTTTAAATTTTGTCATCTGTTCCCACCGGCACACAATGGCCTATTCTTTCGAACAGCGGAACAGGATTTAACGTGTGCGCAAGATGTTCCGCATGCGTTCGCACACGGGGCCTCGGTTTATAGTCTCATCCAAAGGACTTTATGACAGACACATGACAGTACTTTCCCTTTTCCTGCAAGTCCAAGTGTGTGTGTGTGTGTGTGTGTGTGTGTGTGTGTGTGTGTGTGTGTGTGTGTGTGTGTGTGTGTGTGTGGTGTTTGTATGTGTGTGTATGTGTGTCTGTTGTTCTTGTTGTTGATTTTGTTGTTGCTTCTGCTACTGCTGCTGTTGCTACTGGCATTGGTCAAGTGTTCTCCTCTTTCTAGAAATCCTGGTCAACCAAATCAGTGAACGTCATCGTCGCACTGTCACAGTACACATTGTATGCGTTTGTGGATGCGTGTGTGCATGCATATGTGTTTATATATATGTATATATACATACACACACACACACACATATATATATATATATATATATATATATATATATATATATATATATATATATATATATATATATATATGTGTGTGTGTGTGTGTTTTGTGTGTGTGTGTGTGTGTGTGTGTGAGTGAATGAAGATATGCATCAGCTTTATGCATTATAAAGCATAAAGTGAAATCCAAGAGCCATGGTTTTGTGTTAGATAAACAAAGCAATATTTTTCTTTTTCAAATGCTTATGTATGATAAATTATGCAAAAACATCTAGTATCAATCATTGTTTGTATTCTTGCAATAATTTTTGATAGCACAAACAAATTATGCATAATTAATTAAGAGCTGCTTCAAAAATAAGAAGACAAACAAGTAGAGATAAGTTACATTTATTGCAGTCTTTGATAAGTGGGCCATAATCTTTGATCAACAAAATAAGTCGGAAACAATTTAGCAATATGGTGTTTTCCATGCCAACATTGTAGAAGAGGGTCCAAAGTATGTGTATGCCAAAACTTTAGCCCGTCACTCTTATTTGCAGGGTTTGACCTGTATTCTTGCATTGGCATCTGGACTAATAGGTTTTTAATACTTTTCTACTGGGGTCGGGTTTCAATCTTGTTATCAACTGTCAGTTTAAATTCAATTTTCTTCCCCATTTTTGTTACCCTTGTTTGTTGTTGGTTTGGGGTTTTCTTTTGTGTTTGCTTTTTTATGGGAGGGGATGCTGTTGCTGGGTTTTGGTTTTGTTTTGTTTTTTGCTTCCTTGTCTCTTTTTTAAAGTCTGAAACCACTAGGAGTGAATAGATCTGGACTTTAAAAAAATCAAATCAAAATCTTCTGTTATCTTCCTGTCCTGCTGCTTCCACACCGCTTATCTCGATCTTTCTGCCCCAACCCTACCGACATTCCTTATGTGGCATTCTCAAGATCAGAAATCCACAGGTGCATGATCAATGTTAGCGCGCCACTGCCAGCCACCAGCTATAGGGGCCCTGCACTGCTGCTTGGTCGCTTTGGTGGTGTTCAGTGATGCCTATTCTGAGTCTAGCATACAAGGGACACGATCTACTTACCCTCTACTGATGACAAAGCTTAGCCCCCGGAGTCAGACTAAGAGATGCTCACCCAGGGTGGTGACCACCACAACGTCCCTCCAATGGCATTCTCCCCTGCACCTCAAATCCCGGAGGACCCGACACAAACTCACCACAGGCACAAATGTGTATGAGGAAACCAAAACTGAGGTCACTATAAGGGTTGTGCGACACTATTGCGAGCGACATTACCGTGAGTAACACTACCGCGTGTAACACTAACGCGAATGTAACCCTACCGCGAGTATCACTTCCGCGAGTGACACTACCGCGTGTGAAACACTAACGCGAGTGTAACCCTACCGCGAGTAACACTTCCGCGAGTAACACTTCCGCGCGTGCAGCGTTGTCGCACGTTTAACACTACCACGTGTAAGACTACTGCGTGTAACACTTCCGTGCGTGCAGCATTGTCGCGCACTTTGTTTCAAACAGGTGCTGGTCACTACAAAGAGAGAGTGGGAGTTCACTCAAGTGAGTTTGAGCGGCCACAAGAGAGAGTGGAAGTTCTTTTGGTTAGCACAACAAGCGTTGAGTTAGTGTTCAAGGACAGTGTTCTTCTGTAGAACACGCACTTTGCTTCAAACGTTGGCCATGGAGGTAATAAAGTCTCGTTACTCCAATGACAAGATCCTCTACAACTGGTATATTTACCGTCGAGACCGTATAAATAAAACAACGGTCAACTGGCGCTGCGTACAGGACACATGTAAAGGGAGAATCAGCACACCGCTTGACTACCGCAATGGTGTGGTCCCCAATGTAAAATATGACCACAACCACCCTGCCAACCCAGCTGACGTCCAGAAGCAGAAAAGTGTTGCTGAGATGAAAGAAAGAGCCGCTGCTACCGATGCACCACCTCGAAGGTTAATTGGTGAAATGATGGCAAATTTGACTGATGAGATGCTGACCAATTTGCCACAGAGATCATCACTCAGGCGAACAATTCAGAGAAAACGGAAAAGAGATGATGCCTTTCCCCCTCTGCCACGAAATTTGGAAGACATCGAAATTCCGGAACAATTCAGAGACGTTCTAGTTGGAGGCACTCAAGTTAGGTTTCTATTGCATGATACAGGTGACGCTGGGTAATGATGCTGAAGAAGAAGAAAACCGGTTGAAACGCATTATTCTCTTCGGAACCGACGAAATGTTGCGGTTTATGACTGTAAACTCTAACTGGATGGCCGACGGCACGTTCAAAGTAGCACCACAACTGTTCTTTCAGCTGTACACCATTCATGTCATTAAAGGCAACCATGTCTTCCCATGCTTGTATGCTCTTCTGGCAGGAAAGAACAGACGGACATATGATGAAATGTGGCGCCTTATCAAAATGTACGCACCAAATCTGAACCCACGGTTTTGCATCCTTGATTTTGAATTGACAGCCAAAGCCGCAATCATCGCGGCGTTTCCAGACATCGAGGTGAGAGGATGCTTCTTCCACTTATGCCAGTCAATCTGGAGAAAGATACAGGATCTTGGGTTACGACTCACCTATACCGACGACGAAGACACCCGGCTGTACTGCCGCATGCTCGCATCATTGTCATTTTTATCACCAGAGAAGATCACAGGGCATTTCGAGAAACTGCAGGAAGACATGAGTGAAAGAGACATGGACCCACGCTTGGGTGAACTCTATGACTACTTTGAGGACAATTATGTTGGAAGATTCCGCCATGGGAGAAGACGGGACCCAAATCCCACGCGGGCCCCTCCACGTTTTTCTCTCCCGTTTTAGTCAGTTCGAGACAGGAACCAAGTCGATCTCCCACGTACAAATAATAAACTGGAAGGCTGGCACAGGGGCTTGCAATCTTTTGTTTGACGGCCCGAATCCATCCATCTGGAAATTCATCGCCGGAATCCAAAAAGAACAAAGTCTGCAGCAGGGTGTTAAAATTCAAATGGAAAGAGGTCACCCTGGCCCAACGTCAAAGAAACATTTCTCGGCCATCGAATCCAGACGCTCATCCAGTCGTACGAACAGGCTGAAGACAACGAGGACGGGGATGGTGATGAAGAAGGTCAGGTTCCTTTCTTACGGTCAGTGGCCAGAAACATTGAATTCAATGTGTGTTGAACCAATCGTGACATCAGCCATATTGTTTTAGGAATAAGACGATCAAAGGGAAAATATTGTGTGCACCTGTTTGTTTTGTTTTGCTTTATTTACATTTGTGATCCAAGGAGCGAAAGAGAGAGAGAGGGATACTATGTGCTCAGTTTGATATTTTTCTTTAATTTAGTATTTCAAACATTCTATGCATTCTGCACGTGCCGGGTGCGCGCGAGTGTGTGTGTGTGTGTGTGTGTGTGTGTGTATAAATTTCAAACAATCTATGCATTCTGCATGTGTGTGTGTGTTATGTTTTATAAATAAAAAATCATCAAACAGTCTATGCATTCTCTGTGTGTCCGTGTGTGTTTATGTCATTCAGTATTGCTTTTACTACCAGATATACTATGTGCTCAATGTCATTGCTTTTTATTCAGTATTGCTTTTGGTACAAATATGCTAAACACTTGATAAGGAGAGAGGGAAAGAGAGGGAGACAAAACGTGCGACAACGCTGCACGCGCGGAAGTGTTACTCGCGGAAGTGTTACTCGCGGAAGAGTTACTCGCGGTAGGGTTACACTTGCGTTAGTGTTACACACGCGGAAATTTTACTCGCGGAAGTGTCACTCGCGGTAGTGTTATACTCGCGTTAGTGTTACACGCGGCAGTGTTACACGCGGTAGTGACGCTCGCGGTAGTGACCCGCACCCCACTATAAGACCAGACCAACCTAAACCAACGAATTAGAGAATTTTCAGCGGATATGATGAGGAGGAAATGCTGCTGTTATGAAATCTGCATGTGCTTTGAGACTACCTAACAGCTGTACTCTACGCTTCCTATCATTATATATTCCGGAAACAACTAGGCCCAAGAGATATAGAAACCTGCAGTGTTGGTCAGGTAATTTGAGCAATATGTATTATCTCAAAATTGTACCTGTAAAGTGGGTGAAGATCAACTTGTGATCTCAATGATCCCGGTGACCCCACAGCAAATTCACACTGGGTTCCTACTGGCCAGAGTCAGAAAAACCCTGATGACAATGAGACGTGAATCCGAGACCCTTTCAGTCCAAATCACAAGGTGATAACCACTGTGTCATGCTGGCCAGTTAGTTTTCCTGAATACTTGCTAGTGCCTAGCTCCTCTGTCGTTTAGACACACATGCATGCACAAGATGGAGCTAGCTATTGGAGCCTTCACCATACTTGACCTAAAAGCTAAAGAAATACAATCCAGAAGCAAACTGATCCCTAGTTTCCTAAAAATGATGTTAGGTAATAAACCTGTCATTCTGTGGACATTCCATGAGGTTATTTTGTTTGGGGTTTTTTGTTTGGTTTGGGTTTGGGCTGGGGTGTTTTTTTTAGCAGCATTGTATTCCTTGTTTCATGCCAACACAAACACATCTGCAGTAGTTAGCGTTGCTTTCCTTTGTTTTGTATTTTTACAAGTGCATTGTTTTATAGTGGACCATTTTCTTTTTTTCTTTGTTTTTAACACTGCAGCATATCTACTTCCCTTCATACTACATAATCGGTACACTACAAAATTACTCTGTTTATTTTTTCCTCTGTCCCCTTTTTTTGGAAGGGCAAATATCACGTCTTTTTTTAAGTTTTCAATGGATGGATTTCACACACACACACACACACACACACACACACACACACACACACACACACACACACACACACACACACATATATATATATATATATATATATAATATATATATATATATATATATATATATATATATATATATATATATATATATATTATAATGTGCACGACATCACCTTCCACGCCTGTCTATAGTCTGGAACAATGATTGCCCCAGTGTGAGTTATCAGTGCGCATTCTATGGCTTAAACAGGAGCTGCATATAGTCGTCTGGGTTTATTGTTGCCCTAGTGCTGCTTCTATAATCATGTGATTATAAGTTTGTCATTCATGAATACATGTGTTTGGATTTAGTTTGCTCAAGAGTAATGTAGTGTTACATTTTCATTTTCTCATTCAGCCTCACACGAATGCGTGTATCTCAAACTTATCCCACATCACCCCATTCTGAATGTATGTTTGCATAACGTTTTTAAGCTGACAAATACAGCAACAGTGAGGTTAATAGAAGGTAACAGGATTATATCTCTATGTGCAATTGTGCACATACAGCGCCCAATGAAGAAAGCGTGTGACTGTATGCACGCGTGCACTCGCACGTGCGTGCACATGCATATGTGTGAGACTTTGAAATTAAATAACCTCTGTGATTCATTTTTTTCAAATATGTCTTAAAACTTTAAAGCTCCTGGTCAAAGGTAATGATTGTGTCAAACAAAATACTGTACCTAACTATTCCACTACTCATTTAGGAATCGGGATCAGTAAGCTGATGTAAATGTTTACAAACTTATTTCTTTTTTATCCATCAAAACCGAGTAGTATATTCTGTAGAGCTTGTTTAATGGCTATGTTAAATTTATTTGGTATTTTGTATTAAACATATTACAAATCTAATATATCCTTTTACACTCATGGGAAAAAGTTCAATGTAGTCTATCTCTTCAATGCGAAACGTGTAGTGTTTGCTATTGGCTATGTCTAACTTGTTAAGGAATGTTAGTAGGATATATCTATTGTTAAAATTTTCCAATGGAGTAATCACAGCATAGTTTCAATAGTAGTTTTACTTGCTGTGAGTCATGTTTTAGGATGAATTTCAACACCCAGCTTGTTCAATCAGAATTAAGTCGCCAACGGTTGAGTTAAATATTTTTCAATTAGAAAGGCGAAACTGACGAGGTGCTGCCAGAGATTTCAGACTTGGGTTATTTGTTTCTGCCTGAGTTGTCTGGTTAGCGATTAAGATCCTTCATCACGCAGTCAATGCTGTGCATATAACACCACATTCAAAGGTCCGAGTAAGTTTGTCACAATCTCACATATACAGGTAAAGTCCTTCATGTGGCCATCTTTCATTATGCCAGAAGCATATGTAACACCAGCTCTGATACAATCATTCATAAACAGAGTTGTACCTTTATATTAAATGTTTGCATTGTTTCATGAGCCCTGTTCCCAATAATCAGCTTGTAGTAACTTGTCCCTATTTATTGCATGTAGGTTATCCAACTAACTTTTAACCCCTTTATCCATAACAAACTATGTATAAACTCAAAGCCTTTGAATGTATCGATTTTACATATGGACTGAAGCAGGATATATTTTTGCCAGTACTGACAACATTTCATGTGGAATATATTTCCATTTCTGCTCACGTTTACTCATTATTTTTGTGACCCAGCAAAGAAAAAAATAAATTCTGCTTATCACTAATGTTGATCTTATTTCGCGGGCCCTTATCAGTTCTCTCACAAATGATTTTTCTTCTCACCTTTGCAAAGCCTTTGGTATATGAATACTTTTTCTTCCAAGGATATCTACATAACATTTTCTTTTCACAATCCTCTGGTATGCTCAGTGCCTGCGTTTTATAAGTGAAATGTGGCAGTAGAAAAGATTTAACAACACAAAGCTTACATATAATACTAAAAAAATTTTTGGACCCTGGGCACAAACTGTCTGGTGGATTTTATCTGTAGCTTGTAGCCAGTTTTCCTCAATTTTTGAAGCACACACAATATTGCTAAATTACGTTCCCAGAATTTTTGGCTTTGTTGCCACACAATATTGTAGTGTTCATCGTGGGTGGGGGCCATTTAATTGATTTTTCACTACTTCTCTTGCCTGTGCTTGCACTGTAAGTTTATAATAATAATAATAATAATGTATGGAATTTATATAGCGCTGAATCTTGTAAAGTTTATGACAATGATTAGATTATCTAGATAAGACTGACCACATGACTGGATACAAACCTATGGCCTCCATTACATCCTTTCAATAGGATCCCAAAACATAATGTACAAAGATTCATTAGGTGTTTTTATTTTTTCCTATTTGTGCAACATATATTTTAAGAATATATTCTTTCTCTTTTTATCTTTAAAAAGCCATAGTAATATCAGCTATTCTTGTGAATGCGATTTCCATTTTAAAATTCTGAAAAAGTGTCTGGCTGAATGAAACCACAGCGAGTGAAATATCAATTACGGCTGGGAATCTATGAAAGGCATCCAAGACCCGAAACCAGTCAATCGGGCCCAAAGGGCATGGTTTTTTTACCAAATTTTCCTGAGAAGCTGTCATTGAAAGATCTGTTTTCTAAATTATTTTGTTGTCGTCTTTTTTAAATTTATTGAACCTTTGAGAAATTATTTTTAAAATGATCGAGAAGTTGTAAGTGGTTACCTGCACTTCTTTTTCTCCACTACTATTTCCTCATTAAGAATATTCATCTTTGCAATATTTGTATGAACCCAGCCACCTGGCCTCATTCTTTTGTCAGTAGAGATAGGGAAAAAGCCGAGTCAAGCTCAACCACATACTGTTTATCCAAAACCAGGCAACTTTGGTCCGATTCGGCTTCGCCTCATCGAACCAAAACTTGCATATTTTTATATAAAAACAAAGCTTTTAACCTTGCTCGGCTTTTCCCTATCTCTCTACAAAAACTAAAGAATCAAATTATTTTTGATGGTAAAACTAAAAATTAGGGTAAAACAAAAAAAAAGTAAAAAACCTCTCCCCCAGCCCCAAAAAACCTAGTGCCCTTTAATCGATGTTTAAGGGGAGCAGGGCGAGAGATGTTTTCCGGGCTTTCACAACCTTGGAACCCGACACACGCTTCACCCACATAAATTCATAATGGACAGTGACAGCACAAGTTATAATATAACAAAAAAACTTAAAAAACGGGTGTGGGGCAATTCAAGCAGCAAATCCAACCCATTTCATTTTATATTTTATCGAAACGAAATAAAATAAAAAATGGGGGATAGGGGACTCGAACGGGGAACCACCAACCAAACACCAATTTGTTTTGGGCCCAAAGACGACAAACTGCTAGAAATTTCGCCACCCGGGGGGCAAAGATTGTGTAAAATATTAACTAATAACTTTCAGCTTATTGTTCAATAACCAGTGGTTTTCCCCGTTTGGGCTGAAAACTCGCACGGGGGGGCTGGCCTAGTGCACACAGCCACACGCCAGATGATGATTCATAAAAAAGTATATGTGGTCTCGCGCTGTTCTTGTGTATGTTTTTAAAAAAAAAGCTTTTGGGGTTTTTTACTCGACACAATATCTTGTTGTTGGTCTGTTTAAAAGATTATTTTACATGCTTTGAGCTTCTGAGTTTTAGTTTTATTCTTTCCTTTCTTGCCCGTCGTAATAACATCATTCCCCCAAAGGGCAATTTTTAAAACCCCTTCTGTTTTTCATGTAAAAAAATTACAACGACTTTGATTTTTTCACGGTAATTTTTTAATTGCTATTTTTTTTGTGTCAGAAACCCAAAACAGATATCTTGCATGTCCCCCACGAAAGCGGCTTAGACAAACTACCCTTTTCTTAAAAATGTCCGCTCTGCGAGCAGTCTTAAAAAAAAAGGGGTCTGCCTATTTTCAAAGACCCGTAATAGTATTTAAACACTCGTTTATCTGTCAGGGGGATTGACTTAATTATATTCTCACTGACCAAATAAATCGCTCCTCTGATGCTCTATTGTTGTGCAGTGTTGGACAAATAAAAAATGAACTCGAAAGTTTTTTTGTACATGTTTGAAAATAAATCAAAAACAAAACAGTCTTGCCACACCCAGTCTGCCCACATATTAAAGAGCAGTGTGCTTCTTTTGGAGAAAACTTAGCTGGTCCATCAGAAAAACAATTTTTTTAGTCTGTTTCCTTCTATTTTGACTGTGACCACACTACAAATAGAATTTTTTTATGGGCTCACATTTTCTTGCTTTTTCTCTATTTGTAATTATTCCTTTGAGCCTTTTCAATGGTCTTCCTAAACCAGCAGCTTTCATCACTGTTGATCTTAAGTCAACCCCAAACATTTTTAGATGTTAGGTATTCATTAACCTAACATTATGTAGATGAAAAAATTTTTTTTGTAAACCAGTAGTGGATCTTTGTGTTACCAGAACCAAAGTTTTTTTTACCTCATCAAATGTTGAATGGTAAATACCTAGGCTAGACTTGATTTGGCTGCCCCTCTAAGACATGAAAATTTTAAAATCCCGGTTAACAAACCTCTCACTTGATCGGGAAAAAGGGCCGGCTGGTTCTTCAAACAGCATTAATATTTTTTTTTTAATATTTTCCCGGTGTGTTCAGATTTATTTCCACACAGTATCTGTTTTACTCTTCATTAAGTGCATGGTTAAGCCTTTTTCATAATAAAACAAGCCTTGACTGATATTGCTGTGCAATCAAGCGTGCAAGCTCGGGGTAAATGAAACATCATACTCTAAAGTATCCATTATTTTGTATTTGTGCAGGGCAGTGGAGTAATAACACACACTGTCTTTAAGGCACCCATACGACAGCCCGCTCGAGTGCACCCTATAGTAAGGCATGTGAGAGCGGCTTTAAAAGTAAAAGGGGAATACAAAACCTTTCCCATAGGCTTTTTGCTAGGGCGGCATCTTTTTTCTTTTTCCCTTATCAGCAGAACCTACCGTTTTTTAGTCCCTCCCCCTGTATCCCCTTGAAAATAAGATCATCTCTTTTTTTTTTTTGTCATCCATAAATCATATAGATAAGAATTGTCAGCATTGTTCAATGAATACTTCCCTGCCTTCTACTTGCACAATCTTTTTTAAAAAGCCCACCAAATTTTTGCACCAATTCTTTTTGGGATCATCTCCAGACTCAGTTCAACTAAAACAAGCCTAGTTTCCCTGGAACAATGACATCATTTTTTCCTAAATTGGGAAACCTAACAGTCAAATCTGATTTTCATCAATGTGGAGGGTTGTTTGTAATAACGATTGTCTGTCTGTTTCCAAAAACCCTAAGGGATTTTTTTAAAGTCTGATGGATCAAGGATTGTCCAAATTTTGTTGCGCCTCTTTTCAAAAAGAGAAAAATAAAAAAACAATAAAGAAAAATGGAAGACTAGATAAGATATGGACATGTGTTTACACCAGTGATGATAGGGTGAAGCGACAGCATCTGTGCCCCCTTACATTCACAAAGAAAATTTTAAAAGCAATTTAAAGATTTTCACACAATTTTGGGACAACCAACCCCAAATTAACCATACGACTATGTTTTGGAAACAAAGCAATCTTAGCTGTAACTGATACGGAGAAAAGGTTTTTATTAACAAAGAAAAATAATCCAAATCAGTTCCTAGCAAAAAATACACTCAAGCAGAGACTAAGTTTTGCTATGCAAGAAAACTTGGTTTTATGAGCACTAACTACTAACAGACGCCTACAAAGTGTTGCACAACTAAAAAATGCGAAAAAATTTTCCAACAAATATTAAAAGTTTACCATTGAAGACCTAGCACAGTGGGGCAAACAAACAACTTAAAAACCTATTCAAAGGGGTTGGAAACTAGTTCACACAAGCAGACGAAACACGCATGAAAAAATAAATAAAACCCCCTACCCATGCGAGAAAAAGGTTCAATCAGCACTACAGAGTATTAGAGGCAATGATAAAAAATTTAGCAAAGCTAGGCGATTTAGACTCACGCATAGAACAGAAAAGAAGAAGCTAGCAGAAGCAGATGATCAAACCTTGCCCCGGAAAAAAAAAAAGAACAACACTCTAAAAAATCGCAAGTGAACGCCAAGAAAATTTAAAAAACCTTGAAAAATAACAGAAAAACAACTAAATCTCGGGTTTATAGAATAAAAGAAACAATTAATCGAATTTCTGTAAAAAAATAAACAAGCAAAAAAGAACCGTCACGTTTCGCGAGAAAGGGGCATAACAATTGCGAAATTTTCAGCTTTAAATTCGCTTTTGCACACTTGTGTATGCTCTGACAGAAGCACACTTCCCCCACCACCACCACCCCCACCTCCCCCCCACAGGCACCCCCGGGGTTGGAACAACTCGGTCACTTAGCTGACACTAAAAAAATTGCCTAAAAATTGGCGACGCACTTCCGGTATAATGGGTTGTTTTAGTGGCATTATCAACGGGCGGGAAAAGTTGTGGGTTTTTAGGGAGGCATTTAGGGCGTTACTGGTTTTAGTTGTTGGTTTCTTCTTTCTAAAATAAAATAAAAAGGCCCGTTTTAAAACAAGTAACCGTTAAACAGCTACTTCATCATAGTGACTGTCCTTTTGTATAAAAAATTTTTTTAGGTGTTATGCACGGGACTTACTCTTTTTCATGCACAGGATTTTACACGCTTTCATAACAGGTCTTGGTTCGCTTTCATGACAGGTTTTGGGTAAAATTTGTTGCTTTGGGTGTTTTGTTTATGTTTTCATTTTTTCCCAATCTTCACACATTCCAGCTATTAAATTTGATTGTAGTTTGTAACGTTTCCCATTTTTAACGCATATTTGAAGGGGAGCATATATAAGCAGTCCAACAGCAAAGTCTACTTAGACCTTCTAGTGAAGAACACTTGATAACGTTTTTACTACACAAGTAACAGCAAATTAAAGCTGTCTTCAAAATTTCTAGAAAATGCTTATGCCTTCAAAACCCCCCTCCATAACTTATACTTGACTTTTCGTGCCTGTGCACCAAGCAAACACCAACATAAGTTCTAACCCAGTCATTAATCCTTCTAATCCCCCCCCCTTTTTAATCCTTCACTCTTTTCAAGAAGAAAAGTTGTCCATCATTTCTGTTCGTTCTACTAACCTAATGTATAGAAGACCTGGGGTTTGAAAGATGTATATGGTGGATTCCAGAATAATTATACATCCTTTGATCACCCAACCAAAACATAATCCCCTCACCCTTCCAAACAGATTCCCCCCTACCATGATTTTTATCCTTTTTTCTGAATATCGTTTAGGGGAAAAATTAAACCCTTGAAAACCTTTCATACGCTTCATTTAATCCACTTTAAAAGGGGTTGAAGCTACTATCAGTGACAACGAACTTGTAACTCTGATAACACCGCCTGAACTGATAGTACACAGAAACCTGTACACGGACTTTTCTAAAGGGTTTGGATTTTCATGGATCAGCATACGAAACACCACACCTTAGTTTTCACAGGAATACAAAGTTTTAAGGGTTTTGGTAAAAAATGATAGGATTTGACAACCACGCTTTGCTTAGCATCATTTTTTAAATTTGGGGTTTTTTTAAGAGTTTAAAGGGTTTGGAAAAATTCACTTTAAAAAGATTGTCTTTCACAGCAATATCTTCTTATTAAAGTCTATAGTCTTTAGGTTTTAGTGAGATCCAGCCTGTATTTTTCATCCCTTTTTATTATACATATTATTCTATAGATAGAAAAAAGTTTATAACACTAACAAACATCCAATCAGGGTTTTACCCGTCAAAGTCGCCCTTCCCTTTTACAACCGCTGTCAAACAAATTGGTTTCTCATGAGGTCTTCTACAAAGACATGGGTAAACATTGACAGCAGCAAAAATTGGATTAAAGTAATAATTTTTAGAACTAAATGCTTAATAAAATTACTGAGTGAAGGGTTTTTATGATTTTCAACTGGAAAAGGACTCTTTGTCACTGGCTTCACAGCAAAACTCAACCCAACGCAAGATAACTCTACAGACTCTCAAGTATAATAGCCCCACGTCTTGCAGAAAAACTTTTTTCAGGAACCCCTTAAGAAGAATCATTTGGGGGATGAGGGGAAGTAGCCTTTGTTTGGGGGTTTGATGATGTTTTGGGGAGGACAAAACCTATGTCGGGGAAAGACCCATTTCTTGGCAGTAAAACTTTTCTTTTTTTACACCTTCTAGTTAAACACAACACAAAACCCAAGTTGTGAAGGCCCCTTTTTCCTCATCAGTTCCCCTGATCTCTAAAAATCCTTCCCCCCACAGAGCAATGTACGTAACGCGCACAAAGCTTTTTCTAAACTTCAATTCAAAAACAGAAAAGGGTTCCCTGAAAAAACCCCTGTATAACAATCAAAGTGCAGCACAAAGAACAGTTGACGTAAAAATTTACATTTACATTAAAAAAAAAATAATAAAATACTAATATACATACGTAACCCTGTCACGCGGCCTTAATAAAAAGCACCTGAAAAATGCCAAACTATTTGGCTTAAAGATCTTTTGGGATGTACAAGAGTTTGAGAAGGATGGGGAGTGGGAAATTTAAAGCTTTTGAGTATAAACGATGGTACTACAAGCGTACAGCAATAGAAGAATCAAGAAACCTCCTCGGTTTCCTAAAATTGAACATTGCGTAATGTTTAAGCTGAAGCATTTTGCAATGATGATTTTTAATTACAAAGTAACATTTAAAGCTAAAAATTCACATAAACCCAACACGACGGGAGATCAAGTTTGAGTTTTTTAGTCCCTACATCTTATCCCCGACGAAAATTTCCGTAAAGCCAAAACTGGGCCCGAAAAATTTTGCACTACCTATCAATCAGCTAGCAGAAAAGAAGTAAAGATAAAGCATTAAAATAAAACTTAATTTCTTTATAAAAAAGCTCATACTAAACCACAAACCCCATTGCTACGATTCCTTCCAATTTTCCGGATGATCAGTACAAATTTGGGTTTGTTCTGGGTTTCAAGAGAAGAAAGAGCTTCTTCTTGTTCATGGGGGGATTTTCTATTAAAAGGAAAGACCTCACGTCGAGCCCCACATTTGCTTTGCTATCGGAAAACCCCAAAGGGGGTGACAATGACATTGAAGGGGAAAATTTCCAGTAAAAAAAGTCAACTTGCTCCCAGACCAAACCCAGCTAACACAATTTTCATCCCTCAATCTACACCACATTCCTTTTTGCAGTCTATTACACAGATGTTTTACTGCCCCACAATCAATTACAAAAATTCTATGAATACCCAAAAAAAATTTCACACACGTTTTTTTAAACAGTATAAAAAGAGACGACCAATAAAAAATCCTAAAGTTCCCAGAGGGGACCAGATCCTGAACCCTTTTTGATAATGCTAATACCTTTCGTTTGACAAAAATTACACAGATGCAGCATGACATTTACAACAAAAGCAAAATAAACAAAATGCAGGCGTAGGTACAGATCGCATTTACGTGTTGCTCATTACTACAGGTACAGCAACTCTGTCTACAGCCGCGCAGGAACGGCATTGTCTCTTGGCTACTGGGAATTTCTGCTTGCATCAAAAGCATTGGCTCTGTTTTAATAAACCCGGGCCTGTTCATTTGCACATCAGTCTTTTCGAAGAAAGTTGTGGAAAAAATAGAAAAAACATGATGCTGGTTGCCTTTACTTAGCCAAGCTAATCATTCGATCATTATTAGCAAAGCTTAACAGATTCCCCAATACAGAAAAGGAGTTTAACGTTTCAGGATGACTACGGGGACTTTCAACGTCAAAAATCGACCTCCAAACAAACAAAACAAAGCTAAGCCTGTGGACATTGACCAATAAAAAAGGAAAACATAAAAAAGGGAACGCTTGGCCCGGACAAACTCAGTAGTACTCTATTTAAGGGGCTAAGAATTTCCGTGGGGAATTCACTCTTTTCCGTAGCAAAAACAAAAAAACAAGAAGCAATTAATTTAATTAATTTTTTTTTTTTTTTTTTACTATATGAGAAGATTTTATTACCAAAGAACAATGTTTCGCAAAAAGCTGAGGGTTTCACAAAACCAAAAAATTGTAAAAAAGTATCCAAAATGCAATCGCACAATTTTTCCCGACAAGAAACAATCGAACCACCCCTAAAGGGTTCAGTTTGGGTTTCGAAATTCTATACAAAACCCGCAAAAAAAAGGGAACTAAAAGTTTATGAAAAAACAAACAACAAGACTAACCCTTTTAAGAAAAATACAAATGGGGGAGTTAATGATGCCAACTTCAAAATCTGCAGAAACGCAAGAATAGGGGGTCAGATGGCATTGGTAATTTTCTTTGCATAGAACAAAGCAAAAATTTCATCCCATTGTTGGTAAAAGACTTCCCCCGCACAAAATAGTTGCAAGGAGCTGTGCGAAAATCAAACAAAGAAAATAAATGTTTTTTTGGGTGGTTTCTGGGAAGTTTAATTTAAGTAACAAAAAATGCAGAGAGGTGTCAAAATATCATGAAAATTTTAACAACCAACTTCACAGGTTATTGATTTCCTTTGCGTTAAGGTATTGATCTCTTTGAAATTAAAACCGCCAATCATGTTAATTGTACACTTGGGGTAGGCTGGGAAGTACTTTGGGATTTAAAACACTTAGGATACAAAAAGATCTCCACAATAGGGAATCTGACAAAAACCATGTTGATCTTTATTAATCACACCCAAGCATCCCCCGGGGGGGCGGGGCCACGGGCCATCACTATCACAATTAGAACAAGATGACAAAGGCACAGACACAAAAAAACAGCACAAACAAGGTTTTTTCAGACAGCTTGGTTCGTTTACCATCTTTTCAAACCAGACAAACAAAGAATGCTTGTAAAAAGCGCTTCTGAAGCAATTTACTGAACTTTTCACACCGAAACCAGGGAAACAAAGTGTACTTCAAGAATATATTAAAGATCAAAAGAGTCCATATGTATGATGGACTTCGAGTCTATCATTTTACCATACCAAGGACCAGCACTGGAAAAATCTACCTAAAATACACTCCATGGCTTAGTAATAGGGGATATTTTTTTTCCTGTCAAAGTAGACTCTTTTATTTCCCCGTCAAAAATCAAAAATGTTTTTTCAGCATGCCTTGTTCCGAAGTTTTTATTAATAAAGTCTAACTGTGCTATTCTTTGTTTTCGTATTGCCGAGCTCTTTTGTTGTTTTATTGCTTTATCATTCCTTCTTTCTTTTTCTGTAGAAGTTTAGAAAACAAGTAGTTTCTGCTGTAAAAGCAAGTGCTTAACACAAAACACCCCCAAAAAATATCACCTAAAGAAGCCCCTTTTTTATTTTTTGGACTAATTTTTCTGGAAAGATTCCTGTTAACCAGGAATCTTTTGTACAATGGATGCTGTTTCAACCGCAACTAGCTTTCGTGTCTTCAAATCTTTTTTCCTAAATCAGCAGGCCCATTTTTAGAAGGCTCTTTCCTAACATAGTATAGCCGACACAAACCCAATAACGGGAGCGTGGTAGACCAAATTGACTCAGTCTTTTCTGTACTCATATTTTAATATATGTATAAATATTTTTTTATATTATTAATACTATTGAATGGGTCGTTGTCAGGTTTTGCTTGCGGGTTGCGGTGTGGTTGCGGTTTTGGCTTTTTATGTTGTGGGTTTTGTTTTTCTGGTTCTTGCGCTCCCAAATCTATAGGCTGATAACCAAATTTCCCCTAGCTGTTATACCATATATTAAGTAAGACTGAATGTTTGTTTTTGGTGGTGCTGTGTCTTTTTTCTGTGTTTCTATAGGCATCTGTTTTTCTAATGTTTCTCCAGATAAGATCTTTTGCTTTGCTTGGTTGCTAAGTTTTTTCTGTCGATTCCATTCTGCTAACCTCTTGCCAGCTTCAACTCTCCCAGGTTTCTTTGTTACAGATGTCACTTGTGAAAGGGAGGGTTGCTCTTGGTTCTTGACATTCTCCTGTGCTTCCTGTTGGTTCGTGGCTGTGTTCTGTTCCTCCATCTTTCTCTATGTGGTTAAATTTTATATGTTTTAATGTTATCATACTAGCAGCTACTGGTGCTAACAGAGAGCCAAAACGGTAATACATATCACAGGCAATTGTCTCCAGCGTTCTAGACAAAATAGGATCTTGTGAGAGGTCATATGCTAAGTCAGCTTCTGAGTCCACATTAAAGACCCTACTTGTTGCTTTAGCATATAGACCAATAACAGTATGCCCTAGGCTTTTCACCATTTTTGCTCCAAGAAGAGATTCATACCTATTAAAATACTTAATAATGTCTTGTGGTGATAACTGCTGCACCTGTTCAACTGTTAGTTGTGTTCCTAAGTATTGCTTTGTTTTACCACAAGCAGCAAGAGAGTACAACTTCTCCTTCTTATCCAGTAGACTCTTCTCATCTGTTATTTCTTCTTGACTAGAACCAGTAGATGTCATCAACAAAAGTTCGTCGCAATTCATGTTGTCTATCTTTATCAATATATTTTGTGTAAAATAATTGTTGTTGTTCTTGACAAGTTGTTGATAAGTTGTTGATAAGTTGTTGATGGGGACTTGTTTATTTCTTGACAAGTTCTTAATATAGTTCTTGTTTTAGTTCTTGATAAGTTCTTGATAAGTTCTTGGTAAGTTCTTGTATTAGTTGTTAATAAGTTCTTGGTAAGTTCTTGATAAGTTGTTGATAAGTTGTTAATAAGTTCTTGACAAGTTCTTGATAAGTTCTTGATAAGTTGTTGATAAGTTCTTGACAAGTTGTTAATAAAGTTCTTGACAAGTTTTTGATAAGATATTGATAAGTTGTTGATAAAGTTCTTGACAAGTTGTTAATAAAGTTCTTGACAAGTTCTTGATAAGATATTGTTTTAGCATAAATTCCCATAATTTTATAGTTTTACCCATCAAAAATAAATTAGTATTACTTTCAGTTTTAGTAGAGAGATAGGGAAAAAGCCGAGTCAAGGTAAACTGCTTAGTTTTTATATAAAACTATGCAAGTTTTGGTTCGATGAGGCGAAGCCGAATCGGACCAAAGTTGCCTGGTTTTGGATAAACAGTATGTGGTTGAGCTTGACTCGGCTTTTTCCCTATCTCTTCTGTTCATAGATAAACCAGAAATGTTTCTTAAAGTTAGAGATATGTGTCAGAGCATTTTTCATATCAGAATAATATTATCTTCTATGAATAAGGTAACGTCATCTGATTACATAAGTACTTTAAGAATACAATTGGAGGAGTTACTTGGTACATTTGGGAGCTTACCTCGTTTGATATCTTCATAAGCTCTGATTTTTATGGCCAATATTTCCAGGGCCAGAATGGAGGCTATAGGTGAGACTGGGCAGCCTTGTCTTATACCTGCATTAATCTGAATATTTTCAGATAACTAACCCATTTAATTTATGCTTTTGTTTGCCTTTTGCATGAGAACTTCAACCCATTTGATGAACGTGTTCCAAAGTTAAAATATTTGAAAGACAATAATAATTATGCATTCTTTAGACATTGTATCAAAGGCATCTTTGTAATCAAGAGCAAAGAAAATGCCAGGTTTCTGTTCGTGATTC
Source organism: Rapana venosa (assembly GCA_028751875.1). Lineage (NCBI taxonomy): Eukaryota > Metazoa > Mollusca > Gastropoda > Neogastropoda > Muricidae > Rapana > Rapana venosa. Next base: position 66,764,208 of record CM054135.1, read on the forward strand.
AGATAACCAACCGTGTCATCAATGAACCATACTATGTTTCTTTCATTTCTACCTTTCATAAAACCTACCTGATCTTCAGATAGGATGCTCGATGTAACTGCAGTGAGTCGAATAGCAAGTACTTTAGCCAAGAGTTTATAGTCTGTGTTTGTTAATGATACAGGACGCCAGTTGTTTAAGTTGGTAGTTGGTAAGATCCCTAGTTTTCCTAAAGCAATAATCCTGTTATTCTGTCGACATTCCAGGAGTTGGAAAAATACGAAAAATACCTATGGCCAGTACCCAGGCTTGACCCACACAGGTGTATAGGCTAATTACAAATTTGCTGAGTGCAGTTCTTAGCAGATGTGTCTAAGCGTATTATGCAGTGGTTTGTGCACCTTCAGGTCTTCAAGTCATAATAAGAAAAAATATTGGGGAGCCATGTACTATCAGTATCAATCATTCTGTGCAAGGTTTCTAGTGATCTGTGTGACTAAACTTATAATTATAGTTAACAACAATTCTCTCAAGCCTCACATCATTTCTCAGTCAACGATTAAGCATTGAGGTAATAACTATCTCGAGAAGAGAGATCGTTTTACATGCGAGCGCACACCCCCGCGCGTGTGTGTGGTAACGTTCTTGGATTGTGCTTGCTTGCGAGTGTGTGTGTGTGTGTGTGTGTGTGTGTGTTTCTGTGTGTGTGTGTGTATGTGCGCGCGCTACTGCAATGTCTGTTTATTTTAGATCATCTACGTTCATGTTATCATGCATCTTTGCATGAATAAAGAAACACTTGTCGACAACAGATCTATTGTTGGGGTTAAAGTTTTATACTGTTGCTCACACAAATTTCCTTTAAATATATGCTTAAAAAAAAAAAATTCCTTAAGGGTGTTTACTTTTCCTCTTCAGCGTGATTTGGGCCGTTCCGTTTCATTAAATGCATTAAAACGCTACGTCATCATTTCCTCTTGTGGTCAGTATCCTCTTGTGGTCAGTATCCTCTCTCTCTCTCTCTCTCAATGTTTCATAAATACAAAGAAATGACCTCAGGTGTATTCTTTAAAATGTTTGCCATAAAAATTAGGCCAATTTTGTTATACGTTTCTGAAGTGCGGGACATAAATAGGCCAGACTACATCGAAAAAGTACATTGAACGGCCTGCAAAAGATTCTTAGGTGTTCTAGGGGCGACATCAAACAAGATGGTTTATGGATATTTGAGACATTCCCATTGTACATTAATTCGCATGTTACTTGTATAAGATACTGGCTGAAGTTAGTACGAATGCATAATGAAAGACTTCCCCATATAGCCTATTACATTACATTATTTGAATTCTATAGATGTGGTAAAAGTATTGAGTTGCAAATGTGAGAGACATTCTGTGGGAGTCTGGTTATGGTATTGTTTGGTTGCAACAAGGAGTAGGAGATGCTACAATATTTTTGAGGGCATTTAAGCAGACTTGTTGACTGGTTTATTCAGGAATGGAATAGAACTTTTGGAGAACGAAAATGATATTTTTATTTATTTATTCTTTTCTTTCGAGGATAATGAATAAGCACTTTTGTGTTTTTTACATACATTCCCCGTGTGTATGCATTTTTGCTTTTTTTTTTATCCGTTCCCACCGGCACACAATAGTCAAATCGTCCTAAAGGCTTAATGGGCCTTTACGTGTGCGCAAGGTTTTCTGCGTGCGTTTGCACACGGGAACTCGGTTTATAGTCTCATCCGGACTTTGTTGGAGAGTGGAGTCGGCACTGATGTTAACTCCAGAGGAAAAATTCTCTTGAACGAGATTCGAATCCGGGTCAGCAGATCACGAGCCCATCACTCAAACCACCAGGCTATCCCGTCTTACAAATGTTTAATTCATTTAAAACAGTTTTTGAATGAGAGAGATATGTAAAAGATATGGAAATATCTGTGTTCCTGTTAATAAGTTCAGATTTGGTGTACTTCCTATCAATAGTAATATGCATGGATATAGTGAATCTGCTAGGATAGAAATTCTTTTTGTGATAATCAAAGTTAAAAAGAAACATTACATCTTGTTTGACTGCAGCCTTTACAAAGACCTTAGAGACATCATTTTTAAGGAATTGTCAAAAGTATCCTTTTATGTTTTGCTTAAATCATCAAATGTAAATGTATCGAGATATGTTTTTCATAAAATCAATAGAACGAAGATGATACTTGGCTTATAATGATGGGCACCTTAATTTGTCTTTTGGTGTTTGGTAAATCATATCAACTGATACAAACCTTAAATTGTAACTATTCTAGATACTATCTTACTGCACGCTTGTTCTGTTTCTTATTGTTGTGAAAACACATATACACATTTTGTTTTGGAAGGGAAGCGAGATGGTATCCATGATGCACTTTCCCCTATACTTCTCCCCCCACCCCTCCACAATCCATTCCTGACATTCTCTAAAGAAGCGTCATAATGACGATTTTTGTATTGTGTATTTTGTGAGTAGGGGACGGGATAGCTCAGTGGTCGGAGCGCTCGTTTTCCCCCAGCCAAGTTAAACAGCGTAGAGCGTGGTTACTAGTTGGATGGGTGACCGTTTGTGCGCCATGGCTTCAGTACAGCCCCCCAGTTCACCCAGCTGTAAATGGGTACCTGCCTCTTTAGGGTCAGGGAAGGTAAAGCAGCGAGGGAGAGGAGATGGGCGCCGCCTTTAATATGCTGTCCCCTAGAGAAGTGAGGTCTGTGACACCTCACTTCCCTACGACCTTATAGGTTATGGAACACCTTTACCTTTTGTGAGTTAAACATTGTGGGCATATGAATACGATGACGATGACACTATGCTAACTGTTCAGTATAAGAATGCTTAGAGGGTTTCTTTTGCTAAAGAAGGTGCAGATTATCCACCTAATTTATGTGAATATATGCTTGAATGGCTGTTTTGTGGAGAAGAAGAAAGTCTTACGACGTAGAGTGGACTTTGACCCTCTTAGGGTTTTTTCCTGATTTATGAATGTGGTATAAAGCATGAATGATACAATACACAGCCTCACAAGGGTAGAGTTGCAAGTTTTTGGATACATATGGGTGTAAATTCACGATTAACTATAATATGTGTGAAATGATTCCCATGTTTTTAAGCTTCATTGCTGTTATCGCTCTGCTGTAGATACCTTGTGCCTACGAATTCCTAGATTCAACCAATCTATCATTGGCCGCCGCTCCTTCTCTATTTCGGGTCCATCGACCTGGAATGAGCTCCCTCTCTCTCTTCGCCAGAAGCCTAGCTATGACACTTTTAAATCCAGCCTCAAGACATATTTATTTCAAACCTAAGATTTTCCCGCTCCTGTTTTATAACAGAACTATCCCACCTTCACTAACCCATGTCCTATCACCCTGCTAAAGTATATGACCTGTGTGAGTGTGTGTGCGTGTGTGTGTGTGGGTTTTAAAAAACATTTGACTATTGCAATTTTATTTCATAGATTTGGTCTTCAGCGTACCATGTTTGTTATATCTGTTTGTTTAAACTATTGATTATTTGTCATTGGTTGTATGACTGTGTAAGATTAGGTTGAATGCATGTGCTTTGATTTGTCTTTGCAAGATATAGCGCTATATAAGTTCCATTTATTATTATTATTATTATTATCCCCCCCCCCCCCCCCCCCGCACCCTAATTTGGTGTGTCCTGGCCTATGGCCCACGTACCACTAAGTCATTTCAGGTTCCAGAATTCAGATCTCTCTCTCTCTCTCTCTCTCTTGGTGGCAGTGTACTAGAAGTACTTAATGAATACAGTTATCTAGGCTTTGTGTTTACTACAAAAATTAATGAAAACAGAGGTGTAGATACTCTTGCAGTGAAAGGAAGACACGCATGTGTTGTACGTGTAAAGCATATATCAAATACAAAATGACATTTGTAAGGAATTTTGTTTCGAAGTTTTCAATGTCAGGTACTGCCGATTCTTTTGCATGGTTCTGAAGTATGGGGGACTTCATAGACTAAACAATATTGAAATGATACACTCTTTTGCACGTAAAAGTTTTCTTAACATACCACGCAGGTAAGTTTGTCGATGGAAGTAAGACACTATTCATTATGCATGAATAGTGCAGTCAGATTATTCGATATTGGTTTAAGCTTCTAAAATGAATATGAAAAGACAAAGCAAGCAAACACATTTTGTACTCGTTAATATGGATGAATATGCCAAAACATGTTAGGTAAATTTGCTGTATAGTCTTGGTTTCGGATATGCCTGGCTGCAACAAGGAGTTGGCTGTAAACAGACTTTATTGTCGCTAGTTAAGCAGATAATGGAAGATGCCTTGATACTTATTGTTAGCAATGTGTTTGTTTCACTTGAACCTTTGTTTTTTACCGTTCATTGTTCACAAGGTTTTCTTAGATGCACTTTCCATACTATGCATTGTGGTCCGGTGATGCAAATTGCCTTCTACTATTCACCGTTTTGAATAAGATCAGGATTCCTCACCCTCTTTGACCACTTCCCCTCCACATCCCCACATTTTCATCTAATAAAACAGATTGTAAAGAGAGGTTAAATGACATTAATCACACTGCACTCAAAGGTTGACAAAGAAAGTTAGTATACACAAATATTTATTTACAAAATGGAAATTTGTTATACATACATTTATACTTTTAGAACACTCACAAACTAACAGCTCATATATCGTACTCAGAAACAACAATGAGTATGCCAAACAAATGAGAACAGCGGCAACTATGTCTAGGTTCATTCGCGCTTTTTTTTCTCTTTCTTTAGAAGTCAACGTTGAAAACTGTATAGCTTTGCCTCATTCACACTTACATGATCCAAACTTGTCAATTTCTTTAGTCTCTCCTTTTAGTCTACCATGTCAAAAGCAAACAATGTTTTCCCTATTCATCTTGTTTTTCTCCTGCTTCCATTTCCTACCAAAATCGAAAACTTGTTCATGCTGTTTGTGGAAGTTATCAGGCAGACTACAAGAGCAGATTTGAATCTGCAGATAAGGAGTTTTGCTGGCTTCCTTGTCAAAACATCATTTTATTTGTAGTCTAAGGATTCTACAATGGGCATGGAAGCTGGTGACAACTTTCTCAATTTCTCGAGTTGTCATCTATACTTTCTTGAATAGTTACAGTTCTAGGACGGGTGGATTTTCGTGAGGTGCTTGTTAATTTACAATCATGTACAAACAATAACATGTAAATCTTGGTCATAAACAGAAATATGAGGGCCACTGAGTGGTTGAGGAAGATTAAAGTCACAATGACTCGCATCTTTTGAATGTTGCTGTCACTTGCAAAATAGATAGGGATAAAACCAGCTGAGATGGCAAGAACGGTAAAGACACAGACGCTGATGAACCTACTCTCATTGAATTTGTGGGGCAAGTTGCGAGACTTGTAAGCCAGACATCCACAGGCAGTAATCAGAGTCCCATAGTAGACCAGTTTGATCACCAAGCCCCCTGCAGGCATGTTACACGTAATTTCAACATAAGCCCTTTGTGTTTTCCGGTCCCGCTTTTCCCACCACTTGAATTTGGAGTCTGTCAATGGTCCTATTTGTGTGGCCGCCTTGAACAAAAACAAAATAACAACAAAGGTATGTTCTAAGATGCGTATTGTGAATCACATAAAAGTATAAGCAGTTTCTCAAAACAACATAAAAAACTTTAAAAACTAAATCAAGTTTAAGAACAAAGTCATATTCCCTGTCAGACGTAAGTCTTAACACGAAAAAAGCTATCTGAATCCCTTATTATATCTGAAAGCACTGGTGGCAAATTTTGAATGTAAGTTATTTCTGTCTCTTGTTTTAAAGGGTACAAACAGCGTGAATAAACTTTGTGCCAAAAAAATTAAGTTGAAGTATGCATGGAAAGTTGTGTTTCTAATACTTATCTGATTTGAAAATATCATTACAAGATACAACCTTTATTGTCCATTTATACATATGGAAAAATTGTCCCTTGACTGCACTATACAACATAAAACACACATTGCCATTTAAAATTACAGGTAGCTTCTTAAACATATTGACACACTTCCAAATACCATCCTTCTTTCTACCCAGGCTCTTCTATTACAATTCGTTAGGATTCATGCAAACACATATACATCTACCCACATATACTCAAGCCAGCATGCTTGCATCTACCCGCAAGCATGCATGCAGGCAGGCACGTGAATGCACACACATACAATGCGCATGTGCGTGCACACATACACACTATACCTACTTCCTTAGGCTCTCCAAAAACCGCTTACCCCACCACCATGAGCTCAGTCTCTCCCTAGCCCCTTCCCCCTCTCCATCCCCCCCCTCCCCTCTCTCCCACCCATACACACCCACACACACATACACGCACGCACATTAAGAAATTTGTTCTTAGATAGATGGCTTGGTTAAAAAAGCAAAGGCATTGCTTATTCAATGTACCATCTGGAAATAAAAAATTGACTTGACTTGACTTGACACGTGTAGGCACCCACACACACACCATACAATTCGTAAACAATAGTGCATTCAAACATTATAATGCATCATAGTTACGATCCTATTTGTAATTGCTTTAGAATACCTACCTGAGAGAAGTTCATAGGCTACGTTCATACTGCCACTGACAACTGTAGGCAAGCGTGAAACAGTGTACACACCTCAGAAAAGAAGGGAGGCTGGATGTTCGTTCTGCTTGTTTTCGATAAGTGAAAGCTTCCTTACGACGAAAAAAGAGACCCCTTCCATTCGATATTTTGTTTTCCTTTCTGGGAGGGGAGGGAGGGATCCACCCATGCAGGCGTTTTTTCCGAGGGTTCAAGAGTGCGTGTCTGTGGCAGTGTGGACATGACACTTTCGGCAGAGCAAACAAGATATGAAAGGGATGGTTGGGTGTGTCTACATGATTTATTTTTGTCTGTCTGCGCAGTGGCCGTGAGTGGCAGTATGATCGTACGCTAGACATAACAACCTCAGAGTATCAGAATCATAAGTTAAACTGCTTTTAAAATGTTAGTTTAGTGAGAATGCTTTTGTTCTCTCTCTCTTCTCTCTCTCTCTCTCTCTCTCTCCTCTCTCTCTCTCTCTCTCTCTCTCTCTCTCTCTGTGTGTGTGTGTGTGTGTGTGTGTGTGTGTGTGTTGTGTGCTTTCTTAATACGATAATCTCAAAATATCAGAATTTCAATGGAGGTTAAGCAACAAAACAGATTAGGTCAAAATGTCACTTTATAACCCAGCTTTCAGCTACAAGAATCAGAGTGGAAGCAAACCGACTCTTTGGCTAGGATTTGGTCAGGTAATTTAGTGTTTCTAAACAAACTGTGTAGTGTAATAAGGTACGTTGCTTCACTTTCCGTCTTCCATAAAGGTTAGATGGAACCATGCTAAGTGGCAGTAATATTGAGCTCTGACAGAGATAGTTCAATTTGTTGCTGAGTAACACAGTAGAGCAGAGGATGCTTTGAGTGCATTGTCAAGAGGAAGGACTTTCCACAAAGAAAAGGAACTTCTCCAGTATAAAAATGTTCCTTAAGAATCAGCGCTTTTTCAGAATTGGTTTTCTATACAACTGTACTCAATCCAATTTTCAGGTGAGATTATTTACCCAGTCCTGAAAGATTCCCTCCCTTCATGAAAAGTTACTCCTCACCTGTTCAGCATTTGTCCATTGCTTGGTGAAGTAAATGCAGATTAATGACTGACACCCCCCCCCCCCCCTCCATCTCCCTGTCTGGTAAAACAGTACTATATGTACTATGGGTCTGTCTCTGACGTGACCTTTGTCGTGGAGATCTAAACTAGAACCAGTATCTGTCCTCAATGTCACATAATCATAATGATAATAATAATGAATGGAATTTATGTAGCGCTATATCTAGCAAAAACAAATCAAAGCGCTAGCATACAACACACCTATACACATACAACCAATACCAATTAAAAGAGTTCACAAATTCAAATGTGCACACACACACACACACACACACACACACGCCCGCGCATGTTATACACTTTGGCAGGGTGGTGGAGATTTCAGCTGTTGAAGGCAGGGACAAATTTTAGATCAAACACGGGGGGAGGGGGGGGATCTTAGGTTAGGAATAAATATGTCTTGAGGCTGGATTTAAAAGTGTCATAAGTAGGCTTTCGGCGAAGGGACAGAGGGGGGTCATTCCAGATCAATGGACCAGAAACAGAGAAAGAGCAACGGCCAACTGTGGATTGGTTGAATCTCGGTATTCGTAAGCACAGGGTATCTGCAGCAGAACGGAGGGAACGAGGAGTGTATAGGTGAACACAGTCACAGAGGTAGGAGGGAGCTGTTTGTGGAGACATTTGTAACAGAGGGTACTGATCTTACAGCTTACTCTCTGTGGCACAGGCAGCCAGTGGAGAGATTGCAAGAGAGGAGTTATGTGCTCAGATTTTTTTTATGAGGACTAGTCGAGCTGCAGAGTTTTGTATACGTTGAAGGGAGTGGATTGATGATGCTGGCAGACCAGCCAGAAGAGTATTGCAATAGTCCAGACGTGAAAGAGTGAGAGACGCGACTTGTTTAGATGTTGCATCAGTGGACAGGTACTTTCGAATTGCGCTAATTCGCCGTAATTGATAGTAGCACGACTGGCAGGTCTGGGTGATGAATGTTTGCATTGAGAGGGTGTTGTTCATAACGACTCAGATATTTCACAGCAGTGGATAGAGGAATTGACGTATTGCCAAATTCCATCGAAGCTGTTGTGAAGGGAGAGAGTTTGTGTTTGGTCCCTACGAGCATGGCTTCGGTTTTATCTGCGTTTAGCTGTAACTTGTTCTGTATCATCCAGTTTTGAATATCTTGAAGGCAGTAGTCCATATTTGTCAAAAGAGAAGGCAGATTTCCAGGTGTATCACTGCTAAGAATCTGAGAGTCATCGGCATAGATATGATGGTTGATCTGATGACAGTTTATTATATGTGAAAGAGGAACAGTGTAGAGAGTGAAAAGAACAGAGCCCAGAACTGATCCTTGTGGGACTCCACATTCCAGTTTTGTAGGTGATGATCGAATTTTTTTTTACTGTAACTGTGTAGAATCGGCCTGTAAGGTATGAAGTTAACCAATTGAGGGCTGTGCCTGTAATACCAAACCAGTTTTGGAGACGAGACAGAAGAATTGAATGGTTTATACTGTCAAAGGCTGCAGATAAGTCAAATAAGAGTGAGAAGGGAGATTTTCCCCGAGTCAGAAGCATGTAGAAGCGTGTTTAACGTGTGGACTAGGGTGGTTTCAGTGCTGTGGTTGGCGCGATAGGCAGACTGGAAAAGTGGAAGAAGACTATTGGAATGAAGGTGGCTGTTGAGTTGTTTCAGAACAACTTTTTCAAGGACTTTGGAGATAAAAGGTAGGTTAGAAACAGGTCTGTAATTCTTCAGAATGTTAGAGTCGTGGTCGTGCTTTTGAGTAGAGGTGTAACTATTGCAGTTTTGAGATGTGATGGAAAAATTTCTGAAAGATGAGACGAGTTTACTATTTTTGTGATAGTGGGTACAAGTTGTGGAAGACACTGAATGAGGAGAGATGCAGGTACAGGATCGAGATCGCATGATTTAATTGTCATTTCTTTCAGAATTGTCTTGATTTCTTTCTCGCTTGTTGGATGAAAATGAAGAGGAATGCCAGTGAATTGGGGATCAGGAGGCGCAGGTTCGAAAGAAGTCTGATCCAGTCTGGAGCGGATGTTGTGGACTTTGTCCGAGAAGAATGAAGAAAATATAGCAGGAAGTTCAGAGTCGCTGTTGACAGTAGGCAGAGGGCTTGCCTTTGCGGATCCCAGAAGAGTAGAGGTGAGGGGAAAAAGAGACTTCACGGACGTAGAGTCAAGAACTTGAGCAGAGTAGTACTTCGTCTTTGCTGAATGGATTAAGGTTTTGACTTTGTTGATTTGTTTTCGAAAAAGCTGTTTATTGATTTTAGTTTCTGTTTTTCGCCATTGTCGCTCAAAGTTGTCAGCGTTTGCGCTTTGCGACCAGGATATCATAAGTGTACCATGGGGCACAGGGCCTGTCAGGCAAAATGAGGTCAGTGGAAGGTGCGTGCTCATCGAGCAATTGGCTAAGAACAGTGTTGCAGTGTTTAGAAGGGTCACTGTGGTCAGGGATTTGTGATAGGCGTTCAGCAACTTGGGTAGAGACAGTTTGAATATCTATGGCCTTGAGATTGCGACGGGTGATGCACTTTTTCCTTTTGATAGGCCTTGAAATAATATCAATAAGTTTGTTTAGATGGATGGATGTGATCAACTTTAATGATAGGGTCACACACACAGAGACACTGGTGTTTCTTATATTTGTTTAATGCGGATATTAGCTATGTGCACACCCCAACCCACCCATCCCCTTCACAAACACACACACTCTCTCTCTCTCTCTCACTCACTCACTTACTCACTCACTCACTTTATCGTCAGGCATCACAGATTAGTTGAAGTACATTAAACTGAGGAACTCGCACACACACACACACACACACACAGTAATTCACACACAGACATAACTTTGTCCGTTTTAGCTGCAAAGCCATGTAGACAAAGGTTAGGAGAGAAAAACTAACCTTACATAATGGACACAAACATGTGAAAAAGCATTACTATACCAAACTCCTTTAATCATTAATACTGCCAACAATTCATGGCCTTCTCTCTCTCTCTCTCTCTCTCTCTCTCTCTCTCTCTCTCTCTCTCTCTCTCTCTCTTCTGTGTCTGTCTGTCTGTCTGTCTGCCTTGAACTGGGCAGATATTTATTGTATGTAAATGCATACGTAGAGTGCTTAAGGTTTTGGTTTAAACTATTTCAAATGGATGAAGAACGGTTACCACGCACAAGCTTTTGAAATGTTACTTGAACTTGATAAATCTGGTAAGCTTCAAAAGTTAGAGAGATATTGTGCGTCACTGGCTTTAATATAGTTTGGTTGCAACCGGTTGCTGGGACTACTTTGTCACAGCTGTCAGTTCCCCCCGCTTTCAGCTGCTAGCATGATATCCATTTCATCCCAGGGGGGCGGGATAGCCTAGTGGTTAGAACATTTCCCTGGCAATCTGACGACCCGGGTTCAATTCCCGTTCAAGGGGATATTTTCCCCTGGAGTTAACATCAGTGCAGACTCCACTCTCCCCAAAAGTCTTTCAGATGAGACTAGAAACCGAGGCGCCGTGTGCGAACGCACGCAGAACACCTTGCGCACATGTTAAATCCTGTTCCGCTTTTCGTAAGAGTAGGCCATTGTGTTCCGGTGGGAACACATGACGGAATTTACAAAACTGCTATGCACACGGGGACTGGATATAAAAAAGCACATAAGTGCTTATTCCATTATCCTCGATACAAAAAACAAAAACAAAAAATCCTAACCCAGCCCCGCTAGGGCCAGCTGGTGCTAATTCTTGCTCATTTCCTGTATACCTCCACTACAGGCACATGAGAAACCGCGCGCAGCCTACCGCCAGTTTCGTGCCTAGCCACCTTACTGACCAGACGTGTTATCGTATCGCCTCTCACTGTGTCGGCAACGCCCATCACTATCAGGAATCTGAGCATAAGCTATAATAGAGTTCTAGTCCTAGCCTTTCTTGGTTTCTTTTGAATTGTGTTAAAAACTGTTTCATTTTATCACCACCTGTTTTGGTTTCTTTTGTATTGCTGGTGAAATACTTTGTATTGTGGATAAGTGTTCTGTGGGGAAAAAAAAAAAAAAAAAAAAAAAAAAAAAAAAAAAATGGAGGTCTATGCTGCTGATTACTCTAGTGACCAGGATTTGGTGATGGATCTGTCTAATGAAGAAGAACCACAAGCTGTCATTTCTACTGAAAGGGAACCATCTCTCCGAGATATTTTGACAACTGTCCAAAATCTCTCTAGAAGAATGGAAAATTTGGAAAGAAGTGCACCGCACTCCCGGAAGAGGAAAATGAGCACTGGCTCAGACATAGAACCCCTCCTGGAAAATGAAGGGAAAAGAAAGAAGGCAGGCAGCGATTCAGAAACTGTTACTGACAGTGTTTCTGATGAGAGGGCAGAGGAGCTGGAGAAAGAACTGATGGCAGATCTATAGAGGATGAGGATAAAGATGACGACATTTTCGCTGAAATGGCATCATCCTTTGATGATAATGAGGAAAAAGGGCCACCGGTTTCTGAAAAACTGGCAAAGCTGCTTGAGTCCAGATTTGGATCGAAACTCCCAGACAGGAAACTGAGGGAAAAACTTACCAAGTACCCTATTCCCGAAAACTGTTCTTACCTGGGCGTTCCCGAACAAACCAGGAAGTTTTTTTGTTCTCAACCCCTTCTCACGAAAGACAGATGTCAGGATGGCAAATACACAAAAACCTGTCAAAAGCTGCCATAGCGATAACGCTCTGCACTGACCGACTTCTGAAAGTAAGAGATACCATCTCAGGCAGGGGGCAGCTAAAGTACGCGGTGAACTGACCGGATGCATAGCCTATCTTTCAGACGCCCTAGCCCTCACAGGTCATGCCAACCCATGACCTGTCCAGAAACGGAGAGAAATGCACCGACCCTGCCTACCCCGTGAACTCTCTGGCATATGTGCACCGCATGTTGCCATGACACCAGAACTACTGTATGGCGCCGAGTTTCACAAAGCATTGAAAGAAGTACAGGAGTCCCAGAAACTCGGTCAGAGCATGCGTGGCCAGCAAAAGAAAACCACATGGCAGCACAACAACACCAGCTCTTTTTTAGGCCGGAAGCCATGGAGGCAGGGGCAGACAAACAAGATGTTTTGGAAGAAGGGTCAGAAAAACAGCCACCGGCAGTAACTCGATCCCTGACTGAACCGCCCCTCCCTTCTGGAAACAAGGTTAGTGAATTTGAACTTTGCTTGCCCTCTCTGTGTGCTTATCTTAAAGCCAAGCATGATAAATTTGCAGCAGGAAGCATTAAGGAAAAGTTGTCTCGCTGGAATGTGTTAACTTCTGACCCTGATGTACTTGAAACAGTTGAAGGAATTAAAATCATTTTTGATGATTGCCCAGAAGATATAAGCAAAGTTCACAAAGGTCATTTAACAAACATGAAAATTATGCTATTGACTTTGAAATAGAAAACCTGTTGAACAAAGGTGTGATTAAAGAATCCTTGCCAGAATCAGGACAAATTGTCTCACCTATCTTTGTTAGGGAGAAAAAAGATGGATCATTTAGAATGATTTTGAATCTGAAAGCTCTAAATGAAAAGGTAGAATATAAGAAATTTAAGATGGAAACAATACATACAGCTTTGGATCTAGTGACGCAAATTGTTATTTTGCATCAATTGATCTGAGAGATGCCTATTATGTCATAGCAGTAGAGGAGACTTTTCAGAAATACCTGAAATTCAGATGGAGAGGAAAACTGTACTGTTTTCAGGCAGCTGCCATGGGACTCAGTCCGATTCCCAGAAAATTCACAAAACTTATGAAACCTGTCCTAGCATGCTTACATGATATGGGTCACCAGATAACTTCATTCATTGATGATAGTTTAATTGTTGGAGAGTCTGAAACAGAAGTTGTACAGTGTGTGACAGACACGATAAAATTATTAGACTATCTAGGATTCTATGTACATGAAAAGAAATCTCAGTTCATACCTGGGTTTCAAAATAAACTCCATAGACATGTCCGTCATGCTGACAGATGAACGGAAACAGAAACTGTTGTGTGCATGCAAAGAATTATTCAGTCAGAAGAATGTTACCATAAGATCTCTGGCATCTTGTATTGGACTAATGGTTTCTTGTTTTCTTGCTGTGCCAATGGGCCCTTTGTACTACAGAGCACTTGAACAAGACAAATGTTTTGCACTTAAAATAAGTAAGGGAAACTGGGATAAGTCTGCAGTGTTATCAGCTGAAGGAAAAGCAGAGCTAGAATGGTGGATCAATAACATAGATAAACAAAAGGCTCCTATTCAGAGATCAGATCCTACTATTACTATGAAGACAGACAGCTCAGGTACAGGATGGGTGCTTGGATTGTTGAGACCAAAGCCCAAACACAAGGCTGGTGGAGTGAGAAAGACAAAGAAGGACATATAAACTCATTGGAGCTATTAGCTGTCTTGTTTGGTCTCAAATCTTTGTTGCATGACAAACTGAATGTTCACATAAAAATCATGTCTGATAACACAAGCACAGTTGGTTGTATTAACAACATGGGTTCTAACAGATCAAAACAGCTGAATAACGTGTCTCAGCAAATCTGGCATTGGTGTGGAAGCAGGAACATATGCTCAGTGCTGCCACATCCCTGGAGTTGATAATATTGAAGCTGACAGGCTGTCTAGACATGGCCACATAGACACAGAATGGAAACTTGATTCACTGCTTCTCTCTGAGGCTCTGAATATTCTAGATATAAAACCTGACATTGACTTGTTTGCTTCTAGATTAAATTTTCAGTTTTCCAGATATGTGTCTTTCTTGCCTGACCCAGGAGCATGTGCTATTGACGCATTTAGCATGTATTGGGGTAATGAAACTGTCTATTGTTTTCCCCCTTTCAGCATTCTATCCCGTGTCCTGGCAAAGTTAAAGAAAGACAAAGCAAGAGGGGTTATAGTAGCACCAGCCTGGAAAAACCAGCCTTTTTGGCCAGCACTAATGAAAATCCTCACAGCCAGGCCAGTCCTCTTGTCAGCCAGGAACACTCTACTGACACAACCAAGTCAAAAGGAGATGAAACACCCACTAAAGAAAAGCTTGACTCTGTTAGTCTGCAAAGTGTCAGGGATAGATTCAGAACACAAGGGTTTTCTGAGGACACTACCAGTATTCTCATGTCCTCATGGCGACCTGCAACAAAACAGATGTATGATGTGTACATACGAAAGTGGGAGAGGTACGCGTGTGAGCAACAGGTGGATTCAGTTTCACCGCCTCTAGCCACAGCTGTAAATTTTCTGGCATCTCTGTTGAAAGAGGGATATTCATATAGCGCTGTGGGCACCGCTCGTTCTGCGCTAAGTTGTTTTCTCTGCAACTATGAAGGGGCTACGTTCGGTCAACATGAACTTGTAAAAAGATTTATGAAGGGTGTTTTTGAAAGAAAACCACCACTACCAAAGTATCACCAAACTTGGGATGTAAATATTGTGCTTAAAATGCTAGAAACGTGGGTTCCAGTGGATAAACTAACGTTCAAAGAACTGACAATGAAACTTGTGATGTTAATTGCACTGCTGTCGGGTCAGAGGTGTCAAACTATTGCTGCACTTGACATCGATAATATGCTACTAACGAGGCAAAAATGTGTATTTTATGTAAATAGTTTATTAAAACAATCAAGAAGAGGAGCCCATCAATCACCGATTGAACTCATGGCTTTTGTGGATAAGGAGGCTCTGTGTGTAGTTCACACATTGAAAGAATACCTTAGACGAAGAAAAGAAATGAGGGCTCAGATTTCCACTGGACATTTGTTTATCACTCTCCAAGCACCGCACAGAGGAGCTAGTAGCGATACCATCTCTCGCTGGCTGAAATGGACGCTGGAGAGGGCAGGCATAGACATTACACGCTTCACAGCCCACAGTACCAGGTCAGCCAGTACTTCAGCAGCAAAACTTGCAGACGCTCCAATACACATCATAATGAAAGCAGCTGGATGGACGAATGTTTCCACATTTGCAAAATTTTATAATAAGAATGTGGGACCAACACTGACCATGGGCCAGTCCATCATGGAGCGTTTCCTAACACAGAAGTAAGGTAGGACATGTTTCTTTTTCATTTGATGGATGTGTTTGTCTCGAGAACACTGTGGCTCTCAAATCTCATGTGCCTGTAGTGGAGGTATACAGGAAATGAGCAAGAATTAAATACAATAAAGCGAGACTTACCTCGTAAGTTGAAGCTGTTTGTAAATTCTTGCGAATTTATTGTAGACCGGAACGGAGTGCACATGCCCACCCGTGCAATGGTCTGCATGCATACCATGCAAGTAAAATGAAATGCATACCATGCAAACGAAACTACTACCACTAGAAAAAATGAAGAATTGCCATCAGTGTTCTTGCACACCGTGCAAATAGTAAGACATCCCACCCAAAGTAAATGAAAAGGAATGATAACAATGTTTATTAATTATATGATGATCCTGTTATATATAGTGTGACACAGTGTTCTCTCGAGGCTCTAAAAACTGGCGGTAGGCTGCGCGCGGTTTCTCATGTGCACTCCGTTCCGGTCTACAATAAATTCGCAAGAATTTACAAACAGCTTCAACTTACGAGGTAAGTCTCGCTTTATTGTATTTAATTATATCAGGAACTGACCACACTTGGACTAAAAGGAAAGGTGTGCTAAATTTAGCACTCTTGACTGAACGATATTGGTTTTGCACGTTATGTATAAAAGTTTTTTTTTTACATATATTCAAACCGAGGCTTGTTGACATGTTCTGGGGGCAAACCGGTGTCTTATTTTCATGGAATTTATTAACGAGCTGTTCAACTGTTGACCTTCCTTTTCTGAATTAATCCTGCCTAATTGGCTGGGAGAATGTTGTTTTAAAAAAAAATTCTGCATGATGAAGTGGAAGAATTCATTTAAAAATTAGGTGTGTGTGTGATTAAATGATTTTTAATGTTAGTCTATCGGTTTCCTTCTTATATATTCTATTTGTCTGTCTTTTAAAAATGTTTCTCTTTGTTTTTCCCGTTTGTTTAATAAATGATTGGAGATTTTTAAAAGAAAAAAAAGAAAGAAAACGAATGACTCTTGTCTACCAGTCCTGAAAGCTTGAATAGGTATGGTCAAGCAAAAGATGATTCAGTTACACATTTGAAAAGACAGAGACTTACCTAAATATCTTAAAGTAAGAATGGTCAAAACACCTAGATCAGAAGCCTAGAAACTAAAACATTAGTGACAAAATAAACACTGCCGAAATGTGGTTTTACAGGCGACTTCTGAGAGATACATGATCAGACAGAAAAACTAATGAAAGCATTTTGATAAACTCTTCATGCAAAGACAAATGTTAGCTGAACTTATCGAGTGCAGGCTGAGATTTGCTGGTCATGCAGACAAAAAACCCAGACAAATCTGGTGAGGACAGTGGCCCAAAGCAAGGTTGAGAGCGAAAGAAAAAGAGGCAGACCACCAACATCCTACATTGTCAACAACACTGAGATCAGTGGTCTGGGAGGGCTACAGGAGATCGTCGAACTGAGCAAAGACAGAGAAAGATGGAGAACCCTCATGGCATCTTCTGTTGACAGCGGTCATGGAGACAGGGGACAGGTGGTGTTCAAAACTCTTCTCTCCTGAAAAGCAGTCAAGCACTCAATCAAATCAACAACAAAAGACAGACAGGACAAACTTTTTACTTTGGGGACATAATTAGAAAGGCGTGTTATTCTGAGACCCCCTCCTGTCTGAGAGAGGGTGCTTCATGGTCAGAACGGTATGAGGCCAGAACAGCATGCAGTCACAACAGTACGTGGTCAGATCGGTACAAGACCAGGACGAATGGTATGTTGTCAGAATGCACGGAACCGGTCAGAACAAATGGTATATGGTCAGAACGAATGGTATGTGTCAGAACGGTATATGGTCAGAACGAATGGCAAATGGTCATAACGGTATGTGGTCAGAACGGCATGTGGTCAGAATGGCATGTGGTCAGAACGCACGGTACCAGTCAGAACGACTGGGACGTGGTCAGAACAGTATATGGTAGAACGAATGGGATGTGGTCAGAACAGTGGTCAGAACGAATGGGATGTGGTCAGAACAGTGGTCAGAACGAATGGGATGTGGTCAGAACAGTGGTCAGAACGAATGGGGGGTGTGGTCAGAACAGCGGTCAGAACGAATGGGGGTGTGGTCAGAACAGCGGTCAGAACGAATGGGGTGTGGTCAGAACAGTGGTCAGAACGAATGGGGGGTGTGGTCAGAACAGCGGTCAGAACGAATGGGGGTGTGGTCAGAACGAATGGGGTGTGGTCAGAACGAATGGGATGTGGTCAGAACGGTTCGGTCAAAACGAATGGGATGTGGTCAGAACAGTGGTCAGAACGAATGGGATGTGGTCAGAACAGTGGTCAGAACGAATGGGGGTGTGGTCAGAACAGTGGTCAGAACGAATGGGGTGTGGTCAGAACGGTGTGGTCAGAACAAATGGGGTGTGGTCAGAATGGCGTGCAATCATAAGGGTACGAATTCACAATGCTGTGTGGGCAGAACAGCACGTGGTCACAGTGGCATGTAGTCATCACGGCATGTAGTCAGAAAGACACATGGTCAAAACGGCACGCGGTCACAATGACACGTGGTAACAATGACATGTGGTAACAATGACATGTGGTCACAATGATAAGACCCCCACCAGGCCTCTTTAGGGGAGGTTTGGTGTGGTCCTCACATAATCCAGATCCACGTCTGATTAGCATCTAATGTGGGCTTTTTTCCACAAATGTCCAAATGTACAGTCCTGGGGAAATAGGTGGTTTTTTCTATCCTATCTTTTTGGTCTCTTTTTCTTTAATCATCACCAAGATTAACAGTAGCATGGTTTATTTTGTTTTTGCTGTTTTTAGCCATGAACAGGTGATGAAAGAAATGATCCCATGCCATGGGTTACTTCTCGTGTTTATCTGCAAACAATTTTCCTATCAATAAATCACTGGAAGTGGGAGGGGGAGGATCATCACTTCATCACAGATGGCAAGAAAAGAAAACCACCCCAACCCTTCAGCACCGATGAAAAGATCACCACTCTACTTATGTATCTATTCTTCTAATTCGAGGATAATGGAATAAGCTCTCATGTACTTTTTTTTGCACAGACCTATTGGCGACTGTGCTGGTGTCATTTTTTTTTACACAACACTGGCGTTGACTCCATCCACTAATGTTTCAATCAGGCTTGCTGTTTTCGATTCTGTTTCATGAGGGGATCCAGTGACGTCACAGTCTGTTGTGCACAAGTGTCTCCATTCTCCTGCATGTGCAACACAGCCAGCACATTGCTGTCTTACTGGCCTGTCTGCTCCTGTAGTTGTGTGCACTGTGTCACGTTTTTTCTGTGTACAGAATGTTCCAGATGCAGCTGGTAAATTTTGTGACACATTCACATCAGAATCACAAAATAACTCAGTACTTGCTTGCTTGTTGTTGCTTCTTTGTTCTTCCTTGATTACGTCGGGTCTGGATGGGCTTTTTTCCCCCCTGAAATACTGAACTTTAGAACTTTGATTCAAGATAGGACCTGCCATATTAATTTTCCCCTCACCTGCAACCTTCCAACTTGCCACAGCCTTGTCTGTCTGCAGAGTAGAGTTGTCTCCACACTAGCTGAAAGTCCAGTGACTGGCATTTTGAAGGTGTTACGAAAATACTTAATACAGCTCTCTTCAAACACACCCTGTTGCTTTGCTAACATGTGAGAACGGGGAGGGAGGGAGAGAGAGAGAGAGAGAGAGAGAGAGAGAGAGAGAGAGAGAGAGAGAGAGAGAGAGAGAAAACTATCTCAAAAGCTTATTCGTTTTAAATC
>CM054135.1:66788746-66833746 GCA_028751875.1 Rapana venosa
TCTCAAGTCTGGTCGTAAGATCTTGCAGCTCTGTGTTACTTCCGCCCATGAGGTCAATGTCATCGGGAAACCGCAAGTTGTTGAGGGTTTCTGCCGCAATGGAGATGGTTTGAGTGGAAGTCATGGAGGTCTCTCTCATAATGTTTTCCAAGAACAGATTAAACAGGACTGGAGATAACAGCATCCTTGTCTGACCCAACTGTGTTTTGAAGTAGTCTCCGACGTGATTGTCAGAAGGACTGCACTGCTTGCGGTGTTTGTATAGTGCTGAATGGTTTGCACTAGTCCTTCTTCAATGCCAAACATTCTGAGGACCTGCCACAGGCCTTCGTGCCATACTCTGTCGAAAGCCTTCTTGAAGTCGATGAAGTTGTGGAACAGGTCTCTCTGATGTTGAAGATGTTTTTCCATCAGGATGTGGCAGTTAAAAATGTGTTCGATTGTGCTCCTGCCTGCCCTGAACCCAGCTTGTTCCTCTGCAAGGTGTTCTCCTGCCTCCTTCTTTAGTCGATTCAAATTAACTTTGAGCATGATCTTGCTGGCGTGGCTGATGAGGCTGATTGTTCTATAGTTTTGGCATTGGCGTAAATTCCCCTTCTTGGGCAGAGGTATGATGAGTGATTGTGTCCATTCTGTTGGCCACTGTTTTGTCTCTCAAATCTTCTGACAGATAGCTGTAACATGTGTGATGACTGTTTCGCCACCATGCTTGAGCAGCTCTGCTGGTATGTTGTCTGCTCCTGGGGACTTTCCCACTGGTAAGCTGCGGATGGCTTCTTCCACTTCTTCCCTCAGTATAGGTAATCGCGAGGGTGCTCTTGATGTTGCTGCTTTCTCTTCTATTATGCTCTTGTCAGGTTGTATTGGGTAGTTGTACAGTTCTTGACAATACTCAGACCACCTGTTCAATGCAGCTGAGCTTTCTGTGAGGAGGTTTCCGGAGCTGTCTTCAATGACTGATGATTTGGTTTGAAATGGTTTTGTGAGTTTCTTCAGGGTGTCGTATGCCTTTTTACTGTTGCCCACTTTCATGCTTTTTCGATCTCATCACATTGATCACTGATCCACTTCTCTCTGGCCTTTAACGTTGACTTCTTCACAAGATTGTTGGCTTCCCGGTATTCTTTAGGGTTGGAAGACCTGGTTGGTTTCAGTACTCTTCTTGTATCGCAGAGGTCCAAGATGTCATTGGTAGTCCATGGCTGGTGTTTATTCCTCTGACGACCGAGTACCTCCTCTGCTGTTTCTCGGACTGTCTCATTAAAGTTGTTGGTGAGGTCATTGATGTCATTGTCCAGGAGGGTTAATGCAGCAAAGCGTCCGCCAAGCTTAGCTTGGAAGATCTCCTCGACATCTGGATCTTTCAGTTTGTCCACGTCAAATTTGATACGTGGGTTTGCAGGCTGTTTGGTTTTCTTCAGCTTCATTTTAAATACCAGCAGCACAAGGTCGTGGTCGCTGCCTATGTCAGCTCCAGGGTAGGTTCTTGTTCTGGCTCTGTTGATGCTGGATTTGAAGCGCCGTGGTGTTAAGATAAAATCTAATTGGTTGTGGATCTTGCCGTTTGGCGCATGCCAGGTTGTCCTCCTTGACTGCTTGTGGGGATAGAGGGTATTGGCAATGGTAAGTCTGTGGGTGCAGGCAAACTCCAGCAGACGTAGTCCCCTGTCGTTGGTCTCTCCAGTTCCAAACTGACCAACTGTTCCGGCCCATTGGTTGTAAGAGTCAGGACCTACTTTGGCGTTAAAATCCCCTTGGATGATGATGATGTCCTTCTCGGTTATTTTCATAATGATCTCTTCAAGATCTTCGTAAAATTCTTTTACTTCTTCATCTGCATGTTCAGATGATGGTGCATAGATTTGTATGATGGTGATGTTCTTGGGCTTGGCCGACACCCGGATGTTGATAATCCTGCTGGAAGCCGGTGTACAGCTGATAATGCACCCCACTACTTCCTTTCTGACAATAAATGCCACTCCATGTTGGTGATGTTTCTCTTGGCCACTGTACCAGATCTTGTTGCCTTCTTCAGTCAGTGTCTCACCAAATCCTGTTCATCTCACTTCTCCTAGTCCAGTAATGTCCCATTTATAGCGGCTAAGCTCATATTCTAGTTCTTTGATTTTTCCGCACTGGTAGAGTGTACGGACGTTCCATGTACCAATGGTAATCTGTTCTTTAGGGAGCTTAAGTAATGTTTTAACTCCAGTAGCTGACTTGTCACTTCCACCCTGGTGTTGATCAATGGAAAGCGCGGTCGTTGGTAACCCGGGCCTCGACCGATCCGGTATCATATTGGCTTTGCATTTGTCTTTCATGTTTTTTCTGTGGGCTTAGGATATTCCTTTGTGGCGCCAATCTCCTCTCCAAGTCTCCATGTGTTTTGGGTTTTTTTCTATTGGGGTTTCCTCCCCCACATGCGACAGGTTGTACTGGGTTACATGGATACCAGTAACAGTAACAGAGAACTTCTCTGACTGACCTGACCTGACCTTTACAGGAGAACAAATCCTCTGAAGTCGGAGTATGGTTGCTTATATGGCGAGGTACTTATAAACAGTCATACACGAAATCTTCTCATTCAGTATGCAATTTCAATCTCACAGAGATTGCTAGGTGGGATGAGTGAGTCAGAGTGCACATTCTGGGTAATCGCCAGAGTGTTAAGATGGAGAACCCACAACAAAAGCAACAACAAATGGGTAACATGGTAGATGCATGGAGAGGATTGAAAACACTTACAGGACAAACTATGGGACATTTTCAGCAAAACCCTTTCCATAGTTTGGAAACGTCTATTGCTAATACCACTGCCAGAAAACGTTGAAATTAGAAAGTAAATATATGACAATAATTGGGTTAAAATAATGTATATGTAGACAAAAGTAGGTGGTTAGTGAATCTTTGTGCCTTATGCTCTTTGAGGATCCTTTTTATATCAAAAGGATGCAAGGGAGATCATACAAGTCTTTACCCAACCAATGGGACTGTTTTAGCCGGATAACAATAAAAACCCAGCATCTCCAGACACTAAGAACAAACACTTTCACTACAAAATAAAACTTTGAAGACAGCATTTGCGGAATACGTCAGTAAGGACCATACCTTTGACCTGACCTGCCTGAATTTCGGCTCCTGGTTGAGCACTATTCAGAGGTCCCAGCAGTGAATGAACCTTCACTCATCCTCTATGGTATAAACACCAAGACACCCTCCATAATTTATGTGTCTATTGCTGTCCTGAGAATAAATAGATATTCTTGTGGCCTTCCACCACCGCCAGCAAAAGATGAAAATAGAAAGGAAAATATATGAAACTAATTGTGGTAAAAATGTACATGTAGATGAAAATAAGTGGTTACTAAATCTTTGTGTCTTATGCTCTTTGAGGACCCTTTTTTTACATCAAAATGATGCAAGGGAGATCATACAAGTCTTTACCCAGCCAGTGGATCTGCTTTAGCTAGATAACAATGAAAACCCAGCATTTTATACACTTTTAGTGTTGACACAGGCAGAAGCTGAAAATAGATGGTCTTTAATACTTGGATCTCAGAAGAGATGCTATTCCCCACTTCACCAATCATATAATTGAGAAGGTAAAGTAAGGAAAGGAAAAATAAGTGCAGGTAACCAGTTACAACTTCATTCTCGTCATAAAAATCATTTTTGTCCAAGATTCAAGAAAACAAAAGGATCACTACATGAAAAAACTTTGAAGACAGCATTTTGGGAATGATTCAGTAAGGACCATGCCTTTGGCCTGGCCTGAGTTTCAGCTCCTGGTTAAGCACTCTTCAGAGGTCCCAGCAGTGAATGAAACCTCTCTCATCTTCCGTGGTACCTAACATCAAGACACTTTCCATAATTTGTAAGTGTCTATTGCAGTCCTAAGGATAAACAGATATTCTTGTGTCTTACCACCACTTACAGCAAAAGATGAAAAATAGAAAGAGAAGGAAAATATATGAAAATAATTGAGGTAAACAAGTATATGTAGAAGAAAATAAATGGCTAGCAATCTTTGTGCCTTATATATATATATATATATATAAAAGTATGTTCTTTCGAGCCAGAAGGACCACAGAGCCGGAGCTTATCCCGGTTTCTGTAGCGTTAAGCGAACTGATGGTTTTTCACCACCTCTGTGACAGGACGCTAGTCTGTCGCCAGATACTTCCCCAGCAGAGCTGGTACCCACTTGTACACCTGGATGGAGTGAGGAAAATAGGAGTAAAGTGTCTTTCCCAAGGGCACAACACCGAGCCGAGCGGGGATCGAACCCGCGACTTCTGGATCACGAGTTGACCGCCTAAACTACTCGACCACGGTGCCTCCATATATATATATATATCTGCCTCTCTGTGTGTGTTGATTTTCTATCAGCTGACTGAAAGATGTGCTTGCTACATCAGATTTCATCCTTCAGCTGGATAGCAGGCTGTGTCTACCCTGAAACTCTCTCAGGTTGTGTCTACCCTCTCTTTCTCTCTGTCTGTGTGTGTGTGTGCTCCCTAGCTATCTCCCGCACTTGATAGCTCTTCCTCCTTTCCTTCCGCGTTCCTCGAATTTTCTCTAATCATTTACGTTTCCCATGTACTCATTTTCTTTGCCTTGTATTTGAATCATAGAATTCTTAGGATATTTATTATTTTTCTTCCCTTCCTTTTTGGTATGTTTATTGCCTTTTTATTTACTGATCTTATATTGACATTATTTTGTATCGATAATATTGTGTGATTGATATTTCACAGATTTTTTCTGTATTTGTTTCTTTGTGTATCATCCTTTATCAACTTCCCTTTACTGAGATATTGATTTTTTTAAAAATCATCATGTGTGCTTAGTCCTTTCTCTATCTATCTGTCCCGTAGTCTGACGACCGTGGGGGCACCCTCAAAGACTCAACAACCAGTTCCCTCCATTCCTCTCTCTGTTCTGCCTTTCTCAGGGTTTTGTTGAGTTCTAGGCCTGTCCATTCGCTGATGTTATCCTCCCAGCTCTTCCTTGGTCTGCCTCTTCTTCTTCCTCCTTGGACAGTGCCTTGTAAAACTGTCTTTGCAAGTCCTTTGGATCTTGTGACATGCCCATACCACTTAAGTTTACGCTTTTTCACGATCGTTAGAAGGTTCTCATAGGGTCCAATGGTTTGCTGGATTCTGTTATGCACGCTTTCGTTGCTTATGTGGTCTTTGTAGGAGATGCCAAGGAGTCTCCAAAAGCATCTCATCTCCACCGCCTGTACTCTCTCTCCAAATCTGCAGTCAGGGTCCATGATTCACAGGCATACAGAAATATGGATATGACAAGGGAGCGCATTAGTCTGATCTTGGAGATAAGTGAGATATTTTTATCTCTCCAGATGGTGTTTAGTTTTGACAAAGCTGTTATTGTCTGTGCAGTCCTGCATACTACTTCTGGCTTGGATCCCTGGTCTGATACAATGGCTCCCAGGTACTTGAAGCTTTGAACTATTTCCAGCTTCTGGTCATTAACCCTGATATCAGTGCTAATGCCGTTGGTGTTATTAGTCATCAGTTTGGTCTTCTCTGCACTGATTTCCATGCCGTATGTTTTGGAGGCATTATTCAAGTGTTCTGTTAGGCTGGCAAGCTCTTTTTCTGATCCTGCTATTCCATCAATGTCATCTGCGAAGCGGCGGTTTGTGATCGTTCTGCCACCAATGCTGACTGATCCTTCATGATGTTCCAGTGCATCAGCCATGATTCTCTCAAGGTAGATGTTGAAAAGAGTGGGTGAGAGTAGACAGCCCTGCCTTACTCCAACTGTTGTTCGAAACCATTCTCCATGTTGTTGTTGTAGTACACTGCACTGGTGGCCTCGCTGTACAGCTGTTTGATGACTCTGATCAGGTTTGCATTGATGCTGTACAAATTCATGGTTGCCCACAAAGCTGCATGCCACACCCTGTCAAATGCCTTCTTAAAATCGATAAATACGTGGTAAAGGTGATGTTGATGTTGAAGGTACCGCTCACATAGTATTTTGAGGTTGAATATCTGTTCTGTTGTGCTGCGCCCTGCTCTGAAACCTGCTTATTCCTCAGCAATGATGGTCTCTGCTTGTGGCTTCAGTCTATTCAATATTATCTGCAGCATGACCTTGCTTGGGTGGCATATGAGGCTGATTGTGCGGTAATTATGGCGTTGTTGTAGATTTCCTTTCTTGGGGAGGGTGATGATGAGTGACTGTGTCCATGGTGTCGGCCATTTTCCTGTCTGCCAGATCTTGTTGCAGATTCTTAGTAGGGTGCTGATCATGGCTTCCCCTCCAGCTTGAACCAACTCAGCTGGAATGTTGTCAGCCCCTGCTGACTTCCCATTTTTCAGCGATCGGACTGCTGTTTCCACTTCTTCTCGGAGGATAGGGTGACTGTCTGTGTCTTTGCTTGCGGGTACATTAAGGACTTCTGGATCTCCTGCGGTTCTATAGTTATACAGGTCGGAGCAGTATTCTGTCCATCTGTTCAGAATATCCTGGTCGTCAGTGAGACACTTCCCATTTTTGTCTTGGATTGTTAAACCTTTTCCCTGTTTTGTGCTAGTCAGGTCTTTCACCAGCTGATATGCTTTCTTGCTATTGTTTTTCTTGATGTTCTCTTCAATGTCTTGGCACTGTTCACCGATCCATTTCTCTTTTGCCTCCGTCATGGACTTTCTGATTCTTTTGTTGACTGCCCTATATTGTTCTGCTCTTTCTTTTGTTTCATTTTTCTTTTTCTTCAACTCTCTACGCTTGTCGCATAGTTGTAGGATGTTAGGTGTGACCCATGGTTTTTTGACTGGTCGGTGTTTGCCAAGAAGTCCTTTACCTCAATAAAAAGATTTATTGATTAATTCTCTCTCTCTCTCTCTCTCTCTCTTCTCTCTCTCTCTCTCTCTCTCTCTCTCTCTCTCTCTCTCCTCTCTCTTTGTATACTCACCGGCGTAAGTTTCTGGAACCAGCTATCGAAGGGTTGATAGTATCCCTGCTTGAAGCTGATTATGAAAGAGCCAAGGAGAGCTTTAGCAATATCCGTTTGGGAGAAAGCATATGATTCCCACTCTGCAATGGTGATCCACATTAGGGTGCCTTTCAAAACTGTTTGGTGAACAGCAGAGATAACCTTCAAAGTCGCTTCGCTCACCGTGAGAACGATTACCACACGGGATCTACCACGACGATTCCGTAGACGTTTGGCAGTTCTAGTCACCTGGAAGATCACAAGAAAAAATAATTTGTTTATATACTCCAGCTACTTCATTAAAAGTAAAAGCACTCCTCTTAGTGGTCAGGAACTTTTACAAATTGATCTACTTAAAATACATAACTGCAATGTGTCCCCTGGGAGTTTTTTTAAATAAGAATTGTGTGAAATGAATGTGTCATGGCTCTTATTTTTCTCTCTGTCTGTGTGCCTAGGGGAGAGGGGGGGCGGCTATATGCAGTCCACATTTATATGTCTGTTGTCCTATCTTCTTCATTTCTGGTTTGCTTTTTTACACCCTCAGATGTGTTTGGGAGAAATAGTGGTATGTCCTTTCCAGCTCCTCTCGTGGGCCGTACAGCTTGGTTTGCAGGGCCATCTCTGTCGGCCACACAATCTTCCTCAGGTTTCTGAATAGCATGCACCTCTGAAGGGTGTGCTCGCCAGTCTTGTTTTCTTTCCCACAGTCACACAGGGGAGAAGTTTCAGCTCTGTGGACACGTGGTGATTTAGCCTGCTGTTGCCAGTGCGGAGTTTTAGAATTATGACTTGCTCTTATCTTTTGAGATAGTGGTAGTCATCCTTCTCTACTCAGGGTTGGGCCATCGATTTGATAATTGTCTTCTTTTCATGGAAGGTGAGGCTGCTTTTGCACTCTTCTTTCTGTGCTCAACTTTGCAAGTTTATCAGGCTTTTCGTTGCCAGGTATACCACAGTGGGTAGGGATCCATTGCAGCTCTGCACATCTGTTTTTTGTTTTTTAAAAATCTTTTTGATTGGCACACATATACAGTTCAAAACAAACAAATTAACTTTTCATCCAGACAACATTACATCATGTCCATTTTACAGGCGTACAAGACTACTAGCTACACAAAGTACAAAAAGAATCAATCATCATTTTCGTTGTCAAGTCAATATTTATAGATTACATACATAATTTTCTTATATTTTGAAATGGTACTCAACTTTCTACTAAGTTTATGTACTGGAATCATTTTTTCTGAAAATTAGTAAACTGCATTTGTTTGCTATGCTCCAGCTTTTCCATTTCATATTTATATTTTAGTTCATTCAGAAAATTACCAACATTAGGTTTTGTTTTACCAATCCGACATTTATAAACATAGAACTTTGCTAACAGTATTATTAAGTCAAACACTTCATCAGTTGTTGTAATTGCATCAGTGCCAAAAAGCACTATTTCCACATTAAGCTCCAGTCTCTCGCAATGAGAACAGTTGTGTTTTATAGTCACTTCAAGTTCTTTCCAGAAATTCTGTACATACTGACATTCCCATAAATAATGGTTTATTGTGTCCTTTTCCTTGTCACAAAAATTGCAGTTGTCATTATCTGTAACTTTCATTTTCTTTAATATTTTGTTCATGACTAATATTCTATAACAAATCTTTATATGAAACCATTTCAATTTAATTTCTTTAATTCTATTTGTCAGTTTTAATACTCCGTGCCAGTCTATTGGAATGTCAAGCTGTCTTTCCCAATTCACGAAAGATTTAATGTCGAGAATTTCTATTTTGCCAATCATTTCATCATAATAAATACGGGATCCTTTACCAGCTTTTGATATAGTCT
This sequence comes from Rapana venosa, assembly GCA_028751875.1. Lineage (NCBI taxonomy): Eukaryota > Metazoa > Mollusca > Gastropoda > Neogastropoda > Muricidae > Rapana > Rapana venosa. Next base: position 66,797,556 of record CM054135.1, read on the forward strand.
CTAGAGCATTGGTCCTTTCCTTACTAAAGTTGTCATCCAGTTTTATATTTTTCATTCTCGTATATTGTTGGATCGATCGCACACAGCTAATATAATGCAAAAAGTTAATGTTAGTACCTAATTTCTTTGATAAATTCTCATGAGTTATAAAGTCACCATTATCTTGCAGCAAGTGTTTAACCAAAAGTAATTTGTTTTGTGCCCACTTTTCATGATATATGCATTGGTCTCCCACTTTGAATTTTTCATTGTGAAAAATTGGTTCTGCTAATAATAGTTGCTTATCCTTTGGATCCACTTGTCTGCAAAATGTTTCATATGAGTGAAACACATCTTTCCAAAATGCATTGATTTAAATTTTGAAAACAGTTTTGGGCCCATCCTATCTAAATCATCTATATCAGGACACAGTGAATGCAATATTAATCTCCACTTTTGTTTCTGTGTATAAACTTTTTTAATCCATGCAAGTTTCAGTGATTGTATATACACTCTGATATATGGTATACCTTTACCGCCTTTTGTTATGCTTTGCACCGAATATTCCTTTTTTTTATCTTATCTGTTTTCTTGTCCCACACAAATTCATAACACAGTTTTTGGAACTGGGCAACTTGAGCATCCAGAGGATTTGGCAATAAAATCCATAAGTATACCAACTTTGATAGTACTAGTGATTTAAACACTGCTACTCTACCCAAAGGTGTTATTAATCTTTTTGACCATATCTTAAATAGTTTTCTAACTTCATTATAGTTTTATCAGTTATATTTACTTCCGTCATACTAGGGGAACTGTTCGTGAACCAGATTCCAAGGATTTTATATTCTTTTGGATTCCACTCCATTTGTGTGTGTGGTAAGTAGGTTAGTAGCGAATTCTTTTTGCTGCGTAGCCAAACATTTTTGGTTTTATCAAAGTTTACCTTTAACCCTGACATATCCTCAAAGATTTCAAGGCTTTGAAAAAGCACTTCATATGAATGTTGGTCTCCCTCTAGAATGAATGATGTATCATCAGCAAATTGACATATCTTTAGTTCAGTATTTGCTATTTTTATGCCTTTAATATCCGTCTGTTTCATTATCATGCAAGCAAGTATTTCTGCGCATAAAATAAAGAGATATGGAGAGATTGGGTCACCTTGACGGCATCCCCTTTCCATATAGAATCCTGAAGATACCTTATTATTCACAGTTACAAACGAATTTATGTTTTTATAAAAAGCAGATACCCATTTTTGCAACCCCTTCCCAAAACCAAAGTGTTTTAAAACATTTTGCATAAATCCCCAGTCTACAGAATCAAATGCCTTAGGTTATCAGTGTAGAGGGCTGCTTTGACTCCTCTTTTTTGTTCAGGCAGCAGGTCATTGATGAAAATCAAGAAAAAAGTTGAGGAGACCACACCTCCCTGTGGAACTCAATGTCTGATCAGCATTGTTTTTGCTATGGTGATTGTTGAGAGTCACCGTAGCTCCTCAGTTGTGTAGGAAAGACTTGATCTGCAGTTCTCTTTTGGTGATAGGGATGATCATAAGCCCTGGTCTTGGATTCTAGGTACATCTTTCTCTCTGTTCCCTGCGTGATTCCCTATGCTTTTCTGCATCAATATTGATGTCACTTTCCTTGGTACAGCTATGGAAAAGATGGTCTGCAGCCTGCTTCCCTGTCAGAATTTTGTTATTCTCTTCCAAGGTTTTCTTGGTTCCTCGGGTGTCCTCATTGTTCAGCTGTTTTATTAGTCTCCACAGCTTGGCCCCATCTTTCTCAAAGTTGAGAGATGCAGTTTTCTCTCTCCAGCTGGCATGGATAGTTCGGAGTTTAGCTTTCAGGTATTTTTGCTTTTGCTTCTTTAAATTTGTTGTGGTTGTCTTGGCTGGAATTTCTTTCTGCCTCCAATTGTGCCTCTCAGCCTATCATGGTGCTCTTGTAGAGTTTGGTGGGTCGAGTAGGGATTGTAGTATCTTTGTGCTTCACATGATATTGTTTCTTTGGCTGCAGTCAAAATGCAGTGATTGAATTTCCTGACAACTTTGTTGAGGTTTCTGCCCTCCATACAGATGCTCTGTACTAGTGTCACGGTTCGCATAATTCTGCGCATAATTCCGTGCTATTTCTCTCTCTGTGCCTTGATGCTGGTCTTTCTGTATTCATTCGCATTTTTTTTACGTACATAGTGAACTCCAGCTTAGTGGCATGCACATTCCCTTTTCTCTGCAATTTTGCATGCAAGTTAGCTTCTCGTGAAGTTCCTGGTCGTGAGTTAGGGTTTGCTTCATCAGCTGAGTAGCAACAGCTTTAAATAGGAGGGGGTCCTGACTTCAGTTAGGAGGAGGAGGAGATTCAGTCTTTGGCTGAAGTTCTTTGGTCGCCGTTCCAGCTGGGCTGTTGGGCGCCGCGTGGTGTTGTCTCTCTATTTTTGGAGAGCAGGGGGGGAGAAGTACCTTGGAGTTGTTCAGGCTCCTGTGAACCCGTTCTTCGTTGTTACGTCGTCCATCCTGTCGTCTTCCTTGGGGTGCAGGAGTGCACCGTTCTTCTTCTTGGAGAGCAGAGGGGATCATTCATCTTTGAGTGGTTTGGGCTCCTGGGGAGCAGTCTACGTTGTTCGTTGTGCTGTCCGTTTTGTCAACGTCTTTCCTGGGGTGCAGGACTGCACCTTGTTCTTTCTCAGTGACAGGTGAGGGACGTTCCGTAGATATGATTGAGTTCCGTGGTGGTTCGTTGTGCTGTTGTGGTTGTTGAGTGTCTTGTCAATGTAGTGCTTAGATGGCTGGTTCGTGGACAAATTTGTGTAGATTGTTTTCAAGGGAGGTTTCCTCTGTTTAAAGGCTTATTGTCCATTAGGTAGAGTTAGGATTTTCCTTTAGTAAACAATAGGATACGTTCTTTAATATATGTTTTTAAATGCTAAATGTTTTGTCTAGAGAGAGTTCTCACTAGCGTTTAGAACATTCGGTATTTCCTTAGGTTTATTGATATGGGCGAGTCCTGAGTGATTTGGGATTTAGTGCAATTTTGTGTATTAAGTGGCTGTGTGCAGTTGTTGGTTTTTGTAAGACAATTCTCTTTTGTGGAAAAATGTTTTTTAAGTATTTTTAATTTTACGTATTTGAACATAAATAATTATAGAGTATACATTAGACTTGATTTAGATTCAAAATGTAAATAATTCCTTGGGAATATATGGTAGAGCTTTGGCTGAATAGGCAAATTGTCAACCTGGAGGATACAAGGGAAATAACCCTAGTTGCCTTAGCACTAGTTATGGGCGTATGCTGAGGAACGGCAAGTATTGCCTGTTCCAGGTTCCTGTGGGTGCCTCCAGCGGCGGAGTCGTGCCTGGAGAGGGTGCAGTCCGGTGTGCCCTGAAGAGTCGCCGATGGTTTGTCCTTGACCCTCTGTCCCTTTAACCCCTGGATCCACCTCCTTTCCCCACGACCTATTCCCCTTTTCCCTGCTGCCCTGTCCACCCTTGACCCTCCTTGAGGACTTCAGTCTGCCTGGGCTACCCTACGGTGATAGTGCTTGGACCCGAGTTGTGACTATGAGAGAAGTGGGAGGGGAATATTCCTCAAACAGGTTTCTGAACTGCGCAGAAGAGAGGAGGGTATTATAGATAGGATCTAGAGTGTGGGTGGTTATTGAATCTGTGTGTCTGTGTGGAAGCGAGTTTAAGTATTTGTCTTGATGTGATTAATTTTTGATTTTTGGAAAGTAAAGTCTGGAACTTTTTCTTCGGTGTTCTGTGTTTGGTGTTGTCACACACACACCAATGTAGGAATACAATGTTGTAAAAACCATTGATTGGAAAGAAAAACCATATAAACATTAATTACGTGTGCACGTGTGCGTTTGTTTGTGATACATTTTTTGTTTGTTTTTTGTTGGGGGGTTTTGTTGTTTTTGACGCTAGCTTGGACTGTTCATAACAATTTGAAATGTATTTTTCTTGTGTCTTTCGAGATAATTATACGTATCTATGTGCCTGTCAGTATTGTAATTGCCCTTCGTGGGATGATTAAAGTGTTTTTGACTTGACTCGACTTTGACTTGACTTTGAGAATGTTGCTCAAATTACCTGACCAACACGGCAAGTGTATGTATCTCTTGGGCCAGTTGACGCTGGGATATATTATGATAGCAAGCGTAGAGTACAACCCTTTCAAGTAGTCTCAAAGCATATGCACTTCCACAGCAGCATAATTACGTCATTCTTATTGTTACTGATCATCATGCAATAAAAAGAAATTGCCTCTGATTTGATGGTCCCAGTTTCTCTGGTCTCATGGTGACCTCAGATTCGATTTCCCCATACACTTCTGTGCTTGTGCCGAGACTGTGTCAAAGCCTTAGGATTTGGGGCTTCAGGGGAGATGGTTGTTAGAGGGACGTTGTGGTGATTGCCATCTCGGGTTGGCACCTCACTCAGTCTGGCTCCATGACTGAGCTAATACTGTCGTTAGTAGGGGGCTTAGTAGTGGTGTCCTGCGTATGTTAGCTCAGAACATACACCACTGAACACCACCAAAGTGACCCAGCAGTAGTGCAGGGCCCCCACTGGTTGGTGACCCCATGGCGGCCTGATATTGATGGGCTCCTGTGAACTTTCGACCCTGGGGATGAGACATAACTAATCTGGGTATGGCTGTGGCGGGGAGATTGGGATAAGCGGCGTGGGAGCAGCAGGACGGAAACGTTACAGAAGATATCAATAATAATGATAATGTATGGAATTTATATAGCGCTGAAGCTTGTAAAGCAACAAATCAAAGCGCTCAGATGAGATGACATTTTTATTTTATATCGAGGATAATGGAATAAGCACTCATGTGCTTTTTTTTTACATCCAGTCCCTGTGTGTATGCGGTTTTGTAAATTTTGTCATCTCTTCCCACCGGCACACAATGGCCTACTCTTTCGAAAAGCGGAACAGGATTTAACGTGTGCGCAAGATGTTCTGCATGCGTTCGCACACAGGGCCTCGATTTATAGTCTCATTCGAAGGATGAGAAAGATGAGGCAGCAATAAAAAAACAAAAAAACAATAGAGTTGGTTTTAAACCTTGTTTCTCTCTGTATATAGCTGCACAAGTTGAATATGAGATGTAAAAACCCTACAAGGTGGCAGACCCAATATGGTCTCTGTGGTTAGCGTTTCTATAAACATGATTGGATTGGATGGGATTGTGTGGTTTCCATCTTCCCAATGACCCCATAGCAAACTTACTCTGTGTAAAAGGCAGCTGGGTTCCAAAAAATCCCCATGACTCTTGGTATTCGAACCCGCGACCTTTTAGTCCGTAACCCAAGGAGCTAGCCACTCCACCAAGACTGTGGCATGTTATTTACTATCAGCTTTTTAGCTGTTATACATGTCACACACACACACACACACACACACACACACACACACACTAAACAAAAGACAAACAAGTACTGAAACTTTGCAAAATGAGAGAGAGAAGGAGGGGGGCTTATTGGTTGTTTTGTTTAGAGGGCAATCACATTTTAATTCATTAAAATGAGGGAGACAAAAAAGATGATGATTATCTAGTACTTGCTAAGTAATGTTTTCTAGTAATACCTCGTCTTCAGTCATTTTGTCGTTTACTTCGTGAGATGCAGCTATGCAGATATTGTGAGTATAAAGCACTTGTTTCAGCGTCAAGAAGCCTCGCTTCCCTTCACACTCGTGAGAATAGATCACTGACACATAGTTCCAGTGATATTTCTTGATGATGTTCACAAGTGCCATGTGCAATGACCTGAAAAAGACGAGGTATTCAATGATAATAATGATAATCATAACACTTTTGCAATAGGGTAAACTGACCATGAAGTCACCATGATGCAAGAGCAGCCGAGGCCACCAAATCAGAGACAATTTTCTTTTATTTCATAATGACCAATGATGATGAGGATGATCTAATGATGGTGCTATGAAAGCGCATGTTCTTTGAGACTTTGTAACAGGACTGTTCTCTAGGATTTCTATCATATTATTATCATTCTGTCATCATAGGGGCCCCTGAGAGATGCCGACACTTCCAGTGTTGGTCAGGTAAGGTCAGGTAATTTGACCAACACTGAAAATTGCATCCTTAAAGTATATAAGCTCAACTGTGTGGTCCCAGTCTTCCCAACGAACTCATAGAAAACTCTGGATAGGGCCAGCCAGTGTCCGAAAAAAATCCATATTGTGGGATTCCAACTCGCTACCTTCCAGTCCGTAACTCAAGGCACTAACCACTGTGATAAGGCGGCTAATACAATTGAGAAAGTTGTTGTTTATATGTTTTGTTTTGGCTCCTGTGTTATTGTTCAAATACGGGATAAAACTTGCTCTCAAAAACAGTTTCTATTTCTTCTTTTTCTTCCTGGGCTAGAGCGCCCAGGTTTACAACTGGTGAGATTTCCCGTATGCAAATGTTTTTGCCCACCATTACCACAGCTGCATTTGACTTCAGGGGATTTTGTTTCACTTATCTGGTCTTCTTCAATATTTTGGTGTACAGATTCTTGTAAAATTTCTTTTCAGCGGTTTGCAGTGCAGCACAATGGAATAGATGCAACGTAATACCAACAGTGCTCTGTTCTAAAGTTCAGTTGAATATGACACAGTAGTACTACGTGACATATAAAAAAGCCATTCTCTTAAAACACAAAACCATAATTATTATGGACTTACACAACAGATCTTAATGCTATGCTGTTACACAACGCAATACTTGTCAATGCAACATAACCTTTAGTCACGACACAATAGAATAAAGCACAAAAAATGGAAATAGCATAACTAGGAATTTTTTTAAGTTACACTTCAAAACATAAGGCTACATTTCACCACACCACAGCACACGAAACTCCACGGTACAAAAGCCTTAGCACACATCTAAACGCAGCACAGTACAATGTTACAAGAAAACTTTACCTGTCTGGTGAAACGGCTCGCAGGAGATATTGAAAAGAATATTTGTTTGCGCGTTGGATGGAGGCAACACTGATCTGCGGTATCCTCACGGCCGATGAAATCCTGGCCACGGCCTTGGATTGGACGCTAGTATCGCAGCAAATCAACGCCGCCACTTCATACCTCTGTCCTGTCTGATGGACTTGCGAAGTGGAGTCTGTGGGAAACGCTGGAAACCGCAACATATGTGTGTAATGGGGGCATCGGCAGTAGCATCAACAACGGTAACAAAGACAGATATGAAAGTGCTGTTGAACTGCATTGATGATGTGGCATGAAGGGAAGTAAAGATGTTGTACTGTATAGATGGGATGGTGTGAAGGGAAGTAATGATGTACTGCATTATAGTGAGTGTGAAATAAAGATGTAAAGTACTGATGGTGTGGCATGAAGGGAAATAAAGATGTTATACTATACTGATGGTGATGCATGAAGGGAAATAAAGATGTTGTACTATACTGATGGTGATGCATGAAGGGAAATAAAGATGTTGTACTAATGGTGTGGTATGAAGGAAAATAGAGATGTTGTACTATATTTATAGTGTGGCATGAAGGAAAAGAAACGTTGTACCGTGCTGATGGTGCGGTATGAGGAGAAGAGGTTGTACAATGAAAGAAACCAAGAAACCAAAACAACCAAACAAAAAAACTAGTACCACTACAAGCAGCAGTAGCAGCAGCAGCGGCAGAAGTAGTAGTACGAATATGAATACGAACTTTTAATATCTCAAAAGGGCGAGAAATTCATGTGGGTTACAAGCAAGCACAGCTTAAAACAATCAACAAGTAAACATAAGATAGCACAAATCAATATCACAGGCCCAGGCAACCATTTCCACTTTAACATTTTTAATCCGCACATATATATATATATACCCCTCACACATACATACATACACAATCGCACAAACGCATGCGTGTGCGAGCGCGCGCGTAGACACACACTCACACACACGAGATACATTTCATATAATGAATTTACACCATATAGTTCATTAAAATAAAGTTTTGATAAAATAAACAGATAAATAATAGAGTAAAAAATATTACAATGAAATATTTAAAAAGAAAGCAAGGGGACTGCACTCGGTCCTGGTTTGTTAAATCCTTATTCCGTATTACAACAGAGGTAGGGATAAAGCTGTTTTTACTTCGGAGTGTTTTGAGTTTGGGAGCTCTGTAGCGCTGTTCAGATGGATGCAGTTCAAAATATTTAGCAAGCACATGCATACCATCACTCACAGTTTCTTTTGCTCCGTCTTTCGCAGGACATTCATACAGATCATTTAGCTTCTTTGCCCACAACCCACAATTAGTAGTAGTAGTAGTAGTAGTAGTAGTAGTAATAGTAATAGTAGTAGAAATAGCTTTAGAAGTGGTATTTTTTGTTTTTGCGTGGCAGCCAGTTTTGTAGTTCTATAGTATATCTCTCTCTGTCTCTTCCGAGTTCTACGATCTCCTGTAGTCCTCACATCACTGATGTCAGATAATGTAGGATGTAAGTAGTCTATTTTCCTTCTGCTCTCAATCTTACCTTGGAGCACGGTCATCATCAGATTTGTTTGTGTGTTTCTGTTTTCATGACCAACATTTCTAAGGCTACGCTTATCAATTCCATCCCACATTTGTTAGATCTTCAGTTTAACGTCTATTCACATTTAGTGATTTTAGACGGGAAAAAGTAATATAAACAAGAGAATGCAAACAATAACAAAAAGTGTCAAATAACAGTACTTAAAAACTAACTTTAACATACTACAAAAACTGAATCGGACTTCTTATCAATCCTAACACAATGTCCAACAGTAAGGATGGTTCAGACAAAATCTGATCCAGTGACAAACTTGGTATAGCAGGTAAAAATGCTTTTAAATGTCCACAATAAAAATAACATGACTATTGGTAATCTTCTCCCCACAAATACAGTTTACATCTTTCACGTACTTTGTCCTGAAAGCATTTAGTTTAAATCTGTACATAAGGGATAACATATTTCTACGATTATACCAACCACAGACTTTGTTAGAAATGAAAGCATTTCGAACATCTATCACATTGCTTGTACAGCCATTATAAAGACAATAGCCAAAATCATATATTTTCTTTCTGAAGTGCTTCCAGCAAGCGTTTTGTAGCAAGCTGTATCCCTCATGCAGAGATAAGGCAACGTTTATTTACAAGAACTATTTTTATTTATCGCTCCATATTTTGCAAGAGTGTCAACTTTTTCATTAAAAAAAGATACCAGTGTGTGAGGGAACCCAACAGAAAGTAGCAGTGCTACCTCTTAAAATAAAAAAAAGTGTACCAGATGCCTTATTTCAATGATTAGGTCTTTCCTTACTTTAAAAGTAGAATTTTTAAAGCATGTAAAACCGATTTAGAATCAACACACAAAAGTATGTTGAATATGTCTTTAGAGAAGTCAAGTACATAGTAAAGTGCCAACACTATAGCAGTTAGCTCAGCTGTAAATATAGATTTATTTTTTTTGCAGGTTGACAGCTCGCTCTACTTTTAATGATGGTATGATGAAAGCCGCACCAGCCTCATTAGTATTTAAAACGGACCCATCAGTATAGATTTTGAGATGATCAGGATAAGTAGTTTGAATATGTTCTTTTACTAGCGATGTAAGAATGTTAACATTTTCAGCTTTTCTTACAGAAGAATGATTAATGTCAAAATAAGCTTTAAAAAGTTCCCAAGGTGGGTAGGGAGCTGACTGTACTGATTTTGCTAATTCATTTGTATTAAGTTATGAATGTTTAAAAAGGGGAGAAGTGTAAGTATTAATTGTACATTTGTCTTTGCACTGAGAGTTCATCAAGAATGCTTTCATTAGGTTTTTTTCTTCTGTCTGATCATTTCACTCTTAAATGTTGCCTGTACAACCACATTTCGGCTGCGTTTATTTTTTCCTTTGCCAATTGTTGTAGTGTCCAGGCTTCGGATTCATACAGCAATAAAGGCCAGATGATTGTTCTAACATTTGCAATTTTGATATATTTAGCTATGCCTCTGTCTTTCTAACATAGCTCTGTGTCATGCTACCACTCATACGCATTTGCTTACATATACTTGCAGCAATCTCTGGCAAACTCACGCAGTCTCTCCAATCAGCAAGAGGGCACACAACGTTAAAGTTCCCTCTACCTCTACAAAGGGATTTATTTACAATATTTATGTCACGATTGATTTCATATGTGATCGCACAAATCAATCTATCACATCACATATGCATTCAAGTCGAGTAGGTAGGTAACTTCATCAGTGTTCAACAGTTTCAGTCAGTAGACAACAATACATGACACTTTCCAAAGTCTTGTAACAGCTTTCTGTGTCCTTTTGAGGCGTGACCTTCACCCAAAATGTTCACGCAAAAAGATTCTCGCTTCTTTCGGAATGCGTCTTCTTCTGCAAAGGCAGATGGTTCAATATTATCGCAGATTACGTCTGGGTCGTAGACTATTCTCGTTAAAGTATACATCCAGAAATGGCCCGATATCCTGTGACAAGACAACAGAACCATATTAAAGATAAAGAATTCAATTCATTTTGTACTTCATTTTCTACTCATCCTATACATTGGATAATGGTCCATTCCTTGAACGTCACCCTATAGGTCATTAACTTTATACTGTCCTCCATACTCATCTCTTATGGCCATTCATAGTTTTTACCTTCTTTTACTACTTCCTTTTATTTATTTTCTTTCATTTTTGTTATTTATTCTTCTTTTGGTTTTGTTTACTTTCTTGTTTCACTTCTTATTTCTTGCCTTCGTTACCTTCATATGTTTAACTTGATAAATTCAAGTTTCAGTACATTTCCATTTACAAAGTTGTAACTTATTATCTCTCAGTCCCAATATCCTAGCTTGATGGGAGTAATCAATTGTCAGGTTCCAGACTTGCTCAGCTTCTTCTCTCCGCCAGATGTGTTTTGGAGAAATAGCGGCAAGTCCTTTCCAGCTCATCTCATGGGCTCTACAGCTTAGTTTGCAGGATTATCTCCATCGGCCACACTATCTTCCTCAGGTTGCTGAATAACGTGCACCTCTGACCTGCCCTGGCCAACAGTGTTGGAAATCTTGTTTTAACTGTGCAACAACAACGTAGGTGTGTACAACTTTAAATGTTTTAGCCAATCACCACTGAGTAGTGATGAGAGGATACAGGCCATTCCAGCTGGTGAGTGGTTGTCCAATTACCTTCATATACAACCACGACCCTACTGCATAATTAGGGGGAAAAGCCATAATCTTCAGTCAGAAAAAATATATGTAGTAATTTAATAAGCTTGGCCCCTTCTCAACAAAACAAATGTGCACGTCAAAAATTCTAGTGCACATGAACCATACATCCATACATGTGCCTATCCCAAACATTGCGCACATCACACTTTGTCTTTCCAATTTTTTTTTTTTTACTAAATCAGTTTTTCTTAGCCATACCAATTCTAGCCTTGACGTTTTGTTGACATGAGCCACTATTCTTTTTTCACAGAGCCTAAATGTTTAAAATGTTGAGCATATTCCAGATCTGTCATATTGATTTTAATATTTTGAGAGGTGACTGTACCATTCATGTGTATCACTTTGGCCTTTTTATCACTTTAACTTAAGACCCCCTGCACAGCCCAGAGGGAGAATACCACAACCTGAAAGATTATATCTTGGTACAATGCCGTTTCCAGACAAGCGTAAACATTGCCAAAACCAGCTTTCCAGGTGCAGACATCGGCAGCGACCATGAGCTAGTAATGATGACATTCGCAGTACACTTAGAGAAGAACACAAAACAGGGAAGCTTCCGAATGAAGTTCAATCTAGATAAGCTGAAGGACCCAAACATATTAGAATCATTCAAAGCAAACATTGGCGGGAAATTTGCACCCCTCTTGGCACTGGAAAAAGACATCAAAATGGAAAGTATGATCGACACATTCAATGACTCCTTCAATGAAGCAGGAAAAGAGGTCCTTGGAAGAAAGAGAATAATAAAGAAACCATGGGTTTCCGAGGAAGTCCCAGAGCTTTGTGATAAGCGCCGAGAACTGAAGAGTCAGAAGCAGAGTGCAGAAGGGGCAAGAAAGTATAAAGAAGCAACCAAAAAGGTGAAGAAAGGAATGAAAGATGCTATGGAAAAATGGATAGAGGAGAAATGTGAGGAGATAGAAACCAGCATAGAAAGAAATGACAGTAAGAACGCCTATTAACTGGTAAAAGACCTAACTGCAACAAAATCAACGAGAACCTCCACCTTACAAGATAAAGCGGGAAAGTGCTTGACAGAAGAGGAAGACATAATGAACAGATGGACGGAATATTGTGAGGAGTTATACTCGCATAGAGCAACTGGATATTCTGAAATTCTGAATGTCCCACCGTCATCTGAAACAGCTTCATGTAGTTTACTGAGAGAGGAAGTTGTAAAAGCAGTCTCATCTCTAAAACCGGGAAAATCTGAAGGTGTTGATAATGTCCCAGCTGAAATGGTGCAAGCAGGAGGTGATCAATGTATAGACGTATCCATCGAATCTGCAACAAAATCTGGCAGACTGGAGTATGGTCAAAAGCGGGGACACAATCTCTTATAATAACACTTCCTAAAATAAGGAAACCTCCAACAATGCCAGAACTACAGCACTATTAGTCTCATCAGTCACCCAAGCAAAGTGATGTTGAAGATCTTACTGAACAGGCTCAAACTACAGGCTGAAAGAATCATCGCAGAAGAACAAGCTGGTTTCAGACCTGGACGCAGTACAACAGAGCAGATCTTCAACATAAGACTCATAATGGAAAAATATATCCAGCATCAACAGGACCTCTACCATGTCTTCATCGATTTTAAGAAAGCATTCGACAGAGTTTGGCACGCCGCACTGTGGGCAACTATGAACCTCTACAACATCAATGTCAACCTAATCAAAGTCGTACAGAACCTCTATGAGAATGCAACAAGTGCAGTGTTTCACAACAACATAGGTGATTGGTTTCGGATGACGGTTGGTGTGCGCCAGGGCTGCCTGCTCTCCCCATCTCTCTTCAATCTTTTTCTTGATAGAATCATGGAAGAATTACTAGAAGAACATGAAGGAACAGTGAGTATTGGAGGGCGAACAATCACAAACTTGCGCTTCGCTGATGGTATTCACGGATTAGCTGGTCACGAGCAAGAACTAACTCAACAAAATTTGGTATGGAAATCAGCGGGAAAACTACAAAAGTGATGACAAACAGCAACTTCACATCAGAAATCAAAATCAAAGACCAGAAACTTGAAAATGTTCACAGACTCAAATATCTGGGATCTATCGTGACAGACAAGGGATCAAAACCAGAAATACTGTCAAGACTTGCCCAGACCACAGCTGCAATAACCAAGCTCAAACCCATCTGGAGCAACAGAAAAATCGCCATCAGTTCCAAAATCAGACTGATGCGCTCTCTGATCATGTCAATCTTCTTAAATGCATGTGAATCATGGACCCTCACAGCAGACTTAGGGAGAAGAATAAGAGCTGTAGAAATGAGGTGCTTTCTATAGACTCTTAGGCATCTCATACAAAGACCACATCACGAATGAAGAAGTCAAGAGAGGCATCCGCAATGAAATCGGGCCCTATACTGACCTTCAAACACTCGTCAGACAACGAAAACTGAAGTGGTTTGGTCATGTCACACGCTCCTCTGGTCTTGCTAAAACAATCCTACAAGGCACAGTGAGGGGAGGAAGAAAAAGAGGCAGACAAAGGAAGAGATTGGAGGACAACATTCAAGAGTGGACAGTCATGGAGCTGAGAGACACCCTGAGGGTGGCTGAGACAAGAGGTTTCGGGAAAGGTGGTTGACAAAGCTTCGAAGGCGCCCCAAAGGATTCGAAATCTGAGGGATCGGTGACGGTGTGAACTTAAGACCAGTGTGTCCCTCTGCCGACCGTAGAGAATTCTTCCCATGCTTATATTGGCCATGAGTGGTGTATCATCAGGGTACCTGCTGTTGGTAATGTTTTTACCTCCTATGTCAATGCCCATGTCAACTTCCTCGTGATTATTTCTATACATATGCTAAAAAGATGCGGGGATGATATACAACTCTAATGAACACCCTGTTCTTGTATCAAAGAATTCACAGTGCCCGCCAGTCCCTAGGACGATTGCCTTCTGATTTGAGAAAAAAATTGTTATGAGTGAGACCAGAAGCTTTAGTAAGCCCATTGCTAACACTGTGATAAACAGATAGTGATTTTGACAGTCAAACCCCATACTGTAGTATATTATAAGATTTTCTCCACCTTTGTCATTTAGACTTCGACTTTGAAATGACGGGTTTCTTCCTTTCAGTTTATTGATTTGTAGGAAAAAGTCCTTTGTCTTTCTCTAAGCATTTGCAGTTGTTATTTTGAGTATTCAATTTTTAACCATTAACTTATGTATCTTTTAATCTTTGTTCTTTTGTTAAGATTTTTTTAATGGTCGTCCTTTCTCTTTTCTTTTCTGGCTGTTTTCTTGTTAATACGAGAACTTCCTCGCTAGTGATGCATAAAGGGGACTTTAAAAAGGGGACTACAAAGTATAACAAAACATAAAACAGCACTATACCGAGCAGCATTTATTTCAACACAGCTCGAAGCAATACTTTTACATAACACAATACTACACAATGCTACACAACCCTAAAATAACAGACAACAATTTAACACACAAATTAACACGTTGCTTTCAATTCAACACTACATTACAAAATAACACAATACACTACATACAACCGCATTTCAACACACCATTCTACACAAGAGTACACAACAACACATCCCAACACAAAGCAGCAAAGCGAATATTGTACTTGTCTGTTGATTCTAAGAATGTATCCCCAACAAAACGTGGAAACATGAAGAAGGCAACAAAATACAAAGGAGTGACAACTCTTGAAAGGGAAACAAAACATATTTGGATTTGTATACTACTTTAGGTATGGCAGATTTTTCTGTGTGAAATTTGAGCTGCTGTCCTAGGGGATGGCGTGTCCCTACAAGAGCAGTGTCACCCGCTATATTTTTTCTTTTCCCGTCTGTATGTGTATTAGTTTCCACATGAGAGTGGCTTTTTCCAACAGAATTTTGAGGAAAGTGATCACAAGACAAGAGGGTTGTCGGGGGCAAAATTCTGTAGAAAAAGCCACTCTCAAAGGAAAACGACTGCACATGCAGACAGGAAGAAGAAAATGGGGTACGCTGCTCTTATGGAATGCAGCCCGAATTTCACGCACAGAAATATGTCATCAAAGCTCAACACCAAGTGTCATCCATAGCGAGATCATCCATTTTACAGACAATACAACGGCAGTCTTCAACCTCGAAAAAACAGAGAATGGGGCACAATCTCTCTTCTATCTGTCTCTGTCTCTCTCTCTCACACACACACACTCCTCTCTCTCTCTCTCTCTCTCTCTCTCTCTCTCTCTCTCTCTCTCTCTCTCTCTCTCTCAGTCACAGCACAGAACACTCCACTGCAATGTCAAAGGTCAAGGTTGATGTCACCAAAATTCACATCGTCAGAAAGAGAAACATCTATGCACCCTCTCTAATCAGGCTTCTCTGGAACCTGTGAATTCAGATCATGGTAGTTCACTTTACCACCGAGATCAGCAAGAGGATGAACCTTCATGTTTTGGCCATCTTACACCCAGATGTCTTTGTAATGGAGGCTTCTCTTACTGAAAGACTGGATAATGCTTAATTAATCCTAGCGGCTTCACTAGCCAGCTCAGCTCTGTTTCTTCGTCTTTAGAACCTGTGTTCAATTCTTCAGATCTATTTTGAGATCTTCGTTCACCAGCAAGTCTCAACCAGGATTAGACATTCATCACTCCGGTGTCCACGTTTTTTGTTGTCTATTCCTGCTTCTCTGATGACCTCAAATCCCACATCTCGAGTGAAGAACATATACCTCTGTCTGCATCTTTCTATTCTTTATTTCTTTGTCTTGAGATGAGGTGAGCTTTCTAACCGCTTTCATGCGCTTTGATTTGTTGCTTTACAAGATTCAGTGCTATATAAATTCCATACATTATTATTATTATTATCCAAGAGGCCTCTTGAATACTCTCGCAAGTCAGATGCTCATGAACTAAATCTATACTCCAAGCAGTGGTGCAAATGTGTTGCTGGCTGCATCAAATCTGGAATGGACCCAGTATCCTAGTCTTACATTTGTGTTTAGTCAAGCAACTACCTTACCCAGTCCGATAATTCTGGCCTGACAGCTACCTACATTCTTGGCTGCAGCTCAGCTATTTTGCACCACCATTTTTTTTGGTTAGGCTATCTCAAATTGTGCAATATCTCTTTGCCTTGGAAGCAGCCACCAAATGTAGCTCCTGTTCCACCTTGGTTTTCAAAAAACAAATCTCAGCTCATGACGCCTTCCTTGTTTCAGATTCTTTCAACAAAACAAAAGAAACTGGGAACCCCTCCGTGCTCTTTTGCTCTGTTTTCGTGAAACATCACCCTTCTTCTCACTTAAGTGAAAGACATGATCTTTGTGTAAATCCTTACAACATTGTCTCTCATACAGATGGCTGTTTCCCTTTCATTCATTTTCAAATATCTAGTCAAGAACCTGGCTCTTCTATATTTCTATCCATTAGTCAGAATCTGCCCTCTCTAAGGAATTGTTTCTAGAAGCAAAGATGGCAGATGGTTTTGTTCAGTCTGCTTCCTTCTTTTCTACTTAACCATGCGAAAAGGCAAAGCTTAAGGAAAGCATTAGCTGCTCATATCCCCATTTAAGGACATCAGCATTTCTCAGTGGACTTCCTCTCCATTATATTCAAGGGCCAGGAAGGAACCCTTGCCTGGTGATTCCTGCATTCATGAAATCTGAGCTTTGGCATCTGCAGCTGCTCTCTCTCTCTCTCTCTCTCTCTCTCTCTCTCTCTCTCTCTCTCTCTCTCTCTCTCTCTCTCTCTCTCTCTCTCTCTCTCGCTCTCTCCCAGTGTTTAGGGGTAGCGTAATGGAGATCAGGTAATCCTTTCATTAACATTTATCTCATGACCTTTGGACTGACAAGGGTGGCTGATTTTATATGAATTTGCTTTGTAGCAGCCAGAACTTTCTTTTAAACTGTCATTCTTCCCCCATGCAGATGTATTAAATATCCATTCTTCTGACATTTTACTTCCTCACTGTTGTCTGATATGGGACAAAGTATAACACCCCTTTTTTTCAAAATATTAAACATACATTTTCCGTTTTGTTTTTTACATACCTTCTCAGACATGGATTTTTGTTAGACTTCCCTTTGGTATGCCTTCTTTCTCATGCCGGTCATTATTCAGAAAAAAAAGTAGTGAGTGGTCATACACATCCGACAAAAAGTGGTATCTAGATATAAACAAAAACCTCTGCCAAGAGCATGACGGAGAGTACCTCTGGAAGTTTCTATTATGTTTGACCAAAAAAGTAGAAAAAGGCCATGATCTATTATCTAATAATTTATGACCACTTGCAAACAAACATTTCTTTACACTCTCTTATTACCGCTTTAGTTTTTTTGCCCCGCAAAGGTGACTTTCTATCTTTTTCTTTTGGGTCTGACTTCCCATTTTGTTGCTAGGATCATTTTGCGCTATGGCCTCGCCTTGCGTCACAGGGCTTTGAATTGCAAGAAGCCTCTAAGTAACCGAAGCATGTTTTTATAGCTGCACTAGCAGAAGTAGTAGTAATGGTAGCAGCAACAGTAACAGAAGCAGTGGTGAAAGTAGCAGAATAGCAATAGTCACGGAAGTTGTACTTGTTGCTATTGTTCTCGTTGGTGATGAGGTCTTTCGTTGCTGCTGCTAGCAGCTGCTGCTGCTGCTGCTGCTGCTCTTGATATAGTCTAGGTCTGCTAAAACGAAATGCAGATAAAAGCATGTCTGTTACTGTTAAACTTTGAAAACAGCCATTTGTTACCTGTACAGGAGGTCCGAAGAAAGTTCAAAGACTGCATGACTGAACCAGTCAAAGTGCCGCAATCGTCCAGAATCACAAATCCCAGGGTCATATTGTTGGGCAGTGGAAATCTTTTGTTGAAATCCTCCACTGCATAGGCTATCAGCTGTACACCAAAAAAACAATGTGTGGTGTTTTTTGACGGTTACTTTTAATAACACTGTTTATATCCTTCGAGGGGAGGGGGTTAGCCTAGTGGTTAGAACGTTGCGCTCACGAATTGGGCAGGTTTGAGCTACCACCAAAACACGTTCAAGGGGATTTTTCCACTGGAGTAACAATCAGTACTGACTCTACTTTTGCAAAAGTCTTTCAGATGAGACGATAAACTGAGGTGCGAACGCTGGCATAACTTCTTGCGCACACATTAAAACCTGTTCTGCATTTCGGAAGAGTAAGCCATTTGTGCCTGTAAGAACGGATGACAATTTTACATGCACACACAACTCTGAATGAGACTACATACCCAGGCCCTTTTGTGAATGCATACATAACATCTTGAACACTCGTCAAAGCTGTTCAGCCTTTCAGAAGAGTAAGTCATTATATACCAATGGGAATGAGTGACAATTTTACAAAGCCACATGCACATAAGGACTGGATATAAAAGTACATTAGTGTTTATTCCATTATTATCAAAATAAAGAAATAGATATAAGAACAACACACACACAGAGTATTATAAAGAACCAAAAGTTGGTTACACGAACTGCCACGTATGCACCTAGGATACCACCAACTGCTGACAAAAAGCTTAAATCCATGTAAAGCGCTTATTGTTATACCCCCACTTCCCACCCCCACCCATCCCCCCACTCCGCATCTTGACATAAATTACAGAACCTTTATCAAATGAAATGGGTCTTCTGCATGCGTGTACACACAGAAGAGTGTAAAGCACCAGTAGGTCTGCACATTAGTTGACCATACTCATAACTACAACAATGACAACAAAGGAACAACAACACTTGCACACCCTTGCATGTTTACTTCAAACACTTACTTCAGGTTTTCTTTCGATCATGCCACGCTTAGCCCTATTTGAGCACGATGTGACATTTTCGTTTATGTCTGAAATGGGAAACAACACACCGATGTTGATATCTCCCAGCCTCATGTACGTTCTGTTGGGTAGTTCTAAGGATCCATCCTTTTTGTGGAACCTGGTTTTTACGCAAATCTGAGAATGAAGGCCGTGGAGCTGGAGTCCCATCAGGAGAAGAATGACATTCATGCTTGGTTCTTCGGGTCTTTTGTCTTAGGGCGCCACCACAGGAGAAACTGGAGAATCTCCCTGGAAGTAGCAAAATTAACTTAAAACTTAAGTTACCATGCCTAGTGTTGCGTGGTGGTAAGATGCAGTAATAGATCTAGCTCTATCTCTCTGCTCTACATAACTCTTTATACTTAACATCTACGTGGAAAAAAGAAACGTCCGATTAACACACACACACACACACACACACACACACACACACACACACACACACACACAAATGCAAAACCATAACCCGAAAAACAAAATGAAAACGCACACTAACACCACACTTACCACAATCTAAGAATCAGTAAGCATCCCACTCTCCCTTCCGACCCCCCCCCCCCCCCCCCCAAATAAAAAGCACCTCTACACACATTATAGTATACAATGCCTTAACCACAGGCCACGGAGATGAGATGCCTTCGCAAACGTCTTGGTTTCTCATACATATATCACATAATTAACGAGGAGGTGAAATCCAGAAATGAAAACGCCATCTGGCCATATGAAGATCTCCTGACTTCAGTGGGAAAATGCAAACTTAAGTGGTAGGGGCACGTCACACGAACATCTGGACTGGCCAAGACTGCCCTACAGGGAACAGATAGAGACGAAGAGGCAGACGGAGAAAACAATGGCAAAACAACATCAGAGAGTGGACGGGCCTTGAGTGGAACCACTGGCTACAGATAGCTGAAAGCCGCGAGGAGTAGAGGAAGCTGGCTGCAAAATGGTGCCCCAATGGTCTACGACACTACGGGATAGGTAAATGTAACGTTGAAGGTGAAGCCATGCTAAGAGAAACTCACTGAGGAGTGTGATGCACTTCAACACTAGCCTATTTCATATTCGGCACACGGCCTTCCAAGATTTTCAAACTGTCATCCTAGTAAAGACGAGTTCTGGAGACGACTGCTTTTGATTTTGAGCAACGTGCGATGCTATCGGCCTAATTATACTTGATGTTCAAACGTTATTAGCAGATTCTTCCTTCTTTAGGTTTTATGTACTTTCTATCCACCAACAGAATTTGCGTCGATCATAATTTCCACTCAAGACAAACTGAGTTTCCCTTCTGGGAGTTAAAGTACATGTGCCATTTTTGGTAGCTAGCGAAGGTATATCGATCGAAGATCGGAGAACAATTGTGTTTTTCAGCAGATGCTGCAATTCATTTGCTCCCTTTCCTATTTGCAAACTTTGGCAATCTCTGCATGGATGTTTGATCTGACCCAGATAGTGGAGTTTCTGTGTGGCACGGTGAAGATGGTGTTGATTCAAATCAAGTCTGCAGAACCGAAACACTGGATGTGATCTAATCTTTTTCCAAGCCTTCAACTCCTCTGTGGTACAAACCTGTCTCTTTGCTGGAAGCATGATTTTTTCAGTTATCTTGTCAAAATTCTTCAAAGAAACATGTCCGACATAACATTAGTGGCACAACAGTTGCCTCTTCCCAATAATTGCCGAGATTAACCTCGTGAATCTCCGAGACATTGTTATGTTGACCTCTAAGGGAAATTATTTTTGATTGGTTAAAAGTGGTAATATGATGACCAGACTTTTCAGATTTAGATTCAGATTCAGAATATTTTATTGCCATTTAAGTCAAGTAGACTTATTTGACACAACAACAAAACAAGCAAACTTCAGTTATAATCATCTCTTTGGCTCAAAATGATGTAGTCTTTCGGATGAGACGATAAACCGAGGTCCCGTGTGTTACACATAATTATTTAGCGCACGTAAAAGAACCCACGGCAACAAGAGAGTTGTCTCTGGAAAAATTCTTAGAAAAAAGCCACTCTGATAGGGAAACAAATACAGTTGAGACATGAAAAAAGGGTGGCGCTGCGCTTGTGGCGACGCGCTCTCCCGCTCTCCCCGGGGAGAGCAGCCCGAATTTCACGAAGAGAAATCTGCCGTGACTTTAAGTGGTATGAAATGAAATCTGAGCGCTTTGATTTGTTGCTTTACAAGATTCAGCGCTATATAAATTCCATACATTATTATTATTATTACACTAAAGCATGTTGCATTTTACCGGTTTCTCAATCTTATTTGCATTCGGAAAATTTCTGCATATTCCGAAAGTGACGTCAGAACATAGGTCAAGTTCTCAACAGTCAGAGATGCACTTTCTCCGATAGTTGTTAATGTTGTCAACTAAACTTTTATTCTGATGGCGGAACAGCAAAAAAAATTTTTTTTTTTAAAACGGCAGAACGGCGGAAAAATTAAAAAACGGCGGAATTCCGCAGAAAAGTGGAGAAATCTGAGTTACAATTACAAGAGGAGATTAGACACTTCACATTCAACTGGTAAGATAACACACCCAGAAGAGAAAGAAAATCATTATCATCGTTATTATCATGTTTCATGTTAGAAATCTGGAAGAAAGAAAGGAGAAGCAACTTTTCTTACCTTTTGAAATGATTATAACAAGCACATACTGGGTGGTCTTTAACATGGGTTTATTTCATGTAGCAAGTTTATCAGTGTATGCCCACATGAAAATCAAACAGACCACTTCTCTAATTGAGTAAAATGCTACACGTCATACAAGCTTTACGTCATGTCAGTCATCTGCAAGCTCTTCGACCACTTGAGATGTTCTTTCTTTACTGGCCACAAAGGGACAGTAGTTAGACCACGGAAGTTTAGTCCTGATGTTATTGAAATTGCTGGTTAATAACTTGTGGATTAAAATCAATTCTCTTGCACAATTTTGTTGTTGTTTTGGGGTGTTTGCTTTTAGTTTCTTTGTTGTTGGCTTTGTTTTTTGGGGGGAGGGGGGCGATTGTTTTGTTTGGTTTTTATTTGATGCCTCGTTTTTTTAAAAGTCTGAAATAATTCATAATGAACAGATCTAGACTTTATTTTTATCCAATCAAAATCTTCTGTTGTCTTCCAGTCCTGCTGTTCCCATGCCGCTTATTTCGACCTCTCTTCCCCAGCCATATCCACATTATGTATCCTGAAAGTCAGAAGTCCACAAGAAGCGATGGTGTTCATTGATGTCTATTTTGAGCTAGCATTCACAGGACATGACCTACTCACTCCCCACTGATGACAATTCTTTTTCTTCTTTCTTTCTTTCTTCTTTTTGTAAAGTGCGCAATGAGTTTTTGGTGTGCACATGTGCCAAGCTTATTCAGTTACTACCAATAAGTTTCTGAGTAAAACTTAGGGCCTTTTCCCTAATTGTACAGTAGGGTCGCAGTCTTATATAGAGGTGACACTGTCAATGACTTCCTTGAGGGCATAATAACTGATGCCTTAGAAGATCATACTAGCACAGTCAGTATTGGAGGGCGGACAATCTCTAACCTCAGATTTGCCGATAGACATCGATGCACTGGCAGGAAACGAACAGGAACTAGCCAACCTAGTGTACCACCTGGACAAAACAGCCTCCAGATACAACATGGAGATCAGTGCTGAGAAGACCAAACTCATGACAAACAGTGCCCAGCCAATCACTACCAAGATCACAGTCAGTGGAAAATAACTTAAGGTTGTAGATCACTTCAAGTACCTTGGAGCTATTATTAGTAAAGAAGGTTCAAAGACCGAAATCCTCTCAAGAGCTGCACAAACAGTAGCAGCAATGGCGAAGTTCAAGACCATCTGGAAAGACCAAGACATCTCTCTCAAGACCAAGGCCAAGCTACTGCATGCACTGGTCACCTCCACATATCTGTATGCATGTAAATCCTGGACATTGAATGCAGATAATACAAAGGTGGATCCAGGCTTTGGAGATGAGATGCCTCAGAAAACTCCTTGGCATTTCATACGTGGACCATATTACTAATGAAGAAGTCCGACAAACCATCACTCAACAAGTAAAGCACTACGAAGACGTGCTGACCACAGTCAAGAAAAGGAAGCTCAGATGGCATGGGCATGTGACAAGATGAGATGGGCTCTCCAATACCATACTGCAAGGAACAACGCAGGGGAGGAGAAGGCGAGGCAGGCCGAAAAAGAAATGGGTAGACATTGTCACTGAATGGACCGGGAAGAGCTTCTCCACAACCCAGGCACTTGCACACAGCCGGCACAAATGGAGCCAACTGGTGAAACGTTCATCACTGCAGTGCCCCTAAGGGGGTTATGGGAACAGATGAGATGAGATGAGATAAGATTGGATTACCAATCACCACTTTGAATGTCCTCTATGCTCAAACAGGATTGGATGTTGTTTTAATAACTGTACTCACCCAAGTTGATGTTTTGAGAATCATGCTTAACTCTAACTTTTTGCCTGAGGCTGTGGCAGATCTGGGACCTGAATATTGAGACTTTCCATCTAGCAGGCTGGTTGAACAAAGAGGTAATAAGTTACATTTTTGTGATTGCAAATGTACTAAAACTTGAATCTATCAAGTTAAACTCGCAAAAGAAACTAAGGAAACAAATAAGAAGTAAACCAAGACAGTAAACAAAACAAAAAAATAACAAATAAATGAATAAAAGAAAGCGGAAATATATCAAAGAAAGCGCAAAAACTATGGATGAAAATAAGAGAAGATTATGATAAAGGAAAGTGTACAAAATAAAACAATAAAGTGAACTTCAAGGAATGGACCTTCATCAGAACCACAGGGTGAGTACAAAATAAATTTAATTCTTTAACTTAATTTGAACATTCATACCTTCTCTTTACAAGCTTCCAAACGTTTTTCACAAACCTCTGACCACACTGACATCTCTGATCACTATAACATTATTCTCCGCCAACTGCTTGATGAGCATGCACCTCCTACTGACCATCTCCTCCCTGACAGACCCTGTGCGCCATGGTATATCCAAGACATCTTGATAGCGAAGCGCAAACGCCGGCAACTAGAACGCCAGTGGCGGAAGTCAAAAACCGAAATCAACAAACAACTTTTCCGAAAACAAATAAACAAAGTCAAACTCTTAATCCACTCAGCAAAGACAGACTACTACTCTTCCCAAGTTCTCTGTGCTACATCCATAAAATCTCATTTTTCCCTCACCTCAAATCTCCTTGGATCTGCAAAAACAACTCCTCTGCCTAACACCCACAGCCTGTCTGAACTTCCATCCATATTTTCTGCCTTCTTCTCAGACAAAGTTCGAAACATACGCTCCAGACTGGATCAGACTCAATTCCAGCCTGCGCCTCCTGATGCCCAGTTCACTGGCACTCCTCTCTTTTCCTTCCATCCCACAAGTGAAAAAGAAATCATGACAATTCTGAAGGAAATGACTATAAAATCATGCGACCTTGATCCCATACCTGCTCCTGTTTTCTCACAATGCCTTCCACAACTTGTACCTATTATCAATAAAATAGTAAACTCATCTCTTGTGTCAGGAAATTTTCCATCAGCTCTTAAAACAGCAATAGTCAAACCTCTACTGAAAAAGCACGACCTCGATCCCAACATTCTGAAGAATTATAGGCCTGTCTCAAACTTACCTTTGTCTCTAAAGTACTAGAAAAAGTCGTTCTCAAACAGCTCAACAGTCACCTTCATTCCAATGATCTCCTTCCCACTTTTCAATCTGCCTATCGCCCCAACCACAGCACCGAAACCACCCTAGTCCACACTTTAGATACACTTCTACTTGCTTCTGATGCAGGAAAAATCTCCCTCCTCACTCTTCTTGACTTATCTGCAGCCTTTGATACCATCGATCACTCAATTCTTCTTTCTCGCCTCCAAAATACGTTTGGTATTAACGGCACAGCCCTCACCTGGTTTACTTCATACCTCACAGACAGGATCCAGAAAGTTATTGTAAACAAAATTCAATCAAAACCTGTCAAAATGGAATGTGGAGTCCCGCAGGGATCAGTCCTGGGCCCTGTTCTCTTTACTCTCTACACTGCTCCACTCTCACATATAATAAACAACCACCATATTGCTCATCATTTCTATGCCGATGATACTCAGCTTCAGTGCAGTGATACTGTTGAAAACTTGCCTTCCCTCCTGACAAATATGTCCTACTGCCTTCAAGACATTCAAAACTGGATGACTCAGAACAGGTTACAACTTAATGCCGATAAAACCGAAGCCATGCTCATAGGGACCCAACATAAACTTTCCTCTATGCAAAAACTTCAATAGAAATCGGCAATACGTCAGTTCCTTTGTCCAACTCTGTGAAGTATTTAGGAGTAGTTCTTGACAACACACTCTCTATGAAAAATTCATCACCCAGACCTGCCAGTCTTGCTACTATCAATTACGGCGCATAAGCGCGATTCGCAAGTATCTGTCCACTGATGCAACTTCCAAGCTTGTCACATCTCATTCTTTCACGTTTAGACTACTGTAATTCTCTTTTGGCTGGCCTACCAGCATCATCTATCCACTCTCTTCAACGCATACAAAACTCTGCAGCTCGACTGGTTCTAAGAAAGAAAAAATCTGAACACATCACTCCTCTTTTGCGATCTCTTCACTGGCTGCCAGTCTCACAAAGACTGGAGTATAAAATCAATACCCTCTGTTTCAAATGTCTCCACAAATCTGCACCCCCTTATCTCTGTAACTGTCTTCATCTATACACTCCATCCCGTTCCCTTCGTTCAGCCGCAGATACTTTGTGCTTTCGAACATCCAGATTCAAACAAACTACTGTTGGCCGTCGCTCCTTCTCTGTTTCTGGTCCATCCACCTGGAATGACCTCCCTCTTGCACTTCGACAAAATCCTTCACTTGATACCTTCAAATCCAGCCTCAAAACACACTTATTTCCTACCTGAGACTTCTTTCTTTCTTCTTTCTTTCATCTTCCGCTGGTGCCTTTCGGCGTCGCGGGGAGACACAGACGTCTGTCTGCAGCTAGGTGGGAGGCTTGATGTAGTGACAGGTCATGGGCTCGCAGGGTGTCAGCCACGGAGTCGCTCCATCGTCTCCTTGGTCTACCTCTGGCTTTCCAGCCATTGTATTTGGTGGTGTATGCCCGAAGGGCTGGTTGGTTGGGCGGCATTCTAGTGAGGTGACCAAACCACCTGATCCTTTGTTGTTCGATATGGTGGAGAATTGGTGTTAGTCCGACCATGTCTCTGATCACCTCATTCTTGATCTTGTCGCGTCTGGTTTTGTTGACAGCTTTTCTCAGGCAGCTCATTTCACATGTGACCAATTTTCTATCTAAGGCTTTTGTTAGGGCCCATGTCTGACACTGGTATGTGAGTGTTGGAACGAAGATGGCGTTGATGAGTTTTGCCTTAGTGCTCATTGGGATGCTGGAATGTTTTAGAAGGGGGGCGAGTTGGTAACTGACTGCGTTCGCTTTCTGGCATCTTGTTTCTATCTCTCTGTCCAATTTTCCATCTTCAGTGAAGAGGCTGCCAAGGTATTTAAATTCTTTGGTCTGTTTCAGCTGGGTGCCGTTGATGTTGATGTCCAGCTTTCCTGGATTTCTACTGACAGACATAACTTCTGTTTTGGTGATACTTATCTTCATATCATACCTCTCGCAGCTTGTGTTGAGTTGGTCTGTGTGATCTTGAAGAGCTGCTTTGTTCTGGTTCATCAGGGACTGGTCGTCAGCAAATAATAGTTCGTTCAGGGCCTCAAGATCTGGGTTGGCTTCCTTTGTGATCTGGTCCATGTAGATCACGAAGAGAAGGGGAGAGAGTACGCAGCCTTGCCTGACCCCTGATGTAACCGGGAACCAGTCGGATGTTCCACTGGCTGTTCGGACTGCACTCATACTGTTGGCATAGATTGCTCTGATGTTATCAAGCAACTGCCCCTTCACGTCGTACTGCTCCAGGATCTTCCAGAGCTTGTCTCTGTTGACTCGGTCGAAAGCTTTTTCTTGATCAACGAATACTGTATGCAGGTCTTGATTGTATTCGATGGCTCTTTCACACAGCTGTCGGAGTGCGAAAATGGCATCTGTGCACCCTCTTCCTTTCCGAAAGCCAAACTGGGCATTGCTCAATAGGTGTTCTGCTTTGGCTCTTGTGCGCTGTTCCAGAATCTTTGCATACATTTTCCCTACATGGCTGAGAAGTGAAATGCCTCTGTAGGTGCTGCAGTCTCTCTTGCTGCCCTTCTTCTTCCAAATTGGCACCACTATTGCATTTTGCCAGTCCATTGGTACTTTCCTCTCTTCCCATGCTTTTTGGAAGATGATGGAAGATGGAAGACTTTCCCCCCAAATATCTGTCCCTAATTTTCAACAACATTTTTCACCTTCTAAGTGTTGTTCCGAGTGTGTGTGTGTGTGTGTGTGTGTGTGTGTGTGTGTGTGTGTGTGTGTGTGTGTGTGTGTGTTGTTGTGTGGGTGTGTGCGTGCATGCGTGCATGCGTGCATACGTGCGCGCGCATGGTTTTGAAATCTGTTGTTCATTATGTTTAAGGAGAGTTGCATGCCTGTAAATGATTGAGTGCAAGCGCTTCGATTTGTTTGTCTTTTTACAAGATTCAGTGCTATATAAATTCCATATATTATTATTATTATTATTATTATTATTATTATTATTATTAACCTGTTGTCTTGTCACAGGCATACAGGCTGTTTTCCTGAGTGATCTGCGAACCCACTGATCCTGCTGCTGTAGCAGAGGAAGCATTCCGCCTGGAGCCAGAAGGAATCGTCTGTGAGGCCTGTTTGTGTCCAATTCTGGAAGGAAATTCTTAAAATTTGAAGTGCATAAGTCAGGTCTCAAGAGGACAGTGGATATCCTTAAGAGATTTTGAGAAATGTAGATGGCCAATAAATCAAGAACGTGAATTACTTAACAAAAACTAAATGTGTATTTGATGTGAAAGATACAGTATTTCAAGAATAAGAATTTGGAAAAGAAGATTTTCACGAAGGAAAATTTGAAGAAGAAGAAAAAGAAGAACAACAACAACAACAAGTTGAAGAAGAAAAAGAGGAAGAGGAAAATGACAGGAAGAAATGGGGCAAGGCAGAAACAAAGAAAGGGATATAAAAGAGGGAATTCCTAGCACAGAATTTCCACAAGTGGGAATGCTATTTTATACTGACAGGTCCCTAGCATCCTCAGGATGAAATAAAAGAATCTGATCTGATTTGATTTGATTTAATTTGATTTGATTTGGTTTGATTCTCTCTCTCTCTCTCTCTCTCTCTCTCTCTCTCTCTCTCTCTCTCTCTCTCTCTCTCTCTCTCTCTCTCTCTCTCTCTCTCTCTCTCTTGCTTATCTGCCAGCAAGACCATTTCTCCTGCAGTGTGTTGAGTTTTCTCCTTTTCACATGTGCTGACTTTCAAAATGTCAGAGGGATCCCAGCAATGTTAGGGTGTCTGCTAAACTCTGCTTTGCAATAAACGGTGCTTTCATCATTCAAAGAAGATAGCAGAAATCAAACTGTAGTTGTGCTCAGACTGAGTATAAAAACTACCAGCTATACCCCTGTCACTCCACTGCACTTCAAAAAGCAATGTTTAGGAAGAAGTGTCCCTGTGGGGCTAACAGAGAAAGAGCAGAAACACACAGAACTCATTGAGAGGGAAAAATAATATTGATTATAATAAATGGAATTTGTATAGCGCTATATCTTGTAAAAACAAATCATAGCACTTACATTCAACATATTCTCACATATACAACCAATAACAATTAACAATGTTAACATATTCAAATGTACATACGCACATGCCCTGAGTGCGCCCAGCACCCCCCCCCCCCCCCCCACACACACACACACACAGAGGGTTTTACACTTTTGCAGTGTGGTGGGGATTTCAGCTGTTGAAGGCAAGGACAGATATGAGATGAAATAGGAGGGGAAAATCTTGGGTTTGGAACAAATGCCTTGAGACGGGATTTTAAAATGTGGTAAGTAGTCTTTAGGCGAGGGGGAGAGAGGGAGGCCATTCCAGATCAGGGACCATAAACAGAGAAAGAGCAATGGCCTAGGGTGGATTGATTGAATCTAGGTATTCGTAAGCACAATGTATCTGCAGCAGAGCGGAGGTAATGAGGAGTGTACAGGTGAAGACATTCACAGAGGTAGGAGGGAGCTGATTTGTGGAGACACTTGTAACAAAAAGTACTGAACTTACAATTTACTCTCTGTTGCACAGGCAGCCAGTGGAGAGATTGCAAGAGAGGAGTTATGTGTTCAGATTTTTTTTCTTTCTGATGACTAGTCGAGCTACAGAGTTTTGTATACGTTGAAGGGAGTGGGGACAGGATAGCTCAGTGGTCGGAGCACTGGCTTTCCCCCAGCCAAGTTAAGCAGCGTCGAGCGTGGTTACCAGTTGGATGGGTGACCGTTTGCGCGCCTTGGCTTCAGTACAGTTCCCCCAGTTCACCCAGCTGTAAATGGGTACCTACCCTCTTTAGGGTCAGGGAAGGTAAAGCAGCGAGGGAGAGGAGATGGGCGCCGCCCTCAATATGCTGGCCCTAGAGAAGTGAGGTCTCTGACGCCTCGCTCCCCTACGACCTTATAGGTTATGGGACTCCTTTACCTTTACCTCCTTACCTGAAGGGAGTGGATTGATGATGCTGGCAGACCAGCCAAAAGAGAATTGCAATAGTCCAGATGTCAAAGAATGAGAGACTGACTAGTTTGGATGTTGCATCAGTGGACAGGTACTTTCAAATGGAACTAATACCCCGTAATAGGCAAGCAATGTGATGCAATCTCCCTCAGGTTTGTTTCTACCCACTCCCCCAGTTTGTTTTATGCCACTGACCCAACTAAGGTGACAATGTTATGGACACTCCAGTTTGTAATAATAAAGGTACCTCAAGTCATTATCAATGCAGTCAGCAAATTGACATGAGACAACATGACATACAGACAGTGGTCATATCATATGATGACACATTGAGTGTCAATCTATGTGGTAAAGTTGGAAATAGATCTAATGACTTTGAGTGTGACTGTAATGATGTGAATGAGCCAGAATGTTTCGTCTGGGACAGTGTGAATGAGATGAAAGATGGTATTTGTAATGAAGTGAATGAGATGATTGACACTGATTCTGAAGTGTGTGTATGGAATATGCATAAAATACTGAGACCGGGGCAGATTGTGGGGAGGGTACTCAAAATGTATTGTGTTTCTAGTGAAAGAGAGCCTGAAATTACTTGTAGAGGCATTGTTAAATGAATTCAGTCAATGATAAAGGACATGAAACAGTATAATTCAGATAAAACCACAGCTGTGCAAAGAGGAAATATTGGCAAAGTCCTGTCGTTTTTCACATTTTCATTTATGTTCTACATAATACATATGTGTGGGGTTTTTTTTGGGGGGCGAATATATCATTAAATAAACGTAATAATTTGATTCATTTATTTTTTTAAAAATCATGATATAGATTCCATGGCATGAAGTTCATTTGGGCTGTCTGTTATGATGTTGTTTTTGTAAAGTCTGTGCTTTGTGTCCTATGACTTTCCAGCTGTCCCCTTGTAAAGGGGTGTAAATGCTTATTACAATAAACATTTGCCATTGCCATTGTCGTCATTCTCTCTCCTAAATAACGTAGTCAGTACACAGAAAAGGGCTAAACAATGATAACAACAATTAAATATATGAGAAGTGTTAATACAACTTATAACTATAACAAATGTTCTATAGGACTGTTCATCAAATATTTTGTGGCACGAAATGCCAAATCTAATTTTTTTAATATCTTATCGAATGATTTCTTCAAATGAGGGGAGCAAAAAAGGTTTTAGACTCTTACATTCCAAAGTTATATGAATAGTAGTAGTACTCCCACGAAATAGATATTTTATTTTTGGTATATTTTATGATAAACGCATTCATTTATTTTCGGAAAAATAAATAAAGTGTTAAGCTTTCTTGTTTTGGCAAAGCTCCAAGTGATCACTATCCCTTAAAAAAGGGACAATGGATAAAGACCTGTCTGAAAAGTGCTCCTTTGGATACTGAGCTTTTTTGGTCCTGCTGCACAATGTCTCTTCTAGTAGCCTAAATGATAGCCCTGTTGTAAAGATAATGGAACATGTAGTTCTACAGAATCCTCAACATGCTTTGCACTTCTCTTTGCAGCTCTGTCAGCCCACTCATTTGGAAAGAATCCCACATGTGAAGGCATTTACCAGAAAAGGACACAACAGATACCCCTTAAAGCTAAAACATGCATGACATGATTGATCTCTAGTATAACTTAAGACAGTTTCTAAGAACCTGTGGATTGCAATGCACAGAGTACCCATTTATGCAAAGTAAAGTTTGAAATATATTCAGGGGAATATCAAGAATATAGTTCAGAGCCATTAAAATTGCTATTAGCTCAGTTGTGGATATCGAATGATGTTTTCCAACCCAATAACATTTTTCTTCTTTAAGCAATGGTATTCAAAGCTGAACTTGTTTCTTCACCGTCTAAATGTGAAGTATCCGTAAAGACTTTTAAGTGATGAGAATGTTTATGATAAATGTACCATAGGACTTTAGAGATCATATTTTGATTTTCACCCTTTGCCATACTTGTATATTCTATTTCAGATTTTGCTTTGTTTATTTCCCATAACGGATAAGGTAGAATGTTAGTTTATGTGTCCATAATATGTTGATTGATTCCAGATTTTACAAAAAGTTCTGAAACATTCGTATTAATTGGCATTAAAGAAGATATTTGTTTTCCCTATTAGGAAATTTGATTCCTGATTTTATTTTTACTTCCTCTTAAATGAAATTTTTCGTGGTTGTGCTTTGGGGTACGTATTTTGCACATGCCAATTGTGGTATTCATCTAGCAGCCATTCTCCACTTTCTTCACAGACTCTTGTACATAAGACAGTTTGGAAGGAATAAGGGATGTTGTTAAACATTTCAGATGTAATGTGCTTAGTCCCCAAAATTGTTTACTTACCATTTTAAGAAAATTTCAACACTTTCTTGCTTTTGTTAAGGTATATTCGACATGTGCGTTCCAAGATGGCTTAGATGTAAAAATGACATCCAAGAATTGTATTGTGTTTTTATATTTGGATTATTTTACTGCCAATCCACAACATTAGTAGCTCATCTGGATTACTACCATTTAAAAAGAAAAAAACTAGATGTGCTTTTTTCTGTAGAAAAAGAAACTCCATTCTCAAAAAATAATCATTTATGTTGTCAAGTTGTTTTAGGTAAACTTTTCTGATGTGATTTAATGACCATTTTGATGAGTTTTGCTTCATGTTCATCCATATACGTATGTCGTATGCATTTTGCACTAAAAAAACAACATCCTTTGATAACTCTTTGGGAAGATCGTGTAATAAAATATTAAACAAGACAGGAGCTATTACAGAATCTTGGGGTAACCCCATATGAAGAGACCTAAAAATGAGTATGAATTGTTTACTCTGACTTCTATACTTCTGTTACACAGAAAACTTTGTTATTTTGTGGAAATGCAAGCGATTTGTTTGCTTTACAAGATTCAGCGCTATATAAATACCATACAGTAGTAGTAGTAGTAGTAGTAGTAGTAGTAGTAGTAGTAGTAGTAGTAGTAGTAGTAGTAGTAGTTAGTATAAAACTTTTAATAAAATTATACATATATGCCCAGAAAATCCCAGATGTTTCAGATTGAGCAGCAGTTGAGCGTGCTAAACTTGACCATAAGCCTTTTAAATGTCAAAAAATGTTGCTAGTACGTTTTTCTTTATCGTGCAAATAGGCTCTTAATGTGTGTTGAAATTTTAACCAAAGTGTCTGTGGCACATCGATCTTTATGGAAGCCTGCTTGATAAATTGGGATTATGCTATTTCTATGACAGTAATACAACAATCATTTATGAAAAGTTCGCTCCATTAATTTGCCAGTATGTGAAGTCAAGGCAATGAATGGTCTGTAACTACTTTTATCTGGGTTTTTTGTGTTCCCGGCTTATGTATTGGAGCAACTACAGAGTGTTTCCACTTCATTGGCATGACACCATCAATTCAACATTTAGTACAAAGTTTGTGTAGCAGAGATATAAAAAATGTCGGTAAATGTTCCAGCATATCATTACATACTGCGTCCGGACAGAAGATTTCTTGTTGGAAAGTTAAAGTAATGCTTCTCTTACTGCATACAATAAGATTAAAGCGTTGAAATACTCATTATTATCAGAGATTGGTTCAGCATGCAAGTCTTTTTTGTTTTCCTCTTCTGTTCTATGTTTTTAATGTTTGCATAATAAACCTTCAATGCCCATTGATTCTGAAAACACGTCTACAAAAGCTTCTGCCTTTTCTTCATTGGATGGAAATTCTTTATTCCCAAGCTTTACTAGGCAACCTGGTAGACTAACACCGTTTTTTCATTTTATTAATTTTTTCCAAACTTTTAAAAGATCTTTATGACTGGATATTTCACTGGTACAAAAATAAAACCAAACGTGTGTGTGTGTGTGTGTATGTGTGTGTGTGTGTGTGTGTGTGGAGAGAGAGAGAGAGAGAGAGAGAGAGAGAGAGAGAGAGAGACAGAGAGAGAGAGAGAGACAGACAGAGACAGAGAGAGCTCTTCGCCAACATTATCATTAACAACAGCAACACCACTACAACCACCACCATCATCATCATCGTTATTTCTTTTACATTCAGGAAAACGATAGCAACAAAGAAGACGATGCCGAGTACCAGACAGATATAAGCGTGCATTTATTTCACCACAATAGTGACGGGAAACATTCTTTCGCTCATCAAGTTATTCCAGGAATGGATTTCACATCTTTATTACACCGAATTATTTACAAAGGAATCTTCAAAGTGGGAATGTGGTTACTATCTAGGTGGGCTAGTGTGCCGCTACCCTATTTCCACAACTATTGTTAACATTGATGATATTATCATTCATGAGTGTTGGTGTAGAACCTGTCTGTCTGTGGGAATGCTATCAAGTATCCATTCTAACTGAAAGGAGTGCTGCGTTGCCTTCATTTTAACCTGTGAAAATTAAATGCATATGAATTCTTATTTTGGTATGTAGGGCGCTGCTGTGTGATTTTTCTGACTTGTTGACTGTAGGTCTTTTTTTAACTTTGAAGAATGCTATTGTGGGAGTTTTATTGTACAATGTGTGACTGTACTGTCTGTGTTTGGAGCCCTGGGACAAGTGCAATAGAAATGACCAGTTACTTTGCGTTGTACCACTTGTGACTATGTTGGTATACAGTTCTGATTGATAAGAAGGCTTTTACATATTTCTTCTGTCTTGATTTCTAATACTGTACGCTGATTCAGACTTGTGGAAAAGCTATTATGCGTTTTTACAAAGTTCTGCAGTTCGGCAGTGCAAGCTCATACGTTTATTAAGACTTGTTGAAAACCCTTTATACAATTTGTTTTTCAAACAATAGTGCGTGGCTTTAACTGTTATTGAGACTTAAACAGTCTCTACTGTACATGTGTGCAAACTTCCGTGAATCGTGCTGCACTGATATTCTTCCTTACTATTGGGACTGTAACTGTTTGCTATTCCGATTTGTAGAAACTCTATTGATGATTTATTTAGACTTCAGTGAATCCTATCGTAAATTCCTATTGACGTGTGAAAACACGACTGTACGCTCATTAAGACTTATACAAATTCTTCGGTATATTATTTAGACATAAATTAATCCTATAGTGCATTCTCTCCTGCTTTTGGGAATGTAGCAATACTTTTATTCACACTTGTAGAAATTCTACTGCTTTTTTTTTAATGACTTCTGTTGTGCATTCTTTCTGGCTGGTAAAAACGCATCTGCATGTTTTCTGAGACTTGTAAATATTCCACTCGTTGTTTATTCAGACTTTTGTCAATCCTGCTGCACATTCCTTTTCATTTGCAGGAGCACTACATAGTACCTTATCTCTACCTCGTGGGACATGTTATTTTATATTCATAGAGAGTTGTAGACTGTACAGTCTCTATGACTTAAAGTATTATCACTGGGCATTTTCTGACTTCCAAACATTTCTTAGGATCGTTAGTTCAGATTTATGATAATGGTACTGCTTTGTTACATTTGTTTTTAACATGATAGATACTACCAGATTTTGTTGTTTTTTAATTTAGAAAATATTACAAGTGGGTTCAGTAATGTCTGGTTATTTTTGCTGAATTTATCGTAATTAGCGTATAATCGTAGATACTTTTTTAAAAATAACTTTTGAAACTAGTACGATGAGGACAATCAAATATGAATATTTTTGCTAGGTTTTTCGTGATTATTGTATTATTTATCGTAATGTACTGAATCTGTTTGGCTTGGCTCTTGGATCATGACGTTTGGAAATACATTTCCTTCCACACACAAACTCTTAACATTCTCCCAGGTATCCATTTAATCTCAAGTGCTTCTGAGAGCTTGTCCTGACTAATGGTATTTTCCTTTACATTCGTACTGACTTTTGAAAGCGCTTTTGGTAGTCATCATATTGGGGAAAGATTTTAAATATCTCTACATAACAGCATAGGAAATTGTTCTGTGCATATTATACGACAAATAGTTCTGTGCATGTGCTTGTTCTAGGAGCAGTGTCTCTGCATGTACCATATAGCAAAGTGTTGGGGGAAAGTGTCTGTAGAATTGTTATACTTTATTTTTGCTGAAGACATGGCTTGCATTTTTATCTGGGTGTGAAGAAGATTCTGCAAAGCGGCCATTGTAGTTGACAAAAAGGATATCTTTGCACGTTTCTTTTATGCTTATGAGGAAGCATCCTGCATTTCACCAATACCCATCATTCTGTACATCCAATTTCTGTAAATCAAAATATCGAAAATACCTATCTACACTTCCACTCCTTTCTTTGTTTGATTATTTGTCTGTTTGTGTGGATTTTGTCGTCATGTAAAGCTGCCATAAGATCGTTCAGGTGTGATTCAGATGATCTGTATTTTCTAAACCTTTTTCAACAACCAAGTAATATCCCATAACGAAACAAATTATTACATTTACATTTTCAAAAATGTGAGGAAAGCCACAATCTAAATGGCAAAATCTATCCATTGGGGAAAATTATATCCAATATGGAT
>CM054135.1:66848746-66856246 GCA_028751875.1 Rapana venosa
GGAGAAGGAAAGGGGACATGGGGAGAGGGAGGGGGGAAGGTGGTTCTGCTGCTGCTATTATTCTTAGTGGTTGTGTTTGGTTGCTGCAGTCATGCTGACTGTAGTAATGGGGGTGGTGGTGGTGGAGATAGTGGTGGTGGTGGTTGTAATTTCTTTTTGATTTAAAAAAAAAGTTTTTTCATTTCTTTTTGTAATCTCGTGGCCCCTCCTCTTTCATCCTTCCCTATACGATCCTCCCCATCCCCTCTCCCCCTCTCCCCACCCTCCCGAGTCTCACCACACCCCAAACTTCCATCCCCACGCCCCTGTATAAATCCCTCCCTGCCTCTCACCGTCTCTTGCCTATCATCCCGCGTAACGCGTGTTGCGTTTCAGTGCTGAAATGTGCAGTCGTGATTTATGTTGTATAAAACTCGCGCGCGCGCGCGCGTGTGTGTATGTGTGTGTGTGTGTGTGAAAATAAATCTTCAACTAAGGATGTGGGTGACAAGTGAGAAGTGTGTGTGTGCATATATGTATATAAATCAGCCGTGCGTGCATGGCACGCTTACGCCACTGCATTCTGACAAACAGATTTTTTACAAATGTTTTTTTAAGTCCATAGACAGTCACAAAGAACACACAAACAACACACACACACGCACACACACACACACACACACACACACACACACACACACACACACACACACTTGCTAAAAGAACAGTGAAACGCCCAAGTGCCTGCGTGCTCAGTGGTCCCAAACTAAAGGGGACAGAACCCAGCACACGTTCTTTCGAGCAAACTGACGTAAATCATTCGCCTTGTTAGCCCGTTAGAGTTATTCATGGCACACCTAATTATGCTGACATCAAATCAAAACAAGTCTCAGTCTTGTTCAGAGAAGTGATTAGATAATTATTGAGCAGTCTGACTAAAGTTCAACTGGCCCAGGCAAATTAAGTGTTGTCAGTAACTGATGTAGTCTAAACAAAGAGGCAAGTGCCAAAGCCTGCATGAGAATGGTGTTATAAAAGGTAAAGGTGTCCCATAACCTATGTGGTCGTAGGGGAGCGAGGCGTCAGACTTCACTTCTCTAGGGGTTAGCATATTGAGGGCGGGCCCATCTCCTCTCCCTCGCTGCTTTACCTTCACTGACCCTAAAAGAGGCAGGTACCCATTTACAGCTGGGTGAAGTGGGGGGCTGTACTGAAGCCAAGGCGCCCAAACGGTCACCCATGCAAGTGGTAAACACGCTCGATGCTGCTTAGGCTACACACCGGTATTAAAAAATCACTCTTTTCCTTCTGTTTTTCTATGTAACTCTTATATTCATACCGCACGCACTAAGGCATCCACAGAAATAAAAACCACTTTTTGTGAAAGACTAGCCTCTGACTCAAAACTCATGTGGTTTTGAACAAATTTGGTAGGTTTGAATTTTTTTTATTTTTCAGCAAACACTGTACCCCCTCAGTCCTTTGTCGTCTGCTAGCTTCCTTACCGCAATATGCATGCGCGGGGTCAACGCTGTAGGAATACAGGCAAACCTCATTTGATGGTTATTTCCAACTTTTTCGTGACTACCTGGTATTGCTCTATGTCCTCAATCCAAAAATCAAGTGCACAGTGCATCATTTCATGCTTTAAAAAATCTGTGAAAATCACCAACAGTTTTTTCCACTCGCACTCTATACAAGATACTACTTGACCCCAAAATTAATACCGGTGTGTAGCCTTAACATTAGCTGGGGAAAGCGAGTGCTCTGACCACTGATCTATCCCGTCCTTATTGTATTGTATACCACGGCAGATTTCTCTGCGTGAAAGTCGGGCTGCTCTCCCTGGGGGAGAGCGCGTAGCCCCACAAGAGCAGCGCCACCCATTATTTTTTTCTTCTTTTCCTATAATTATGCATATGTATTTATTTTCCTATCAGAGCGGCTTTTTTCTACAAAATTTTGCTAGGGACAACTCTCTTTCTGCCGTGGGTTGTTTTACGTGCACTAAATTAGTATTGCACGCGGGACCTCGGTTTATCGTCTCATCCAAAAGACTAGCACCCAGACCACCACTCACGGTCTAGTGGATGTGGGGAACATTTTTCGGGCACAAACGGGGATTGAACCAACACACACTTGAAACCCAGGCTGTTTGCTTTCTAGGCAGGTGCGTTACTTCTAGACCACCGACCTACAACAATCTGCATCCTCTATTAAAGAAGAACAAAAGAATGCGAAGTCGGAGTATGGATGCCTACATGGCAAGGTGCTTGAAAACGGCCATACAGGCAAACTTCTCATCGATCCAATGTCTGCTTACGGTGTCGCGGTGATTCCCAGGTAGACTGAGTGAGACAGAGTGCACTTTCTGGATAACTGCCAGGATATTCACCTCGAAACAACAATACCCCACAACGCAAACATCAGCAACACGTAAGTTTAGTAGTAGTAGTAGTAGTAGTAGTAGTAGTAGTAGTAGTAGTAGTAGTAGTAGTAGTAGTAGTGGTGGTGGTGGTGGTGGTAGCAGCAACAGCAGCAGCAATAGCAGGAGTAGTATCATCATCATCACCATCAGTAGCAGCAGCAGCAACAGTAGTAGTAGTAGGAAGGAAGGTGGCATGATGGTTAAGACGTTTGCCTGCCAACAAGTAAACCGTGAGGTTATGGGTTCAATTCCCAGCCTCGCCCTTTCTTCCCAGTTTGACCAAAAAAATCGAACTAAATGTCAGTCCTTCGGATAAGACTATAAACCGAGGCCCCGTGTGCGAACGCATGCAGAACACCTTGCGCACACGTTAAATCCTGTTCCGCTGTTCGAAAGAGTAGGCCATTGTGTGCCGGTGGGAACAGATGACAACATTTAAAAAACCGCATACACTCGCATAAATAAAATTTAAAAAATAATAACAAAATTAAAAAATTTCATCTGAGCGCTTTGAGTTGTTGCTTTACAAGATTCAGCGCTATATAAATTCCATATGGTAGTAGTAGTAGTAGTAGTAGTAGTAGTAGTAGTAGTAGCAGTAGTAGTAGTTCTTCAGTTTAACGTCCTTCCACTAAATAGTGATATCAGACAGGAAAGCGTGTGTGTGTGTGGGGGGGGGGGGGGGGGGGGGGCGATGAGTAGGTATGAAGGAGAGACAGAGAGACGCAGAGAACGACACGGAGAGAGACAGAGACACAGAGAGGGACAAAGACAGACAGAGACACAGGGAGAGACAGACAGAGAGAGAGACAGAGAAAGAGAGAGACAGAGAAGACAGAGAGAGGTGAGTTGAAGGGAGAGAGAATCAAAGGAAAACCTCTATCCATTGTTTTCACTGTCACGTTAACAAGACAAAACCCCAAGAAAACCTTCGGAGTAAAAACTTGATTATGCACATAATCTGCATCTAACCAAAGCTGTGTGATTCTTACTGATGATGTCACAGTTACAAGAATAATGTAGTGTGTATGACGTATGCGGAACACAAACGCGGAAAAGTATCCTTTCTGGACTTATTAAAAAAAACTAAGTTACAAAAACATGTTTTTTTTCTCTCTCTCTCTCGGCTTGTGCATGTGTGTGCGCGCGCGCGTGTGTGTGTGTGTATCTATCTATATATCTGTGTGTGCGTGCTCGCGTGTGTGTGTGTGTAATTGTTTCTGTCTGTCTGTCTGTCTGTCTGTCTGTCTGTCTGTCTGTCTGTCTGTCTGTCTCTCTCTCTCTCTCTCTCTCTCTCTCTCTCTCTCTCTCTCTCTCTCTCTCTCTCTCTTCCCGTTGAGCTGTAAGTTGTGAGCGAATCAGAATTATTATAAGAGTCACAGACATGAGAAAGCATTAGGCAATATGGATGATTCATCTTCTATGACAGCAGCGGCTTTACTTGTTCACGTTTTCATCTGTCACATTTACAACACTTGATGAACGTGAAATTGCAAGGGAAAGAAGGGGTTTATTTCTCCTTAATTACCCTAGATAAATGAAAAGAAACGAAAGTGATAACAATAAAAGAAGAAGGAGGATTTGATGTTTACAACGTTTACAAGACAGTTGGAATGTGCACATTTATTTAGTGTATGAGTGGTAGCCTGTATGGGCCGTAGAGAGAGAGACAGACAGACAGACGGAGAGACGGAGAAAGAGATTAACCATTTCCTGATTGTCATAATGTGGCGCCAACTTTGTATTTCTTCTTCCATCGTTTGTTTTTGTCTGCATGTAGGCTACGTTCGTCTCATTCATTTTGTTGTCTTTGGCTCATTTGACGTGCACTAAATGCATGATGTGCAATGGAACTTGCTGTGTTTCCTGATGAAAAAACAACTGGCACCCTAACAATGACTCATAGTCAGTCAGATAGAGGCGAGAGAACTTCAAGCTTGGAAAGAAGCTGAATCCCGGACTGCTCTCCTTTTGAATTCAAGATGACTTTATTATCTGACAGTGAGAAAATCAGGCAGGTGCAACACCACTGAAAATTAGATAATAACACATTCAAAACAAACACTAATCAAGACTCTTTGGACACAAATGTCAATTTTCTGAAACATATAGTAGCATACAGTTAATAGATATTAAGGTAAAGGAAAGGTAAAGGTGTCCCATAACCTGCAAGATCGTAGGGGAGCAAGGCGTCAGAGTCCTCACTCCTCTAAGGGCGGAAGAGGAACTAAAACTTTGACTGGACTTGAACCCCACTCACTCTGGTCTGGGCTGGAAGAATTTCTGGGTGGCGACTGATTTCTCTGCATTTCTTCGCGGGCTGGGCGCTAGTCATTCGAACTGTATTGCATATCACTGTGAGTCACGGTAGACTACTTTGCGTGACGGGACGGGATAGCTTAGTGGTTACAACATTGCGCTCGCAATCTGACGACCCGGGTTCGATTCGCGTTCAAGGGGATATTAATTTTTCCCCTGGAGTTCACATCAGTGCCGACTCCACTCTCCACAAAAGTCCTTCGGATGAGACTATAAACCGAGGCCCCGTGTGCGAACGCACGCACATCTTGCGCACACGTTAAATCCTGTTCCGCTTTTTGTAAGAGTAGGCCATTGTGTGCCGGTGGGAACAGATGACAGAATTTACAAAACCGCATACACACGGGGACTGGATGTAAAAAGTACATTAGTGCTAACTCCATTATCCTCGATATAAAAGAATAAAATAAAAACAAAAAAACAGAATATTTAGGAGCCCATGATTTCTAAGAGAGGAGAGACAAGAAAGAGATAGAGGGAAGGGGGGGGGGGGCACTCAGACTTGGAGACAGACAGACAGACAGAGACAGACAAAGACAGACACAGACAGACAGACACAGACAGACAAACAGATAGACAAAGACAGACAGACAGACAGACAGAGACAGACAGAGAGACATAGAAGAGATAGACAGAGATAAAGAAACAGACACACACACAGACGCACAGACACACAGGAAAAAAGAAAGACACAGAGAAAGACAGACAGACAGAGCAGAGAGACATAAAAGAGATAGACAGAGACAGACAGAGAAACACATTCAGACGCACAGAAAGAAAGAAAGACAGACAGAAGCAGACACGCAAACAGAAAGACACCACTCCTGACCCAAGCACCCAGACAAAACCCAAAGACAAAATAATGCAGAGGACCACCGAGACAGGACAGGAAGAGAGAGGGAAGGAGAAGGTAGCGAGACAGCTAGCCTCTCTCTGTCTGTGTGTTTGTCTGTCTGTCTGTCTCCCTCTCTCACCACACCAGAACACACACAACACAACACACACACATCATAACACACACACACACACACACACACAC
Source organism: Rapana venosa (assembly GCA_028751875.1). Taxonomy (NCBI): domain Eukaryota; kingdom Metazoa; phylum Mollusca; class Gastropoda; order Neogastropoda; family Muricidae; genus Rapana; species Rapana venosa. Next base: position 66,854,512 of record CM054135.1, read on the forward strand.
ACACACACACACACACACACACACACACACACACCACACATACACACACACCAGAACATTGCGCTCGCTATCTGACGACCCGGGTTCGATTCCCGTTCAAGGGGATATTTTTCCCTAGAGTTAATATCAGCGCAGACTCCACTCTCCCCAAAAGTCCTTCGGATGAGACTATAAATCGAGGCTCCGTGTGCGAACGCACGCAGAACATCTTGCGCACACGGTAAATCCTGTTCTGCTTTTCGTAAGAGTAGGCCATTGTGTGTCGGTGGGAACAAATGACAAAATTTACAAAACCGCATACACACGGGGACTGGATGTAAAAAGCCACATAAGTGCTTAAAAGAATTTTTTAAAATTTAAAAAAAAGGGCCACCATATTGAGGACGGCGCCCATCTCCTCTCCCTCGCTGCTTTATCTTTCGATGACCGTAAAGAGGCAGGTTCCCATGTACAGCTGGGTGAACTGGGAGACTGTACTGAAGCCAAGGCGCGCAAGCGGTCACCCATCCAATTGGTAACCACGCTCGACGCTGCTTAACTTGGCTGGGGGAAAGCGAGTTGAAAACTGAAGGTCATAAACTGATTGTTCTTTTCATGCAAAAATACTTATTCGACAGAAAAATGACTCACTCATGTTAGGTGCATAATCTCATAAGATAGGATATGCAAGTTGTCATTGTGTCGGTGGTCTTAAGACAATGACAGCATTAGCATTCGACATGCTAAAAAATTAACGGGGCAGATCCGGACGAATCCATAAACAACGATACGAGCTGTCATTTTCAGACAAGCTAATTCAGGCTCACTTCCGACTGTGCTTTTGGGAAGTCACGAAGACTGAATATGTAGCAATCGTGAATACTGAATAGGTCACAAAGGCAGGTAAATAGAACAAACTAAAGAATGGATTGGTTTGGTTTTTTTCTCAAGGTATTAGATTAAATTGGCTTAAATTGTTAAGCAGCATCGAGCGTGGTTACCACTTAGATGGGTGACTGTTTGCGCGCCTTGGCTCCAATACAGTCCCCCAGTTCACCCAGCTGTAAATGGATACCTACCTCTTTAGGGTCAGGGAAGATAAAGCAGCAGGGAGAGAAGATGGGCGCCGCCCTCAATATGCTGGCCCCTTGAGAAGTTGAGGTCTCTGGTGCCTCACTCCCCTACGACCACATAGGTTATGGGACACCTTTACCTGTTAGATTAAATATTGGTTCTATTTTCATTCATCCATAGAGAACAGCACACACAAAAACGAGGCAAGCAAGCAAGGGTTAACTGTACAAAAGAAATCCTATGGGTACCTGCACTGAGCCTTGAACACCTTCTCTGATGACTGAAACTGCAGAATCAAAGCTAGTTACAGTGACTGTTTCTGGTCTTGACGTAAGGTAGGCTCTGAACCATTCTTTATAGTGCGGAAACTCCCATGTCAAATTGAGTAGTCAAGAGTAGTGTTAAACAGATAATGTGACCAGTAGTGTCAAAGACATCAGATAGATCCTGTAGGGTATAGGCACACAGATGTTCCAGTTATCCAGAGAGGTTAAAAGCCCGATCATGATTTCAAAATCAAAGCCGGGCAGGTTTTGTACGGTGCCTATGCTGACTCCAGAAAACTCAGAAGACTTTTCCTACTGCGTGCGTGCGTGCGTGATTTTGTGGAAAGAAGTGATTTTTGAAACAGCTTCCTTCCAATCCCATCTACTCATTTTTTGCCGTCTCTAACTTTCAGTGT
>CM054135.1:66861246-66918746 GCA_028751875.1 Rapana venosa
CCAGGCCTTGTGTCGTGCAGGGTGATGTCAGACAGACGCCTTCCTCTTTCTCTTTAGGCCGAGTGGCCGTTGTTGACACCGTGGCTTTTCTGGGAGGTTCGCAGACAGAGCGGTCGAGAGGTTCAGTCTTGATGCTCCGAGTATGTAGCCTACCACTTGAAGGTCAGCCGATGTTGGTGACAGTCATTGCTTTGGTCTTTTGACCTCTGTCCGGCTCGCGAGACGAAAAGGGAGAAGAACTGCGTCACTGTTTTCGTTGTCATGTTGGGTCGCCATGTTGACTTGAGGCTCGGCAGTCCTACCTTTGAGAGAAAGGTCCTCTTCTGTAGATTGAGTACCCAAAATCTTCTCCTGGGCCTGTGGATGTGTTTGTTACCTTCTACAATGTGCACTCCTCTGTCTGTCTGTCTGTCTGTCTGTCTGTCTATCTATCTATCTATCTATCTATCTATCTATCTACCTATCTATCTATCTATCTATCTATCTATCTTGTTCCCTCCTTTGAATAGCAGCCTTTGTGATCCATCCCCTGTTGTTCCATCTACAGCAACAGCCTTCACCTCAGTCTCTGGGGTTCTGACGTCAGCCTTCAGACCGCACTTGCAAAAGTCTGTGCAGCGTAGAACAAAGGATAGAACAAGCGTCTCTTCAGTGTAGAACAAGCGTCTTTGCAGCATAAGACAAATGGTGGGACAAACATCATTGCAGGGTAGAACAAACGCTTTTGCAGCGTAGAACAAACGTCTTTGCAGCATAAGACAAATGGTGGGACAAACGTCATTGCAGGGTAGAACAAACGCTTTTGCAGCGTAGAACAAACGTCTGTGCAGCATAAGACAAATGGTGGGACAAACGTCATTGCAGCGTAGAACAAACGCTTTTGCAACGTAGGACAAACGTGACAAACGTCTTTGCAGCATAAGACAAACGTCTTTGCAGTGTAGAACAAACGTCACATACGTCTTTGTAGCGTAGGACAGATGGTAGGACAAGCGTCTGTGTGCAGCATAGGACAAATGGTAGAACAAACGTCTTTGCAGCTTAAGACAAAAAATGGTAGGACAGTTTTTGTTTTTTACAGCAAAGGACAGGCCTTTCAGCAGCTCCTGGGACAACCTGCAAGCCCATTGTAAATGTCCTGGGATGTCAGATCATACTCGTTACATTAATTAGTACATAGGCTATGCATTAATACATAATAATTGTGTAGATCTAGATTATGAAAAAAAACCAACCTAGCTGACGATACAAGCACGAAACTACCTTAAAAAAACAACTATCAACACCACGATTGTTGGCATCGAATGACTGATGTACATCTAACAAGAAACGCCACTCTACTCACCCGCCATATTTTTTTGAGGTGTGGGGGGGGGGGGGGGGGGGGGGGGCAAATGAGGGGGGGGGGGGGAGCATTGCCTTCACTCTGGTGACCCATGACTCTGCGAGCTTGTCATGAAAGAAGAACACTAGGACATCACTGCAGTCATGACGATGGACAGTTGGAGCAGACCTACCTATGGTTTAGCTGCATTACCCTCGCTCCCATTTACACCCATACTTGCCTCCTTGTCTTGCCATAGAGAGCCATTCCTGTGCGAATGCAAAACCTTTAAAATCAAAACGTTTGCTCTCTCAGTAAATGGATCTTCAAATAAAATCGAAACTCTTGCAATCTCAGTTAATGAATGTTCAAAATGTGCATCCACATTGTTGGGGTCAATTATAGTGCATTGATCAAAATATACCTAAGCCCTACTTGTTTTTTCTGTTCTAAACCATTCACAAAATGACGTGCTCGTTATGACGTTGTTGCATGTCTTGACTATCTTTCCTTGAGTAAAATAATTCGTGTTCTTTGCACTTTTTAAAAGAGGATATGTGATGCGGTTAGCTTCTTTCATTTCCAAGCAGACAACAGAGCTAAATCCAGTGCTGCTATTTACTCTCCTACTCTTCAGAAAATGTTTCGTGGTTCCGCATTCGACAAATTATTAGGTAAGATATAGGCCTGATGCTAGTAAGAAGACTTATTCTAGTCCTTGTTGCTTTATTGTGGATTATCTACTACACATAGATTTGCGACTTAAATATGATAATAGATCTAACTAAACGTTCATTAACAAGAACTATGTGATTTTTTCTAAAGCTGTTTTATGGTTCTGTGTTAAGAAAAGAAGACAAGTTCTTATCATTATGTTTGGTGTGTGTGTGAGGGGGGGGGGGGGGGGGGTAGATCTATACAACTACACGTTTGTGATAGATCTAGTCGTCTACTGCTAGATCTAGGTTTGTTCTTAGAAAGTTTGGGTGTTTCAAAGACTTAACTGTTTTTATTTGATCAGGGGTTTGGTTGGGTTTTTTTGTTAATGAGCAAACATAGATAAAGTTTGTACTATAAATTAGTGCAATCAGTGAATACAGACAGAAAAGAGGAGCAGAATAAAAGTAAAGTTATGTGTTTATTTGTTAGTTGGTGGAACTCACAAAAGGGAGAATTTCTTTTTCTGATATTCTGCTCTGTTCTTTTTCTTTCTTTTTGGGGGGTCATTATTCCTGTTTTCGCATGTTTCTTTTCTTTTCCTTCACTGTTTCATCCTACTTTTCTTTCTTTCGGTTGATGTTGTTGTTACTGGTTATGCGCTTTTTCCCCCTTTCTTTTTTTTCTGCCTTTTTTTCCCTTCGTTGTTTTTTTCTCTTTATTTCCTTTTTTTCATCTTTCTTCCCTTCTGTTATTTTTTTTTAAATTTCTCATTCTTTCTTTCGATGTTTTTATTTTTTAATTAATTTTTTTAATCGTCCTTTTATTAGAAAAGGCTACTAGTCATCTGCTGCTGGAGCCAGACTTGGAACTGACGCTTCAGATTGTGGACGCTATCCGTCAAAACGATGTCCAGTAAGAGTGTGACTCTTCTGTCTGTCTTTTGTCTATTTCAGCAGCAAGAAAGAAACTAAACAGAAACCTAGGAGCAAACCTAAGCGGCCAAGGCAATAATGACTGGGGGGGGGGGGGGGGGGGGGGGGGGGGGGGTTGCTGCTCTTTCATTCAAGCTGAATCAGACATGGCAGACGGAGACAGGCAGACAGAGAGAGGGAGAGATGACATGACAATGAACCGTTGTACCAGCATAAAGTCTTACGCTAGCTGTGTCCCAATGAGTAAGAGCTACTAAATATTAAACACCTCCCCTAAGTCTGTTGACGTTTCCTGGCTACTCGTGCGTGATTTATGTCATTACCGATCACCATCTCTTGTCTTTGATGCCCCTCAACTCTCCCGCCCCCCTTCCCTCCCCCCCCCCCCCCAATTATTCCTCATAGACCTCCCCCCCCCCACCCACCCCACCCCCCACCTCAATAATTCCTCATAGAAAGAGAGACTTCTTTTGCCATCTTCAGTATGTATAGTTTTCGTGATGTGACTGCATTATCTATGTTCTGATGCTGAGATAATGTAATCACCTCAGGACTACTGTAGACTCAACAGGTTTATGGTTCGTTTAGCTGTGTTAAAGCTTGGGTAATGGCTTAGGTTAGCCAGCTGCCACTATTTGGTAGAAGAAGATGTTGAAATCATTATTATAATACTTACTTACTCACTCACTCACTCACTCACTCACTTACTTACTTACTTACTGACTTACTTACTTACTTAGTCGGCTAGTTAGTTAGTTGAGAGAGACATCCATTGTCCAGTTTACTGTTCTTGAAATTTGCCTTGCAGCGGAAAAAATCTCGAGTTAGTTATTCGTTAAGTAGTCAGTTAATGAATTAGTTAGTTAGTTAATTAGCTAGTTAATTACTTACTTCGTTCGTTCGTTTGTTCGTTAGTTCGTTCGTTCGTTTGTTTGATATCTGGTTGGATAGTTATTTTAACCTGCTTGGCAGAGAGTTGTAGAGGTCATTATTTACAAACCATTGGTCACACGTTCCTAGCTTTGGCTTCTGTGGTTGGCTGGGCTTTGATCAGCATGACAAGTCTTGGGCTGGGTATGTTAGTATAAGCTCACAGTGTGTACGCATAAAACAAGGGAACTATTTTCAACGCTAACGCTTTTTTCTTTTCTGGTTTCAGACCTAAAGCTGCTGTACAAGCTATCAAAAAGAAGATTGCCACTGATAACCCACATGTGACGATATACGCTCTCAATGTAAGTGGGTTTTTTTCTGCCTATTTTTCCTTCTTTTTTTTTCTTTCTTTGTCTTTCTGTCTGTCTGTCTGTCTTTCTTCCTTCCTTCCTTCCTTCCTTCTTTTTTTTAATTAAAAAATCTATCTTTTAAATATATATATATATATATATATATATATATATATATATATATATATATATATATATATATATATATATCGGTTCTGACGTCTGCTGATAATTGTTGGTTCTGTTTCCGGTTGCCCTTAGATTGTTTTTGTTTCCTATTCGGGCTGCTCTCTCTCTCTCTCTCTCTCTCTCTTCTCTCTCTCTCTCTCTCTCTCTCTCTCTCTCTCTCTCTCTCTCTCTCTCTCTCGCTCGCTCGCTCGCTCGCTCGCTCGCTCTCTGGCTAAAGCATGTCGCCACGAGTGCAGTGCCACTATTTTTCACCCTATCTGTAAACATTTTGTTCCCTGTCAGTGTAGTCTTTTTTCCGCTGAATCTTAACAGGGACAAACCCTCTTGTTACCATGGGGTCTTTACCGTGTGCTAAAGGTATAATGCACTCTGGACCTCGGTTTCGTCAGTGGTCTCATCCGAGAGACTAGACCCCTAAACCACAGCTTATACTCTCGTAGAAGTGGGAATAAAAGGAATAATACAGCTTCAGACCGGATTCAAGTCTGCAACTTGTGTCTGTATGTGAGGTTGCTACCACCATCGATCTACATTGCTGAGAAAGCTCTCAGCCTATGACTTTTAATGATCCCTTCAGTCCTAGAGAAAATCGTTGAGAGTTCTGCACGTTTTGTTGTTGGTTGTTTTTTTTCTGGTCAGGTTCTGGAGATGTGTGTCAAGAACTGTGGCGATTCTTTTCATCGAGAGATTGCCACCAAAGAGTTCATGGACTTCTTCAGGCAACAAGCTGTACGTATGCTAGCGCGTAGGCATGAAAAGTTGGGCCTGTGTGTTGGCCTTGTGTGTGTGTGTGTGTGTGTGTGTGTGTGTGTGTGTGTGTGTTAGTGTGTGTGTGTGTGTTGTGTGTGTGTGTGTGTCTCTGTGTGTCTCTGTGTGTCTCTGTGTGTCTCTGTGTGTCTGTGTGTGTTTTTTCATTCTACTCTCTATTCACTAGAAAGTGATTGCAGACTCTGTGTATATGTGCTTGTGTGTTGTGTGTGTGTGTGTGTGTGTGTGTGTGTGTGTGTGTGTGCGCGCGTGCGTGAGTGTGTGCATGTGTGTGTGTGTGTGTGTGTGCGCGCGTGTGTGAGAGAGAGAGACAGAGAGAGAGAGAGAGAGTCAAAGTCCGAATTTTATTTCCAGATGGTACAAGGATAAGCAATGCATTTTGCTTTGGTCATCAAACCATCAAGAGTGTGTGGGGGGTCGGGGGGGGGGGGGGGGGCGGTAGGTTGGTGGGGATGGGGAGGGGGTATATGTGTGTGAACGTCAAATTAATTTTTTTTTAAATTTCCAGATGGTACATCGAATAATAAGCACTGCATTTGCTTTTTTTTCATCAAGTGTGTGTGTGTGTGTGTGTGTGTGTGTGTGTGTGTGTGTGTGTGTGTGTGTGTGTGTGTGTGTGCGTGCGGGCGCGTGTGGGTGTGGGTGAGTGTGCAGAGTCGACCTGATCCAGTGAAAGAAAAGATTCTGCAGTTGGTGCAGACCTGGGCCCACGTGTTTCGCAATGACCTCACTTATAAAATCATAGACGACACTTACCAGTTAATGCTGAAAATTGACGGTAATGGCACACACAGTTCCTTGTTTACCCTCTGTGTGTGTGTGGGGGGGGGGGGGGGGGGAGGGTTGTACAAACACGCATGTGTGTGCATGTGTCTGTATGTGTGTGTGTACAAACACGCATGTGTGTGTACAAACACGCATGTGTGTGCATGTGTGTGTGTATGCGCGCGCGCGTGCGTAACAATGTATGTGTTCGTTTTCTTTCTTTTCTACAGACTTTTGCCAGGGACATCTCTCTTGCCGCTGTGGGTTCTTTTACTAAAGTGTGTTGAACATGGGAGGACCTCCAAAACATCAGCACCCTGATCACCACTCTAAAGTCTAGAGGATGGGAGAAAAGTTCGGGTTCACACAGAAATCGAACTCGTCACTTCTCGCTTTCCAGACTGGTGTGTTACCTTAAGACCACCGATCCACCGCTGAACTTGCAAGGACCTTCATCTCATAAAATGATGATCTCTCAAGCATTTTGTGTAGCAGTTCATTCGGTTCACACTGACAAATCCGACTTAACAGCTTTGAACGGTCCTCTCGAGTCGCAGGGTCGAAAAGGTGTTTGTGTCGCCCCTTTAATATAGACAAACTGCAAGAAGAAGATACATCGCCCCAGTCATCACTCTTCAGGAAGTACGGAGGGAAAGATAATTATTAAAGGAGTTTTAGGTGTTGGGTGTCTTGTTGGGGTTTTTTCGTTGTTTTGTTTGTTTGTTTATTTATTTCAAACCTAAGACTTCTCGCCTCCTGTTTCATATCTAACCCATGTTCTATCACCCTGCTAAAGTATTATGGCCTGTGCGAGTGTATGTGTGCTTTTGAAAAGCATTTGACTATCGAAATTTTATTTCATAGATTTTGTCTGCATTGTACCATGTTTGTAAATATCTGTTTGTTTAAACTTTTGATTATTTATCATTGATTGCTTGACTGTGTAAGATTAGGTTGAATGCATGCGCTTTGATTTGTCTTTGCAAGATATAGCGCTATATAAGTTCCATTTATTATTATTATTATTTTTTTTTTTACTTTATCATTGTACTCAGCCGATCACAACCAAAGCAATGCAGAAATCGAACAGTCTGAAGTAAGCACTGTTATCAATCACACGTATTTTAGCTGTTGATGATTTTATATTCAGTCTTATTTCACTAGGTTCAACATCTACCCAAATGGGGGGCGGGGGCGGGGTGGACCGTTACATTCACACATATCTCGCCCTTGGTGAACCTCGGAGCTCTAGCCGAGGAATGGAAAAAAAAAACTACCAATACCACAATTAATAACAAGGATACAATCCAATATTGTTGTTTAGAGCCCCGTCAACCACAAAGGCCATATCGGGGCTGTCACAAGGTAACTTTTTTTTTAATCTAAGATTAAAATTGCGCAACTATGTACGAATTAAAACAGGGTGTAAAACCAACTAAGAAAAATAAAATCTGGAAAAAAAATGATTGTAAAAAATACAGACAGAAAGGCAAAATTCTCATACATGTGTGCCCGCGAGTGTGTGTGTGCGTGTGCGCGTGCGTGCGTGTGTGTGTGTGCATGCGTGTGCGCGCGCGTGTGTGTTTGTGTGTGTGTGTTTGTGTGTGTGTGTGCGTGCGTGGTGTGTGTGTGTGTGTGTGTGTGTGTAGTGTGTGTGTGTGTGTGTGTGTGTGTGTGTTCACAGGTTTCCAGTTCCCAGTGCTGGAAGAAGCGGATGCTATGTACGCCACCGAGAAAGCTCCAGAACTGCTGGATGGGACTGAGTGTGCAATGTGCAGGGTCCGCTTCACCCTCCTGAACCGTAAGGTCCGAACAAAACAGTATAATCATAACACTAACACATTCAACCTTAATTCAACACATTACCTACGTTGTATGCTACAACATACCCCCGTGTGGATGCCGGGGGGGGGGGGGGGCTGTCAGTATAAATAGCATCTCCATCTTCTGAAAATTCTGTGCTACGAATTCCCTCTGACTTCTATCCCTCTCTTTGTTTCTGCCTTGTTCCTTTTCTTCTTGTCATTTCCTTCTTGTCTTATTTTCTGCCTTCATGGTCCATTCTCCTGCCTTTTCTCCAGAAAGACTTATAAAAATTTAATAACAATTCTCTCCCATGCCGAAGTCGGATACGCTGGGTCTGATTTGTCAGGCGCTTAACGGTAGTGCAACGCATTTTCGCTCATGTGACAGATAACAGTACTTGCTTGCTATCTGAGCGTTCGACGACGAAGACGAAGTATGCTAAAAACAACAACAACAACAACAAATGATCGGGCATATACAGCAAAGAATGCATCGATTGCAAGAATTCTAAAATTGTCTCTATCAAAAGGCCCATGGGCCCATCAAAGCGAAAGAGTACAATGACAGTAAACAGGTGATTTTCGTAATCTTTGACAGCGCGTGAGGACATGCGTGGCTTCTTCAGTGTGGTAGAGAGTTCCCATTTATGGAGACAGAGTGCCTCTTTGCCAGGTATGCGTAGGTATGGGATTGGGGACAGATATTCAAAGAACTGAACATCCAAACCGTGAGATGAAATTACTGGAAACTATTAAAACCTTAGATCCTTAAAACATCATCATCAATCCCTTGATCTAGATTTTTTTGGGGGGATGCGGGGGGGGGGTGGGGGGATGGACACAATGGATGTGTTGGTTGACAGTTTTCTGCAGGTGGGTATGTCTCCAGTCTTTCACAGCTACAGAGCCATGTCAAAGCTGGTCCAGCCCCAGAGTTTACCAATGAACAACATAAATGCACCAAACCATCAAACGACTCGTTGGTCAATATGAAGATCCGTTGACAGATTTTTAAAAGTCCACAGCAGCAGCAGCAGCAGCAGCAGCAGCAGCAGCAGCAGCAATAACAACAACAACAACAGCAACAACAACAACAACAACGACGACGACGACGACCACTACGACAACAAAAACAACAACAGCTACGAAGAACAACAGCAACAACAATGACAACAACAACAAAAATAACAACAACAACGCTGGGAAGGCCTTGCTAAAACAACTTACTATCCAGGAAACTATTGAGAGAGGTTAGACGAGAGGGGTGCACAGAAAAGAAAAACAGTGGACAGACAACATTGCAGACCAAAGAAGGAAGGTGTGCAAGGACCCAGACGTTGACCCACAACCCAGATAAGGTTTACAAGAGTTTGATGAAAACCTTTCAAAGCGTTATCTCATTAACTCTCTAGGGAATTAAGGGAAAGCTTCAGAAAAGAAGAAGAAGAAAAAGAAGAAAAAGAAACACGATCAGACCAGCCAGCGTGTGATCTAAATGAGAAATGCATTAAAATTGCTGTCATGTAAAAGTTCACTGGGTTCCCTGCAACCCCAAAGGCGCCAAGCGTGCTGTTATGTCATTCACATCAAGAAACACGCACTTAGGAACGCCCTACCACCCATGAAGACAAACAGACAGACAGACAAACAGACAGACAGACAACCAGACAGACAGACATGGTTTTTTTTATTTGACCATGGGAATGAAAAGAACTGAAGAAATTTTTTAAAAGGAGAGTAGTTCATCTGACCTTTTGGATACTAAGAATTCCAAAACTGAGTAATTAAATGCTCTGTTAGCATATTATGTGTCAGAACAACCAACCAACCAACCAGTCTACCTACCTACCTAACTACACCTCTCTCTCTCTCTCTCTCTCTCTCTCTCTCTCCTCTCTCTCTCTCTCTCTCTCTCTCCTTCTCTCTCTCTCTCTCTCTCTCTCTCTCTCTCTCTCTCCTCTCTCTCTCTCCTCTCTCTCTCTCACATATTCGATTCCAGAGCCTTGAAACTCTCAGAAAGGATTTTTTTTTAAATGTATGCCAGTGCCAGTTTCGCTTTGAAATAAAAGTCATCAGGATCACCATCAACACCCACACCAACACCTCAACAACCAAAACCACACCACCACCACGATTACAACCACCCATCATCATCACCCACCACCCACCTTCACAATTACAACCACCCATCACCACCACCACCACCACCACCACCACCACCACCACCACCACCACCACCACCACCACCACCACCACCATTATCGGGGACGGGATAGCTCAGTGGTTGGAGCACTCGCTTTCCCCCAGCCAAGTTAAGCAGCGTAGAGCGTGGTTACCACTTGGATGGGTGACCGTTTGCGCGCCTTGGCTTCAATATAGTCCCCCAGTTCACCCAGCTGTAAATGGGTACCTGCCCTCTTTCGGGTCAGGGAAGGTAAAGCAGCGAAGGAGAGGAGATGGGCGCCGCCCGCAATATGCTGGCCCCTAGAGAAATGAGGTCTCTGACCCCTCGCTCCCCTGCGACCTTATAGATTATATGACTCCTTTACTTACTTTACTATCATCATCCATCATCATCATCATCATCATCATCATCATCATTATCATCATTTTCATCATGCTACTCCATACCATGTCGTTTTCAAGCAAAACTGTCGGCACTGTGGAGATGTGTTTTGCCAAAAGTGTTCTGCAAAAACTTCCACTATTCCCAAGTTTGGCATCGAACGAGAAGTTCGAGTCTGTGATTCCTGCTATAACACACTCAAGAGCAGGTGAGTATTGGTAATTAAAGTAGTAGACATCAGAAGATTGTTTTGTTGCTTGCTTTTTAATTTGTTTCTAGGGTTGTTGTTGTTGGTGTGTGTGTGTGTGTGTGTGTGTGTGTGTGTGTGCAGCTCTATGCATAGGAAGCGTGTATCTTTTTCTGGTTTTTTGTCCTTGTTTTAATAAATAGCTATTGTTTTCGGAAGCAAATGCAGAAAACAGCCAGTTTTTAACAGTTATACACTCCTGTGATAAAGAGTGCATCCTTTTCTTCTCTGCCATTGTATAGATTACCTTGTGCTATTACTTACGAGGCAAAAAATACAAAGAATTTTGTTCTTCGGAGAAATATTCATTCATTTATGTGACACTCTGAGAGGATACCACACATGCATGCTTGTCTTTTCCTCAGCGATGTCAAGGGAACAGTTGAAAACCCTGCGACTTCTCCCGCAAACGAAGACCAGCAGGTACCTAACGTGAACTGGTGGTGTGTGTGTGTGTGTGTGTGTGTGTGTGGTTGTTGTTGTTGTTGGTTGGTGGTGGTGGTGGTGGTGGTGGTGGCGGGTAGTGGTAATCGTGGTGGTGTGTAGTGGTGGTGGTGGTTTTGGTTGTTGAGGTGTTGTTGTTGTTGTTGGTGGTGGTGGTGGTGGTGGTGGGCGGCGGCGGCGGCGGCGGTGTGTGTGTGTTGTGTGTGTGTGTGTGTGTGTGTGGTTTTGTTGTAAAATGTTTGAATTTTGTTTTCAGTGAGTGAACGGTCCACGTTTATTTCCTGTAGCAAAAAAAAAATCGTAATATCTGATTCAGAAAATAGATCTGTCAGGTGTGTGGACTGTAATTACTGTTACAGTAACTGTCGGGAGATTCTGAGATGTCTAAGTAGTAGTAGTATCAGTAGTGCTTTTGTTGAACGTCTTTTCACAGTTATGATATCAAACGATACTGAACAAGTACTGTTGACTATGTTACTCCCTTAATGGCTCTACTGCCACCTCAACAGAAGTGACAAGTTGTTCGTATTCAACAACAATTAATTTCTATCTATCTGTCCCGTAGTCTGACGACCGTGGGGGCACCCTCAAAGACTCAGCAACCAGTTCCCTCCATTCTTCTCTCTGTTCTGCCTTTCTCAGGGTTTTGTTGAGTTCTAGGCCTGTCCATTCACTGATGTTATCCTCCCAGCTCTTCCTTGGTCTGCCTCTTCTTCTTCCTCCTTGGACAGTGCCTTGCAAAACTGTCTTTGTAATTCCTTGGGATCTTGTGACATGCCCATACCACTTAAGTTTACGCTTTTTCACGATCGATAGAAGGTTCTCATAGGGTCCAATGGTTTGCTGGATTCTGTTATGCACGCTTTCGTTGCTTATGTGGTCTTTGTAGGAGATGCCAAGGAGTCTCCGAAAGCATCTCATCTCCACTGCCTGTACTCTCCTCTCCAAATCTGCAGTCAGGGTCCATGATTCACAGGCATACAGAAATATGGATATGACAGGGAGCGCATTAGTCTGATCTTGGAGATAAGTGAGATATTCTTATCTCTCCAGATGGTGTTTAGTTTTGACAAAGCTGTTATTGTCTGTGCAGTCCTGCATACTACTTCTGGCTTGGATCCTGGTCTGATACAATGGCTCCCAGGTACTTGAAGCTTTGAACTGTTTCCAGCTTCTGGTCTTTAAAACCCCTTTGATATCAGTGCTAATGCCGTTGGGTTATTAGTCATCAGTTTGGTTTTCTCTGCACTGATTTCCATGCCGTATGTTTTGGAGGCCTTATCCAAGTGTTCTGTTAGGCTGGCAAGCTTTTTTTCTGATCCTGCTATTCCATCAATGCCCATCTGCGAAGCGGAGGTTTGTGATCGTTCTGCCACCAATGCTGACTGATCCTTCATGATGTTCCAGTGCATCAGCCATGATTCTCTCAAGGAAGATGTTGAAAAGGTGGTGAGAGTAGACAGCCCTGCCTTACTCCAACTGTTGTTCGAAACCATTCTCCAATGTTGTTGTTGTAGTACACTGCACTGGTGGCCTCGCTGTACAGCTGTTTGATGACTCTGATCAGGTTTGCATTGATGCTGTACAAGTTCATGGTTGCCCCCAAAGCCGCATGCCACACCCTGTCAAATGCCTTCTTAAAATCGATAAAACGTGGTATAGGTTTTTGTTGATGTTGAAGGTACCGCTCACATAGTATTCTGAGGTTGAATATCTGTTCTGTTGTGCTGCGCCCTGCTCTGAAACCTGCTTGTTCCTCAGCAATGATGGTCTCTGCTTGTGGCTTCAGTCTATTCAATATTATCTGCAGCATGACCTTGCTTGGGTGACATATGAGGCTGATTGTGCGGTAATTATGGCATTGTTGTAGATTTCCTTTCTTGGGGAGGGTGATGATGAGCGACTGCGTCCATGGTGTTGGCCATTTTCCTGTCTGCCAGATCTTGTTGCAGATTCTTAGTAGGGCTGATCATGGCTTCCCCTCCAGCTTGGACCAACTCAGCTGGAATGTTGTCAGCCCCTGCTGACTTCCCCTTTTTCAGCGATCTGACTGCTGTTTCCACTTCTTCTCGGAGGATAGGGTGACTGTCTGTGTCTTTGCTTTCGGGTACATTAAGGACTTCTGGATCTCCTGCGGTTCTAGAGTTATACAGGTCGGAGCAGTATTCTGTCCATCTGTTCAGAATATTCTGGTCGTCAGTGAGACACTTCCCATTTTTGTCTTGGATTGTTAAACCTTTTCTCTGTTTCGTGCTAGTCAGGTCTTTCACCAGCTGATATGCTTTCTTGCTATTGCTTTTCTTGATGTTCTCTTCAATGTCTTGGCACTGTTCACCGATCCATTTCTCTTTTGCCTCCGTCATGGACTTCCTGATTCTTTTGTTGACTGCTCTATATTGTTCTGCTCTTTCTTTTGTTTCATTTTTCTTTTTCTTCAACTCTCTACGCTTGTCGCATAGTTGTAGGATGTTAGGTGTGACCCATGGTTTTTTGACTGGTCGGCGTTTGCCAGAAGCTCGTTTGCTGTTTCAGTCACTGCTGTATTGAAACTATTCGTCAGTGTATCTATGTCTGAGTCTATCACAGTGAGTGCTGCAAACTTTCCACCTATCCTTGCTTGAAAAATTTCTAATACCTCTGGGTCCTTCAGCTTCTCAAGGTCAAATTTGATCCTGATGTTGTTCCGCTTGTGGATTTTCTTTAGACGTAGTCGGAAAGTCATCATCACAAGATCATGATCACTCCCTATGTTGCTCCTGGAAAACTTCGTGTCTGTGCGATGTTAACGCTAGACTGAAACCGTCTTTTCACCATGATGTAATCTATTTGGTTGTGGTGTTCTCCATTTGGGCTATGCCATGTCCATTTTCTGGATTTCTTGTGTGGGCCAAGTGTATTCACTAGCTGGAGGTGGTTGTTACTGGCAAACTCCAGGAGTCTCAAGCCTCTTTCATTTGATTGGTTATTACAATGTGGCCCACAAACGCCCTCCCAGTCTTTCCATGCATCTTCTCCTACCTTGGCGTTCCAGTCGCCTTGCACAACGAGGATGTCTTTCTTGGGTGTTTGATTCAGACCTCTTGTAGCTGGTCATAAAATCTTCTACGGCTTCATCTGTGCAGTCTGATGTAGGGGCGTATGCCTGTACTATAGTTATGTTAAAGGGGGTTGCTCTCAGGCGGATGGTAATAAGTCTGCTGGACACAGGCTGACAGCTCATGCGGTGTTCACGGTGTCTTTGTGAACGAGAAACCCCACGCCGTGTTCATGTTTATCCTGTTTTCCACTGTAGTATAATTGTGGTCTTCCTGGGTCGTTGTTTCTCCCCTGTTTTTCCACCTGACTTCGCAGAGCCCAAGGATGTGCCAATGATATCTGGACATCTCATGTGTCAGTTCTTCCACTTGCCTGCAGCTCTTAGTGTTCGTACATTCCATGTGCCAATGATGGTGTATGTGTCTGGCACGAATTTTGCTGCGTTTTACTCAGTAGCATACTTTCGACATCTGTCCTGATGAGCAACAGAAGGCGCGGTCCTTGGTAACCCGGGCGACGACCGATCCGGTATGGAGATTCTGGCTGTCTTTGTCATTGGTGTATCTTGGGCAAATCAAACCTGGCGGAGCCCATCCCTCTCCAGGTCGGATTTTTTGGTTGGGTTTACTCCCCACATGTGGCAGGTGGTACTGGGTTACATGGTTACCAGTAGCAGAGGGATTCTCTGACCTGACATACAATTAATTTACCAAAACAAAAAAAAACAAAGACGAGCTTTTTTTTCTCTCCCAGTTATGTAAAGCTAAAGATTTGATAGCAACTGAGATTCCCTATTCAGGGTTGTTGGTGGGTTTTTTAAAAATAAATCTTAGAATTAACATTGTTTCGAGTGAGCTAACCTGCAAGCTCTTCGAATGAGACTGTAGAAGGAGCTAGCCGTGTGAACCTTCGCATAACAAATTCCACATACATCGAATACCAGGCCAGCTTTGAACCCTAGCCACCCAGGGGCACAGAGTCTGGCTCCTTTATCTTATGAGTGAAAAACAAGAAGTCGATTAGCAAATTTAGCAGTATTTACCCTTTACAATATGTATGTAAAACAGCGAACATGGGACGCCTAGCGCAATACCCTCCATCCAGCACCTAGTGCTTCGACCCGACAGTGGGCCCACCCAGGCATCTTTCACAGGAATCACACACACTACTACTTATGGTAAAAAAGCTGGTTTGAGCCTAGGGCATTGCTCACCATGTGTGTAGACATAAATCTGACACATGTTGGTAACATCATTATAGAGACTAGAGCTCCAAACTGGAAACCTCTCAGGTGACCAAAACAGAACAGAGTAGGCTGGCACGAAGTACCAAGTACCGCCGTTACTATGGACGGACATGGTCACACACAGTATGCAACCTACGACGCGCAGAGGGTTTCTTTTCTACAGAATGTCCATGACCAAAGCTGACTCCCACTTTTGCTATGGATTCTTTTACATACGCTAAATGTAGGTCTATGTAGTATGTGCATGGAACATATTTAGCTCCATTGGTTCTTGTGCATGCTTTTATTGAAGATAAATAAAGTTTGATGCTCTGCAGTTTAGTGTGTGTGTGTGTGTGTGTGTGTGTGTGCTGTGAGCGCGGCGCGCGCGTGCGTGCGTGTGTTCCTTCTTTAATTTAACGTCTTTACCCTTGAAGTGATATCTGACAAAAAAATTTTTTTAATAAGTGTGTGTGTGTGTGTGTGTGTGTGTGTTCTTTTTTTTTTCCAGGATTTATGATTTATTTCTTATCATTATTTTATTATTTATTCTTTATTTCGAGGATAATGGAATAAGCACTCTTGTGCTTTTTAAATCAAACAAAAATCCTGTCCCCGTGTGTATGCAGTTTTGTCATCCGTTCCCATCAGCACACAATGACCTACTCTTCCGAAGAGCGGAACAGGTTTTAACGTGTGCGCAAGATGTTCTCTATGCTTTCGCACATGGGACCTCGGTTTACAGTCTTGGGAGAGGGGGTGGGGGGGAGTGGAGTCGGCACTGATGTTAATCCGGGAGGAGGGGTGGGGTGGGGGGAATATCTCCTTGAACGGGATTCAAGCCCAGGTCAGCAGATCACGAGCGCAATGCCCAACGCTTTAACCAACCAGGCTATTCCGTACCCCACGCGCGCGCGCGTGGGTGTGTGTGTGTGTGTGTGTGAATACACATGCCTTTGTCCGTTCACTGATCAGTGTGGGTCTTTGCATGCTGACAGGATAGCACCAAAAAGAGAAAGCCGAAGAAGCCAGTTGTAAATCTAAAGTTTGCTCCTGGTGGTTTGATCTGATGCAGTTCAAACGATTGTGGTTTTGCACGTGATGCGTTATGTTTTTCACACTTGTTTATGTTTTGCATTGTATGAATAGAACGAATTACAAAATTGCATGAGCATGTACGCTCGTGTTATTTATTTATTTATTTTTAGCAGTCAAATTTATAGGAATTTTTGTTTGGGTTCGGTTTTGTTTTTCTCTCCTCAGCTAGAGCTCCTAGGTTCACAAATGGTGAGATTATGCGTATGCGACCGTATTTTGTTCCTCGCCAAGGTCGAGCACTGCTGAAATGACAGTGGAACTACGTGCATTGTTTTTAACCTACTCTGTTATATTCAAACACGGTAAAAAAATAAAAACAAATCACGAAATTCCCAAACAACAACAACAGCAACAATAATGAAGTACTTTCTTTTGCTTTTTTTTCAAGCATGTAACTTTCTGTGTTAGTTTTGTTTCTTTTTTGCGTTTGGTTGGGTGTTTTGTGTATTTTGTTTTGTTTTGCTTTTTTAAAAAAATATGGAGAGGAGAGAGGTTAGAAAATAGCGACAGAAAAGACGTCTGTGAAAATTGTAGGTGGATTTATTTATGTTTGAGGGAGAGCAAGATCAGGCAGGCAGGTCAGAGAGAGAGAGAGAGAGAGAGAGAGGGTGAGAGTCTTACAAGGGAAGCAACTTTAGTGGTGTAAGCCCTTGAATTTTAAGAAGCGTCTCCCTTGTTAAAGATGGTGTCTACTGTAAGCGTTTGGTCATAAGAAGATGACTCTTGTCTAAAGTTAACCATTAAATCTATCTTTTGTTTCAACTGGTTTGAATTATTTGGGGAGCTATGGCATCGCAGGTGAGTGATTCTTTATAATGTATATCTGTTTTTGCTCCAACTACTTATTTTAATTTGTCGGCCATCAGTAAATTTGTTTAACTGACAGTGACAGGTCAGTTGAGGCGATAAACACCTTCACCAGGATTTGAGGAAGTGGTTGTTTGCTGTCCCTACACACTACACGGTGTCATGTGGTTCAAATGATTAGATTGTATAGTTGACAGACATGAAACGGTGTCATATGTAGCATATAGTCGGTACAGAGGTGGACCTTCCATACAGAAAACATGGCTAAAGCTAATAAGAAAACAACTGCAAAGACTGGAAGTGGAAAAGGGAAATTGAAAACCAGTGCTTTTAGGCCTCCTACACTGTGTACAGTAAGTCGGTTGTTTCTGTCAGAACGTTATACAGCATTCAGCTGTATAGTATTTTTGTTGATAATAATTGTGACTCATGTTGTGAACATCAGTGGTGCTGATGACAGTGATAGATATTGCTACAAATACAGTGCTAGATTTTAATTTATGGAATATCAAGTTAAAATTTAAAATGGTTAACCATTGCTAAATGAAGAACTTTGTGAAGTAACCAGGAAAATGGATCTAAAGAACTTACAAATGTGATTCGCACAGGTCAATTAACAATATTTAGAGGATATATACATGATACATCATTACATGATACACTCCACACACACACACACACACACACACACACACATACAACACACACACACACACACACACTCACACACCAGTGATCTTTTATTGAAGTATGATTTTTTTTCAAATCATTTTTGCATAGTCCAATTGGTTCATTGTTATGATTATTATGGACTTTAAAGACATCATTCTGCGGTTTAGATTTTCTCTTGTTGGTTTCAGTTACAAATAGTTGAAATACTAAATAGTTTTATTGTTCATTCATTAGATTCTGTTAGAAATTGGGGGTTTTATTATTCTGTACTCAAGAATTATTAGTATGTACATTGTCTTACAGTTCTGTGTAGATTTAATTAATACATTAATCCCCTACCCCACTCCCATAATTCCTTCCCCCTTCCCTACACTTCCTCCCCCCCCCCCCCCTTAATGTGTCTAATGTCACATTTTGTGAAGAGACATAAAATGAAATCAAACACTCACATGTACACATACACACACTCACACACACATATGTTTACATGTAATGATGTATACATACAATGATACATGTTTTTGCGCAGGTTTTACCTTACAGTTATAGTAACTTATATTTATAGTATATTATACTGTTTCAGTTTGATTTTTCAATTCATTATTGCATAGTCCAATTGGTTCATTGTTATGATTATTAATTTATTATGGACTTTAAAGACATCATTCTGCGGTTTAGATTTTCTCTTGTTGGTTACAGTTACAAATAGTTGAA
Source organism: Rapana venosa (assembly GCA_028751875.1). NCBI lineage: Eukaryota > Metazoa > Mollusca > Gastropoda > Neogastropoda > Muricidae > Rapana > Rapana venosa. Next base: position 66,879,722 of record CM054135.1, read on the forward strand.
ATACTAAATAGTTTTATTGTTCATTCATTAGATTCTGTTAGAAATTGGGGTTTTTATTATTCTGTACTCCAGAATTATTAGTATGTACATTGTCTTACAGTTCTGTGTAGATTTAATTAATACATTAATCCCTACCCCACTCCCATAATTCCTTCCCCCTTCCCTACACTCCCCCCCCCCCCCCCCCCCCCCCCCCCCCCCCCCCCCCCCCCCCCCCCCCCCCCCCCCCCCCCCCCTTTAATGTGTCTAATATCACATTTTGTGAAGAGACATAAAATAAAATCAAACACTCACATGTACACATACACACACTCACACACACATACGTTTACATGTATGTACATACAATGATACATGTTTTTGCGCAGGTTTTACCTTACAGTTATAGTAACTTATATTTATAGTATATTATACTGTTTCAGTGTACTGTTTGAGTGTTTGTGTTTTCTTTACATCAGGTCATGTGCAGTATAATGTTGCTAAGTTTTGTTGGTGTTTCAATCCGCGTCTAGAGCTCTGGAGTTTTCCAATGGGGAGATTTTTACAACCATTTTTGCATACCATTGATTAAGGTAGCCACATTTTGACTTGAGGAATGATGTCTAAACATGATACCAGCATGCATGCATAAATTTAAAAAATGTTGCCAACCATTCTTGCAAGCGTGCAATGGCCTACTCTTCCAAAAGGCAGAATGAGTTTTAGCATGTGCACAAGGTGATCTGCGTGTATTTGCGCAAGAGACGTTGATTTATACTTATAGGACTTCTCATCCAAAGGACTAAAAGTCTACGTCTTAAGCAAGGGGGAGTGAAGTCAGAGCTGATGTTAAATAAAAAAAATCCCCTTGAACGGGTGCCTTGGTGGTGGCTCAAATATGGGCTGTCACATGTCAGATCACAAGCTCAACTTTCTAACTTAATTCAGAATGCACTTATTACTAAACCACCAACATCCTACATTGCCAACATCACTGAGATCAGTGGTGTGAGAGGGCTATAGGAAATAGTAGAACTCAGCAGAGACAGAGAAAGATGGCGAATCCTGGTAGCATTATGATTTATGTGAAGCTCCTCTTGACGGCAGCGGCAATGGAGACTGTGACAGTTATTGAGTTGTAACTCATTACCAGGGTAATATATATAAAAGACTGGAGGTGGGTATTTTACTTTTTTAGTGTCATTTCTTTTCTTGACTGCTGGGTGAGTGATGGATCATTGATCAATTGACTCATTCATTTGACTCATTCATCCATGTGCATTCTTCCCATCATTTAATTATTCATTCATGCATTGATAGATTGATTTTATTCACTTTTCAAGGTTCAACCTCAGACAGCAGAAGAAGAAGAACTTCAGCTTGCTTTGGCCATATCCCGCTCAGAAGCAGAGTCAAAGGAAAGAGAGGTATGCCATGGTGTTTTTATTCACTAAGCAACTAGCATTTCTTTCTTCTTCTTATTGTAATAGAGAAAGTTGTGTGCTGTTCTGTAATATTAAAAAAACAACAACATCGAAAGACCTTCCAAGATTATCGTAACTAAAGTTTTCAAAAACATCCTGTTGACGAGTTGAAAACTTAAGAAAGAGATTTCATTCTAAAGGTATGATTAACAGATTGTTAATCAAAAACCTAGGTTCATCAGATTCAAAGATCCGATAAGCATTTATTCTGTCCTAAGTAAATAGATTGCATGTTGTGGACAAATTATGTTAGGTACTTACTTGATACAGACTTTATTATTATGAAATTTACTTGGGTGATTAAAAATTAAATTTATATGACATAATTAATGAACACGTAGAACCTTTTTTGGAACAATTTGGCCATTTGGCATTTCTTGGTATTCCAGTGTGTGTGCATGTGTGTGTGTGTGTGCGTGTGTGTGTGTGTGTGTGTGTATGTGTGTGTGTCACTGTGTGTGAGAGAGAGAGATGCTTTCCATATTATAGTGTGTCACTGTATCAGTGTATCACCGTATGTGTTTTTAAAAAAAAAAGCAAATTCTGTTGGAAAGTATCCTTAGATGCATTTTGACAATACCTCCACTTCATATCTTTTTGTTTTTCAACTTGTTTATAGACAGTGATGGTGACACCAATTAAAATGATAATGAATACAGTATACTGTTGTCTCGAAAAAGAAAGTTTCTTGCAAAGTGTTGTAGTCATTTACACCAGAGGCCATCATCTGTGAGAAGGGGATCAAAAATCTTAAGAGCTACACAAGTACCATCATAAATGTGAATGCTTAATTTATCCACTGTATCCAGTCGATGCTTTTGATAGAAACATCAGTTTGAGGACAACACTGAAGCTACTGTGTACATTGGTTCTTGCCCTCTTCCTAAATGCCTGCAAGTCCTGGTCTTAACAGGAGAGCTACAGAGAAGTCAAGCAGGTGAAATGCAGTGCAGCAGGAGAATTGTTGTCGTGATCTCCCTCCAGGACCCGGTGATGAATGGGGAAGTGTACGTCATCAGCTGACAAGCCACAGACCTCAACACTGTCAATGACCTTACAGTAGTCAGGAATGGAAAGCTGTCACAAGATTTGACGTTCTTTCAAAGGCCATTTTGTACAACGCCCACCCACCTTCCCACAAAAAGAAAGCTTTGCTGAAACCCAGATATCCCAGACATTGGCATACAACTGTGGCAAATGGAGAGAGTTGCTGGGTTTTTTAATGCAGCATCCCCACGACTTATCTTAGTTAAGGGTCTAGTAGAATGCTGTGCTGTACACCAGCAGTTGGGTTGTATATCATACATCACTAGCTTGAAAATATTGGAGTTTGGTAGATTTTGTGGGATCATATTTTATCTCGTTTGTTTATCACCTTTTATTGTAATTAAAAAGGAAAGAAATTCCTGTGTCATTTGCAGTATTGGCGAAAAGAGAGTGAGGTTGGAATATTTGTTTAGTTCAAGAGCAGCATGATTATTTTAACTTTATTTTTTTCTCTCTTTTTTAAAATGTTTGATTGTTACTGTGTTATGAACAAGATGTTGTTATTGGTAGCTGGTAAAGAAGCCAAGTAGATCTTAACCTTGACTGCCACTGGAAAGTAATAAATGCAGATCGATTCTTTAATTTTCACAAAAGCACAGACACTTGCTCCACACTGATTTTGAAATTATACTAGTAGCTCTGTAAAAGTTTACATCCATGAACTGTTAAAGTAATATTCTCAAACAGACAACCTTTGAAATTATTAGTGTATGTGACAGCTTTGCTGTTGTGTACATGTATAGGGCTTGTGTTAAAATTCTGTCATTGCTGGGGAAAAAACAATATAAAAAATTGTACATAAGCATAGATGCCAGTGAAGGGTCTGACCACTGTGGCACACCAGCTGGTGTTGTATGTCTTGGGCTTTGGCAGGTATAGATATTTGGTTTTCTCCAAGTGTGTGTGGCATGTAAAACTCTTATGAAAAATATTGCTGGTGAAAGTGGGAATAAAGGGTAGACCAAAAAAAACACCAAAAAAACCAACAACAAACATAAAGACTGTAGCCGTGTCATTGTCATTGTATTATGATACAATGAGGTGTAAATGGAGGCTACAAAAGAAAAAAAAAGAAAATCAAGTCTACTAGGAGCCAGCCTGACTACTTTTGCCGTGTTTTGGCATTATCACAGAATGATGATATTATGTTAAACACATCTTTTTTAAAAGACATTCAAAGCAGTTTTCTGAATTAACTTCAAAACCACTCTGCTGTCTGCATGCAGTGTTTTGTTTTCTTTTTATTTGTGCATGATATATTGATTGGGTTTTTTCCTTGTTTGATCACATAATAGAATGTGGAAAAGAAAAAGTTTATAGTTAGTAATTCTGTGTAGATTTTTTGTTTATTCACTTCTTGTCTCTTAAGAATTATGTCCTAAGAACAATGACAAATCAAACTATTATCAAACTTATTGAATGATACATGAAATATAACAGTATCCAATCTAAAAGGCAGTGTAATAGGATACTCTTGTCAGATGCAAACTATTTCAACATCGTAAAGCCTGCAGTATTAAGCAGCTTTAAAGATGAGTCAGCCTTTAAAAAAATTACTCTGTGAATACTTTACATTGAGAAGTTGTGTACTGTGAAAGGTTGGTTCAGACAGGTTATTCATTGCAATATCATTATTAGTAGTTTGGTGTAGCTCATCTAGCTTGATCGCCAAGATGTTGCCAGCAATATACCTGTCTAACATGCGAGAGGTTTGTTGTTTAAACCTGGAATGAACCCACATTTTCCTCCTACATACCTGTAGTCAAGTTCTGACAGTCAGCTACTGGTGTCTTTTAAAAGATAAAATAAAGTGGAGTCCCATATGTGGCATCCCAATAAATCTAATATTTGTTAAAACAAAATCATAAGTTTAAGTGAGTTGCCTTTGGCAAAAATTCAGGGGTGGGGAACATTTTTGTAGGCCCACAACATTATGCACACTGAGAGGAAAAAGAAAGATTGCTGATATTGTTGTGACAGTACTTTGATACCATGGAATTGTTCTTTCCTTGGTGAGAGCAGCCTGATCATTGTGCAGAGAAATCGGTTGTGACTGTGTTACTGTACCTTAAGAGTCAGTACTAATGTACACTATGGTAGAATACAGGCAGGTGTAATGTAACACAGTGTAATGCTGCACAGTGCAACATAATACAATCAAGTGTACTACACTACCATGAAAGATAACAAAATACAATAATTAAACACCATGCGTTACAAGGATGTTTTATCACAGTCATTTTCAGACACAATTTTTAAAACTATTCACTTATTGTGAGAGATATTGACATGTAAAACACATCACTTTGATTTATTTGAAATTGGCACATGGGACATAAGAAAATAACAAATAAGCATGCAAACAAACAGAAACCCAAGGAAAAAAAGAAAAAGTATATTGTACAAAGAACATAACAAGAAATAGTTTTGAAACAGCAATAATGTTCCTCAGAATTCATACTGTTGTGATCATTGTCATAGTTGGCCTTTGATCTGTTGTTGCACTTTTTAATTACCAAGAATAGTTAAGTCACATCATTTACAGTCTTGTCTTTTCACAGTCAATCTGTTGTTTTATTTTTAATTATCAAAGACCATTGCTGTATAGCATACCAGATAACCTGCACTGTGTTGTACTGTGTGTTTTCAGCGTGAGCGGCTACAGAAGCTGTATGGCATACCTCAAGCAGGTGGCACTGGCCAGTCCTCTGCCCCTACTGACCCTACCATGGTGAGTACTTAGCTGGTGATCAAAGACAGAGAGAGAGAGTGAATGAGTGAGTGAGTGAGACTGTGTGTGTATATATGTATGTGTGTGTGTGTGTGTGTGCATTGGGGGAGGTGGTGGTAGACACATTTTGTTTTTTTTCTAATTTGATCATCTTTTTAAATGCTTACTTTTGTTTTGTGTTTTCGATGGTTTTTAGGCTTTAAACTCTCAAAAGAGAATAGTCAAAAGCTAAAAACAAACCTCCAAATCCGTAATCATCGTCACCTAAATCATCATCAAAATGACTGATTATGACTGTGGTTCATTCATCTTTGGCCCCCAATTCCAAATGTCTACTCTCTGTACCTCTATGTACTAAACTTCAGAAAAAGAAAACATTCTGGCAGGATCTGGGAAGATGTATTGATTGTCTCTCTGTTGTCAAACACTTTTGCTTTGCCGACAGGTGTTCAGTGGGATGGACGCCTCAGACATGGACCCTGAGTTGGCTAGGTACTTAAACCGCAACTACTGGGAGAAGAAATCAGAGTCCAGTGGAGTTGCTCCTTCTGCCCCTCAAGCTGCAGGCCCCTCAAACCTCACTGGGAAGGGTGCAGAGGTCAGTGCCCGCTCTCTTGTTTCACTCACGCCTTTTTACCTTTACACCTTTTTTTTTTTAATCCTTCTTTCTTCTCCTTGCTGCTCATTGACTTTTGGTTTACTCATTTGATTTATGCTGAGTGTTCTGTCCTCATTGTTCCTCTTTCCTGATTATGTAGCATTTTTCTTTTCTTTCTTTTTTTTTTTTAAAGGGGTGGGGGGGTCTTCTTTTTTTTTCACTTTGTATGTGTGATCAAAAATGAATCTGTTTTAGGTTGGGTTTTTAAAGTTATTTCTTATGCCAGTGCTTTTGTTCCCATACTGCTCATCTGATCATAGGACACCAGCTATTGGTCTGACACACCATCATGGTTTAAAGTTAACAGGGAGTGGTTCAATTATCTGTTAGGCTGCCACAAAGTCACTGGACAGAAGAGGCCCTTTACAGCTGCTGGGCTGCTTCAGTGGTGTTCAATGGTGCCTGTTCTGATTTATCATACACAGGAGGGCACCTACTAAGCTTTACACTGATGACAAAATTCATATAGTCACAGATCTATACAAACTGACTGAGATGCCCACCCTTGATGATCATCATCACAGCATTCCTCTATTGGCAGTCCTCTTTAATTTCCAGGTTTTCAAGTGGAGATGAATTCGTTGCAAGCTTGCAAGAGGAAGAACAAAAACTGAGATGCCATGAGACCAGGGCAGCAGGGGCCACTGAATCAGAGACAGTTTTTCTCTGTTCTTTGATAATCAATAGTTAGGTGGATGCTGGTAATGATGCTATAAATATTGGCTGTGGTAATGTTAGTAATCAAAAACATGGCAGCCATTCTCATCAGGAATATAGTGATTAAAGTCTAGGCAGTGATGATGGATTTATAGCCAGTCTCGTTTTTTTGTATGTGAAAGCTTTTGAACCCACTTTCAGTTTCTCTCAGCTGCTATCCATCCCATTCCATCCCAGCCCAGCTGGTGCTAATTATAGCAGGCACTGACCACACTTAGACTTTGTTAAAGGAAGGGACGTGCTAATTTTAGCACTGGCCCTGGACCCATGACTGAGTTAGGCTAGATTTGCTCGCTGTGTCATGTATTATTACCTTGTCATTGAGAATATATGTCTTGATAAAGAATGGTATGATGATTTTACTTTTCCATGTCTGGCCTATGAGAATACATATGTGTGCTTGGTATTTTGATACAGCATGATCAGCGTGCACAAGATGGAGAGCAGGCTCAGGCAGACAAGGGTCAGTTCATCGCTGCACTGCAGAGCAGCTTGGAGATCTTTGTCAACCGCATGCGTAGCAATTCTCAGAGAGGCCGGCCCATTGCTAACGACTCTTCAGTGCAGTCCCTGTTCAGCGTCATCAACAACATGCATCCGCAGCTGATGAAGTACCAGCAGGATGTGGAAGACAAGCGATGTAAGTGGCTCAGCTGAACGGATTCATGAAACTCCAGCCTTCTGTCTCCTGGCAGGTTTTAAAAAATAGCAATGTAATTTATGAAGTACTGCACAGTTTATTGATTTTTAAAAAAAAATTTGAAATCATCCTCTTTGGCTAGATGTACACAGCAATTATTGAGTCACTGTTCATATCAGCTAAATAGTCTCCTGCAAGATTATAGTTTTTCTCACCATTTATCATTTCCATCTTAGAGGGATCTTAGCTTGCCTGAGGGAGTGAAACCTAAAAGAGCATTGTGAGAAAAGAGGTTTTTCTTTATTCTTTTTAATTATGGGTTTGGGGTCAGTTAGGGTTTTTTCTTAGTGTTTTGGGGTTGTTGGGGGTTTTGTTGTTGTTGGGGTTTGTTTGTTTGTTGTTTTTTTTGGGTTTTTTTTTTGGGGGGGGGTTGGTGGGGAGGAAAGGTGGTCATTTTGTTTCTGAACAAACTTCATGTCAAAACTAGATGTGGATAGATACACAACTTTATTTCTAAGACCTGCACAAGGGATTTTAATTGCACAACCTAAGAAGAAGAAGAAAAACAAAGCCAAGACACAAAGCTGTTTTGTGTGGCTGTCTCCTTGCATTGAAAGCTGTCCAACATGGGCAAGAAGCAACCCTTACCAAGTCACACAGTAAATCAGTGACCCTGTCTTTAGGGATATGTTGCTGTTAGATCCTTCTGAAGCCAGACTACATTTCATCTATTTGCTAGGCAATGATGGGGGGTTGTGGGTACTAGTCTTTTGGATGAGATGATTATCTATCAAGGTCCTGTGGGTAGCTTACATGTAGCTCTCAAAAGAGTTGTTCCAAGCAAAAGTTTTGATAAAAAAATCCAGCCAGCCAGCCTAGCTTTTGTGCAGGGATATCTGCTTCAACTGTAGACAGGAGACAGTAGTGTATTGAGTCATTGCTTGTATGACATTTCATTCAGTGTACCTGTGATTGTGTTTCAGCCTACTTTGAGAGTCTGTTCCCTGTATATGATATTTCAGTGAATGGTACCATGTACTTGTGATTGTGTTTCAGCTTACTTTGAGAGTCTGTTCCCTGTATATGATATTTCAGTGAATGGTGGTGTATGATATTTCAGTGAACAGTGGTGTATGATATTTCAGTAAATGGTGGTGTATGATATTACAGTGAACAGTGGTGTATGATATTTCAGTGAATGGTGGTGTATGATGTTACAGTGAATGGTGGTGTATGATATTACAGTGAATGGTGGTGTATGATATTACAGTGAATGGCGGTGTATGATATTACAGTGAATGGTGGTGTATGATATTACAGTGAATGGTGGTGTATGATATTACAGTGAATGGTGGTGTATGATATTTCAGTAAATAGTGGTGTATGATATTACAGTGAATGGTGATATATGATATTACAGTGAATGGTGGTGTATGATATTACAGTGAATGGTGGTATATGATATTACTGTGAATGGTGGTGTATGATATTTCCGTGAATGGTGGTATATGATATTTCAGTGAACAGTGGTGTATGATATTTCAGTGAATAGTGGTGTATGATATTACAGTGAATGGTGGTGTATATTTCAGTGAATAGTGGTGTATGATATTACAGTGAATGGTGGTATATGATATTACAGTGAATGGTAGTGTATGATATTACAGTGAATGGTGGTGTATGATATTTCAGTGAATGGTGGTGTACGATATTTCAGTGAATAGTGGTGTATGATATTTCAGTGAATGGTGGGTTTTGATATTTCAGTGAATGGTGGTGTATGATATTTCAGTGAATGGTATCATGTACTTGTGTTTGTGTTTCAGCCTACTTTGAGAGTCTGTTCCCTGTATGATATTACATTAGTACCTGTGTTTGTGTTTCAGCCTACTTTGAGAGTCTGTTCCCTGTATGATATTTCATTAGTACCTGTGTTTGTGTTACAGCCTACTTTGAGATTCTGTTCCCTGTATATGATATTTCATTAGTACCTGTGTTTGTGTTACAGCCTACTTTGAGAGTCTGTTCCCTGTATATGGTGTTTCATTAGTACCTGTGTTTGTGTTACAGCCTACTTTGAGAGTCTGTTCCCTGTATGGTATTTCATTAGTACCTGTGTTTGTGTTACAGCCTACTTTGAGAGTCTGTTCCCTGTATATGATATTTCATTAGTACCTGTGTTTGTGTTACAGCCTACTTTGAGAGTCTGTTCCCTGTATGATATTTCATTAGTACCTGTGTTTGTGTTACAGCCTACTTTGAGAGTCTGTTCCCTGTATATGATATTTCATTAGTACCTGTGTTTGTGTTACAGCCTACTTTGAGAGTCTACAGGACAAGCTGGCTCAGCTTAGGGATGCCAGGGAAGCACTGGACTCTTTACGTGAGGAACATCGTGAAAAACGACGTCGAGAGCTAGAAGAGCTGGAGAGGCAGAGACACATCCAGATGATGCTGAAACTGGAAGACATGCGTCAGAAAAAGCATGTAAGATGGTTTGAAAGATGGATTTGATGGGCAGAAGATTTCTGCAGCAGATTTTGGTGGTGGAGGGGGTGGGGGGAGAGTTATTTTGTTTTTTTTATTTTAAAATTTGAATTTCATGTTTTCAAAATCTGAAGTGAGTGTGTGTGTGCATGCGTGCGTGCATGCGTGTGTGTTCATTCAAGACTGTGTATTTTGCTTATATGTGTCAGTGTGTATTTGACCTGCTCAAGTTGATTCTCATGCCTGCACAGATACCAAGTGTAAGTCTGCATTGATGTCAGTGACTAGAATGCTTGTTTCAATAAGAGTAAATTATGGATAAGTGAAGAAGCAAGGGTTGTGGGCTTCTGTGTGCAGGAATACCTAGAGATGCAACGACAGCAAGCGCTGCAGCGTTTACAGGAACAGGAGAGGGAGATGGCCATGAGGCAGGAGCAACAGAAACAGCTAGCCCAAATGCGCCAGATGCAGACCTTTGGTTTTCCCCAGGTAATTGTCAAGCCTTTTCCAAGACCCTGTGTGCGAATCCACTCAGAACATCTCGCACACACATTTAAAACCTGTTCTGCCGTTTGGAAGACTAGGTCATTTTGTGCCAGTAGGAACAGATGACATTTTGGGGGTAAAAATCATGCACCCAGGTGTCGTGCTAGGATACCATCCCCAAAGTTGGAATGTGGCAACCTTAATGGTGTTAATATCGGTTGCATATGCAAAATCTCACCATTGGTGAATTTTGGAGCTCTAGCTGAGGAACAAAAAGAAAACAAAAAACAATATCTAGTGGTAAAACTGACTTTGGAATAAAACTTTTCTTTTATCAGAGAGTTTTCAATTGGGGAACTCTGTAACACTTTTGATTATTCGTCTCCCAGCCCCCCTCCTTCCCGACTTCCCCCCCCCCCCTTCCCCCCACCCAAAAGCTAGATAACAGAATGAAGGTAATGCCTAAAATGTTTATTAGTTGCGAAGTAAGAGAAAGACAATACGATTGATTGGAGAGTCTGTGGCATTTATTCTTTTGAGTTTTCAGACAGAAGTTAAAAAGCATAAAGTTTTCACAATGAAACATAGCTTTTGAGAGTGTTGACGTTGCTGTGTTTGACTTTATAGCAGATGTATGGACAGCAGCCAATGCCTGCTTCTGGGGGCATGATGATGGGAGGACCAGGCATGATGCCTCCACAGAACCTTCCTTCCTCCATGGGGCCACAGGGTCCCCCCCAGGGTCCGCCCAGCATGATGCCTGGCTACATGGCCGGCCCCCAGCCTACAGACGGGTCACCAGCGCCCCAGCAGATGGGTGGTTATGCCAATCCTCCCATGACTCAGCAGGGTCAGCCCCCAGCCATGGAAGCTCCACCAGGACCTGGAGGACCCCCTGCTCCTTTACAAGGTCCACAGAACCCAGCCATGTTCATGCAGCCTGGGGTCGGCCAAGGTCCTTTTCCACAGGCAAGCCCCCTGAGTCTGTTTTCTATACAGTGGGAGGTTTGTTGTCTCTATATTCATTCTCTGCAATGAAAACCTTTTGCCTGATATTCACTGTAGGTATAAGCTTATGAACAAATCCTGAAGATGTTAATCACTAACTGTTCAAGACTTCTTTTATGGACATGTTTTGCTTTGTGTTACATAACATTTCCTGATGGTATGAAACTGTGGAGATGATGGTAACAAGTGGTAATTGTTAAAATCTACTGTACATAGTTCTATAAATGATGTCGTTTTCATTTTGGCCATAGATAGTTGTGACTGTGTCTAGAGTGTTTTGAGGTTTCATGGCAATTTGATAGATGTGCTGCATCATGATTCTAGAACTTTGTATCTCAAACTTAGATCTTTTGTTTAGAAAGATGGCTGTAATATTTTTCAAGACTGGTGTAATATGTCCAAGTTTTTTAAGCTTTATCTTGATTTAGGAAATGTTCTTCAAAGGTTATTTACATAGAGTAAAGAAGTCCTTCAGATGAGACTATAAACTGAGGCCCCGTGTTCGAATGCATGCAGAACATCTTGCGCACATGTTAAATCCTGTTCCGCTTTTCGGAAGAGTAGGCCATTGTGTGCCGGTGGAAACAGATGACAAAATTGACAAAACTGCATTCACACAAGGACTGGTGTAAAAAAGCACATGAGTGCTTATTCCATTATCCTTGATATAAAAGAATAAATAAAATAAATAAATAAGTCAAAGTTGTAACCAGAGTGTCCCTGTGCAATGTCTCTGTGTGATCCCTTGTCCCTCAACCTTGCTGTTGATGTGCTGGTGTATTCTTCAGTGCTGTTACAGAGGGAAATTTCATTCAGAAGTGACAGTCTTGTTGACACCAGCAGTGTGCTTGTTTGTGAGTAGAAAAATATGAACTACATTTGTTTGAAACTAGACTTGTCATTAACTAGCTTTGCAAATTCAACAAACCATTGACTTGAGAGAAAACTGACGTTTGATTCATTTTATTATTATTTTTTTGTTTATTATTTTTGCTGCCTCATCTTCTGTGACGTCCCCCGTCCTGCTGTTCCCACGCCGCTCATTCCAATCTCCCCGCCACAGCCATACCCAGATTTGTTATGTCTCATCCCCAGAGTCGGAGGTCCACAGGGAGCCAATCACTATCAGGCCGCCGTGGGGCCACCAGCCAGAGGGGCCCTGCACTGCTGCTGGGTCACTTTGGCGGTGTTCAGTGGTGCCTGTTCTGAGCTAACATACGCAGGACACCACCTACTAACGACAGTATTAGCTCAGTCGCGGAGCCAGACTGAGTGAGTTGCCCACCCGAGGTGGCAACCACCACAACGTCCCTCCTACGACCGTCCCCCGCGAACCTCCAACCCCAAAGGCTTTGACACAAACTCACCACAGGCACAGAAGCGTATGGGCAAACCGAATCTGAGGTCACCATGAGACCAGAGAAACTGGGACCACCAAATCAGAGGCAATTCTTTAAATTGCATGATGATCAATGACAATGAGGATGACGTAATGATGCTGCTGTGGAAGTGCATATGCTTTGAGACTACTTGACAGGGTTGTACTCTACGCTTACTATCATAATATATCCCGGCGTCAACCGGGCCCGAGAGATACAGACACCTGCAGTGTTGGTCAGGTAATTTGAGCAACACTCTCAAACTCGCATCCGTTAAGTGGATGAAGCTCAACTGTGTGGTCCCAGTCTTCCCACTGAGCCCACAGCACACTCACTCTGGGTAGGAGCCGGCCGGAGTCAGAAAAATCCCTGACTCTTATGGGAATCAAACCCGCGACCTTCCAGTCCGTAACCCAAGGCGCTAACCACTGCGCCATGGTGGCTGGTAATATGATTCATTTTCTAGATCTTCCTTTGTCTTGCCTCCTTTGTTTGACACAGTGTGATAGTGGCTGTTTTGTTATTCTGGATTTTGCCTGATATACTGAATGGTAAGCTACTGCTGCCGAAAGAAATGTTAGTGCTTTGAACCCTTTATTTTGTTGGAAACGCCATGTTCTGCATGTGTTCCTTCCCAGGCTCATCTACAGCTGGACAGGGGGCAGCACCCAGCTGTGTGTGGGACTGGCAGCACCTACAGCGCTCCTCCCCCCTCCATGGGCTACACCTCCATGCCCCCCACCATGGACTACAACTCTTTCAACATGCAGAGTGAGCTCTTTTGCCTGTCAGGGTTTACTTTCTAAAACTACTCAGAGAAAGAGTAATAGGGAGCATACATTCAACTCATACTCGACAAAAAGCTTGATTTACTATATTGTATATACCTGTAAGATGACTATTAAATGTTGACGGTAAGGACTACAAATTAGTCTTTAGGGTTCCAGTACAAACTTACTCAAAAATCTTGTAAGGACTGGGGTTGGGGGGAAGAATACATTAGCATACAAATATAATAAGCTCTCACAAAAATAGCATGCAGTTGTGTCTTAAAATTATGTTGTCTTTAAAGAGCATTGATTTCTGTATGTGCCAATCCATTCAATAGAATTTATTTTAGTTGTGTTCCACTGTGCAGCTTTCTTTCTTTACAAAATTCATCAAATGGAAGAAAAAAGATTTTAAGAAAAAGCATAGAAAAAAATAGAAGTATTCATTCTGTTACAGTTTCATGTATCAATATGGCTGCTGTGTCTATGACTACTGAGGGAACAATTTGTAAGTCATCAGCTCATGGATGGGAAACGTCCTTTTGCTATGACCGTCTCTATGAGGAGAGAGTGTCAAGTGAACTTTTGTTCTATACCTTTTGAGTTTGAAGAGACATAGCAATACAGCTGGAAAGAAGTCCCTGTCTGATGAAATTTATAGGGAAAAAAAGAGTGTATCACAAAATCAGCTGTCATCATAATTATGATGTGCTCAGTGTATGTTCAGCAGTCTTGATGTTCCTTATGCTACCTGTAGGCCATACATCCTGTCAGTGTGGTAGAACAAGTCTGTTTTTTCTGTGGTCTGTTCACTGTTGCCTTGTTCTGTAGGTAGGTCTGTTTTCAGCACATAGTGTAAGGATGCTTAGGGGTGATCAGGACAGCTCGTGACATAGTGGATCTGGAAGTTTCTGATGACCCCATAATGATGCTTTGATAATAATAATAATAATAATGTATGGAATTTATATAGCGCTGAATCTTGTAAAGCTACAAATCAAAGCGATACATGTGATTGTGAACAGGTCTGGCCAGCACCCTGCCCCAACAGGATCCCAACCAGCCAGGGGGTGGTGCCAACCCCCCAGGATCACAAACAGGCCAGCAGCCAGCCTCCAGCCAACCCTACATGGGAGGGCCATCCCCCGCAGGTGGCCAGTACCCTCCCCCAGGCTCCAACTGGAGCAACAACCAGATGCCTGCAGCCCACCAGCATCTGCCATCTCAGCTGTACCACATGCCCCCAGTGCCACAGCACCACCTCCAGCCCATGGCCCACCCCCCTCAACAGCCTCCCAGGGATCCACATCAGGACGCTCAACTTATCTCTTTTGATTAGTTCCCTCTGGGACCCATTGGTGACTGTTGCATTTGGAACAAGTTGACGTTAGATCTGACAGAATGTGAGTGTGATGTTACAGTATGGAAGCACAGGGCTGCACAGTTGATGTCTTTCGTTTTGTGTCCTACAGAGTATATGTGAAAGGATTGTGCTTAATGAAGAAAGTGTCAGTTACAAGTCCATATTTTCTGCTGCTCAGTTGGAGATGTGGTTTTTAAACCAAGCATCAGCTCCAAGTTGGGTTGTGCTCCAGATCTTGATGCTCCTGTGTTCCATTGAAACCTTTTTTTTTCAAAGAACCAACCATAAAGTTGATGTTTACCAATGTCACACATAGCAAAAACTAACTATAACTTATGATATGTAACTTTGCTGTACTTAAATTTCATCCTACAATGTCTTTGAGAATTGCCTTCTTTTGGTGGGTTTTTTGTTTGTTTTTGTTTTTGATTTTTTTTTTTTTTTTTTTTTTTTTTTTGCTGCTGAGTGAAGGCAAAATGATTCTTTCTTTCAACAACTCATACCCATAGCTTCAGATATATATCAAATGCATCACATGATAAGGAATTTCTAGCTTCAGAGTGAATGCTGGTACATTTTATCTCCACACCATGCATAAGCTGAGTTCACTGTAAAAAAATTTTTAAGTCACTGGACGTAAGTTCTAAGACTGACTGAAAAAATGTCAATGTATGGAAACTACTTAAGTTCTAAGATTGACTGAAAGTGTCACTATATAGAATCTCCTTAAGTTCTAAGATTGACTGAAAATATGTCACTATATAGAATCTCCTTAAGCTCTAAGATTGACTGAAAAGATGTCATTATATAGAAACTACTTAAGTTCTAAGATTGACGGAAAAGATGTCATTATATAGAAACTACATTAGTTCTAAGATTGACTGAAAACTACCATCTGTATTTAATGCATCAGTGTGTGCAGTTCATACAGGTATTGGATTGTTCTGTAAAAATGGAACTGGACTGATGGTTGAAAGAGCCTGAATAAACATGCATATTGTGTTGTAGGCTGAGAGGTTGACTATCTTGGTTTTTTTCTGTGGTCGAGGGTGTGTGTGTGTGTGTGTGTGTGTGTACCAGTGTGTAGAATGAAATGCAATGTGGGTGGTGTTTGCTTGGGTCAAAACAATTTTACAGCAAGTGTGAATGAAGTTGGTGAGCTCTCCAATCTGTATCTTGTGTAGGTTTATTCAATTCAGAGAGAATACAATTTACTTTATACTTGCTTGTTGTTGGGTTTTTTCGGTGGGGGGAATCTTATATGTTCATATGAAAGAAGGAAATTTGGAGCTAATAGTTGTATATTCATAGTTAAGTTTAACAATTTTTAAAAAAAGGTGAAATGTATTCATAAGGAATAAAATTGTTAAGTAGAAATAACAATACTTTCACAGAAATTTGCAATACAAATGGTTGCAAAGAAGCATCAGTCAAACACCTTCAAAGGGTTTTTTGTTTGTTTTTTATTTTGGGATTTTTTTGTGGCCTTTCTTTCACATCATGGAGCACCACTTTCTCTCTCTCTTTTTTTTCTTTTCCCTGTGCTCGCTCTGTCAACAAGGAAAAACAAAACTAACCCCCCCCCCCTCCTTTACCCTCTACCAAAGCTTTAATTTTTGTTTTTCATCTCTTTTGTGGTCTTATTTTTTCATTCCTTTTTATCAGGTGTGGTGGCTAACACCGAACTCGGTGATGCCGATAGTTGAGACTTTTGACACTTTGAATTTAAAACATCTGTCAATCACTTTTTTATTAAAGTATGGAGCCCCAGTGGTGTACACTGCATACATTCTATTATGTATAGCTGTTGCATGCATTCTAGATTGTATTGCTGTAAGGTGCTTTGATTTGTCTTTGCAAGATATAGCCCTATATAAATAAATTCCATTTATTATTATTATTATCATTAAACACTCATCTGGGTTGATGGTTCCCTTAACACCTTCAAAGTTAAATGCAATTAGGCTTCTTTTTTTGTTTGTGGTCGGGAGGAGGAGGGGTGGTTCTTATAGTCTCCGTAGCAGAAAGAGCATAAGCATACAACCATTGTGTTACCAAATGGAACACAACCAGTGAATGATAATAGACACTGAATCAAGGGAGGCTGTTACTTTTGGGGGCAGTTCTGACTTCACCCAACATTCACTTCACCTTCACCGTGAAACGTAGAATTTATACAGGCTTATTTTAGAGGCCACATTCCCCACTGCTCGGATCCTGCTCTGTAGTTTGTTGCCGAGATAGGAGCTAATCTATCTTCACTTTGTTCCCCTTTTAATACCCTTCTGAATGAGAGAAAAGCTGCATGGGATGCTGACAGCTGATTTCTCTCTGGTGGCTGTATAGTTCCTGGTAGATTTAGAACACACATTTTTTTTTATTGATATGGAAAAAAAGAATAGACTGTAGTTAGATAAGAAAGAAAGGGTTGTGTTGGAAGATTGAAAACCATGGTAGGACAGAATGTTACTGTGTTATGGCTTCATATGATGTGGTGTATCAAAGTTGAGTGCAGTAACAATGCTGCCATTTGCATGGACTTCCTGCTCTTGTACATGTGACTTTTTTCACTTCTGGTTTTTAAAAAAAGCTCTTCTTTCAGACTGTAGACTTTTTCTTTCTTTTAAAAGGTAAAGGTTTTGTGTTATATACATGAAACTGTTCATTTCCCTTCACTAGTTCATTAGTGTGTGTTCATCCTTTGGGATAGTACTTCGAATTTGTAAGGTGAACTTGATGGGTCTTTTGTTGTTGTTGTTTGTTTTGAATGAATATCCATGCTTGAAATGACCAGTTAGTGTTAGGGTTGGGATTTAATTGGGTTGGTTTTGTTTTTTTGGGGGGGGGGGGAGGAGGGGGAGAAGGCAACAGGGAATGTTTGTTGATTTGTGTGTATACATGTGTAATTGCAAGTTTGTGTATGTCTGCGTTTCTTTCCTCTATAAGTTGTGAGGACATGATTCATGAAGCATGCATTTGTGTCTGCTGGTTTGACTTGCTTGCTGGGTTTTTTCTTTCTTGCCTCTTGCCCATTACTGTTGTGCGTCACACAAGCGTATGTGATAATAGATGTAGGTCTGTAGAAAGTGGGATAGTTAATGCCATAAGAGCAATGGCAGAGTGATTTTAGACATCAGTATGTTTTGAACCCGTTGCTTGTACCTTCAAATAAGAAAATATCTCAAATTTTTAGTCTCATTACCACTATTGCTAATCAGTGGCATTGCAGCTTAAAAGGAATTTTCTTTCGTTTCTTTCCCCAGCTCGAAGTCATATTCTTTTCGTTGTTCTCAAAATGTTCCCGTTTGCTTTTTTTCTTTGTGCATATTTTGTTCACTTTGAAACAGTGTTGTGAATGTATATAACAATGATAGCTGTTTGGTAGTGGGGATGCATACATTTGTTGTACATGTTCATGTTTTTATACACTTGTATTGTGTTTTACTGTCATATATATGAAAGGTTGTGTTTAATGTTGTCCATATTTGCGGGGGGAAATCAGAGCATTCAGCTATTGCCTTTCTGCCATAGAAAAATGTGTTTGGCATGGTTTTTGTAGGGCAAACCCCCCCCCCCCCCCCCCCCCCCTTTTTTTTAAATTTTTGTTGGGGGAGTTCTGTAGGTATAGACCCACAACAAAAAAAGAGGTTTGATTTGCATTTAAAATGGCACAATGAATATGAGACAAATCTAAACACATTTCTAGTTCTTAGCTGCCATTTATTTTCTTTCAGTTTTTGCTTGTCGCCTCCCTTTACCTTTTATTCCCTCCTGGGCTGGCCAGCTTCTTTAAAATATTTTTATGAGCTTTTTTTTTTTCCTCCTCAGTTTTTCTGGTTTTATTTTTGGTATAAATCCACAAATTCACCAAAGAGTGGATGCCCTGGTTATAAGAGAGGGGCCTAAAAAGGAACTCCAGATCAAACAGCAAAATGAATTAATTTTAAGAGTTGGCTACTTGTTAACATCATAAAACATAGAAAACAAGTAGTTTCTTGACTGTAGCTTTAAAGTTTTACTTTCCAGCAGAATCTTGTTGGGTGTCCTTTTTTCTCTTTATCTTGGTGTCTTTTTTCTTTTGGCAAGTCCAAGTATGTTTTCTCAACATGTATTGTACATGATTTAGTACTTAGCAGTGTTTCATTTGTAGAAATTGAAAGAGACTGTTAGACTTTGCTGGAAAGAAAGAACCTGTCACCGTAGCTGCCTTGTTCTTTCCTGTGTTAGAAGGAATGACTAAATGTGCATCAGCAAGTACGTGGAACAGAGTGATGGGCTGGCTGTCCTGCAGTGGTTGAAGTCTAACTGTTAAGTCTTCCTCAGCTGGAAACATTTGATGTCAGTCAAAATTTGCACCTTTCAGTATTTCACCATGTGTTAGTGAATATGCCTTATATGTACGCATGTGTCCATCATTCGTACATGCTTGGAGAATTGAAATTTGTTAACATGAACTTGTGTCATGCGGTGATTGCATTAAGAAAAGGCAATAATTGTAAATATATATGTACACAAAATTATCTGCTCATATGCCACATTCCTGAAACTGTGTCTGTAGGAAAGGAGCTCACTTGTGTGAGAGTGTAACTTGTGCATCAAGTTTTCATATTAAGAGAATGGATTCTGTCTGAACTTATTTGGTTAATATAGTTGTCCATGGGTTTGAAATATGTTTCAGTTGAAAAGTGTTAAATTTATGAAAGGAAAATGTGCATGGTTTTTATCGATGTCTTTTAGAATTGATTCGATTTCAGTGACTCTCCATCCATCCATGGCTTTGTGATAACAATAAAGTTTGTAACCTAACTTCCTTTGCTTTTGCCCTTCTCCATCAAAGTAGATCCGAATGAACCTGTTTGTGTGCAGTCAGGAAGGGTGCATATATAATCTTGCCTACAATTTTCTCTGCCATTTCAGTCATACACCATATGACACAATCAGATTGCACACACTACATTCAATAACAAAATTAGAGACTTAAACACACTTTTCAAAAACAGTTGTATTCTCTTTTCTTCTGAAAATGATGAGCACATCAAAACAACACGTAAAAGTGAGCAAGAACTTCAGCATGCAATAAAAAGCCAATAAAAGAAACAATGCCTCTCTTCATCACTACTGCTTGTATTCTTCCTAATGTGTCAGTTTTGTCATGAATAAAATAAAAATATGTACTTCTAACCTTTCAGGTAGGTTTGTCTTGAATAGATAAAAATACATAACCCCAAACACTTTAATTTTACCTTGAATAAATACAAATGTATAATCCCCAACGTTTTAGTATTGTCTGGAATAAAATGAAAGTACACAGTATGTCGCAAGCATAACATGATGTGATTGGTGACTTTTATAATTCAGCTATGGCTGCAAAGTTAAGTATTACAATTATATACAAACACACAAAACTGCTAAACAGTTTCTAAAATTTTGGAATAAATGTTAAGTGCATTTGATTTCAAACTATTTATGCCAATCAAAAAGAAAATATGTTTCCATACAACAGAACATATTCAATGCAAATAACATCAGCACACTATTACTATGCATGCATGTCTCGGTATAGTACCTCCACTTTAATGCATACTGGATAACATTGTATCAGATATACCATCATAGAAAGAGCACACTGCACTAATGTTGTGGACGA
Source organism: Rapana venosa (assembly GCA_028751875.1). NCBI lineage: Eukaryota > Metazoa > Mollusca > Gastropoda > Neogastropoda > Muricidae > Rapana > Rapana venosa. The sequence continues at coordinate 66,900,118 of CM054135.1, forward strand.
TGAAAAGGTCAGCCTTTCATGATTTGTAGACCTCTCCCCCAGTCTGGATTACTGGATACAGAATGGTGTTGACGGACCCATCAATATAAATGAAGGATCCACAGTCCACTGATAAGCAACTCAGCAAGTACAGAACAGCAGAAGGTTAGAACATAATTATGTTGGTGTCACACACACATACACACACACACACACACACACACACAAGCATGCTTTAATGGCACATCAGTGCTTATTCCATATTCCTTGAAGTAAAAGAATCTATTAAAACAATTTTTTTAAAGCAATCACAGTAGTAACTGACTATTTGGTAACATTTCCTAAATTTTTTCTTCAAAAGAATGAGTGTTTTAAAGTGCTGTAAGTTTTTTAACATTAAGCTTCATTAATAATCCTCACATGATCAACTTTTCAAGCTTGGCCAGGAGCCAATATGCATATTTACAATTCAAAAGAATACACTGTATCTGCACTTTCCTTCTACATAACTAATAATACCATTAGCACTGGCAATTAAACATTGGTTACTGCCATTCTAAAATGACTGAAGACATACACACATGGATTATTTTTATAATTATTTAGTTTCCTCTATTGGATGTTTATTGGAATATGAACACTTTATTTGTCTTGGAGCATGAAGTGAACAATTTCAAAAATAACTGAATCAAAATTGAGCATAGGCAAAGGAGTATATCACTCATTGGGTTTGTCAATGAACAAATTGAGATCATGAAAAACAGTCATTGTCAACTCGATCAGTCAATTCTTTAACCATGAAAGCTTTCACTCACTCACTCACTTACTCTCTCTCTCTCACATACACACACACACACACACACACACACACACACTCACTCACTCACTCACTCACTCTGTCAGTTGTAGGAGTTTGTTGGTTTTACAAAAATCTAGCTAACAGGAAATTTCTTCAATATGATCAGATCAAACCCCAACCAGACAAATAAATGTATTGATTTCAGTAGATTTTCATAGCAAACAAATATTCTGAGTCTCAGAACCTAAAAGTAATAGAAAAAAAATCCAACAAAAAAGAAAAGAAAATTGCACAAAGAAAAACTTTTTAACCAGTCTGTATCAAAGTCAGTTTTGCACTTCAAAACAGTTACAAGGGTACAAAAAGAAAAGTAAAAGTAACATATCTCAAAAACAATATTTTTATACAAAAAATAATTATAAAAAATCAAACAGAATCAGCATCTCATAGACATCTTTTTACTGCATAACCGTACAGTAGAGAACAGGCAATACATGAAGTCTTCTCTAGGAAGAAGTAATTTGTTTTTACCAGCCAAAAAACAAGATAGAAAGATGACAATGGGCTAGTCCTAAACCTTCACACACAGCTTACAAGGAGAAGTCCAAATAAATTTTATCTGATGCAAACATTGCGTTCACAAATGCAAATCTTTCATGGGAAGATTACACTGCGTGATTAAAACTCAGTTTAAAATATTTCATTATTGGCATCTTTTTGTCTTTCGATCAAGGCATTCTACTTGCCTAAAAGAAAAAATATTAATACAACTTTGTGGGCTGGAGGGGGGGGAGCGTAACAACAGTTCTCACATGTCTAATGATTTTTTGTAAAGTGCTGTAATCAATGAAAGGCATGTGCACAAAAAGGGATAGCAAAAAGGTTAACACTATTGTTCCTATTCTGTAACTAACACACACACACACAATCACCATGACATAGATCATAAACGTGATGATAAATTGACATGCAGTGTCATCTATAATCCTTTTCACTGCTTTTCTTCCAGCAGCTTCAATCAGGGATTGTACCCATACAGTCCTAGTGGGTGACATGCATATTAAGTTGATTTTCCATGTGCTTCAGAATCTGGGCAATTTAGAGGAGACACTAAGCTCACAAACTGTTCATGGATCCTCAAAGTCAGAGGTCAGCACCAACGCTAAAGAAGTCTCGTCTTAAATTCAACAGGAGTAGATGATATGTCTCATAAGGCAATACAGCCACACAAACAAAACATGTCCTCATTAAAAGATCCTGTGAGAGCGCACACACACACTCGCACATATACATGCGTTGATTTAGCATAAAATATGTTTTGGTTAAATAAATGCTTTGAAAAAAGGGTTTCTTACAGCTCTAAATGCATAAAGTAAAAAAAAGAATCTTAAAAAAACCACACCAGCAGCAACTGAAAATGACACAATGCTATAGAGACCCCTCCACCCAGCCTCACCTTTTCACACTTCATTCTATTTTTCATCCATTTATTCCCATCAAACTCTCAACACAAAGCTTCTTTCAAATTTAATATTTTCTTGAATGAAATGTTCATCTGTACATTTCTCTACTAGCAGTATACTTTAGAAAAAAATAACAAAGTGTAAAAGCACGATAACAAAAAAACGAAATAGACATAAATGAATTATAATAAAAGATCCAGTCAACAACAACAAAATTAATTGCAGTATAACAAAAACAAATCAGTAATTCACCATCATGTTAAAACTCATGACAGCTATAAAAAATGTATTTATGTATAAATACACACAGGCACACACACACATACATGAGAACTACAGGCAACTGACATGTCCACTGTACTGTGAACGACTCTCAAAAAGCTGTAATACTGATGCGGAATGAAGCACCCACATAAACCAAAACACATTCCAAATTATGTGGTGACAATTTTTAAGCGTGTTTTACTGGTGTGTACATTCAACTCTCTACAGCAACTACTTTGAAACAACAGTGGAACCAGGAGATCAAGAGAGGCAACTGTTGGTTCTCCCACAGCTCACAAGGGGGGAACAACTTCACATGCCCTAGTTTTGAGCTTTGGAGTAAGCAAGAGTTACCTCTCTTATATATCATCAGCCATAAATTAAATGAGAAAATCTGTTTTTTAAAGGGAAAAAAATCCTGATGACGTTGAAAGCTCATTCACCCATTGAAGTGTAGATCACAACACTCTCTACCATGTCACGCTTGTCAGTCATCTAGCATAACAACCAACCTCTACACATGCTGGGTTTTTTCTCAATCTTTCGCTCCTGAAATTATCTCTTGATGAACAGTAGAGATTTGTTGTTGGCTGGCATATCGATCTGAAACACACAAGTACACACACATACACACACTCATACATACACACACACATACACACACACATACACACACACACATACACACACACATACACACCTAATATCAGTCATTTATCACACACACACAAAATAATATATTTGTCCACATACACATTCACTCACACACATCTCTCTGTGCTTAAAATGCTGTAGTCAATTGACTTTTTAATGAGTCAGAGACAAAACTTTTGCTCTTAAGTTCATAAGCTGTATTATGTAATCACTGCTGAATCAATGAAACAGCCAGTCGCCAATACATCCATCCATCCACACCACTAAGTTCAAACATTATATTTTGTGATTGTCAAATTAATGAAAAGTCACCAACACACACACACACACACACACACACTCACACACACACACACACACACACAGTCTCCGTCTAATATCACAATTTGTGAAGAGACGTAAAATGAATCGAACACACACACACCCTCTTCAAGAGACTAAGCTTACCATTTTGTCTAAATGCAAATCGTACTGCTCTGCCAACTTTTTAACATCATCTGTATCTCGCAAGCCCCATGAAGCATTCCTGTAACAAATTAAATAAATAAATAAATAAAAACAAGTTTTCTCAGTAATAGAGAGGCACATCTCTTTCTCTCCCTTTCTTTCTCCTTTTCTGTCTCTCTGTCTGTCTCACTCACACACACACATACAGACACATGCATTTTTATCATTGATTAATTTTGTATTCTATGTCTGCATATATATTATCTTTTTTTCTCTCTTTTTTTCTTTCTTTAGACAGATGGCTTGATGAAAAAGCAAATGCACTGCTTATTTATTGTACCATCTGAAAATAAAAGTTTGACTTTGACTTTGATGCACACACACACACATTCGCACACACACACTCTCTCCCACACACATAAACACAGACACACATGCACACACGCATACTCACTCACACAAACACATACACACTTACAGCAGATCATATATTAACATGTCGCAGTTTAAAAGGGCACATTCCCGTTTTGATGGCATCCTCTCCATCAGCAATATTTAGCAGTCTGTCACTTATGTACGACTTTTTTAGATCGCTTATGCATAGTCCAGTAGGTTTGTTATTATGATTGCTTTGGACTTTAAAGACGCTCTAGTCCAGAAATTATTTTTTCGAGCTTGTTAGATTTAAAAAAAAAAAATCATTATCCACAGTTGTTGCATTCCTATTGTTTATTTTGTTTGTGTCATAGGAGGGGGCTAGAGATATTGTGTTTGTAATTGGGTTTTTGGCTGTTGTTGGGTGTTTCTGGCTCTTGTTTTAAGGGTTGAGCTTCTTTCTTCCAGGGGTGGGGTGGGTGGGGTGGGGGGTTGCTTCTTGGGTTTCTTTTGAGGGCAGGGGAGGGGGTTACACGCATTAAGATAGGTTTGGGTTTTTTCACGTGAAATTCAGTAGTTGAAATTTTATTTACATTTTTCATTGGAATTACTGATTTTGTTAGAAATTGTTAGAATTGCATTTTCCTGTTGTTTATTGTAGTTCAATAGGTTAGTAATGTAACTGTATTGTTTTTGATTTTTTCTATAATTTTGGTGGTTGTTTTTCTATATATTTTTTTTAATTTTTAAATTTTGTTTATCATTTCGCATGCATTGATCCCCTGAAATTCCTTCTCCTGTATAGTACCAACTACACCCTCCTCCCTTGACACTCATACACCCTCCCCCCCCCCCCCCCCCCCCCCGTCTAATATCACAACTGTGAAAAGACGTTAAATGAATTTGAACTTACTGTCCACCTATAACACAATTTCTTTGTGTGCTGCACTGACATGATGCAAAATGTTATCAATCATTTCTTTACTGCCCAAGCGGTGTTGGTCCATGGATGGTAAGTGAAGTACTGATAAGAATACATACAAAACTGATCATTGGAACTGTGACTGAATTTTCTTGCTCCACAATACTGGATACAGGCACATATACTACTGGGTTTATCAAAACGCCTTGATGTGATTTTTTGTTAAAAAGTTAAACTCCTGTCATAATGATGATGATAGTTTTTCTAATTGAGGGGTACTTTCAGGCACTCAGAAATAGGACAGCAAAAGCCATCATGGGGCACTGAGGGGGTTAAAAACTATTTTATCACCAGCAAATGAGAACTTTTTTTTTGAGGGGGAGGGGGGGGGGGGTGAGGGAAGGTCAGCAGCTAGAGCTCGGAGGTTCACCAATGGTGAGATTTTTGCGTTTGTTACTGTTTTTATCTACCATTAAGACACATGCTTTCTGACTTCGGAGATGATGTCTAAACACAACACCAGAGTGTATGTATGTTTAAATTTTGCCCTCCATTCCTACCAGCATACCTTTCTGAAAAAAATGAACAGGTTTTAACATGTGCACAAGATTTTCTGTAAGCGTTCATACATAGGACATCGATTTGCTGTCTTATCTGAAGGACATTCAGGGGAAAATACCGATGTCAACTCCAGGTAAAAATCCTCTCAAATGAATGTGATCTAAGTGTTAAAAACAGCGGCCTTGTGACACAAATATGAAAATGCTCTGGACTTTTGCAACCACAGTATTCAAATTGACACCATTTCTTACTTATGTGACCTAAACTTCAAAGACACTTAGATTTCCTGAAGTAAAGAAATCAAAGATTTTTGTTTTTATAAAGATCTTTGTGAACAAGTACTGACAATAAAATCATTTTTGTTTCTTTTCTCTATCTACAAACAAATCTGTATGATTCATGATACTTTCACTTTCTGACACAAAAGTTAACTAAAATTGTAACTTCTTAATTCAAGCCACAAGGTATCAGTAGACTAGCACTTCATTTTACATGCCAATAAACAACAAACTCATTCATATTGTACATTCATTCTCTCTTGATATTTCATTCTACCTCCAATAAGCAGCATGTTGTACAAGCACAGTTCACATAGCACCAGAAAAAAATCTAGGACACCCCTCCTCACTCCATCCAAAACATCTTGCGCACACGTTAAATCCTGTTCCGCTTTTCATAAGAGTAGGCCATTGTGTGCCAAAGGGAACAGATGACAGAATTTACAAAACCGCATACACACGGGGACTGGATGTAAAAAACAACATAAGTGCTTATTCCATTATCCTCAATATAAAAGAATAAAATAAATAAATAAATAAAATAAAAATAATTAAATCCTCACCCCTAAAGAAAACCAAAACATAGGGAAGAAAAAAATGGTGGCACTAACCGTGATCTGAGCATCTGGTCAAACTGGACATTGCTGTCTGGTGTGATCTCACCCCCCACAGCAAATGGCTGTAAGCAACAACTCAGATATATCACACACACTCAAACTGCTCACCTATGTATGTAGCTATGCGCCATTATGAGTTATAAATACATTGTCAGTAGTCTGGGAGGGCTACAGGAGATTGTGGAACTCAACAGAGACACAAAGAGATGGCAAAGCCTGGTGCCACTGCCTGGAGCTCCTACCACTGACAGTGATGATGGAGACAGGGTTATAGGGTACTATATTATACCTATTTTCTAAGTGACTTCAAAGTGCTATGTACTGGCCTGATAACAATATTAGCTTACAACCTTGGTTATCTGTATAAGTGTCACAATTACAAACATGAACAGAAAATATTTCTAAACACAGATTCTTAATGCATTAGCAAGTGAACAATTATTGTTATTTGTAATTGTAGTTTTATACTGTAATTATCAAAGCAGAAAGTCTTATATTATCTGAAAAATATTGTTACGTGCATTGATCAGTTTCCATAGAAATGTTAATCATATGTGGCATAGGATCCAAACACTGCAGAATACTTTGACATTGCCAGTCTAACAGTTCAAAAAGCCTTTAAAAAAAATTGACCAACCACTTAACTTCCAATTTTCATTGTTTTAATTTAGGTCATTGTTGTGAAGTTGATACATTATAGTATACACACTTCCGCACTCATATTCCCTATCTACCTGTCTCTCTCTCCCCCTCCCTCTCTCTCTCTCCCTCTCTTTATTTCTTGAAAACACATGCACACACACACACACACACAACACAACACAACACACACACACACACACACACACACACACACACACACACCCCACACCCACCCCCACATGTACACACCCACATGGGGCATGTTAATCAATCTAAGAAGGGAAAGAAAGGACAAAATTAATCAAGGACAAAATAATTCTGATTTGATTTGAAAAAAAGAAGTTCTGATTAAAAGGAATAAAGGTTAGCAAAGTAACTCATTTTCTTTAATTCTGGGGCAACAAAGTGCAGTTATTTTACACTGGCAGAAAGGGGTTTTTTCCCCAGGAGAGCCATCAAATGAAAACAGCAGGATACATTAGGCACAATCATGAATTCAGAATTTTGCTTCTTAAGCTGAAGCTGTTGTCATGATGAGCTAACTTTTAACACTGAATCAGCCAAATAAAAGGGTACAAGCAAACAAACAAATGAACAAACGAAAAAAAGAAATCAGAAACCTGTAGAAATACCAAATAAAACAGCCACTGCTCACACTCTTACACCAGGACAAAAAGGTATCAAGCTGAATTAGTACAAACCATCATGATATAGTCGCTGCTCCCCCCTCCCCATTCATTATTTCAGCCACTAACAAATCTCAAAGTTAATTCTGATGTGAAGAACAGCAACTGCCGTACTTCATTCATGTTATTATTATAAAATAGGCTGTTCCCTTTAAGTTATGGCACTTATGGTGAAACAATGTACACTAGGCAGTAACCACAAGCTTACAAATACAAATCGAATAACATGCTAACACCAAAGATTTCTTTATTTTAATTGTCTATTAAAATGCAAAAAGAAAAAAAAAGCCCATGAGCAAAGCTCTGGATTGACTGTAAGAATTTAAACAACTGTAATAAAATTGTGCACATGTGTCCAAAATAGCTGAACAATCATGAACTAGTGATCTCAATCAATAAGTATGCATGCACACACGTCCTCAAACACACAAACACACACACACACACACATACACAGAGCTACTTCTGCCAAATAACATCAGTATGTACTCGTGAAAATGGGCTGATTGTAAAGTAAGACATGTTAAAAGATGAACAGAACCAGTGGGTATCACTGCACCAAATATATGGAAAGGAACCTTGTATTTCATTTACAAGAAGAAGAATGGACTCTCTGTTACTTCTCCAGCCTTCATATACTGAAGTCCTTCTGCTATCTCAGCAAAGAGGGCCCAGGGGCCCTAAGAAAAAAAAGACATGTCCCCCTTATTTACATCAATATCATCAATGAACAAATAGATTAACAAAGGAAACAAAGGGGTGGATAAAACAGAGAAATACAGAACATAAAAACAAAAACAAAAGAGAATACAAATAAGAAGATAGTTACCCACCACTCTTCCAAGAAAAAAAAAAAAAAGAAAATGAATCAATTACATTTCATGGATCTATCCAATTTCTGCCCCAGCTGCCAAAACAAATTCTATCCCATATTTGACATGTTTTCAAAGCCACAAAAATCTGCCTTCTCCAAATTCATTTCTCCCAGCATGTCAAATTTATTACATTCTACTATAAAAAATAAAAAAAAGTCAGTATTTTGCTTTTCCTCTGCAAACATCTACAGGTTTTACAATAACATAGACAAAGAAAGCACCTGATTAATGAATTTCATGCATGTTGTACATTGAACAGTAAAGAGAAATCAGATGAATTTAGTAAACTCATATTTACACTATCCATGCTTTATAAAAATTAAAAATTGACTTCAGTACTTACCCCATACATGTAGAGAAGACCACCTGGTTTGAGAAGATACCCAGAAGCCTTCATCAATCCCTGATGAAACCAAAATAAAAACAAAGATGTCAAAATCTTTTCTTTCCGCAATTATTTCTTTTTAAATTTTATGCTGAGCAGTCATTTAAAAGCATGTGTCATCTGAATCACGTTCTCCTTTGACGATAACAAAGAAAACAAAATCTGAAACAAAACCCTCCTGTAGACTAAAGTATCTAATCTTTGTGAGACAGAGACAAACAGATAGAAAGAGAGAGAAACGAAGGGGGAGGGAAGAGAGAAAATGAGCAGTGTATGTATTTTTGTGCATATTCACCAGGGGATAAGCTAGTTTTCCTATCACACAGGACCCAGCAGCACAAGTCCAAGATGCATGCAGATCCTCTTTCAGTTACATTCAGATCTTTTTTAAGTGGAGGGTTTCTGCCACAAAGCCATCTGAACAGTGCCAAACTTTAATAATACAAAGGTACTATTAATTTTTTTTTACCAGATAGCATACATATCTGTCAGTATCACACCCAGAGTAGTAATAACTGACGATTCCTAAACACAGGGTTGTGACCGTGTAACAGAGTGGAGATAGACTAGTTCCCATCACTGCAACAAAATCTGAGCTAGGAGCATGATCAGAGCAGAGGGGATGTGCACTCTTAGAAAGAGGCTATATCGATTCTATTTTTAAACGTAAAGACAAGGTGCATGTTGGGTTAAGTCAGAATGAAAGGAATCAGAGCCTCACAGAATTCGCTGTTGTGTCCCATTTTGGTAACACAAGGCACTGCACTCTCACTCCTTACACAAGAGAGGCAATTAGGATGGCTCTTCACAACTTCATAACCATGTGCCACAGAGAAAAAGACAGGACGAGAAAAATAATACCAAAACTGGGTTACCTGACAGGTGTCCCAAGGAGAGATGTGAATCATGTTGACATTGATGATAGAGTCGCATGACTGCGGCTGAAATTTCTCCTGGTCCGGCCACTGAGACACAGGCTGTGTGATGTCAATATACAGGGGCTGTAGGACATTGCTCACTCTGGTCTTGTTGATGTAAGCTTGAATACTGCCACAGAAAAGATGACTGAATAAAAACTAACATGGATGATGTATTTCTTAATGAATTAAACTACAAATATGCAATGAGAGAGTTAGAGCACTGCAAACAAGTGAAACTTACTGACTTTTTTCTTCCATACTGAAACTTGACATATATCACCTTCCTCTGTAAATATGCTTCATATGAAATGAATACTGTTATGTCATTTTGATGAAATTGTTACCGCAGTTTATGCTTTAAATGCATGTGGGAACAATTTTTTTTAAACATGTTAAAAATCCCACTTAGTATGCCTAATCTCTCTATATATATGTACAATTTTTTTTAAACATGTTAAAAATCCCACTTAGTATGCCTAATCTCTCTCTATATATGTATATATATATATATATATATGTATATATATATATATATATATATATATATATATATATATATATATATATATATATATATTAAATATATATATATATATATATATAGGCCCCTATATATATATATATATAATAAACAAGAACTCTAAGCATTTACTAAGACAGGAAAATCAACACCAAAGAGATACTTCAAAGTGAGACAAAAACCAGAGAAAAAAAAAAGGGTGGTGGTGGCGGCGGCAGTGGCAGCAGCAGCAGCTGTGCTACCTTTTCAAATAGCTGACATCACAGTCACTGGGCAGGAAGGTGGCTGAGGGGAAGTGCTGGGCAAAGTGAACCACATGCTGACCAGGTCCTGAGGCCACCTCTAGGACGAAGCCCTTGTCTGCCTTCAGGTGCTGCTGCAGCACCTCCAGGATGGGGCCCTTGTTGCGGTCAGCTGCAGGTACACGGATCAGGTCATCATCGAACCCCCCGAATATTTCCTGTTTGTCTGCAATGAAGCAGGATGGGTGGACGTGGAGGTTTACGGTTCTGTGCATTCTGAGAGGTGGAGAAGTTTTATCGTTGTTAAGAGTACGAAGGGTTAGGTTGGTTTTAAAAAAAAAAAAAAGCATTTTGTGAATCTGTCTTAAAGATAGATACTTACGTTCAAATATATGTAGGAAAAAAACACAGATGTATAAAATGTAAACATTTTTAAACATACACACACAAACACACACACACTTTTTTCTCTGTGCATGTGTGTGTGTGCATGAATGTGTGTGTGTGTGTGTGTGTGGTGTGTGTGTGTGCAAGTGCATATGCATGCCTGCATACGGTATGTGTGTATAACTATAAGTGTGCAACACTGCATGCATGAATGCATGGGTATGTTTTTACTGTACCATAACTTTCAAATACATGTTCTAAGTGTGGAAAACATAGTATATTTTGTACCAGCATGTGCCTACTTCCTGTAAAACATGTTGAAAAGAATGAGACAGCATTGATTTTTGTGAAAAGCTGTCATTCAGTGCATTTCTAATTCATGGTCTTTCTTTTACCAACTGCCTGTCAGTGTCATGCTTCAAAAGTAGCTTCCAAAGGATGAATAAAGTGCTCTGACTTGACATCCCACACACGCGCGTGCACATGCACACACACACACACACAGAGCATTATATGTTTAGCATAAGTGTTTGAAATGTCCATGGTTCAGACTACATAAATGACATCTACAGCTGGTGCCAATGATACCATGCCAATTCTATCTAGTTAAACTTGTGTACCATATAATAAAAAAAATAATGGGTGTGTGATTGTGTGTGGGAGTCTGTGTGTGTGTGTGTGTGTGTGTGTGTGTGTGTGTGTGTGTGTGTGTGTTTGATTTGTTTCTGTCTGTTTATTGAGATGATAAAGTATTGGTATTGGTATTGGTGTGTGCATGTGTGCGTGCATACGTGTATTATGTGTGTGTGTGTGTGCATGAGAATGTGTGTGTGTGTATGTTTCTATGTTTATATGAGTGTGCACATAAGTGTGTGTGTGTATGTGTATACATGTGTGCACGCATGCGTATGTGTGCTATCGCTTTGTTTTGTTTTAAACCACTATAATTTGGTGATTTAATGTTCACTTATATTTGAGCTAAGCCTTATGGCACTTTACTTTAAAATTAGTTATTTCCACTTTCTATATTTTTTTAAAACTAACTAAACATGAGGATAATTTCACAAGAGACTGAAAACTAGCACAAATCAAAATGGTGTCTGCTTTCATGGCCTGAGGCTAAGAAAACAAACATGTTTAAATAAAAAAAACAAACCAACCATACATCTCATAATCAACTGATATTAAACATTCAAAGACATTTATTAAATGATTGAAATTTAAACATCATTTGGGTCAAGAAATTATAATCTTTTTTGTAGTGTTACGGTTAATAAAGATACTCTTCCTGCAAAATATGGAGAAACAAAAAATGGGACTACATTCAAATTCAAATTCAAAAGCTTTATTATCTCAAAGACAGAGAAATTCCGGCGGATTACTCGCCATACATAAAAACAATAAACATTTAAACATAATATTTAAAACACACACACACTGTGTACTACACTACACTACACTACATAACAACTTCACTGCACTACCTAACCACTGTAACCAGAATGACAACATGCTCAAGTGGGAAGACAAAATATATGTAAAACCAAACTTATAATTTACCTTTCAGATCAACTTTCTAAGTTTCCTGGAAGAAACTAAGCAATCATACAATAATCACTGTACATGGTTTTCCAAAGCAATTTACAAACATGTCAATATGTGTGACAGAGAACTGCATTTTAAGAGCCAGAACTGCAGAGACTGAGAGAGTGAAATTCTGATTATTTTTTTCCTGAGAGGACTTTAAGTATTAAAAATTTTACCATGGATAGAACTTTACAAGCAACCTACAACATGGTTGCAGTAATTACTTAATTTCAGCAATGTAATACAATCATTCTAAAACTAGTAAAAGTAAAACCTTGTTCACATACAAAGCTGTGCTTTTCCTTGTTTTACATTTGATTTAGTAGCATATATGCTCAAATCAGCCACTGGGGAATGACACAGCCTAGTGATTAGAGCTTTGAGCTTATCATTATGATCTGACATTAGGAGTTCAACTTCAAGCAACCACCAATACGCCCCTTTGAGAGTATTGATTATTATCCTCCTCAATATTCATTCCACTTTCCATTTCCAAAACGTGTTTCAGATGAGACTGTAATAAGCTGGACTCCTCTTCGCAAATGCATATATATATATATATAATATATATATATATATATATATATATATATATATATATATATATATATACACACACACACATATATATACATATATATATATCTTGCATACATCATCACATGTTAAAAACCCATTCTGCCTTTCCAAAGAGTTGGCCATTTTGTGCCAGAAGGTACGAATTTATAACACAACTGTAAAGAAAAACGTATGTACATCTCTTGTTTATACATCATCCCCTTAAGTTGAAAAACTGATACCTTAAAGGTGGGGAAACTGTAGCAGTTTATAGGCAAAATCTTACTAAGGCGGTGTAATGGTTAACCTCGGAGGTCCAGTCAAGGAATCTAAAACTAAAAATCGGTCACTATTCCAACCAAAATTAGTTTGCCTAATTAAAACACAGTGCTTATTCACTATTTCATGTTAAAGTTATCTCAAGCCTCCAAAACTCAAATCATTTATGAAATGTTGTAATTGTGTGTGTGTGTGTGCATGCCTTGTGTGTGTGTGTGTGTGTGAGTGTGTCACTGTGTGAGTGAGCAAGTGATCTGTGTGTGTGTGTGTGTGTGTGTGTGTGTGTGTGTGTGTGTGTGTGGTGCGTGCGCGCGCGCCTCACGCCTGTGTCTGCAGCGTGCTTTAGTGAGTGACTATTCCTTTATAGTTATACCGTTTTTTGGTGTTGTTGGGTGTGTTTTTTTTGTTTTTTTTAAAACAAATCAATCCTAAATTCCGCTTTCTCTGAGTCTGTCTCTCCTTATTATTCTACAATATTCTCAGTTACAGTAATCGCACGAGACTTACTTTCTGTTGACGCAGAACAATTATTTATAATTGAGGTCAATCAAGATACAGGCTGTGTACCGTTTGGCGTGGCGTTCGAAAGGCCTAGACTAGAGGAATGCAGCTGCCATCCCATTCACGAGATCTGTTGATGGTGTTGTGTTTCGAAATCTACAAGGTTAACTCCTAGCAGAAATGTTACGAGTACAGATCTGTAGATGTCTCCCTATGAGCCCAATCTAGAATGTCAAGTTTAACCTCACCTGCGTAAGCCATGGTTTCACGAAAACGATTGCATTAGAGTCAAGAGTAGGTTCCCTTGGATGATGTTTAGGGGGGGGGGGGGGGGATTACATAACGTCACTTCCGTCAACAACACCCTACCAACAAAACCCAAGATTTATACGTTAGCACGATATTGTCAACTTTTTAAACTCCTGGCCAGAAGTCCAATAAATTTTGGCTGTGAAAAAGTCAGGCACCCACTGTGTGCAACAGTAGTCTAGAGGTAACGCATCTACCTCCAAAGCGAGAAGTCAGGGGGGGGGGGGGGGAGGAGGGGGTGTTATCTGGCATTGGTTGATCCCTATTTCAACCTAAACTTTTCAGGGTCCATTAGACTGTTTCTATTCATCCAAAAACAGCTAGTCTATATTGAAAACAGCCGAAATCCTTACATTCTAATATTTTGTTAAGATAATAACACATAGACGACTACTATGTAAACGACCGCACACTCTGTGTGTGTGTGTGTGTGTGTGTTCATTTATTTATTATTTTATTTCGAGGATAATAGAATAAGCACTCGTGTGGTTGTTGTGTGTGTTTTTTTGTGAGTGTTTTTTTTTTAACATCCAGTCCTCGTGTGTAGGCAGTTCGTTCCCACCAGCATACAATGGCCTACTCTTTCGAAAAGTGGGACAGGTTTTAAGGCGTGCACAAGATGTCCTGCGTGCGTTCGCACCGAGACCTCGGTTTAGAGTCTCATCTGAAGGACTTTTGGGGTAAGTGAAGTCGGTAGTAATGTTAACTCTAAGGGAAAATATCCCCTTGAACGAGATTCGAACCCGGGTCAGCAGATCACAAGCGCAATGCTCTAACCAGCCAGGTTACTTGAAACTATTAGCTGTGATTATTCAGGATAGTCCCTTCTCAGGGCAAGGGCCCGATGATAAAAATCTGTCAATACTTACCCATAACCCTTAGGAATACAGATTATCAATTCATGTAAAAGGAGGGCCATGTCATTGTTATGGGCTACGGAGGCTAACGCCCAACTGGGTGTTGCCGACAAGAGAGAATTGCCTACCAGAAAACAGTGCTGACAGGGAGAGTGGAAGAAAAGAGATGAAGACTATGACGTCAACAGATGATGTAAAAGACTGGACGGGCAGTAGGCTAGCTCAGTAGTGCATAGGACTGGCCCCACAGATTGACTTGGGAGATACATGGCATGTCAACCCCAGTCTTTGGGACGGCACCTAATCTATCCAATTATAAATAGTGTGATGGTCTGGGTGCTAGTCTTTGGATGAGGCAATAAATTGAGGTTTCAGGTGTGCTACTCATCTAGCACACATTAAAGACCCCACGGCAACAAGGGAGTTGTTCCTGGCAAAATTGTATAGAAAAAAGCCACTCTTTCAGGAAAACAGATGTAGGCTACTTGAGAACAGGAAAATAAAACCAACCATTTTTCCCCCTTTAAAATAGTGGTGCTGTCTTGTGGTGTCATGTTCTCCTTGGTAGAGCAGCTCGAATTTCAGGAAAATAAATCTACTGTGACTGAAAAGTCCTGTACACGACACAAAACAATACATTGCAATACAATGCAGTATGATACACAATACATCACACATCCTCGTCACTACTTTCATGCAATAAAAGAAAATCGCACCCAGTTCTGTGGCCCCTGTTACTCTGATCTCAAGGAGACCTCAAGTTTCGGTTTGTCTTACACTCTGCCTGTTGTGAGTTGATGTCTAACCTTCAGAGTCAGAGGTTCATTGGGCAAGTTCATTGGAGGAACTTTTATGATGTGGACCAGACAGACGGACGTACACCTCAGTGGAAATTCACACCTTCACCTTCACTTTAATGTCAGATCACGATTTCAATGTTCTAACCACTGGGCTATTCTGCCCCCTTTTCCACAAAGTAGCTGTGTAAGTGCAAATGCTCCTCGATTTCTCATCATCATTTTTGCAGGTACTAGGTGTATCATTTCCCATGAAAGAGGCCTTTTTTCTACTGAATTTTGCCAGACACAACTTTCATGTTGCCGTGGGTTCTCGCGTGTGAGAGAGAGAGAGAGTGTGTGTGTGTGTGTGTGTGTGTGTGTGTGTGTGCGTGCGAGCGTGCGTGCGAGCGTGCGTGCGTGTGTGTGTGTGTGTGTGTGTGTGTGTGTGTGTGTGTGATGGAAGCTGAGTTGGTTGTGGTGCTATGTGGTAGTGGTGTCGTTAAAGGTGGCGGTTTTTTTTTTAATGGTGTTTGTAGCAGTTTGTGTTGACAATAATTTTGGTAACTGATGGCACCCTAATAGTGGTGATGGTGGTGATGGCATAGAGAATGTGGTGACGTTTGTCACAGTGACCATGTAGTTGCATGTAAGCCCAGAATTTGCCGATCATGATTCACACACACACACACACACACACACACACACCACACACACACACACACACACACACACACACACACATACATACACACACACAACACACACACACACACACACACACACACACACACACACACACACACACACACACACACACACACACTACACACACACACACACGCACGCACGCACGCACTCTCTCTCTCTCTCTCTCTCTCTCTCTCTCTCTCTCTCTCTTTCACATACACACACACCCCTTCCACCAAGTTTTCTTTTTTGAAATGGTTTGTTTGTATGCTTCTTCATTTTTCTACGGATGATGTACACCTATACAGATGAAAGAGGGCTGTTCAGTACAATTAGAAATACCATGATATATGGTCCATTCATAAGAGCACACCAATAATATATTTGGAGACAAAATTTTTGTTTAAAATAGTATAATTCGAAAAAAATTGACATTTGAAGAAGTGTCGAAAGAACTGGACAGAGAGATAAGTCATACACTTTTAATACTTACTGGTATGAAGTTGTGACAATATGTACAAAAATAGTGGCACATTATGTATGACACACACTATGGTTACCTTTACATGTACACAATGACAAATGCACAAATCTAACTCTGACATTTTTACCAAATTTTGAAGACTTGGTTATATGAAGTTTGTTAGTGTTCAAGAATCACATATATAACTAATCTAAAATCTAGATACCTTGATTACCAAATATTATGATATACAGTTTTGTAATACACACACACAATGCACTCACTGACGCACGCACGCACACACACAAATACACACATGCACCCATTGATACAATATGAACACACAACCTTAAAAACTATTATCACATTACTGTCACTGGCACCACCACATGCACATGCGTGCATGCACCCATAACCCGCACACGCACACACACGCATGAACACACGCAGGCATTCACTTATGCCGCTCTATAAAACACACACATGCACACACGCGCGGTGCGCACACTTACACAAATGCACACATGTACCATTGATAAAATTAATATATGAATACAACACTTTCAAAACTATAATAACATTACCATCCTTTCACCACCTAACCAAACATAATTATTATCTATTATTATATTATGCAGCAGTCATTTTAACTGGCGTTTCAAAATAATCCAAAAACAACAACAATAACAGCAATCAAAAACAAACACAACAACCCCACAAAAATTCAAAACCATGAACTTCTTTCAAATATGGACAGGATAACATAACATAAATACATGGTAACAAAGATAAAATGTACACAAAGACGGCCTTAATAATCATCATCTCAAAGTGCAACAACTCTTAACCCGGTCATGTACATATTTTCAGGCCCCACGGCTTTGTCTAGTCTGTTCTGTTTTGTGTGCATAGTTTTGCCAAGCAAAAGGCAACAAAAGACTGAAAGAATCTCTGGAATCGAACGTAGGTCTTAGCCTGGGGTTGTGTCCGCTTGATAGGCGCTAAAGCACCAGTCGTCCAAGCATTGCAGCTTATAATTTGACAATGAAAATTCTAAAGATTTACATTCAGTCCCTAAAGGCTCTATAAATAGTGCTGTGCTACGTTGTGTTCAAAGGTTTGCTAATTAAATCACAGAGTGATTGAAGAATCTTTAGACTATAACACACAGCAGCTCATAATTTAACTGTATATAATTTGATTTCTTTTTCTGTTCTCAACAGTTCCTATTTGTCATTGTTCTACTTTGTAAACAAAAGTCTGCAAAGACAAAGGCAGCTTGGGGGTGCATTACAGCTGGAAAGCAGCTACAAGCACTGGTCCTTCCAAAAAGTCGCAGCTTATGATTTGACTATGTACATGACTTATTTTCAGGCCCCAAAGGTTTCCTTCATCTAGCTTGTAGTTCTGTTTTGTGCAGCGGGTGGTGAAAGAAGCCTTAAAATCGGACGCAGGTTTGCAGCTTGGGGTAGGTCATGGCTGGACAGTAGCTGATACACTGGTCATCCAACATGTAGTCTTTGCACGCCTGAGGACAGACACAGCAAAAGATGGACAAGATACTAAAATACAAACCATAGTATTAGACGACAA
>CM054135.1:66923746-66926246 GCA_028751875.1 Rapana venosa
TTTGGAGAGAAGAGTACAGGCGGTGGAGATGAGATGCTTTCGGAGACTCCTTGGCATCTCCTACAAAGACCACATAAGCAACGAAAGCGTGCATAACAGAATCCAGCAAACCATTGGACCCTATGAGAATCTTCTAACGATCGTGAAAAAGCGTAAACTTAAATGGTATGGGCATGTCACAAGATCCAAAGGACTTGCAAAGACAGTTTTACAAGGCACTGTCCAAGGAGGAAGAAGAAGAGGCAGACCAAGAAAGAGCTGGGAGGATAACATCAGCGAATGGACAGGCCTAGAACTCAACAAAGCCCTGAGAAAGTCAGAACAGAGAGAGGAATGGAGGGAACTGGTTGTTGAGTCTTTGAGGGTGCCCCCACGGTCGTCAGACTACGGGACAGATAGATAGATAGATAGATAGATAGATAGATAGATAGATAGAATTTGTATAGGCAGTCTTTCGAGGTTGCCATTTAAAAGTGAATCATAAGCCAGGAAACAAAAGAAGATTTTTGAATAAGAAGAAGACGACGACGACGACGACGACGACGACGAGAAGAAGAAGAAGAAGAAGAAGAAGAAGAAGAAGAAGAAGAAGAAGAAGAAGAAGAAGAGCAACAACAACAACAATTTGAAGAACAAGAATGTGTTCTATTTTTGTTGTTTCTGTGAATCATTAGTGCAATAGATAATTGTTACCGTAGAATTGTTTTGGTAACCAAAAGTTGTTTACAGCTGTAGTGATATACTTCTACTGATTTCACTCATTGTTTGAGTTACACACACACACATCAAGTGAAAGACAAAGAACAATGAACAACTTTTATTTATAGAGGGTTATAGAATAAGCATAACAATAGCTTTTTTATTTTTTTATATCCAGCCCCCTGGGGAAAAACAGAAAAGCAAAAAGCAAACGAAAGTAATTAACGTGTAATACATAGCATTACGAATAACCTAAAGAAACAAAGAATGAAAAAAAATACATACAAAGATGATGGACATTCCATGCAAATTCGTCCCCCAATATAATGTCACACATATAGAAAAGAAAAACAAAAGACTGCAAGAACAACTGACCTGCGTACTCAGACCGATGAGCACGTATCCTGACACGTACTTGATGGAAGACAGAAAGTCCAGGTCGTAGGTCAGCACGGGGTCATCGAGATTGGTGATCTCCAGGTTGCCGTGGACATAGGTGCAGCCGTCGTAGCGCTTGCGCAGCTGCTGATAGTGCAGCTCCAGAGTGCCCGAGTAGCCGAACCCCACGCTGGTGCCATGGCACTCTGTAGGGACAGTCAGCTTACTTGTAGCCTGCTGTGTTGTATGCTTTTGTGTCGTGTTGTGTTGTGTTGTGTCGTGTTGTCCAAACACATATACCCGAACCATACGCTGGTGCCATGGCACTCTGTAGGGACAGTCAGCTTACTTGTAGCCTGCTGTGTTGTATGGTTTTGTGTTTGTGTTGTGTTGTGTTGTGTTGTGTCGTGTTGTGTTGTGTTGTGTCGTGTCGGATGGTTTTGTGTTGTGTCGTGTTGTGTTGTGTCGTGTTGTGTCGTGTTGTGTTGTGTCGTGTTGTGTTGTGTTGTGTTGTGTCGTGTCGTGTTGTCCAAACACATATACCCGAACCCCACGCTGGTGCCATGGCACTCTGTAGGGACAGTCACTTACTTGTGGTGTATGCTGTGTTGTGTTGTGTTTGTTGTGTGTTGTGTTGTGTTGTGTTGTGTTGTGTTGTGTCTGTGTCTGTGTTGTGTTTGTGTCGTGTTTGTCAACATACCGAAACCTACCCACGCTGGTGCCATGGCACTCTGTAGGGACAGTCAGCTTATATCGTGGGTGTAGCCTGCTGTGTTTGTTGCTTTGTGTTGTGTTGTGTTGTGTTGTGTCATGTGTGGTGTTGTGTGTGTGTGTCGTGTTGTGTGTGTTGTCCAAACACATATACCCGATATACCCAACCCACGCTGGTGCCATGGCACTCTGTAGGGACAGTCACCTTATGTGGGCAGCTGTTGGCGTGCTGTGTTGTGTTGTTTGTGTCGTGTTGTGTTGTGTGTGTTGTGTTGTGGTGTCGTGTGGTGGTGTTGTTGTGTTGTGTTGTGTTGTCGTGTGTTGTGTGTTGGTTGTGTGGTGTCGTGTGTGTCGTGTGGTTGTGTGTGTGTGTGTGTTTGGTGTGTGTTGTGTTGTGTGTCTTGTGTTGTGTTGTGTCGTGTGTGTGGTGTGGTGTGTGTGTGTCTGTTTGTGGTGTGTTGTTGTGTTGTTGTGTGTGTGTGTCGTGTTTTGTGCTGTGTGTCTGTGTTGTGTTGTGTGATTCGATTTGTCTGTTCACTTCGTGTTGATTGTGTTGTTTGTGTGTGTGTGTGTGTTGTGGTTGTGTTTGTTGCATATATTGTATTGTTCTGCATTGTACTGTATTGCATTGCATTGTTTTGAATTGTATTGTATTTATTAAATTATTGTATTGTGTTGTGTTGCATTGCATTGTGTTTTATGTTGATTTGTA
>CM054135.1:66931246-66996246 GCA_028751875.1 Rapana venosa
AAATAAACTTTGCAAACGATTAAATGAATGGACATTGTTAAATGAATGGAAACAATTCATTCAGAATCAAGACGTTAATGAGAAAATACATTTAGGTAAACTTTTTTCCCCAGACATATAATCCATATCCATGCAAACACACGCGCGCGAGCACACACAACACACACACACACACACACACACACACACACACACACACACACACACACACACACCACACACACACACACACACACACACCACACACACACACACACACACACACACACACACACACACACGTGCATCCGGACACGCACTTGTGGGCATATTAAATAAATATGAAAACATACAGATCATTAGAAAGTATTGTGTCAGTTTTTGCTCATTCTTGTGGGGGTTGAGTGGGTGGTCGTTTGTTTCGTTCAGTTGGTTAGTTAATTAATTGGGTGGGTGGGTGGGTTTATTCTTGCATTTATTCCTTTATTTCGAGGATAATGAAATAAACACTCATGCTTTTTTTTATTTTTACATCCAGTCCACATATATATGCAGTTTTGTAAATGTTGTCATCCGTTCTCACCGGCACACAACAGCCTACGTTTAGAGTTTATTTTTGGATTTCTGTGCTTTTCTGTGCTTTTTCTTTTGTCTGCTTATTTCATATGTGTGTGTGTTTGTGTGCGTGCGTGCGTGGATGCGTGCGTGCGTGCGTGCGTGCGTGGATGCCAGTGTGCATGTGTAAAGTGAACATAGTGATCTTTCAAAACACTTTTATGGAGTCAAGATGTCATTGAAACATTTCCTGGACTTCCCAGCATAATTTTCGCTGTTCATGAAAACTGGAAATGACCTATACTTTTCCCTGTTTTCCATAAAGAAAAAAAGAATAAGAAAAGGTAAACTAAAGGACAAATGATTTAAAGAACGACGGGTTGTCAGGGAAAGCAGCTTCATTTAGACACTGCAAGCGTCTTAGGCATAACATTTATTTTTTAAATTGCGCATGAGATACAATGAGAATCTTGGCTGATGACGAGCGCGTGCTTTATAGCAGCACAAAAACTGTGAAATACTTGTCATGGAATATTACAGAAGTAAAGATAAGAGAAGTTCTGCCTGTTTGAGTGAGTAGCGATTTATTCAGATTTATGCTGCGTTTTATCCCCTGCGTAGTTTTTTTCCTCAGTAATCCACTAGAAGGAAGGAAGAACAAGTCAGGAAAAACAGAAAACAAGTAAGAGAAAAGAGAACAAGTGAGAAAAAGTAAAGTTAAAACGATTCATTAAAGACAAAGGGCTGGCTACAAAACAAAACAACGACAAAAAAGAAAAACAAACATACAAGAGAGCGGTAATGAGAAAGCAGTTTCATTGTATTGTATTGTACTGTATTGTATTGTGTCATAATGTATTGTTTTGCAATATATAGCATCGCATTGCATTGTCTTGTAATGTATCATGCTTTATTGTATTTTATACCATTTTCAGTTATTACCTTGTATCGTATAGTATACCCATTCTTTTCTTGCATTGTATTTTATTGTACTATATTTCATTGCGTGGTGTGATATGGTATAGTATGGTATGGTATGGTATGGTGTGGTATGGTATGGTATGGTATGGTAATCCATTGCATTGCTTTGCATATAATTTTCAGTCATGGCAGATTTCTTTGCGTAAAATTCGGAATGCTGTCCTTAAGAAAATCCCATCAAAAGCACTTCCAATTTGAAAAACGTTCTCTGTTGGGATGTGTCTCTGTTTCCTATAAAAGTATGTGCTTTTTTTCTACAGAATGTTGCTAGGTCTAACTCTCTTGTTACCGTTGGTTCTTTTATGTGTATGGTGCACATGGAATCTCGGTGTACCATCTCATCCGAAGGACTCCCACCCAGACCACCACTCTAGGTTTAGTGAATAGGAGAAAACTTCAAACAGGGATCGTACCCGAGATTCCTCACTTTTGAATCAGATGTAATACCTGTAGACCTCCAATCCAGTGAACAGTTTTGGTGGGTTAGCAGTCAACACGGGGAGCGGAACAGCCAAGTGGTTAGAGCGCTTAACACGCCTCTGCCGGCACCATACAGCGAGAGTTCCAGTCTCCACTGAGGTGTGTGTTTCAGGGTTTTCTTTCTCTCCTCTAAGATTAATGTAAGTTTCGACTCCATTGCCCAACAAGGCCTTCGGTTGAGACTACACACCGAGATTGCTAACGCAGGCATAATTATTGTGTACGTGTGTTAAACCTTCATCTAGGCTACCTGTTGTGGAAGGGTAGGCCTTCTATGGCCAGCCGCTTGGATGACGTAAGCATACCCAGCATGTAAGCTGTGGCCTGGAGAAAGATGGGCTCCGCAAAGGTCAAGTGTCTGAGATGTACTGCCTGGAAATGTCTGGATGGTGCCTCAGTGACTCCAAAAGCACTTAAAGGGACAACGTGGGTATGTAACGGCCAAAGAGTACTCTGCTGCACATATAGAGGTGTCTTGCTTTTTAAATAGAAACAGTTGAGAATGTAACGCTGTGAAATAACCACAGATTTCTTGCACTGACGGGAAAGTACATGGCTAATATTTCTCACAGAGTAAAATCACAAACATAGCTTTCATTCTATTATGATATTTTACATAAAAGATATAGCTGTCGGCGCTTATTAAGAAAATGAAATTTGAACTGAACAAGCAGAGGCGCAACTGACGTCACATAACTGACAAGGAGCCCTGGGCGCAGCCTCTCTTTCACTGAATTAAGCCACGCCTACTCTTAATCCTGGACCTGATCCCTAGGATCGATGCCGCGGGTTTAGGGGGTAAGTCAGGCCAAGCTAACACACTGATCAAGAAAGGAGGGACTTGTCTTCAAATCTTGCCCACAATTGGATACCTCCTCACCCTGTTTCCCTAATTTGACTAGTCCAGGCCTGGGTGCTAGTCTGTCAGACTATAAGCCAAAAAACTCTGTGCCCCATCTATAGAACACACAAATGGCTCTACTAGTCGATAAAATTTCCATTATTTAAATGTGCTTTTGTCTCTTTTCTTTCAACTTAAAAACTTTTCGGCAGATATTTACACTCCATGCAAATAAGATAAAACTTGAGTTACAGCACAAATATTGAGAAGTATGCAAGTTTCTTCTCGTTAGTGATGTTTCGGTTACAGCAAAAGGTCCACAAGCACTTTGTCCAACAGGGTTTATTGATAAATAGACCGACTACATTACAACCTGGCTGATTCATGAAACTGGGAATATTCAGTGATCGCTTCATGCATTCGCTATGGTGACTTGTGTTAAACCCACACTATTAAAAAACCTCATGGCCAAAGGTCTTTCAACCCAAGTATGCTTGCATAGCCTTCAAACTGTTCATTAATAACATCTAACTTGTTCAAAGGTCACAGGGCTCACTTTTTCCCACGACTTCGATTGCGTTTGAGGTGGAGCTATTATATCGTTCAAGTGATAGACATAGTGCTGGTTTTTGCCGCTGTCAAGTTGACATTTTGATACATGCTGTCATTCCCATGCTTAAAGTTCATGACATACGTGGCGGAAAAAGAAGTAAAAGAATGTAAATGCAATGAGAGGAACAGAGTAAGACTGTTCAATTGTGTTCCAGTTCTGAGATTTTTGGTTATCTGCACCATCGTGCACAAGTGATATCAGGCGCAGCAGGAAGGACTTGCGTTAGATCTATGTACTGTTCCCCACATTTCCACTGAAAAGATGAAGGAGAGACACAGATAACTGTGAAATATAGAAATATTGTTCACGATTTTTTCCCCTTGTCTATGATAGATGACTTAAAGAATGAAAGGATGCTAAAAAATACGCAACAAAAACCAAAAAAAACAAACAACCAAGACACAGTTCTTTCCACCCACACTCCTACATTTTCCCACCTTGACTGGAGACTGTCCCAGTTAGTCATCCCAGTTAGACGATACAATATCATCCCTGAAGATGGTACGTGGCCATCTTAACAGTAGGATACAAACAATCACATCCATATCAATGGGTATAAATGGAGTTCTCGGAGGTCTAGTCCAGGAACGAAAAACAAGAAAAAGAGGATGGGCTATTCTCCCAGCTGTAACGTTTACACACGTAATAGAACTGTTCGCAGTGATAAAAATGTAACAGATCTCAGCAATTATGGCAATTTCATAAAAGACAAGAAGAAAGATTTTGTATGCTTGTATGATTGATAGCTTATTTGTTTGTCTGTTTGTTTGTTTGTCAGTTTGTCAGACATAAATAGGGATAGGCGGAGAAGAGAGAGAGAGAGAGAGAGAGAGAGAGAGAGAGAGAGAGAGAGAGGAGAGAGAGAGAGAGAGAGAGAGAGAGACGGCAGGCCCTACCTACAAAACTGATATATACATATATATATATATAATATATATACAAATATATATATATATATATATATATATCATGCCATGCCATGCCATGTCATGTCATAAATTAATATATGTATCATGTGTCATGCCATGTCATGCCATGTCATGTCATATCATATCATATCATATCTTATGCATGTATATCAAAAGCTAGTACAAAACTAACAGCACCTTGAACAGGAAAGGCCAAGAGTTAAAAACCAGCAAGAACAGACCAAAGGATAACAGCACAAGCTGGTCATAGAAATAACAAGTAAGACAAAGTAAGAGAACGGTAACGATGCCTTATGTACACAAGACAGTAGACACAGTGAGGAAACATCATGAACAAGCAGTAACAACAGCAACAACAACAGCAGCAATAACGTGCAGTCGTACTGTTGATAGCTCAATCAATACAAGTCTTCATGAGAACAGCAGAATGACTACTTGAAGAAAAACACAACGGACACGAGACTCAGAGATCAGGTAGTGCAAGCAGCAGAAGACGTGAACGCCAATGTAGAAAGCAAGAAAAAACAGCCTGTCTGAAAAGCTGTAGATTTTCGCTAAAAAAACAAACAAACAATCTCAGCAATGCTGTATCGCTTTTTCTCAACATTAAGAGAAACAATCTGTATTGAGATGCAAAGGACAAAGACTTTTCGGTGATACGTTATTTATTTTTTGTCAGAGTACGTCTTTCCATTACGCAAGCAGACGACACATCGGCAAGATGCAAAAACTTCATTTGGAGCAATATGTTACTGAGAGACGAAACTTCTGTTGCTTCATCCTGGGTTGCTTTTTTAAGGTCTGTTTTTTTGTTTGTTCGTTTTGCTATCTCACCTTCTGTGGTTCTCCTGGCCTGCTGTTTCCATGCCGCTTATTCCGATCTCTCTCTCTCTCTTCTCTCTGCCCTAGCTATACCTATGCTCTTCATGTTGAATCCTCGGAGTCAGAAATCCACAGGGAGCTTATTGTTGTTAGGCCACTATGACACCACCAGCCAACATGGCCCTGCAATGCAGCTGGACTATTTCAGTAGTGTTCAGTAGTGCCTGATCTGAGCCAACATACTCGTACTGAGCACAGTAGAATAAACAAACAAATAAACAAACAAACAACGAAATCCAGTTTTCGAGTGGCCAAACCACTATCCAAGGTTTGACAAAAGAGAATGAACAAAGACAAACAGCGGTGTAAACCAATCAGCAAAGACAGACAGGACAAAGACCATGTCTGTCCTCTGTCCTCTTCCTCCTCCCGGTCACCTGACCCTACAGCACGTTGAAGGGGGGGGGGGGGGGGTGGGAGGGGGGGGGGGATGTGTGGCCGGAATGGGAACAGTGAGCTGGTTATAAAGGCGTCAGTGGGATAAGATGGGGCAGTGTCAGTTAGAGGGCAATAATAGAGGCATAAGGCAATGCGTACGTGCGTGCGTGCGTGCGTGCGTGCGTGTGTGTGTGTGTGTGTGTGTGTGTGTGTGTGTGTGTGTGAGTAGACGGGAGAGAGTGAGAGGGCAAATACACATACACACACACACTCACACACACAAACCAGTTTGATCAAAGACAAATACTGATGTCACTACATGCAAAGTTATGCTAATGATGACTTTCAAACAAGAGGAAAAACCCACCAAAGTTCCGCTGGTGGGATGGGGGTGGGGGTGGCATCACCCTGTTACTGACACCACAGAATAAAGACCACGGCAGACCATGGTTTGCTTCTTTAAAAAATCAACGATGCACCAATCCCTGTTTTTATGGGTTTAAACAACATTTACACATTCTCAGAACCTTCCAGAAACAGAGTTGCTTGTTTGCAAAAACTCAGATGCACTGTACTCTTCATCTGTTCTTCCTCCTCCTCCCACCCCCTCAAAAAAAATGCCAGACAATTAAAACTGTGACAATCCGTCAATGGAATCAGCTTATTTAGACACTGCAGACATCTTAGGCAATATCATTTTATTTAAATGCATGCGTGACACAATGATGAAAATTACCATAAATGATGATTGTTTTTTAACTGAACAAAAGCTTTGAAATACTTCTCCAAAATATCACAGAAGGAAAGAAAACTGCTGTATGATTTAGCAGTGGCACATTTAGGCTTATACACTGCAAAATTTACCATATTTCTGTTTCTCTAATGTTTTGTGAAAATATATCTACGTTGTTCAACTTACACGTTTTGTGAAGTATATGGGGACTTAGCGAACAAGAGAATGGCACAGATGGAAAGAGGTGTAATCTTGGTGCGCAGTGGTTGTGGTGTTATAGTCTAGGTGTTAGAGCATCACAGTTGTAGTCTGGTGATTTTTTGTTTTACACTATAACATCTTTACTTCATACCACACTATCAGTACATTATAATTACTTTATTCCACCCCACACTACCAGTACACTGCAACATCTTTAATTCATACCACACCAGCGGTACATTATTATTACTTTACTTCATACCACACCATCGGTACATTATTGTTACTTTACTTCATACCACATCAGCAGTACATTATTTTTTACTTTACTTCATACCACATCAGCAGTACATCATTATTACTTTACTTCATACCACACCATCAGTTCACTATAATTACTTTACTCCATACCACATCAGCAGTACATCATAATTACTTTACTTCATACCACATCAGCAGTTCATTATTATTACTTTACTTCATTCCACATCAGCAGTACATCATTAATACTTTACTTCATACCACATCAGCAGTTCATTATTATTACTTTACTTCATTCCACATCAGCAGTACATCATTATTACTTTACTTCATACCACACCATCAGTTCACTATAATTACTTTACTTCATACCACACCATCAGTATACATTTTACTTCCATTCATACCATACCTTCAGCAGACGACAGCATTACTCTCTGATGTAGTCTGATTATGATTTAAGGGCGGGTTTGAGTCACCACTGACATGGCTAACAGAGAGTTGTGGGTTTTTTTTCGCGTAGTTAACATGGGTTCCGATTTCTTTCCCTTGCAAATACTTTCAACGAAATTATAAACCGAAGTCCTGTGCCGTCAGCTTGAGAGAAAATCAAACCAAAGCCCTGTGTGTGAACTAAGCATCGAACAGGCTTGTTGAATTCCCGTCCTTCATTCTAGAAGCTAAGGCTTGCTTTTGCTGACGGTGTGGATGACATTAAGGGCAACCTGCAAGCTACCATCTGGAAGGGGACGGTTCTGCCACGTTCAGCTTTCCACATCCATAAGTATGCCAACGACTCCTCAAGGAGAAATCAAATGAAAAGGCAGCACGCCATTCTAAACACAGAGAGATCTGTTACTGGTATCCTGCCTTGGATGATGATGATGATGATGATGATGATGATGATGATGATGATGATCATCATCATCATCATAATAATAATAATAATAATGGAATTTATATAGCGCCATATCTTGCAAAAACAAATCAAAGCGCTTATGATGATGGTGGTGGGAGGACAGCTGGTGGTTAGAGCGTTGCACTCGCGATTTGACGGCCCCCCGGATCGAGCCCGTGTTCTAGCCACCACCGAGACACCCTGGAGTTAACATCAGTACTGACTCCACTCCCCCGAAAGTCCTTTGTAATACGAGCTCCCATGTACCAACGCATGCAGAACGTCTTGCGCAAACGTAAAAACCCGTTCTGCTTTTCAAAAGAGTAGACCACAATTGCCGTTAAGAAATGATAAAAAAGAAAAGGTGATGAAAACACTTTGTAAACAATTCCAGCTGGAGATTAGTTTACAGCTCTAGTCTATAGGGGACAGCTCACCAGGGGACGGGACAGCTCACCAGGGGACGGGACACTCGCTCTTCCCAGGTTAAGCAGCGTTGAGCGTGGTTATTACCTCTGGGATGGGTGACCGTTTGTGCGCCTTGGCTTCAGCACAGTCCCCCAGTTCACCCAACTGTAAATGGGTGCCTGCCTCTTTAGGGACAGGGGAGATAAAACGATGGAGAGGAGATTAGCGCCGCCCTCAGTATGCCGGCCCCTAGACAAGTCTGCGACACCTCGCTCCTCAACGACCGCAAGGTTATGGGAACACTTTTATCTTGTTTTAACCTGGGTGGTTTTTTTTACACATACAATGCAAAGGTGGCTGCATAAGCCCCAAATCACAGTTTGTACACCTTAATCTGGACCTTTCTTTAACCGAAAAGCGCCGGTTAGTCCACGGTGTTTGAACTCGCAGGCAGATACAAGAGCAAACTATAATTCTGTAGGTTACTGAACAAATGTTGAGAAGTATACACTTTTGGGGGGAAATGGGGGATAGGGGTTGGGAGCGGGGGTGTTCTGGCGATGATGTCTCAGTTGCGGCAAAGGGCTACATATTATCTGTGCAACGCAGTTTATTGACAGGCATTCCTTCTGTATTTCAGCCAGCCTGGATCTTGAGACTGGGAATATTTGGTGATGGCATCATGCACTGGTTGTAACATCTTGTGGTAAACCTAAACCATAGGAAATGTTTCGGTTTTTAAAAAAAAAGATATTAAAAAAAAACTCCTGTCAAAAGCTAATTGAGCCAACTCTGCCAGCAAAGCAAGTCATTCACTCATTGTATCTAGCTTGGCCAAAGGTTAGGGAGAGCACTTTTTCCCACGATTCATGACGTGATGACTTCACGTAACTTCGATTCTGTTGACGCAAGGCAGCCTTGATGCTTCACTGACTGACATGCTGCGGGGTGCTTGTTGCTGCTGGTAAAGTTCACATAGAGATGCACCATGCCATTTCAATGCTTCAAAATTCATGACAATTTTTTAGCGGAGGAAGTAAAGGAACTTGGAGGCAATTAGACGAGGAGGAGTGTAAGGTATTCAACTGTGTTTCTGTTTTAAGATTTAAATTTATCTCCAACACTGCGCAAGAAAGGATATCAGAAGTGACTGTATGGCTGGCTCCATGGTTCCTTTTGTTCTGGTTGTTTGAAAGAGATAAAGAAGATAAATAACATTCCCGAAGTCAGAATGTGGCTACCTTGATGGTGAGCAAAAACAGTCGCATACACAAAAATCTCTCACTATTGGTAAACCCTGGAGCTCTGCCAAGCTACGAAAACAACAAAAATCAAAAGCAGTTACAACAATATTCACTCAGCTACTTTTCAGAATGTTTGGAAAGCGTACGCCGTACCTCCTATAAAGGGTCACAATTTATTATAAGATAAACAAAGGCAAATATGCACAAGTGCACTTAAGTTCAAAGCATTATGAAATCAAGCAGTTTTCTTTCTGAAAAAGCTGTAGAGTTACGAAATACCTAATTCTTTACAACAAAACATTTATCCATGTTGCTGACTGCTCAGCTGACATGTAAAGACCAGGTCAAGGTTGAGGCAATGCAGGTATACACAGCAAGCAGCCGAATGGCAGCACAGAAGACACACAAGGCAGAAGATTCTACCGTGAGATCAGGTGATGCACATAGCTGCAAGAATGTGCCGTGTAGCAAAATGAAAAGCAAGAAAACCGCACTGTCCAAAAAGCACAGAGATTTTCCCCCATAAATCTCAGCAGTGCTTTTCCATTTGTTTTGCAATACCAGCAGGGACAAACTAAGAATATATGTAACGAGCAATTTTTCTTTCTTTCCTTAAGAACTGGTGCTGGGACCACAAGAACTTCACCTGGGAGAACGTGCTTTGTCACAGGTGAAGGTTTTGTTTGTTTTCGCGGAGTCTTCCAACTGAGTGTTGACAGAAAAGACAAAAAGGCAGCTTTTGATCAGCCAACACATTATGTAAGGTTAGAGTGGGAAAATATCAATAACACCAGAAGAATCAGCAACAGGGACCGAGATGGCAGAAAAACCGGTCAGTAGAGACAAGAGGAGGAATAGACATTAGAAGTAAAAGGTAAAGGTGTCCCATAACCTATGTGGTCATAGGGAAGCGAGGCGTCAGAGACCTCAACTTCTCAAGGGTCCAGCATATTGAGGGCGGCACCCAACTCCTCTCCATTGCTGCTTTACCTTCCCTGACCCTAAAGAGGCAGGTTCCCATTTTCAACTGGGTGAACTGGGGGACTGCACTGAAGCCAAGGCACGCAAACGGTCACCTATCCACGTGGTAATCATGCTGGATGCTTCTTAACCTTAACTGGGGAAAGCCAGTGCTCTGACCACTGATCTATCTCGTCCCCACATTAGTACCATAATAAAAAGTTGACTACAGAATGGACAATGAGCACACACATACGGAGAAGACAGAACAAAAAGTATGGACAATGAAGGTCAATGTGGGAAGGATTCACAATGAAGAAAGAGAACGATAAGCACAGTGGTAAAAGAAATAATGAACAATACAAATAACAGAAAAATAAATGACAGAAATAACACTAAGGGTGGACACTTGAGATATCAGGAGGAAGAGACAAGCAGAGATGATGGAAAGAATGTGCAGAGAAAAGACGTTAACAATGGACAATGGGGATAGATAAAAAAAAAGAGGGAACTATAAACAGGTCAGGAATGAAAAGCAAAGAGACGGAGATAAGAACATATCATGGGGGCTGATAACGTAAATAGGAGCATAAAAGGCATCGGGAAGAATGGGTGATACATATAAACATGATACCAAATGAAGTGTGTCTGTCTGTCTGTCTGTCTATCTGTCTGTGTCTGTCTGTTCGTTTGCCTCTGTCTACTTTCAGCCCCAAGCAGCAGAAAAGTGCGAGCCAGTCACCACAGAATATGTACACAGATAGGACAGGGACCATGTCTGTCCTCTTCCTCCTGTCCTGTCACCTGATGCCACAGCACGCTGAATGGGCCGGTCCCATGACTGATTTACAAATTTCAGGCTGACCCCAGAGCCCCGGGTCCCATGACTGATTTACATTTCAGGCTGTCCCAGTGACACCCTTCCTTCAGTGTTCATGGCCACATAGTTCCAGTGCTGCACTAGCTGTATGGGAATCCCCCTTTTTTAAAACCTCATTCTCCCATTGCTTTCTCTTTAAATAGTTCTTGTGGGGCTTAATCACATATCACAGGAATGTACAACATACATGCAACCTTAGTCGACTTCCCACTGAGAATGTATGAAACTGAGTCAAAATTGTTTTTAAAAATGCCAGTAGCATCAAAAGGTCATGAATGTGTAACTTTTCATTTGTTTCCAAAAAGATAAAATCCAATATCTCTAATTGATACACTGACACGTATGCCAATGGGACTAAAGCTTTAACTTATTTTAGTTGCACTTATAACGAGAAATACTTTTTCTCCAATTTCGCACTCACCATACAAGAGAGCACATAGTATTGGTTTGGTGGAGCTTCTAATAGCACTACTGCAGCAGACAAGATAGGAAAGACAAGTGAAAATAAGATTGCTGGCATCTCGCTCAGTCTGTTGACACTGGACAGATTTAACCATACTTCTGTTCAAGAATGGTTGCCTTCACTGGGCGCAATATTTTGTTTTAATGATTTTTGTCAAATGCACATCTTTGGCAAACATTACCCAGTTCTGAACAAAAGATGTTTTTACTCAGTTTTTACTAGCACAAACATCAAAAGCTCTGTAACGATTTTACTTTTAGTGTTTTTATTTTGTAGCTGAGGTTTCATTAGAAAGTCACTATTTGTACATTTTCATGCTGACAAGTTGGAGCTCACTTGAAAGTCTGAAAGTTTGTTGATGCTTTTTATTAAAAAAATCCACACAGAAAGTTATTATTTCAAAAATGTCAGAAAATAGCTTCATCCTTACAGAAAGAAATTAATGTATAACACTTTATCTCTTTGATTGTATTCAAATGTAACAGGTAAGATTAATCCAAATCAAGTACTCTGGTGGACAGTTAATTCCATTTTGAGTTTTTTTAAAAGTGTTCGTTTGTTCTAAGAATAGATATTTCTTGTGTGTGTGCGTGCATGTGTGGTGCATGTGTGATATCTATATATGTGCATATATATCTGCATGTGTGTGTGTGTGTGTGTGTGTGTGTGTGTGTGTGTGTTTGTGTGCAATGCTGGGTAATGGTTCTGCAGCCTAGGACACAACAGACTAGACTGTTGATCTTCTTAAAAGCCTCATTATTTCCTTTACTTCCTCTTCCAGTGTATTTTCGGTGAACTTTCCCCATTTGGAAGATGGTTCTGCTTACTAATGTCAACTTCACAAGTGGCTAAAAGGGGAACACGTATATCATGTTACAGCAGCGTGATCCTCCCACTTCTCCTTTGTAATCAAAGCCACAGCCAGTTATAGTAGACAAAAGCAACACAAACAAAAAGAAAAACCAAAAAAAGGCAAAAGCAAAACAGACAGAAAGAAACTCTCTGACCTTTTCCCCAGCAGACGTCTTAATGAATGACTTGCTTGGCAGAGAGTAGATGTTCCATAGCTTGTGACATGAGCCTGTTTTTACACTGACGTGTGTTTATCATGATTAGCTTTCCTTGAACAGTTATAAACCTTGCCTAGTTTTATGACCATTCAGGTTGAAAGTTGTGTGTCAATAGGAGAGAAACGTTGCAACAGTTCCAGAATGTCTTGTGCATACTAAAAGTGTCTTGCCACAATTAACACCTCATGACCTAGCTGTGAAGTTACCAAGAGTTCCTAAACTGTCTTCCTGTAACTAAAACACCGTTACTAAAACGTCCCTGCTTATCAATACTGATAAATAGATTTTGTTTTACAGCGTGGAGGCCCCTTATTACAAAAATATATGCCATAATGAAAATTAGCTTGCCTTCCACGTGTAGCCACATGGATGTTGCGATCTATCCAACATGATGCTAACACAATATTGTTCATTCAGCAGCATTGGTATATCCTACAGAAAAAAAGGTTTTCAAATCATAGCCATCAAATTATAACTGCAAAACTTGAAAGGGTTGAGACGATAGGTTCACAACCAATCATCCTGGAACAAGAATACAATTCGGCAGACTGTCAACTGGTAAAATGCAAATTTGAAACCCATAAAGATATGTGTTATTACTACATGCAAGTCTAAATATATCACCGCCAAGTAAATGCATAAGGTCTTTTCTGGATTATCTATCCAGCTGGTTGTATTTAGCTCCATGTCTGATCTCTTTTCTATAGTTCTAATGAAATAATGTAGGATTTTTTGTTTGCAATGCAAACATTCATTGTGTTATAGAGAAAAATTTGAAAATAGCATTGTCGTTGATGTTTTTAGCTGAACAGTTTCTATCCAGACTGTATCATTGACAATCTTATTATGGTATCAATTCAATGTCATTTGCTGTGACATTTTCTGAGACAAGGGAAAAACGAATCTGCATGAACTGCTTTCTGGTATTTCTGGTAATTTTTGTTACGTCAGTGACGCAGCAGTTCGAGATGTTAT
Source organism: Rapana venosa (assembly GCA_028751875.1). Classification (NCBI taxonomy): domain Eukaryota; kingdom Metazoa; phylum Mollusca; class Gastropoda; order Neogastropoda; family Muricidae; genus Rapana; species Rapana venosa. The sequence continues at coordinate 66,944,978 of CM054135.1, forward strand.
AATTGACACATCATACAGACTGAGGTTGTTTTAGAATAAAAGTTTTCTGCCAGGTGTTTTTTTTTCAACAGAATTACACAATCATACAACCTGTAGCACATGGAGAGCTAAAGGAGAGATAGGAAGAGGTCAGAGAAGAAAGGGTAATATAGAGACATAGAGACATAGAGAGAACTGACAGGCAGACAGACAGACAAACAGAGATATCAACAGAGAGACAGGGATAGACCCATAGACAGACACAGACAGGCACAGACAGAGAGACAGGCATACAGAGATTTCTTTTGCTTTAGGCAGCGGTAAGTTTGCCTTACCACATGAACATCCACTCAGATGTAAATAGCCAGTCAGCCCATTATTCCTGTGCAGGACACACATTTTCCCCCACAGCCAGTGCAACACTAAAACTGTATGGCCACGACCACTCAAGGGTGTCCCTTGAACAGCCTGAAGTTTAAATCGATCAGATGACCCAGCCCTCAGTCAGTATTGTAATTGCCCTTCATGGGATGATTAAAGTGTTTTTGACTTTGACTTTGACTCTGCGAAAGCCTGAATAGTAAATCAGTGATTGGTCTGTGAACAGCCTGAAGTGTAAATCAGTCATATGACCCAGCCCTCTGGGGAAAGCCTGAATAGTAAATCAGTGATTGGTCTGTGAACAGCCTGAAGTGTAAATCGATCATATGACCCAGCCCTCTGTCAGTATTGTAATTGCCCTTCATGGGATGATTAAAGTGTTTTTGACTTTGACTTTGACTTTGACTTTGACTCTGCGAAAGCCTGAATAGTAAATCAGTGATTGGTCTGTGGACAGCCTGAAGTGTAAATCAATCATATGACCCAGCCCTCTGCAAAAGCCTGAATAGTAAATCAGTGATTGGTCTGTGGACAGCCTGAAGTGTAAATCGATCATATGACCCAGCCCTCTGTGGACAGCATGAAGTGTAAATCAGTGATTGGTCTGGGGTTAGCCTGAATTGTAAATCAGTCATGGGCCCCGGCTGTCTGGGGAAAACCTGAAATGTAAATCAGTTAGGTGACCCGGCCCTCTGCGGTCAGCCTGAATTGTAAATTGGTGATGTGACCCAACCTTCTGGTTGGTCTATTCAGAGTGCTGTTGAATCAGATGAGAGGGCAGGTAGGGAAACAAAGGACAGACATGTACTGACCTTTTGTTTATGTATGTATGTATGTATGTATGTATGTATGTATGTATGTATGTATGTATGTATGTATGTATGTATGTATGTATGTATGTATGTATGTATGTATTCACTTTACAGCTTAGTGTTTAGTGATTGACTATGATTCTCTGACTAGGAGGCTTGACTTGCACAGTGCTTATGAGCTGCAGCCCTGGGGGCTAGTTGGCCTTTGGAAAACATCTCCAACACTGACTGTACTTATGGCCACTTGGCCAAGAGAGTGGGGATACACTGTGTGCAAAGCATCTCCACTATAATCACATTTCTGCTCATTTTCTGAATCAGCAGCTGCCTCCTCTGCTGTTTTGGAGGCCATTGTGGAACACGACCATATCATTATGTATGTATGCATCTGTCTCTGTCTCTGTCTTTTTCTGTATATGTATATATCAGGAAACCATATATACTTAGTTTTAAATGGGTCCAAATATTTGAATGGAAGCTATCAAATTGAAACTGATAAAAAGACAGATAGAAAAAAGAAAGAAAGGCACAAAGAAAGAAAGAAAACAAATCCCTCAGCAAGAAAAGTGGGAGTAGTATCAAGTACAATGACACCAGACCCAGACCACTCATGGTGTCAGACTCTTCCATTTATAGTAACAAGGGAGGGAAGTGATGTGGTTGCGTAATTGAGCAGCCGACATTTACTGCTAAGCAGAGGACGGTCATGAACTGTAAGAAAATTTTATCGGGTGAAACGTGTTGGATCCTCCTCTTTCTTGTGGGGTGCCTTCAAATAGATTTTCCTGGTTAGAGGCATGTCTTGAGATTGCAAGCAGACTGAAGAAATAGCGGAGAAAATGGGAAGAAAACGTGGAGAAAGACGAAATAAAAGAATGGAGGAAGAAAAGGTGATGGAGAACAAGAAAGACAAAGAAGGGGAAGAGAAAAAAACGAATGAAGAAAAAAATCAAACAAGAGAAGAGACCTGAGTGAAAGCCTTCACCTTTAACAGGCAAGGCTTTAGGCACAAGAGAAGCTTCTTTCTCTTTTTTAGTTGCTTGTTTGTTTTTTAGCAATTGCGCTATTCTAGTTCCCGACTTAAAAAGCATGATGATGATGATGATGATGATGATGATGGTGGTGGTGGTGGTGGTGGTGGTGATGAGGGTGATAATAAAGGTAATGGTGGTGATGATGGTGATCTCCTTCTCTGTCGCTGTCTCTCAGTTTCCTTGTCTGTCCGTCTGTCTCTGTCTCAATGTCTCTGTTTCTCTCGCTGTCTGTTTGCATGCACGCCCATGTGTATTACATGTGTGTGTGTGTGTGTGTGTGTGTGTGTGTGTGTTGTGTGTTGTGTGTGTGTGTGTGCGTGCGTGCGTGCGTGGTGTGTGTGTGTGTGTGTGTGTGTGTGTGTGTGTTGTGTGTGTGTGTGCGGCGCACGCTCGTGTATGGGTTTGTGTGTGTGTGTGTGTGCCGCGCGCGTGTGTGTGTATGCGTGTATGTGTGTATGTGTGTGTGTGTGTGTGTGTGTGTGTGTGTGTGTGTTGTGTGTGTGTGTGTGTGAAAAAGCAAACACACCATGTAGAGGTGGAGGAGGTGGTAATGTAGTATCTCGGCTTCCCTTCAGACCCGCTGTGTCTGTACTTCATTCTTCATCCTGAAGGCCTGAGAGTCTGACAGGTCTCCTTTTGTACAGCATCATTTGTCTGTGTGTTTTGGATGTTTGCTAGATTTTTAAAAATATATGTGCTGATTTGCCTTGCTTCTTTCTTCTTTCTTTCTTTCTTTCTTTTTTTCTTTCTTTCTTTCTGTTTTTTTCTATGTTGACGAACCAGTAACTTCAATGTTTATGGCAAGTGTTTGATACGCTAAAACGCTCCATCAGCTGCTTTGTGCAATGACAAATGTTTGCTGACATAATATCAAGGAATTGAAAGCCATAAAAAGCCGTGATTATGGTAATCTTTTAGTCATTTTAGTATTGACTCTCCATTTAAGCAGCAACATTCATCTTCGTTTCTGCTGACGATCAGCTGATAAAGAATTTCGTAGGTTAGGTATACTTTCTTTAGGGGAATGGGAGAAGTTGGTTGGTTGGTTTAGTTGCTTGTCTCTTTTCGTTTCTTTTTATGCCCAGAGGAACCTTAGTGTTTTTATACGAGGTATGTTAACAGATCCCATATATTTATGGAATAGCACTTCAAACACTTTGATATGAGGCATGTTCAAGTCTTAAAATACGTTCCAACACAAACAGCAATACCTCTTGCTAATAACACGCCTAAAGTCTCACTTTTAGGGCTGGAAAAGAATTTCGCGCGCTGTTCATTAACTTTCTAATTGAAGCCACATGTTGTGAAATATTTTCCAAACCCCATTCTGCCATCTCTCTATCAGAATCAAATCCTGGTTTGCCTGCAATGACGTAAATTTGCCTCTGCCTGTATTTCCATTTTTAACAACAGCTAAAAATTAAATCAAAGCTGATACAATTCAGTTCTGCATTCGAAAGACAAAAATTTTGAATTTACAGAAAATGCTAACAATTTGGGTAAATGTGTACAAATGGTGGTTTGAAAATGCTATTTTCTTCAAAGGACCAAGACTTCAAAAGATTTTTAGTTTGAAGAGAGAACCAGTTGTGATGCGAATGTAGTGGAATTTATGTCCTGTCACTGCTGCATGAAAAGGGTTTCTGACTGCTTCATGAAAAGGGTTTCTGACTGCTGCATGAAAGCTGCATGAAAAGGGTTTCTGACTGCTGCATGAAAAGGGTTTCTGACTGTTGCATAAAAAGGGTTTCTGACTGCTGTAAGAAAAGGGTTTCTGACTGCTGCATGAAAAGGGTTTCTGACTGCTGTAAGAAAAGGGTTTCTGACTGCTGCATGAAAAGGGTTTCTGACTGTTGCATAAAAAGAGTTTCTGACTGCTGCATGAAAAGGGTTTTTACTGCTGCATGAAAAGGGTTTTTACTGCTGCATGAAAAGGGTTTTTACTGCTGCACGAAAAGGGTTTTTTTACTGCTGCATGAAAAGGGTTTTTTACTGCTGCATGAAAAGGTTTTTTTTACTGCTGCATGAAAAGGGTTTCTGACTGCTGCATGAAAAGGGTTTCTGACTGCTGCATGAAAAGGGTTTCTGAGTGATGAGGACACAAAGCCAGTGACAGGCCTGTCCTCCATTTTCTTTTAACGAGATTGACTGAAGACCTGCTGGCCTTGTGACCTTTCTTGAGCGTGACCTTGGTGTCGTGTTGACCTTTTCGTGATTTGTTTTCAGATTACATTGTCGCTCTGATCTTTAATAAGAACACAATGGAGAGAGAGAGAGCGAGCGAGCGAGCGAGAGAGAGAGAGAGAGAGAGAGTACAGCCCCATACTGATGAAGAAGCTGCCCGCATATCAATAGAAACATTACAAGAAACGCACGTATCGTCAATCCTTTATAAGCCAAATGACTGTTCCGCGAATAACAATTTCGAAGACTCACAGTACGAAAACAGAGGCAAAGACAAGACAGGTAGCCATATATACAGGCAGACAATCAGACGGACAGGTAGACAATCAGACAAACAAATTGGAGAGAAGGAGAAAGAAAGATATTAGGTGGATCGGTGGTCTAGAGGTAACGCGCCTGTCTAGAAAGCGAAAAGTCCGGGTCTGAAGTGTGCGGCGGTTCGTACCCCGTTTGGACCGGAAACTTTTCCCCCATCCATTAGACCATGAGTGGTGGTCTGGGCGCTAGTCTTTCGGATGAGACGATAAACCGAGGTCCCGTGTGTTACACGTAATTATTTAGCGCACGTAAAAGAACCCACGGCAACAAGAGAGTTGTCCCTGGCAAAATTCTTAGAAAAAAGCCACTCTGATAGGGAAACAATACAGTTGCAGACAGGGGAATAAAAAAATGGGTGGCGCTGCTCTTGTGGCGACGCGCTCTCCCCGGAGAGAGCAGCCCGAATTTCACGGAGAGAAATCTGCCGTGACTTAAAGTGGTATGAAATGAAATCTGAGCGCTTTGATTTGTTGCTTTACAAGATTCAGCGCTATATAAATTCCATACATTATTATTATTATTATTATTATTATTATATTCACACACACACACACACACGCACGCACGCACGCACGCACGCACGCACGCACGCACGCACACACACACACACACACACACACACACACACACACACGAGTCATACAGACAGATACGATGACAGAGAGAGAGACAATGACAATGACAATGACAAATGCTTTTATTACGAGGATAATGATTAAGCACTCATGTGCTTTTTTTTACATCCAGTCCCCGCCCGTAGAGATACATCTTAATAATAAACCCAATACTCATACTCTCACACAGGAGAAACAAGGTAATAAAACTTTTTAAAATACTTATAAAAAAATATAAGAAAAACCCCAAAACACACCCCCCCCAAAAAAAACAACAACCTACCCCAACAACAAACAAACAAATAACACAAAAAAACCACACAAAAAACAAAAACAAGGGCAAAAAAACGAAAAACAAATTTCAAAAAAAAAAGAAAAAAGGAAAAAGAAGAAAAAAAAACTGTAAAAAATTCAGAGAGAGGGACAGACAGACAGACAGATAAAGATTGGAACAGAGGGAGATAGAGACAGAGAGAAGCAGTACATGTGAGACAAACTCCCTACTTCACTTCAGTCAGACAAGGCTGAAGCTGCTGCCATGCCATGCTCCAGGAATCCCTTCACAGTCTGCTCTTCATTGCCTTCCCTGCAGTAGCATTCTGATGGTGCCTCCTCTGCTTAAAGGGACAGCATCCGATCCCTTGGATCGGGACGCATGCGCAGTCTGCGTGGAAAACGTAGGGGTAGCTTATCATGTTGCTTGTCAGTTACGTGACGTCAATTCCGCCTCTGCTGGTTCAGTTCAAATTCTGTTTTCTAAAAAAAAAAAAAAAGATATAAATAAAATTTTTAGAAAATCCGACAGCTACACTTTAAAAAAAAAAAAGTAAGAGATTGTAAGGAAGTGAACAAAATGAATGTGATTCTACTCTGTGACTAAAATGAGGCTTGTACTTTCCCGTCAGTGCAATAATTCTGTGATTATTTCACAGCTGAAGGTCCTCCTCCTTACTGGCTCCACTACTTCAAATGGAGTAGCAGCAGTGGACTGCCCAAGCAGCATACGTACCTTCGTCTTTATAAACCACTGTTGTCCTCTTAACTGCATATTTAAGATAGAGAGACATAGACACGCTTAGTTTACGAGTTAAGCCTAGCATGTGCATGTTTCTCTCTTTCTCTCTCTCACACACACACTTTCATCACGTTCATAATCATGATCATTATCATCGTCGTCGTCGTCGGACCCCCCACCCCCCACCTCATCATCATCGTCGTCGTCATATCGTTGTCGTCGCCATCATCATCATCATCATCATCATCATCATCATCATCATCATCATCATCATCGGCTATGTTACCTTGTACGTTAGGCAGGAAAGAAGCAGAATACGTTTTGCTCTGCCACTGTAACCCACCTTCCAGAGGGAAGATAGTACAACTTTCATGAGGAGAAATATGCAATGGTAATAATAGAATAGAAAACAATACAAAATAATACCCGATAATAAAATACGGTATAGAACATGATACAATGAAATGTAATGCAATACGATACGATATGGTAAAATATAGTACAATGCAATACTATGATTGTGATAGAATCTGATTTTTTTAAAAACACAATACAATGCAACAGTGTATTATTCAATACAACAAAATGCAATACAGAACGCTACAATACAGCACATACAGGCCGAACACGAGTAACATGACACTGCATGTTGATGCAAACAGTACAATGAAATGGCTAAACTCTGCAGACGACCAGACCATCTAAAGAGTGGATTCACACCACAAAGAGAGTCTAGTCAATCCTGCAGTGCTACTGTAAGGAAACCTACATCCTCTTGCTGCTGGTGCTGCTGCTGCTGCACAGAAGGAGTTGTCGACGAATGAGAACATGGAATTCAGTGAGATTTTGTCTGACCTTCTGACCTTTGTTGTTTACGACCTTGAAACAGTGTGCCCTTTCAGTGATTTGATTTTAGATTGAATTGTCAATCTGATCTGTAAGAATTTAATGAAAAGGAGAAGAGATAGGAGGGGAAGAATAAAGAGAGGTGTGAGAAAGGGGGGGAGAGAGAGAGAGAGAGAGAGAGAGAGAGAGAGAGAGAGAGAGAGAGAGAGAGAGAGAGGCAGACACACAGACTGACAGACAGACAGAAAGACAGAGACAGAAAGACAGACACACAGAACGAGAGACAGACAGACAGACGGACAGACAGACAGAGAGGCCGTACATGTGAGACAACCTCCCACTTCAGTCAAACAGGTTGACCTCTGATGACATTCCATTATCCCCGGTCCCTTCATTGCTTCCTCCACACTTCGCTCCATAGCTCATAACCACACCTACACATCACTGTGTGTGTGTGTGTGTGTGATCTTCAGTTTAACGTCTATTCACATTAAGTGATTTTAGACGGGGAAAAGTAATATAAACAAAAGAATGCAAACAATAACAAAAAAGTGTCAAATAACAGTACTTAAAAACTAACTTTAACATACTACAAAAAGTGAATTATCGGACTTCTTACCAATCCTAACACAATGTCCAACAGTAACGATGGTTCAGACAAAATCTGATCCAGTGACAAACTTGGTACAGCGGGTAAAAATGCTTTTAAATGTCCACAATCAAAAATAACATGACTATTGGTAATCTTCTCCCCACAAATACAGTTTACATCTTTCACGTATTTTGTCCTGAAAGCATTTAGTTTAAATCTGTACATAAGGGATAACATATTTCTACGATTATACCAACCACAAACTTTGTTAGAAATGAAAGCATTCCGAAAATCTACAATATTGCTTGTACAGCCATTATAAAGACAATAGCCAGAATCATATATTTTCTTTTTGAAGTGCTTCCAGCAAGCGTTTTGTAGCAAGCTGTATCCCTCATGCAGAGATAAGGTAACGTTTATTTCACAAGAACTATTTTTATTTCTCGCTCCATATTTTGCAAGACTGTCAACTTTTTCATTAAAAAAGATACCAGTGTGTGAGGGAACCCAACAGGAAGTAATAGTAATACCTCTTAAAATTAAAAAGTGTACCAGATGCCTGATTTCAAAGATTAGGTCTTTTCTTACTTTAAAAGTAGAACTTTTTAAAGCATGTAAAACAGATTAAGAATCAACACACAAAAGTATGTTGAATATGTCTTTAGGGAAGTCAAGTACATAATACAGTGCCAACACTATAGCAGTTAGCTCAGCTGTAAATAAAGATTTATTTTTTCCCAGGTTGACAGCTCGTTCTACTTTTAATGATGGAATAACGAAAGCCGCACCAGCCTCATTAGAATTTAGAACGGACCCATCAGTATAGATTTTGAGATGATCAGGATAAGTAGTTTGAATATGTTCTTTTACTAGCGATGTAAGAATGTTAACATTTTCAGCTTTTCTTACAGAAGAATGATTAATGTCAAAATGTGCTTTAAAAAGTTCCCAAGGTGGGTAGGGAGCTGACTGTACTGATTTTGCTAATTCATTTGGATTAAGTTCTGAATGTTTAAAAAGGGGAGAAGTGTAAGTATTAATTGTAGTAAGCGAGTTGATAGTTCTTGCTCTTTTCGGAAAGTGAACGTCAGACTTAATCTGGACTTCATTTTCAACATTGCTGTCATTGGTAGTACTTCTAGTACTAATTCATTGCTGTCATTTGTAGTATTTGTAGTGTGTGTGTGTGTGTGTGTGTGTGTGTGTGTGTGTGTGTGTGTGTGTGTGTGTGTGTGCGTGTGTGTGAGAGAGAGAGAGAGAGAGAGAGAGAGGGGAGAGAGAGAGAGAGAGAGAGAGAGAGAGAGAGAGAAAGACCGACATACAGAGAGGGAGATAGAGAGAGAATAGAACAGAATATAGAAGTAAAATCAGGAACAAACACAGCCAGAAAGTCAGAGAAAGACAAATATGAAAATAAAGAGAAAAAAGACACCAAAAACTGACTTAGAAAAAAAGAGATTTCCTAAATGCCCCTGAGCGAAAATCTACTATAGATAAATATTTTTACGTGTTACACTTGCTCTCTTGTGACTTACACCGTTCCACACTATGTGTATTATATATCAAACATAAAAGATGATTATTAGTATTATATTTTAATGATATTTGAAATCTTTTGATTTAAAAATCTTTTGAAATTCCCAGGTGGCTATGATTATGCTGTCATACTTTCATGTTTTACTCTGCACTTTTGTGCTTAAGAATGTTCATGTTTGTATACTAATCATTACTTGTGGATGTAGAATTATTATCGTTAAATATCTATATTTGAGACCCCATGTCTTCATTACCGACAGGAAAAAACAGCGTAACAAAAATGGCAGTCATATCATAACATCAACAGTAATAAAGCCTTTAACAACAGCTTTACTGTCACCTAATGATCAAGAGGTAGCGTGACATTGGTGAAGAATTTCGTCACCTTTTACTTTTGCAATGACAGTTGTAAAAAGAATAAAAACTGTCACAAAAATATAACGGGAAAATGTCCAAACACTTTGAAATATTAAAAAACCCCTCCTTTCCTCAAAAACAGAAAGACTTAAAATATTGTTCAGCTGATTTCTGCTATTAAGAAGAAAACGTCTTACAAAAAATGTTCAAGGAATTTAAGACAAAAAAGAAGATGATTAACCATTTTGTCCCATAATATTTTTTTTAAAAATACAGCAGCTGAATGGTGCATGTTAAGTAAAACTGATCAGCTATAATTTGGGTTTCTTTTTATTTTATTTTTATTATTCTTTTATTTTTATTTTATTCTTTTATATCGAGGATAATGGATTGTATGTAATGATCTATGTCTCGTAAGGAAGAACAAGAAGTAAAAGACCTCGATTTTGATTTTTTTTTATAAGAGCAGACTCATGCTTTATTGAAAATCGGAAGGCATGGGTTCGAGTGTCTGCCATACTGATTGCATTGTGGGATTGTTCCCTTTAAGGTTGGCATTGGACGACATCCCTCATTCAGACACACGCCTTAACGCCTATGTTTAACAACCCATCCATCTGTTTGTGGACGAGTAGGCCACGTATGGCTGGTGGTTTATTCATGTCCAGCATGCAGTTTACGATCTTAGAGAGTGAAGGGCTCCGCCAGGTTCATTTTTGTTCGAGACACAATGCCTGAAAGGAATTAAGAGGAGAGGTCAGCTATCAGGAATGTCAACAATGTCATCAGGGCTAGGCCTGACCAATAATTGAAGGCTGTCGCGGCTGGTTTCATTTAAAAAGAAAGGTAAGACAGGCTGTAGGAGGCATAAAGCAAATGCATGTTATTTAAAATGGATCAAATATGAATGGTCAGGATGCACGAGTGTTGGTTCTAACGAAGCATCAGTTTTTAATCTCTGTACTGTCTTGTTGACCAGAGTATAATGGTGCTTTCTTTTCTTTCACCAACATTAGCTTAATTCGCTGTAAGACTTACTTAACTTTAAAGATAGATCAGAATTTAATACTGTGTTAAAACTTTTGAAATAAGTTTTCTTAAGAAAAGAAAGAAAAACTTAACTCAATGCGGATCTGAGCGCATGAAGACAAAACTAGCACCAGTAAGTCTGGGCATGGCGTCAGTGTAGTCCATTTATAGTAACAAGGGAGAGAAGTAGGGTGGATAAAATACTAACTGAGCAGACGTGGGGTCTGATATCAGTTGAGTTCATGACCATCAAGTTAAATGGAACTTGGCGATACACGTCTGCACTTTTGCCATTTTTGTCCAAAACCTTGAAATACTTTTTTTTTTTTTTTTACATTTTAGTAATGAGATTATAGATCACATTGCCTTTCTGTATTTCAAGAAGCAAAGACAAAACCACAAAAAACGCAAAACAAAACAAATAAAGCGATGTCAATGGAAAAGAGAGGAGAACAAGAAAACATGAAGAACAGAAAAGGAAAAGGAAAGAACAGCAGCAGGAAGAAGGAAGAATAAGAACAAGTATAGACAGGAGTAAGAAGGAAGAAGAGAAGAATTCGAAGAAGAAAAGAAGAATTTGAAGAAGAAAAAGAAGTAAGAAGAAAATATGCGAGAGAGAGGAGAGAGAGAGAGAGAGAGAGAGAGAGAGAGAGAGAGAGTTCAGACTTCAAATGATGTTTTCAGTTAAGCCATATCATGTACTGATTCTTGTCCATTTATTGCCTTATTGTTGTTATCATCATCATCATCATCATCATCATCATCATCATCATCATCATCATCATCATCAAAATTATTACGAGGATGGTGATCGTTATTGTTGTTGTTATTGTTGATGTTAAAAATTCCTTGATTGGGTCACTGGATAGAAACAAAGAGAATATTCGTCATGTCAATATATAAGAGAAATTGGACGAACGTACGGAAGACTCCTAGATAAAGTGACAAAGAGACCCGTGCCTAGAACACCCCCTCCACCCCCACCCCCCCCCCCCCCCACCCGGCTCATAGCAAACAGCACCCATTGCATAGCACCACAGCACTATACCCTGATTACGCAAAGCAGTAACAGCCAGGACAGCCAGGTACTCTAGAGCCATGACCTCAGGTGGAATATTCGAATAAAATCCATGGCCAAAATGGCCAAAATCCATGACCCAAAATGGCCCAAATGGCCCAACATGGCCAGACATATATCAATATGGACAGACAGGAGTTTACATACTGGAGAGAAGGCTACATTGATCATAACGTAATGAATGTCACAATACCAATACAATTTCTTTATTGTCTTCATGGACCAAGAAATTCATAACACAATGGATGATGATTGTTTGGCCCGTTGGCTGGCTGGTTGGCTGGATGGCTGGCAAGCTGGAATTGTCAGAAGAATGAACAAAGGAAACAAAATGAACAGAAGAAACATCATCGTAGCAAAATTATTAAATGGAGAGAAGGCTAGGGGGGGAAAAAAGAGAAATACACGGTAGTTACATTGTTGGTTTTTTCTCATCCTTTGTTATTCATCACACGGAATGAAGTCCTTTTGCCTTCTTTTGTATTTCTCTCTATCTTTTTTTCTTTTCTTTTTTATTTTTTTTTGCTTTTGCTAATTCGCTCTCTCTTTTTTATTGTCTTTCTTTTTCTGTCTCTCTTTCTTCTTGTTATTATTTTTTGTTTACCCTCTTCACGTTCCTAACCCTATTATTTGTCTGGGGTCTCAAATGTGTCTGCGGGTCTTCTGTCTGTCTGTCTTCTTCTCTGTCTGTCTGTCTCTCTCTCTCGCTCCTCTCTCTCTCTCTCTCTCTCTCTCTCTCTCTCTCTCTCGCGCGCGCGCGCGCGCGCGTGTGTGCTCTCTCTGCCTCCAAATATTAATTACTTCTTCGACACGTGATCCTGTTTTTTATGTCACGACATGGAGACTGAGTCACACAGAACACAGTTTTTGTTCTTGCACCTCTCAAGGTCTGACTGGTGCGCTCGCTTATGTGTATGCGTGCTTGCGCACATGTGCGCGCGCGTGCGTGTGTGTATGCGTTAGTGCGTGTGTGTGTGTGTGGTGTGTGCGTGTGCGTGTGTGTGTGTGTGTGTGTGAGAGAAGAGAGAGAGAGAGAGAGAGAGAGAGAGACACACACACACAAAACAGAGAGAGAACAAACGGAGGGACAGACAGACAAAGAGAAAGACATAGAGAATAATTGCGTGAAAAAAAACAGACAGACAGAGGAGTAGACTGACATGTGACTTACAAAAATACAGACAGGTAGCTTGAGAGACAGGTATAAATACAAAAAAATAGACAGAAACAGGGTGACAGAAAACAGAAGAAGAATATTAAACGAGAGAGAGAGAGACAGAGAGAGAGAGGACTAAAGCATAAAATAAAATAAAAGAACAGATTGGCAGAGAAGAGAGAGGGTAAATCAACACACACACACACACACACACACACAGCACGCACGCACGCACGCACGCACGCACGCCGCACGCACGCACGCACGCACGACACGCACGCACGCACGCACGCAACGCACGCAACTACAGCACAAGCACGCACGCACGCACGCACGAACGCACGCACGCACGCACGCAAACACGCACGCACGCACGCACGCACGCACGCACGCACGCACGCACGCACACACACACACACACACACGTACACCTTATGTTTGCATATGTACGTACGCTTGCTCAGAGACACATTGACAGACAGATCGACAGACACAGACAGCCAGAACACGCAGACAAATAGAAAGACAGGTACTCAGACTCACAGACAGGCACAGACAGGTGGATAAATCAAAAAGCCCAGAAAAGTAGGCACAGGATGGGGTTAAAATACTTATATTAATTAATACATAAATGCCTAAACTATGCAGCAACTAATGTGCACTTATATATATATATTACTCTTTGGCTTATTTTATGAAATAGGATCCAAGAAACGGATTTGCTAACAAATCCTTCATATTTAGGTTTAAACGTTGTTTATTCAATACACATACATCATAAGTAGACAGCATGACAACAGGAAAAGCATCAAGCTACAGCTTATTTTAAGCCCCACCAGCTTTCGACCTAGCCTCTGCTGCAGATACCTTGTCCTTACGAATACCTAGATTCAACCAATCCTCCATCGGCCGTCGCTCTTTCTCTATTTCTGGTCCATCGATTTGGAATGACCTCCCCCTCTCTCTCCGCCAAAAGCCTTCTTATGACACCTTTAAATCCAGTCTCAAGACATATTTTATTTCAAACCTAAGATTTTCCTCTCCTGCTTCATCTCATAGTTTTTCCCTGCCTTCAACAGCCAATATTATATTGCCCTGCCAGGGTGTGTGACCTGTGTGTGTGTGTGTTTGTGCGTGCGTGCACATTTGGACTTGATGGAACTATTAGTTATTACTGGTTGTATGACTGTGTAAGACTGAGTTGAGTGCAAGCGCTTTGATTTGTCTCTGCAAGATATAGCGCTATATAAATTCCATTTATTATTATTATTATTATTATTATTATTTTAGCCTATTCTATCCAGAGTCCCCTCTATACACTATTACCATGGTCTTTTTTTCTTTTCCAGACAGAAGCCATGTATGTTGGAAAACTTTGAGAAATTACGTCTGTGCTGCACAATGTGACGGAAAAAGCAAGTGGTACATTGGCACCTTGTCTGTGTTCTGTTTTCCAGGAGAGGTGAAGAATGGGAGTGAGGGTGAACATGGGAAGACTTATTCATGCTTTTTGGTTGGTTGGACTTGATGCCAAATGGGGAAAGAAAGTAATGGTTATTGAACAAAACTGGAAAAAAGGCGCCAGTATTGTGTTGTGTGTGTGGTGTGTGTGTGTGTGTGTGTTGTGAGCGTGTTTGTATGTGTTATAAGGAACATGATATTTGCTGAACATTGACGTCGTTATGTGCTAGCTCGAGTGTTTATACGTGAAAAGGGTTTCACAACAGCAGATTTTATAATAATGAAAGTTTCATGAATAGAACTAAGTGTTGGTTATGTAGACGCACAAATGAAACGCTCAAAATCCTAATTGCACATGTGACAGACACGTGAAGAGAAAGATAAACAGAGCTTCACACACACAGTTTGTGTGGACATTTTGTGTGTGTATAATGTATATGGTAGAAGCAGATAGTAAGTGGTTTGGGGTAGTTGTTTTGTTAATAACTGTGATGGAGCTGATCCTGTTCTTTGTTAATTTACAACTATCTTACGTGGCATAGTTCCTACTATTTTTTCAAAAGCCAGTCTTACTTGATTGCAAACAAAACTAATCACGTGTTTTCATGAGCCATCCTTTCTTAATAACACACAAAAGTAATTGCATGCTTTCATCAGGTATACTACATAATAACACACAAAAAGTGATCACATGTTTTCATCTTCTTCTTCTTCTTCAAGTGTCCGGTCAGGTCCTGCAGACATCGACGATCATGGCTCTCCATTCTTCCCTGTTCTCGGTCCCTCTCATGAGCTCATTGTTGGTGCCCTCTTTATTCGTTGCGAATTTGTTTAAGCTGTCTGTGAATTTTGTGCGTTGTCTTCCTCTGCTCTTGTTTCCACAGATTTTGCCACTCCATAACAGTTTCTCTAGTCCGTCAGCCCTGATTATATGGCCGAAAAATTTGAGGTGTCTTTCTCTGATGGTGTTGAGAAGGGATCTCTTGTACCCAGCCATTTCCATTACTTCTGCATTAGTTTTTCTTTTTGTCCATGAGATTTTCATGATTCTCCGGATGAACCACATTTCCACTGCTTCTAGTCGCTGTTCTGTGTCCTTGGCTAGGGTCCAGCACTCACATCCGTACAGAAGAATGGACCATACGTATGCTCTCAAAACATGGATCTTTGTCTTAGGCTTATCTTACTGTTGGTAAAAATGCATTTCATGTTGTTAAAAGTTGCCTTAGATTGACCGATTCTCTTCTTGATTTTTGTGTCACACTTGCCGTCCGGGGTGATAGTGCAACCAAGGTATTTAAAGGTGTTTACTTGTCTGATTCTCTCTCCTTTACAGGCTATGTTGCATTGTGGTATAACAGCTTTTTTCGAGATCACCATGCATTCTGTCTTCTTTGCATTGAGCTGTAATCCTTTCTTTTCGCTTTCGTCTGTTACTGTTGTTAAAATCTTTTGCAGTTTTTCTTCAGAGTCGGCGATAAGGACTGTGTCATCTGCATATCTCAGGTTGTTGATGTTGTGGCCACCTACACTAATTCCCTCATGATTCTCAATATTTCGTAGAATTATTTCACTATATACATTAAATAAATCAGGCGAGAACACGCAGCCCTGCCTCACACCCCTGCAGATTGGTCTATATTGACTGATGTCATTGTCGACTCTAATGGCTGCCTCCTGTTCCCAATATATGTTTCTGAGGACTCGAAGATCTTTCCCGTCGATGTATAGCCCTGCCAGAATATCAAACAAGTCGGAGTGTCATACTTTGTCGAACGCTTTTGAGTAGTCAATGAAGCAGAGGTACAGGTCTTTCTGGACCTCGATGGATCTTTCCATGAGAGTTTTCAATGCGAAGATCGCATTTCTGGTGCCTTTGTCTGCCATGAATCCAAATTGCGTTTCTGATACTTCTGGGAGTATTTTATTTCTCATTCTCTTCATGAGTATTCGTAAAAGAACTTTGGTGAGGTGACTCATCAGGCTGATTGTACGATGTTGGTCACATTCAGCTGTACCCAGTTTCTTAGGGATCGCAATGTAGATGGACTTCTTCATATCTGTCGGAATCTCTCCTCTGTCATATATATTGTTTAGTAGTTTTGTGACTGCCTTAATTCCCACTTCATCCAGGGCTGTTATCAATTCAGATGGTATATCATCAGGTCCTGTTTTCATCAGACAGGCTAATTACGTGATAACACACAAAAGTCATCCTGTGTATAAGGTAGCCTTATCGAATAACACACACACACACACACACACACACACACACACACACACACACACACACACACACACACACACACACACACACACACACACACACACACACACACACACACACACACACACACACACAAATCATCACCATCAGTAATGAGAATGGCTAACAAAATCTTAAGCATAACTATTTAGCAAGAGGTAACCCAAAGCTAAATTCCAAGACCCGTCTCAAGGTTGCTGGTTCTGTTAAAGCTCTATTCAGTCATGGTTGCTAAATTCTGGAAGTTCATAACACAATGAGAGCCTTAAAATATAGGTACAGAACGTAAAGGAGGCCTGGAAAAGATGATGAGTAGAGATGAGACCGGGGAAAGCAAAACTGTAGGTTGCTGTTGTAGGCTAGTTCTTGGGGGGTTGGGATAGCCTGGTGGCTAGAGCATTCAGCGATGTACGTTGCGCTTGCGATCTGACAGTATGGGTTCGAGCCCAGGGTTGAGCCACCACCGAGACGCCCTTTCAAGGGGATTTTTCCCATTGACCTAATAAGTGCCCAAAAGTTCTTTGGATAAGACTATAAACCGAGGTCCTGTGTGCGACGGCATACAGAATATCTTGCGCACACGTTAAAACTTGTTTCGCTTTTCGGAGTATAGGCCATTTTGTGCCAGTAGAAACTTATGACATAATGGTACAAAACCACAAGCCCATAGGGACTGGATGTAAAAACGCATATGATTACCTATTCCATGATCTTCTAAGTAAAAGAACAGAGAACAATACAACAGTTGTAGGGTGTTCCATCAGCTTTAGACGCTTAGGGTCATCCAGATTATACACTCTGTCTGTTTGTCTTACCCATTATGCCTGGAATCACTCTGAGACTAATTCAAGTGCATGCTGGATGAGAAGTTTGCCTGTACGCCTGTTTTCAAATACCGCACCGAAAAGGCACCCACACTCTGGCTTCGAAGGCTGGTTGTTATGGTAAGAGCTTGTCATGGATGAAGACATTCTCTACATATTATTTCATAGCATAACAACATTTGGATGTAAGCCTTCGTGCTTTGCTGACATGACATCAATAACTATCAAAGCTTCTGGAGCAGACCGGGTGTTAGATTGTTGAAGCGTTTTTCTGCTTTCTTTTCTCTCTCCATAAAACCAGAAAGGCGAAGTATCAACTCAAGCCAGGACTTCTACAAGAGTTCTCACCCAGGGGCCAAAACTCTGATCAGATCAAGAAAAACCAGTGCTCCATACTGCAAGGCACACTTAAAACTGTGATTCAAAAACAACAATCTTACGAAAGGATTTTTATTTTCTTCATTCAAACGAATCTTTGAAAATTTATGTTCAAAATGACACAAAAAGCTAAAACTGGTTACGTGCACTCGTTTTCTCCCCAAACTATTAATTCGGTTCCAATCTTTCCTTTTCTCCCTTCTCTCTCGCTTCTTTTCTGGTCTTGTTTGTCCTTTTATGGGGGGTAAATTTTCATTTCGTTTATCTTTTCATTAATCTGGGGGTTTTTCTTCCCCTTATATCTAACAGAGCTCGTGTTGTCTGTGACTTGAAATCTCCCTGAAACCGATGATCCACTGGCAAAGCCGTTGTCTGAAGTCCAAGGTCACCCCGTTCTTTGAAGCTGCTGTTTTTAATGATCCACATCGCTCCAGAGAGACATAAACACAATTAAAGCGAGGGATGAAACAGGCGTGTAGGGAGTGCAGTTCATTGACGGGGGAGACAGATGGGGACGAAGTGCACAGGTATCATTGAGCGGGGGGAAGGGGGGGGGGAGGGGGGGGCGGTTAAGATAAATGAAAAGAAGGAGTTGGGGAAGGGGGGTTGTGGAAGGACGAGGCTCATTACAACTATTTGTTGATTTCTCTTATTGTTTTTTTCTGTCTTTTTTCTGTGTTTCTGTCTGTCTGTCTGTCTTTTCTTTCTTTCTTTCTTTCTTCTTTCTTTCTTTCTTCTTTCTTTCTTTCTATCTGTCTGTCTGTCTTTCTGTCTTTCTTTCTTTTTCTTCTTCTTCTGCCATTCCTTTCTTTTTTATTCTTTCCTTCTTTTATGTTTTTCTTTTTCAATCATCGATTCATCAATTATGAATAACTCATTCCTTTATTTATGCGCCGGTTTTTATGGTGTTTTTTTTTAAAAATTATTATTCCTCTTTCATACTTTTCTCCTTTTTTTGCTGTATTCCTTCTATGTCCTACTGACTGCCTTTTTTCATGTTTAAAAAAAGTTTTTCCTCTTTTTCTTTCTTTCTTTCTTTTCTGTTCTTTCTTTCTTTCTTTCTTTCTTTCTTTCTTTCTTTCTTCTTTCTTTCGTTCTTACTTCCTTCCTTCTTTCCTTCCTTCCTTCCTTCATTCCTTTCTTTCTTTCTTCATTTCTTTTATTTTGTCTTTTGTTCTTTCTTTCTTTCGTTCTTTCTTTCTTTTTTCCTTCCTTTCTGTCTGTCTGTATGTCTTTCTCTATTTCTTTCTTTCTTTCTTCCTTTCTCCTGTCCTTCCTTTCTCTTTCAGCTTATTTATCTATGTACCATTTTTCAAATCCATACAGATGAAAAATGAGACAATAATTTTGAGATGGGAAGCTTAATCATGTGTCTATGATGCCAACATTTAAAGACAACTTACATTAAGAGCTTACAATTTAAACCCTAACTTTTCGCCTTTCCGCTAGACCTTGAGTGGTGGTCTGGGTGTTAGTCTTTTGGATGAGACGGTAAACCGAAGTTCTGCGTGCAATACCCATTTAGTGCCCGTAAAAGAACCATCGGCAACAAGAGAGTTGTCCCTGCAGAATTCTGCGGGAAAAGCTATTGTCAAAGGGAACCAGTACACATTGCACATATGGATAGGTAAAAGATATGGGATGCAGTGGTCTTGTAGCGAAACACTTTCCCCAGGGAGAGTAGCCCAAATTTCCCTGAAGATCATCTGCCGTGACAATACAACACAATACAATAACAATACAGTACAATACAAAACAGTACAATACAATGCAATGCATTATATGACGCACATAAAACTTTCCCTTCAATTTCAACAAATGCTTCCAGTCTTCTCCCCACCCCCAATTTCTCCTATTTTTCACATAAAACCGTTGATGTCAATCAAAAATTAGTAATAAAAATATGTATAATTTATTCTCTAATGTACTTGATTTACTCGCAAAAGCAGACGCTTCTGTGTAAGTGTGTGTGTGTGTGTGTGTGTGTGTGTGTGTGTGTGTGTGTGTGTGTGTGTATGTGCGTGCGTGCGTGTGTGTGTCTGTCTGTCTGTCTGACTGTATGTATATTATTGCTGTTATTGTTATTATTGTTGATGTTGTTGTTTGTCCTATCTGAAATGTACAGAAAGTAACTATTTTTTTGGTTCTTTTTTTTAAAGTGAGTTATTATTTCATCATATCCAAATGAGGTGACAAAATCAAGATGCACACACACACACACACACACACACACACACACACACACACACACACACACACACACACACACACACACACACACACACACACACACTCTCTCTCTCTCTCTCTCTCTCTCTCTCTCTCTCTCTCTCTCTTTGTTTATTTCATTCCTTGGTTCACACACGCGTGCACACACACACACACACACATTTGTTTGCACACACTATACATATAATTATTTGGGCGCAAGCAAACGGAGAAAATAATTATGGCACAGAGAGAGAGAGAGAGAGAGAGAGAGAGAGAGAGAGAGAGAGAGAGAGAGAGAGAACTGACCCACCCCAGACAGATCAATTATTAGAGAATGCACTCAATTAGTATTGTTTTGATCAGGATGAAGATTTTCTGAGAATCATCACGCAAACTGCTAATACCTCCACCCCCACCACTGCCCCCCAACAACAAATCCAGTCCAGCCAACAAAAAACTTACCCCCCCCCCTCCCTCCCCCTCCCCAAAGAAAAAAATTAGGGAAAAAGAATGCAAATTGCCTGTGTTGGTCTTTTAAGCCATTATTATTCTTCCTTTTTGTGATACATGTAGTCTTCAGTTAAAAAAAGATAACTAAATGAATTACCAATCTGTAAGTTTGATCCCCTTTGTGTTGTAATGTCACATTGAACATGAGATGGAGAACCAGGACAGTCGGAGTGAGGGATTAGGCGTGCGAGAGGGGAAGGGGCATAGGGGAGATATAAGGGTAAAGTTGTATCTTGTTTTCTGGTAACTCCCCCCCCCCCCCCCCACCAGCACTATAGATCCCTGAAAGCTGCACAGACGCACTCTGTGCTACATGTTCCCACTTCTGGAGGTCATGGACCAGGGATGGCACCAGTAAGGTAGCCGCATTCCAACTTTGGGGTTGATGTCTAAACATGACACCTGTGTGCATGCTTGTGGGGTTGTTTTTTTTAAATGTTGTCATCCACTCCTACCAGCAAGAAATAGCTTACTCTTCCAAAAGGTGGAATGGGTTGTTTTTTTAAAAACTTGTGTGCAATATGCCTCAGTTTATAGTCTCATCCAAAGGACTTTTGATCGGGGTGCAGTAAGCTTTCATGTAAACTCCAGGTGCCTCCCTGGTGTCTCCATCCTGGGCCATCAGGTAACAAGCCCAACACTCTGACCACTAAGCTATCCCACCCCCTCCCTTATTATTGATATAAATCACTTCTCTCTTCGGAAGTATTAAGTCATCTTCTGAAGTATTAAGTCATCTTCTGAAGTATTAATTCATCTTCTGAAGTATTAAGTCATCTTCTGAAGTATTAAGTCATTAGCAAGTCAGAATGATGACCCTTTAACAGTTAAAGTGATGGAATCTGTGAGGTCCTGAATGTCTCCAACAAGCAAAGACTATGGTGGAAAGGACTGCAGCAACACCAACCAAAAACCAGACGTGCTCTTTATATTCAGTGTACATAAGGGGGTCTGCTGTTCCAGAACAGGTCTGAGCGAGAAGTCAGAACAGGCACTGCAACTCAACAAAAAAGATAGAAGCAATGGTAGTAACAGTTCTCCATTTTCTGTCAAGACAAACCAATGTCTTAATGCTGTCTCTTAGGCTTGTGGGTAGGGCCACTTTTGGCACTAAAGCTATGTCAAGCCAGCTTTGTAACAATACAATAATTTTCATCCCCTACACTGTTGTTCAATCTATATATAAAAACTCAGTTTTTGTAACAATTCAATAATACCTTATCTCCTACACTGTTGTTCAGTCTATATATAAAAAGTCAGCTTTGTAACAGTACAATAATATCTTATCTCCTACACTGTTGTTCAATATATAATATAAATAGTCAGCTTTGCAACAATACAATAATATCTTATCTCCTACACTGTTGTTCAGTCAAGATATAAAATCCAACTGTGTTGAATATCCTCCAGTCTGGGTCTGTCAGCCAGGAAAGATGTCCAATATCCAACAGCACTGAACTGACTTTGACACTGCAGGAACTCCTCACACTCCTCTCGGCAGATCGTGTTCAGTGGCTTCTTCACAGTAATTACACAGGCAGGCATCACACACCACTCTGTTCAGGATAAAACCGTATGTGCAATTACCCCATTTTTGTCTGGTGCTCGTGTTGTTTGAATCTCGATTTCTAATGGCGCCATGTTGGAGACGTGCAGTTGCCCGAAAATCGATGACTGGCGTGACGTGGATTTGTAAACCAATCAACTGACAACAACCTGCCTCTTTGGCCTTGGGGTTTTGTTACTTCCATCACAGAACTTGCTTTGTATTGTATTGTATTGTATTGTACTGTACTGTATTGTATTGCATGGTGTTGTATTGTATCGTATAGTGGCAAATTTCTGTGCATGAAATTTAAGCTTTTCACAAATTTCTGTTAATGAAATTTAAGCTTTTTTCTCGGAGATTGTGTTGTCATTATACAGTTCCATCAACTTTTTAATGTTTGTTTATTTACTTGTTTACCTACCAGAGCAGAATAATCTGCAGATTTTTGCAAAGGAAAACTTTTTTTGGCAGGGGGGGTTTGTGCATTATACATATATTGCAGATAGGATCTAGGTTTATTCTTTCATCCAAAAGATCACACCCAGACCATGCTAGAACATAATAACTTGGCAAAACAAATCTGTTTTCTGATGGATTTAGAAAATTGGACTGGTAAGGGAAAGCCTAATGGTCAGAGCAATGCACTCATGATTTGACCGCCAAGGATTAAGCCCAGGTTCAAGTGAACAAGGGGATTTCCCCCTGGAGTTAACAACACCACTAACTCCCCTCCCCCAAAAGTCCTTTGGATGAGACTATAAACCAAGATCCAATGTGTGAACCCATGCAGAGCATCTTCTGTGCATCATAAAATCCATCTTACTTTTTGGAAGAGTAGACTATTTTGTGCTGGTAAGAGGGGATGTAGACAAAAAATCATAAAGAAAAACGCATGTAGCCTTGTGTTGTGTTTAGATATCATGCCTGAAGTTGACCTGCAGCTCCCTTAGTAGTGTGCAAAAAAAGTCACATACACAAAAACCTCGTAGCTCAAGCCAAGGAATCAAAACATTTTTAAAAAACCCAAAAAGCAAACGAACAAACAAGCAAGCAAACAAGCAAAACCCCAAAGAACCTCACTTTCTAGGTTTGTGCATGACCTCTAGACCTTCCAACCTAACCATGTAGCCACAAATACTCCCCTTTTCCCTTAAAAGATACATAGGAAAGGCTTTTCCATAATTAATTGTATGAGGGTTTGTCTTAAAATTTATTTGTTGCTTTTCTTCTCTCATTTAAAATGAATCAGCATTTGCATCAGACAAGTATATTTCATTTTTTTCAGAGAGATTTTTTATATATTTAATTCAAGGGCAAAACACTGAAATGTTTATGACACCAAGATGCTTGACATATGCTCAACCAACTGTGCTGTTTATGCTGCAAGTGTCTTTTGCATGTGTTATTAATAATTATCTATTAGCATGTATGTATAGATGGATGGTTCCGTGTCTGTGCCCACGTCTTTGCATGTACATGTGCACACCTGTGCCTGTGTGTGTTGGTGCACAAGTGTTTGTATGTACTCATTTGTGTATGTGGAAGCTTCAGCAGATATACAGAAATATGCGTGCGTGCGTGCGTGCGTGTGTGTGTGAGAGAGAGAGCTTTGGTTGCTAAGTTGAAAACATCGATACATAAAACAAAAAAATATATACACTTTGTTAAAAAATCCAGACAGAGAGAGCAAAACTATGCCAAGCAATTACCTAGACTGCTTCATGAAGTTAAAGTTTATGGCACTGGAAACATGTGGCGTCTGAATACTGAGCATGTGAGCCCAGCAATAAGGCATATCTCGTTCCATTTGTATAGATCATTCCTTGCTACCACTGCCATCTGTATTCTTAACGTGACGTTTCAAGTGTGTAATTGTGTGTGTGTGTGTGTGTGTGTGTGTGTGTGTGTGTGTGTGTGTGTGTGTGTGTGTGTGTGTGTGTGAGAGAGAGAGAGAGAGAGAGAGAGAGAGAGAGAGAGAGAGAGAGAGAGAGAGAGAGAGAAATACAGACAAACAGGCAGACAGAGGTACTGACAGAGAGAAACAGGCTATCAGAGAAGGACCTCAGTCAGTATTGTTTTGATCAAGATGGAGAGTTTCTGAGAATCATCATGCAAAGCACAGCCATCATCACCACCACAACAAACAAAACCACACAACCTCTACACCTGTTCCCCTGTTCCCATCAGGGCTGTGGAAGGTAGGAGCTCCACATTATGCCACCAGGGTCTGCCGTCTTTCTCCATCTATGTAGAGTTCTGCAATCTCCAATCTCCTTCACAGACCACTGACCTCAATGATGTTGGTAATGTAGGATGCAGGTGGTCTGCCTCTTTTCCTTCTGCCCTGTACATACCTGTGTGTGTTGGGGGGGGGGGGGGGTTGATTTGGGTTTTTTGTTGTATTTTTTTTTTACATTTCAGGGACAATGGAATAATCATTTTCCTGCGGGGATGTGGGAGGGAGGGGGCTGTCAGTATAAACAGCAGCCTCAACTTCTGGAAATTCTGTGCTAGGATATCCCTTTTGTATCCCTATCTTTGCTTCTGCTTCGTCTCTTTTTTCCTGTCACCTCCTTCTTGTTTATTGTCTCTCCTCTTGGTCCATTCTTCTGCCTTTTTCCAGAACTATTTTAAAGACATAGCAATTCTCTCCCTCTCTGAAATTAAATGCATTGGACATGACTTGTCAGGTGCATAATGGCAGTGCAACGCATTTCCACTTATATGACAAACAACAGTAGCTGCTGTTTGAGTATTTGATGAAGAAGAAGAAAAAAGTAAGAAGTCATGTACTTTCTTTACATCTAGTCCCTGTGTGCACGTAGTTTTGTAAATTTTCTCATTTGTTCCCACTGGCACACAAGGGCCTACTCTTCTGTAGTGTTGAACAGGATTTAACCTATGTGCAAATCGAGCGCGGCATACTGTTGCCGACTCCTCTGGCCTAAATCGCATACACATGGAGACTGAATGGGAAAAAGCATATGAGTGCTTATTCCATTATCCTCAAAATAAAAAAATAGATAACTAAATGAATCAAGGCAGAATGGGTTTTAAAATATATGCAAGGTGTTCTGAATGCCTTCACACAAGGCATCTCAGGTTTTTGGTCTCATCTGAAGAATTTTGGGGAGGAGTGGAATTGGTACTGATGTTAGCTCCAGTGGCAAATCCCTTTAATGGGCATCTTGGTGGAAACTTAAATCTCAAACCATCAGATCACGCGCTCAACACTCTAATCACTAGGTTATCCCACCTCTCTGAAATTACAACTAAGGCTGTTTCAAACTCTGGGTCTGTCAGGCAGGGAAGGTGTCCAATATGCAACAGCACTGAACTGACTTTGACACTGCAGGAAGTTCTCACACTCCTCTCGGCAGATCGTGTTCAGTGGCTTCTTCACAGTAATTACACAGGCAGGCATCACACACCACTCTGTTCAGAATAAAAGCCTCTGTGCAATTACCCCATTTTTCTCTGGTGTTCGTGTTGTGTGAATCTCGGTTTCTAATGCCGCCATGTTGGAGACGTGCAGTTGGCGGGAAAATGGATGACTGGCGTGAGGTGGACTTGTAAACCAGTCAGCTGACTATACTGTTTCTCTGTGGTCCCCAGATTTTGTTGTTTTCTCCCCCAAACTGTCTATAATTATCATGTTGTGTTGCAGTGTCTGGTGTTTTGTGTTGTGCTGTATTATGTTTTATTGCATTGCCTGAGTTGAGTTGTGCTTCATTGGGGTCTGTTGTGTTCATTTGTTGTCAAGTGGAGTGGAGTTGAGGTTGATGGAGTGTAGTGTAGTGTGGTGTAGTGTAGTGTAGGCCACTGCAAATCTCTTTACATACATAAGATACGGACTGCTTTGCTCAAATGAGGAAATGTCATTTGGTTAAGGTTAATACAACTACTTATGTCAAGATTGTCCAGACAAGTGAAGATTTTTGGCCAAGCCTATGAGATGCAGTTGATTCAACTTCAAAACAGGAACACAGAATTGGCATTTTTTGCTAAGCAATTGCTAACAGGTCATGGATTTGACATTGTGTGGATGTGTCAGGGAGCTGGATTTGAGCAAGGATTTTTGTGGGAATTTAAAGACAGAATGATAGCTTCCTACATACAAGTCTAGCATGCTTGCATACAAGAATAAGAAAAGTATAACTGGTACTCTTCCTTTAAAAGTGTTTTTCAAACAGAAAAGTATGTTAAGGTCGTAACACAGAAATGGCATAAAAGTAATCTTGCTCGTTTGAGATTAAGAACTTTTAAGCCTTAATGCCAGCAAAACATGTTTTTCCACTGATGCATCTGCACAGTATCCATGCCCCATGTGTGGCTCACAGACTGAAGATGAAATGCATTTTTTGTTCTATTGTAAATCGTACGATGACACCCGTCAGAAATGCCTCATATTTAATGAAGAAATCTCAAGAAGGAGAGATATAATTAGCATTCTCTTGATCAAAGATGAAGAATTTCTATAAACACTCGCAAAATTTGATCTCCCTTGCTTGGGACAGCAGAAGAAAGAAAAGTGCAGTTAACCAATTTGTTTTTCAAATTAGCATTGTTAAAATGTAGCACCCTTTTTTGTTTTCCATATTTTCTTGAATGCGAATTCCGCTAACTTAATTGTACCCGATTAAATGGGAAGGTCGGGTGGTCCATTTATCACACACTATTGAAGATTTTATATCAAAGCGGGAATGTGTGTGTGAGTGTGTGTGTGTGTTTGTCTATGCAAGCTTGCGACAATTGATATACTTATCCAGTTAATATGTTCATTAGAGATTCCTTTTCCTCTTTCGGTTATCATTATTTCTTTGTTGCAAAAAATATATTTCTTAAATTGTGTTCATACTGTGCTCCTTGCCAAAACGACAGTACTGTAGCACAGTATGAACACAATTTAAGAAATTTTTGCAATTACTTTCAGTGTGAAAAAAATGAAGAAATGTCATGATACTCTGTAATTCATCAAACAGAATAATATGTGGAAAAAGTCCAAATATACACAGACAACTCTTATGAATTATATATATACGTACACTCGTGAATCAGTATTCTAAATGAAAAGATTTGATTTTATTGTGAAGTACTTGAAAAAACAAAGGCAGAAAAAGTATTAATGTGTTGGTAGACTTTTGTTTTGGGGTTTATCCTGTGTAGGGTATTTAAAAATTTTTATTTGGTTTTTCAATGAAAGTGTCACAGGGTGGAGAATACTTGACAAACTCAGCATCATACCTGGACAATTCTCTCAGCAGGAATCTGAACGTCTGCATCTCCAAGTACACACTGCTGAAGCTTTGGGTGCACTTGGGTATTTTCAGATCTCTAGCTCCACATCCCACCAAACGCTACTGCAAATGCGAAATGTATACGAGCATATTTGATCTTCTGCATTCGTGCTTACACAAAAAGGAGAGAGGCACTGGCAGATCTGCACATTATGGAAATCTAGAAAACGGAAAACATACCTATCCATCTTTAATTCACCAGGTACTGATGAGACCTGAAGCTACAACTTCATCAATGGAACTAAAACATCACTGTCCTATCCACTCAGCTGCAGCCTCCGTAGAATGTAATGAAATAAAGACATGTCATCATATTACAGAGACGTGTACAGCGTCCAAAAACACCTGCACAATATCATGTAAGAGGCTTCATTATAGACAGTTTGTGACAACTGAACACCGAGCATGTGAGCTTGGTTATAAAGTGTATCAGCTTACACCTGTATAAATCATATGCTGCTGTCACTGCAAATTGTGCCGTGCAAGTGGAAAGTGCAGATCTTATATTGGTTTTAAAACGAAGAAAAAGAATCTATAGAAATCAAGGCTACAGAGGAGCATATAATTATGATAGCAGGATGGTGTTTTGTATAAGCTTAAAACATACTTTACAGGTTTCCATTTTTTCCATTTTTGCATCTGCGTTGGAAATGTGACAAGTGTGAAATGGCACAAAAACCACAAATGAAGCTTATATGTCCTAACAAGCGAGCGAGCGAGCGAGAGAGAGAGAGAGAGAGTTACAGCAATGACGATGGTACTTTAAAGTAATCACACAACCTGCATTTACACATGTTTTTCTTTAGGTTAAACAGGTCTGTGCACTCACTTTTTATCCCCCATTTGGCACTTCCGTTGTTTGAATTATGAGCTTCTGACGGCACTGTGCCAGGGGCAAGAACTCTGTAAAAATGATTAGTGCGTGACAGGAACTTGCCAGGCCTAACGCTAATGACAGCGTTTGTCTGCTGACACACTTTTTCCTTCCTTGTTTCCACAATGTCCGTCTCATATTCTTCCTTTGGGGGTTTGAAATATTATAATCTTTCCAGGAAGAAAAGAAAAAAACATATGTAAGAATTTGAATAAACAAGTAAATATCAGTCAACATGACTATCTGTTCTTTGATTGCAGCAAATTATTGAGATGGTACATTGACATAATTATGTTTGTTTTCCAGTGCTGTGATTTGTCACATTTTCTTCAAGCAGCATGGTAAACAGTGGATTTGTTGCACTCGAAGGATGCATCCACAGTAGTTAAATTAATCATCATAAGACGCATCCAGAAGCCTTGATATAAAAAATATGTTGTCTTGGTCATAGACACTGAGGGTCATGCAGATCTAAATGTCTTTCTTCTGCAAAACAGTGAAACAGATATAGTTATCACTTTGGATTTGATAGTTTCAGAGTCGTTGTGACCACAAGTCACTTGCCTGGAATAGTCCAGAACTGACACGCCACTGTGTGATGGTAGCCCCTTTCTGGCCAGAGGGCGCCATCTTTTCCGCTTCCGGTCACGTAGCACAGTTCCCAGTTAAGAGCTGTGACTTGGGCTGAAAACAAAGGAGAACTGTTATTTGCTTATCTTCTTCGTTTTTATTGTGGTGAACATTGAAGAGTTTTTATATTACCTTTTAATGTCCTATACGTTGTGCGAACAATTACATGGGTGAAAGATGAATCAACAACGACTGAAAAGTAACTAATGAACGACGACATTGACAAATCATTAATCAACGACACTGACAAACGACCAAAGGACAAAGACATTGACGGATCATCTTAAACGATATTTACAAATGATCAGTAAACAACGGCGTTAACAAATCGTCAATCAACAATGTTATTGACAAAAATGATCAATCACCAACATTAACAAATGATCAATCAACAACATTAACAAATAATCAATCAAGAATGACACTGACATATAATTAGTCATTCATAATAACTATACAATAATTATAACTATTATTAGTTAAATCAGACAAACATAAGGGTCACAGAATCATCTGCTAGTGAACCTTAGGGTCAGTTAATTAGCAAACCAAACAAACAAAGCAAAGCATCTGGTCCATTTGTCCTTTTGATCTAACGATTTAACCGTCCATTCATCCATTCATCCATCCATCCGTCCATCCATCCATCCATCCATCCATCCACTAATCATTCAGCAAATTAAAAGTGAATAGATGAATTTTCTTTTTGTTCCTCATTTAATGGAGAGATTTTGCGAATGCGACCGTTTTTGCTCCCAATTAAGGTAGCCGCATTTTGACATATGGGGATAAATGGATGAGTAAATAAGTTAGACAAACGTAAAATGTGAAGACAAATAAAGCAAAAAGTAGGAGGAGGAGGAGGAGGAGAACGAGAAGAAAATGGAAGACGGCAAGGACAGAATAGAAAAAAACAAAACAACCCCACCTATGACAGATACCATGACGATGATGGTAAAGGCGACGACGGCATGACATTAACAATGATGATGATGATGATGATGATGATGATGATGATGATGATGATGATGATGGTGGTGGTGGTGATGATGATGATGATCATGATGATCATGATGACGACGACGGCGGCGACGACGGCGGCGGCGGCGGCGGCGGTGGCGACGACGACGACGATGATTGTGATGATGATGATAATGATGATGATGATGATGATGGCAAGAAAAGAAAGAAGATGACGAGACGTGGATCCCTACATGATGAGGACGAGGGTGACGATATGACGACGCTGACGATGACTACAACAGAGAAGAAGAAGAAGAAGAAGAAGAAGAAGAAGAAAAAGGAGGAGGAGGAGGAGAAGAAGAAGAAAAAGGAGAAGGAGGAGAAAAAGAAGAAGAAGAAAAGTAATTAACAAACAAAAGTAGATGAAACCTTACTCTGAAATGCCAGAAACTGTCAGTTTATGGCCAGGTAAAAAAAAACCCCCCCAAAAGAAAACAGACAGAAAGACAATGACACTTATTAGGTCTGTCAGACCGCAGAACTTTATCAATTTTTGTCTCCATGGTGAAGCATGCCCTGATTTGATACAGTTCGCCTTCGTATGTACACAAAAAAGCTACTGACATATATATGCACAACCTTTTACGGTAAAAAAAATAAAATAAATAAAACACGAGTACTTTATCATCTCAATATGGAAAAAAACTCACCTCATTTGTGAGCAATGCATGACACTATAAAACTCAATACACACAGAGATATCTATCTATCTATCTATCTATCTATCTATCTATCTATCTATCTATCTATCTATCTATCTATCTATCTATCTATCTATCTATCTATCTATCTATCTATATCGAGAGAGAGATAAATATATAGATAGATAGATAGATAGATAGATATACATACATTCATGATAATGATGATGATGATATCTATCTATATATCTATATACATCATGGGCTTTTCAAATAGATGGAAACTTATCATTAAGTGATCATAACAGATTCAGTTTCCATGCATGAAATTCGTATTATCCTGTATGTTTACTTGTTCAGTTACAAAAACTGTAATTTTTACAAGATATAGAAACATTATGATATACACTGAAAAGCAGAGAGAGAGAGAGAGAGAGAGAGAGAGAGAGAGAGAGAGAGAGAGAGAGAGAGAGAGAGAGAGAGAGGGGAGAGAGAGAGAGAGAACTCGAATTCGAACTCGAACTCGAACTCGAAAGATTTATTCACAAAAAGACCATTGTCCCATACATGAAGGGGGGTTGCCGAGCTGCTTAGTATTTTAGTGAGAAAAATAAGGAAGCACAAAAAAAAACAAAATGTATTTGTATAACCACAACCACCACAATAAAAAAAATCACTTACAAAAAATATGACACAAGGAACCAAGATATGAGAGAGAGAGAACTCTGAACTCTGAACGTAATTAATATGTACATTGGCCTTAGGCCACAATACACGGAGTTTGGGAGAGAGAGAGAGGGATAAGGCAAGGCAAGCCCAGGTAAGGCAAGGCCAGGTAAGGCAAACTGCTTGTTTCGAGGATAATGCTTTGGCACTGACGAGCTTTTAACAAATGCAGTCCCTGTCCTTCCTAGAATTTGCCGTCATGAAAAATATGTACACCAAAAAATGATCCCTTGAACACAAGTATTTTTTAAAAACAATTTGTCATTCAATTTCATTTATTTCGAGTGTGTGTGGGTGGGGGGGGGGGGAAAGAGATTTTCAGGAATGAGTTTTCCTGCCTAGTTTACTTGGCATTAGCAGCCCGTAGTAAGAACGTACATAAATCGTTCCTTATTAGGTAGATACATTCAACAAGAAAAGCAAATAGGGTTGAGCACAGAATAAGCTGGGGGGAAAAATCACACACAAAAACAAAGTAACAAATATGTCAACAAAGCGTAGAAAATGAGGCCAGTTACCTTGAGGTTTTTTGTCCTGTTTTATCCGATTTTGGCTGAACAAGGAAAACAAATCTTCTTAATTAGATGGTCTATGTCTGGACCAGGTTTAATCAAGTCTTAACTTGCTTTGGTTTGCATGTGTAGTCAGGGAGGGGTAGGAGGGGTGGGTGGGTTGGGGCAAGGGTGGTTGGCATGATTAGAAATCAGGTTGTTTGGGAGTGTTTTTTTCTCTCTCTCAGAATATGCTTTTTTAAGAATGCAAGAAGCTAAATTCCTCTTTTGCAATGATTAAAAGTAAAAAGAGATGGAAATAAAGTAAAATGTTCACACACACAAACACGCATGCACATACCCCTGTGGCACACGCACACACACACACACACACACACACACACTGCGCGCGCGCGCGCGCGAAACTCGTATGGATTTTTTCAATGTAATGTGTTGTGTTTCTTATCAGTGATGCGTTTATATGACACAAAAATTCTGGCTGATAATACTGGAATAAGATGGCATGGTTTTCAGTTGTTCTGGGATCAATGCACAGTGCAAAATACTGTAAATTTCTCCTCCCCTGGAAATGGGTGTGCTGTGTGATTAAAACAACAATGGTAAAGATTCTACGCTTTAGAGAAGACTGTTCTTGAATCATCTGCTTATGCTACGGGAAGAAAATGCGAAGATAACTAGATATAAAGAATGACTGTTTTGAGTGAGTTTACATCAGCCAATGAACTCTGAGTGGATACGTGGTTTATGCTGCCGGGCTTCTTGTGGGTTAATCGATTGTTTCAACAGTTGGTGAATTGAGAAAAGTCTTTACATAATTTTGCCAAGGACTACGGTCCTATTGCTGAAGTCTCTTTCGCCTACACTATATGTGTTGCACACAGGACCTGGGTTTGTTGTCTCTTACAAAACACTTGCACCCAGAGTGCTGCTCAAGGTCTGGTGGATGGGAGAACAGTTGGAGTTCAAACAGTGGCCAAAACCGCGGCCTTCTTCTGTTGTATGTGGGTGCGTTAGATCACCGAGCCATTATCAGCATTATATCTACCCGTACTTAAAAAGACAGACAAAGATACTGATTGGTTGGTGTCCTATAACCTTTGTGGTCGTAGGAGAGCGAGGCATCAGAGACCTCAACTTCTCTAGGGGCCAGCATATTGAGGGTGGTGCCCATCTCCTCTCCCTCACTGCTTTACGTTCCCTGACCCTAAAGAGGCAGGTACCCATTTACAGCTGGGTGAAATAGGGGACTGTACTGAAGCCAAGGCGCTCAAATGGTCACCCATCCAATTTGGTAACCAGGCTGGACACTGCTTAACATTGGCTGGATGAAAGCGAGTACTCTGACCATTGAGCTATCCCGTCCCTATTGATCCCCATACTGATTGACATTGATTAAATCACTCAAGTAAAATTAATATTCATGAAATATTTCCCAAGTTCACTTTTTGGACCAAAACATTATCCATCAACGCACCACATGGAGAGTATGAACAGGTCTTTTGGAAAGGAAGGCACAGAATGTATGTCAGCATACAAACAGTTCTCTCAGTTTGGAAAGCTGACAAGTTCCTGTCACGCGCTAGTATTTTTTTTTCACAAAGTGCATGCCCCACAGTAGCAATACAAGATCATATTAAGTAATGTCAGCGCCAAACTAAAAACGCAGAATTGTGCAGACTTGTTTAAACGTGAAAAAATGGTGTGTAAAGTCAGCCTGTCTGATTTCTGTCAAGTACCAGCATTGCAATTGTAGTCGATATTTTCTGCGTCCATTCTGTCTTTTCTTGTTTCTTGTTTCTTCTTCTTCCTTTCTTGGCTTTTCTGGTTGTTTCAGTCTCTTTATCAATCTGTCTGCTGTTGCAAATATAAGGACTAATCTATTCGTTGATGGATGGGTGGGTTGGGCAATTAATCAAGGACTGACAGACTGGATGGTTTATTGCAAGACAGTTTGGCTTGTTAATCAGCGTAATGAGTTGGCTGGTCAATCAATCATGCCATTATTGACTTAATAAACGACTTTTACAATGACAGGACCGATCAGCTGAGTTAAGATTGGTTTAGTCAGTGGCCGTGACACTGTCAAACACCATCATTACAATTGTAGTCGTCATTGTCTTCTTACTTTTTGAGCCTATAGTCTTTGCCATCCCTTGTTGTTATAAAAGACATGGAAAAAGATTTCAAGAAAATTTTACACAGTCTCTAAAATTACTAACAATAAAGATGATCGGATAATTGTAGCATTTGTTTTCAGCACAAAGAGCACATTGGAAAAGTGTGTTAGGAAATGGATAAGGTGATGTCTTCTACACAATGAATTGTTAATTTAATACCACACTGGTGTATAAACAAAATTGTTGTTTAACGCACCAAACAGGTGATTGTTTTGTTCCGATAACACTGGTGTTGCTTAAGCCAGGATAACACTATTTGCTTGTCTCAAGGTAGTGTAATCAGAGAGAGAGAGAGAGAGAGAGAGAGAGAGAGAGGTTCAATTCAGCACAGACCCTAATTCTTCATGGCGAGGGTAAAACCATGGTCCGTGTCCATGGTAGCCTAATTTAGTGTACTGTTAATGAATCTTTCGAGAGGAACAAATACTCGACTTTTTTAGGCCACTAAATGATTGTTTATCTCATCAGTCAACTAAAATTAAGACAAAATATTACACTGGAAAAAGACGTATATCAATATATAATCTCCATATGTTGCTGCGATTAAAGGGGCAGACGGTGATATTGATTGACATTTATTGCTTCAGTCAAGTTTCAATACATATTTTTCCAGGTACAAGGGTTTTTTTTTTATAACAAAAACGTTATATTCAAAAAGCACGATATGAACCGTATGGATAGCAATTTCCGAAAAACAAAGAAACAAAATGTCAGTCAACACAGAAACACAGTTATTAGGTGGGGTGGGGTTGTTTGTTTGTTTGTTTGTTGTTGTTGTTTTTTTGGGGGGATAGCTGGAAAGTTCCTGTCACGCATGTTTCCATGTTTTTTTCAGGGAGTGCATGTCCCCAGAACATTAGGGGCTCAGATTCAAACAACACGAGTGCCAGACGGACGACGGGGAATAATTGTACAAACGTGTGTAACCTGAAGAAAGTTGTGTGAGGTGCCAGACTGTGTCATGGCCGTGACGTTCTGACTGGGTATGATCTTTTAGCTAGAGTGCGAGAATTTCTTGTCGCACTGGAGCAAGATTACTGATACCAGTCGTCATAAACATGAAACGACTGTGACTGACCACATGCCATAGAGATGAAGTCAGAGCATGCAGCCTGGAGACAACTGTCCACCTACGCGTCTCTCATGTCTCTCAACGACTATCTAGGTCAAGGGACTTTTGGTGGTTGTGGTGGTGGTGGTGGTGGTGGTGACGACGACGATGGTGGTGATCATGATATGATGATGATGATGATGATGATGATGATGATGATGATGATGATTAAGCTGAGGATGGTAAAGCTGTAAAGAATCCATTTTGATAAAGAGCTGCCAAGAAAGATCCATGATAGACTCAGTTGTTGTGAAAGTTGATGACAGATTAAATGAAAATTGCCATGGTGTATAATTTCTATGAAGAGCTGTGGTGAATAACCACTAAGTAATTAATACCCATTAGAAGCTACATGACCACGTCTTAAACGTGGGCTTTGATTTTGATTAGTGTGAAATTGCTTCGAAACGCACAGTGTCATTATTGTATTTTATTACCAAAAATGTTGATGATATAATCTGAGAGTGTAGAAATACACATAATTACCCTATAAAAGAAATTAATTGCAACATTAAAAAAATTATATGGTCTTCTCTTTGTATTCATGTTAGTTTTCTCTTTCTGTCCTTATTTCATTCACTGTGTTACTCTAGACCGCTTCTGTGAGATCGCAGATCCCCTTCTCAGATTCGTTATCTAGCTCTATACCATTGTTATACAATACAATTCAGTGTAGATTTAAGCGCATCTTTTTACAACTTACAAATTTCACGGGTAACTTGTTCAAAAACAAAATACAAACACCGCCCAGATCCACCGCCTGCAATAAATTATATTAAAAAGAACCAACAAAACAAACAGCAAAACCAACCACTAAACAAACAAACAAACAACCAAACAAATAAACACGGAGAAACGAAAATGCTGATAGACACGTGAAAGAAGAGAGAAGCTGTGATGAGGAGGAAAAACGACACAGACAAACACAGACGAAGACAGCTTCAACAACAACAAAAAACTACAAAAACTAAAATTAGTCAATTTCAAATCAGAAAAAAGTGTTACACTGAAGACAAAATCATTCGTAGGCAAAAACATACGAGAGCGAAATAAGCACCAAAAAAACCCCCAAAACAAAGAAAAGAAACAAAATCGTAAAAAAAACAAACCAAAACAAATAAAAAGTTCAACAGACTTATGTAAGCAGCCAAAGATATCTTTCAGAAAAGCAACAAAAATGAAACTTAAAAACAAAGTCAAGCCATTTCTAATGATGCCACTTAACATTACACGTTTATCTCCACAGCTTTTGTTTTACCTCTTTTTTTTCTCATCTCCAGTCTACTTTGGCCGTGCTGTTATTCTTTTATTTCCTAATCTAGAGTCCTGCCGACTTTTACTGGTTTGATTTTTGTTTTTGGCTACGCCATATTTATGTCTTTCTGCAATGGTATGTTTTATAAAGGACAAGAAGTTCAGCAGACCTGATAAAACTGGACTGCAGCCGTGATTTACATATAGGACTTATAGACTGCCATCAGTTCTAAATTTAGAGATCGTTATATGCGTGTGTGTGGGAAATGGGGGGGGGGGGGGGGGGGGGGAGGATAGTGCCTGCATGCTTTTGTCTTTTTGTTCTGTTACCTAATTCTTGTGTATCTGTTTGTAAACGCTTATAGCTTTCGTGGTGGAGATTAGGCGCATAAAATATCCTTACTTACTTATTTAACTGACTTACTTTCTTACTTATTTACTTACTTACTTACTTCTTACCTACTTACTTACTTCCTACTCACTTACTAACTTACTTGTATATTGTGTGGTGGATCGTGATTGTTACCAGTGAAAGGGAATCATATCAATGTTAGCCACTATTATATACAATAGTTAAAAAGGTGGGGGGAGGGGGGAGGATTTTGTACGACTATTCTCAAATATAATTATACTGTCTGCTTTCACCCAACAGGGCATGGTGAATTTAAAAAAAATATTTGCACAGCTGAGTATAACGCGAAAAACTTATTATAGTGTTATAACGATGTCTTATGACATGCGTGCTTAAAAGAAGGAAATGTTAGACTGATGCATTATGATAATGCATGCTTACACACACACACACACACACAGACACACAACACACACACACACACACACACACACACACACACACACACACACACACACACACACACAGCTTTCTCGGGTTTCTACATTATTATATTGTATTGTATTGTATTGTACCTTTTATCACTTTCAGTAAGGACAGACTTCTCTGCCTGAATTTCGGACGACTCTCCCTGAGGAGAATGCGTCGCCACAAGATCAGCGCCACTCGGGTTTTAAAAATATTTTTATCAATTAATTTTTCTGTCTGCACGTTCGTCAATATAATCTTTTCTATGAGAGTGCTTTTTTTCTTCTTCTTTTTTTACTACACGTATTGTACAAGGGACAATTCTTCTTGCTGCACTGATTGAATGAACACACACACACACACACACACAGCTAAGGAGGAGGAGGACAGAAAACTATATGCTGACGACAAACAAAGATGAATTTTTCTTTTTTTTACAGAAATACATAATGACATGGTACAAGTTCCATAAAAAAAGTGATTGCAGAAATTAATCTGAATTTCAAGCTATGATCATGACTTAATATTTTTCTGAAAAAAACACACACAAGCAGACATCAGACAATATCTATAAGAAATACTGTCACACATTTTATGTTTAAAAAAAAAAGCCTCAGACGAACGTAAAGCCAGGTTTTAAAGAACATTGCCGAATAGCTCAGAATACAGTCCAGTTCACAGAAGCAGGGGAGACAAATGAGCACACAGCCTGTTTTTGTGCCCCAACACTATGGGGTGAATGGAGGCTTCGTCTGTTATTTGTGTTTGCCATGGCTTTGCACAGATTACTGCCCGGCTTTGTCTGTGCTTGTTAGTGTATGTGTGTGTGTGTGTGTGTGTGTGTGTGTGTGTGTGTGTTTGTTAGTGTGTGTGTGTGTGTATGTGTGTGTGTGTGTGCACGCAACTCGGAAGAAAGTAATGGGTTTTTTTTAAAAAGGCGGTCAACAAATAGCACTAAAAAATGAAGACACCCACGTTAAAAATAACGGTAGTTGTATATCAACAAGATAAATGATTTTGTGTCTTTCAGTGGAAAGGAATCAATACCGTACTTCTTGCCACTTTAACTGTATATTTCGCTGTAATTTGTTTGTACTTTAATTTTCAAAGAAAACTATTCATATGCCTCTCAGTATCACACAGAATAGCGGCTTTAAAAAGAATGGTTTTCAGAAGGTTTTCGCTACAGCTGTGTTAAATCAGCAACCAAATGTATGCTAATGTAAGAAACAAATAGTGCATAATTATCACTTGTACGTGAACACGTTGGGGACGGGATAGCTCAGTGGTCGGAGCACTCGCTTTCCCCCAGCCAAGTTAAGCAGCCTCGAGCGTGGTTACCAGTTGGATGGGTGACCGTTTGCGCGACTTGGCTTCAGTACAGTTCCCCCAGTTCACCCAGCTGTAAATGGGTACCTGCCCTCTTTAGGGTCAGGGAAGGTAAAGTAACGAGGGAGAGGAGATGGGCGCCGCCCTCAATATGCTGGCCCTAGAGAAGTGAGGTCTCTGACGCCACGCTCCCCTACGACCTTATCGGTTATGGGACTCCTTTACCTTTTACCTTTTACGTGAACACTCCAGAGGTATGGGCACGTTTCTCGATCAAAAGTGGCCAACCAATCAGTCCAACAAGGCACAGTGCAAGGAGAGAGAATGGGATAAAGACAGGTGAGATAGAAGAGAAACATTTCAGACTGGACAGGCACGAGGCCGAGTGAAGCACTGCGAGAGACAGAGTAAGTAAGATGAAGAGGGATGGTTGTCGGGTCATCCATGGCCCCCTTACTGCAGAAAAAAACCTGCCAGTTATATGATGCGTTATAATGTAATGTAATGCAATGCAATATAGCAGTTTGCATTGTTTTCAAGGAAAAGTTCAGTCCAACACACAACGTAGCGGTGACTTGAACCCTGGCTCCTTACATAACCTCAGGTCACAAGTCATGCTAGGCGAACACTGAAACTTTCAAGCGATGTTTCTGACAAACCAAGCTGCTCTACATACACATGTGAACTTTTTCCTGTGTCGCCTGAAAGAGAGAGAGAGAGAGAGAGAGGAGGGGGGGGGGGGGGACAGACAGACAAACAGACAGACTGATAGACAGACAGAGACACAAAGAGAGGACCACTTTTTGTTGCCCTACAACAGAAACTTGTTAACTTTTAGCAGCTGAAAAGAAGAAACACATAGTGTAACTGCAGACTACTTATAACCAATGGGCTTGCATATTCTGTTACGCACTTAGCGTGTTTTTTTTCTTTCTATAGACTGTATAGTCCACCAATGGCAATATCTGACTAAAAAGATTCAGACAGGAGAAAAGCGATGTAATTGTGCTGAAATTCTTACTGTAAGCAGGTAAATTTAAGTCTGAACCCCGTCTGTGTAATTACTGCAAAGGATTATCTAAATGTTACCTGCCCAGATGACGTAAGAAGTTGGAGTGTTAGCAGTTATTTGGTACTGTCAGGTGATCTTCAAGTTATCCCTGGAGAAAGATTGAAATCTACAGACTGCGTTAATAACACCTTTCATTGTTGCGTGAGCTCACTGGACAAGTGCAGTGTTCGACAGATCCAAGTTATTTAGTCTTGAACAATGAGTCTTCTTCTTTACTGAACGCTCGGACAGCAACTATTGTTGTCTGTCATATGAGCGTTGTGCTGCCGTTAAGCGCCTGACAAGGTTTGCCCAGCACGTCCGAATTCAGCGAGGTAGAGAAATAAATATTATCTTTTTCTTTCTGGAAAAAAGCAGGAGAAAGGACCAAGAAAACATAAAACAGACAAGAAGGAGATGACAGGAAGAAAAGGAACAAGGCAGAAAGACAGAGAGGTGTAGAAAAGAGAGAATTGCTAGCAGGAAATTTCCAGAAGGTGGGGGTGCTGTTTATACTGACAGGCCCCCAGCATTCCCACAGGGGATACCTCTTCAAACCAGACCTACTTGTAGTTGTCCACCAAAGATTGGAATAATAATCCGCCTTAAAGTCTATTGCAGACGTTCACTTACCCCCACCCCATCCCCATCCTACCCCCAGATGAGGAAAGTGGTCAGAGGATTCCGTGAGTGTGAGTGATTATTCTCATTATCAGAGATGTTGGGAAAACGTTAAGAAACAGAGGATTTAGCAAAATAGCAATATAGTGGAAACAGATGCCATTTACATTTTACTGGCTTAAAAAAATAAACAAAGAGAAAGATCCTTTTGTTCACCACAATTTTTATTTCTTTAAGAAAAAAGGAAGAAAGGCAGAACAAAGTAAGAAACAAAGGCCGAACCGGCAAGATAATTATAAGTTACAAACGAAAACAAAACAGATAATAATGAAAGATTTTTAAAAAAGAAGACCCTTAGCCTACTCCAGACTCCACCAGTTAATTCCCCTTTCTCCAATGTTGTCTGTAATTCCTGTATTTTTTTTTCACCGTCAGATTTACAACAATGACCCCATAATCCTAAATCTTCCTGACTCTGGTCCGTTCTTTAACATCTGCTGCTTAATTAACCTCCTTACACGTGTTTATGTCTCTCTGGAACAGATTGAGTTAAAGAACCCCAGAGCTTCAAAAGAACTAGACGGCCTTGAAATTCGGCCATGGGTTAACTTCAAATATCTGCTGTCTGATGAGATGGTTCTCTCAAGAACGAGTCTCATTTGTTTCCAAGTCTATGAAAAAATGTGAATGTACAAATTTTGGAATGAACATCATGGCAATAGATAACAGCAAAATTAAAAACTATGTGTTTGGATAACAATAATAGTAATGCTGAAATATTCATAAATGAAGTATTTAGTGCACATCTTAAGTCTAACCAAGTTCTTGATGCACTAAGCATCTAAATGAGTGCACTCGTAATCAAGAAGAAAAAACCTTCGTTATATATATATATATATATATATATATATATATATATATATATATATATATATAATATATATATATATAGAGAGAGAGAGAGAGAGAGAGAGAGAGAGAGAGAAGAACTCGGAAATCGGAACTCGGAAAGAGAGAGAGGAGAGAGAGAGAGAGAGAGAGAGAGAGAGAGAGAGAGAGAGAGAGAGAGGAGAGAGAGAGAGAGAGAGGAGAGAGAGATCACACAGAGACACACAGAGATATTTTATTTATTTATTTATATTTTCATTTTAGTCTTTTATTGAGAGAGAGGATATCTTTAAAGAACAAAAGGAGGGGGGTAAGGCTTCTTTTACTGGCTTTGTTGTCAGACACACAAGACCTCTGACAGAAGAGGAGACAGGGTGACAAAAGACTGGGTGTGTACCTACACCTTGCCCTCCTTTTCTGTCACCTTTGCATCCATGTTGTCCAAGTCTTGACCAGAATGGTGGACTATCAACCTCTCTCTCTCTCTCTCTCTCTCTCTCTCTCTCTCTCTCTCTCTTTATGAAATATAAATTGAATATGGCGAATTTTTAACAAATCAAGCGTAATTTCAAAGGATATTGCAAAAATAAATTGTGGCTACCTTTTTGACATAACTGGTAAAAACAGGAAAAGAAGAAAAGAAACAAAATAAGTTTTGCAAGGTATTCCAAAGAGTATAATCATAACTGCTGTAATGCAGTTTTTGTCTACACAGAATCTTGATGGCAGTGTCCATATTATATATGCCAGTTTTATATACCTCACCATGTGTTTGGTTATTTTAAAAAAAGACCATTTGTTTTACCTTTTCTCTTTTTAAAAAATCTCATCATTTGTTTCACCATATTTCACATATCTCACCATTTTTTCACCATTTTTTTCCAAATCTCACTATTTATTTCGCCATTTTCCCCATTTCTCATCATTCGCTTTGCCTTTTTTAAAACATAAATCATCATTTGTTTCGCCATTTTGTCACATCTCGTTATTTGTTTTGCAATTTTCACATCTCTCTCAATTTGCTTTGCCATTTTTCACAGATATCACCATTTTTTACCCATTTTCACAGATCTCACCATTTGTTTCATCATTTTCTTTTCATATCTTCTTATTTGTTTTGCCATTTTTCATATATCTCATCATTTGTTTTGTCTTTTTTCACATATGTTATCATCCATTTGGCCAATTTTACACATAGCTTACCATAACTTATGGTTCACAGTGTTTTTGAATACACATAATCAAGTGATTAATGATTTGCTCCCAGGAAATAGACCCAGCGCATTCAGTCACAAACAAGCCCAAAGTAATCAGAGAGTGGTCATTTCCTCCAAGCTAAGGGGTATCGTTATCCTGCCCATTCTGGGTGACCCTCCAGGGTGTAAAACTGGGGAATGCCAAACCATAACCTGCAACACATTCCTTCCAACTGAAATCGTGCACAGCTGTGGTCAGGAAGTGTGGGCTATAAAAGAAAACAAAACTCGCCTGCTGCTAACAGGACAATCATATTTCTTTATCTGCAGTACCCACCCAGCCATGCAGAGCTTATTAGAAAATATTTTTGTCTTTCTGGTTTGCTTGAGAGGTTTGGCTATCGGTTTTTTAGAGAAGAGACAAAGGTGCACTGGAGGAAAGGCAGAAGAGGGGGGGTGGGTGGGGGTGGAGTGAGGACTTGTAAGGGTGGATGACATTGGGGGAGGTTAATGACAGTAGAAAGGGCGGAGTCTACATGCTGATTTGCATAATCCTACATTGAGCTGACACACCTCTTCACCTTGGCTGGCTGGGCTGTACCCCTTTTCCATGCAGTAATTGCACTATAGGGGACTTTTGACAGGTACATCAATCATTCTTTTTTTTAAAAATCTCTCGGTAGAATAGCTTGTACTTTTCCACTCTGGTTTTCCACCAATCAGAGGTAGGGTACCTCTTATGCTGACAGTTATTTGACACCTCCCCACCCCCATCCCCGCTCCTTCCTTTACCAAACTAAAAATAAAAGAAGGCAGAAAAACTTTTTGGAGAGTCTGGTCTTGTACACCTTTTGGGG
Organism: Rapana venosa; assembly: GCA_028751875.1. NCBI lineage: Eukaryota > Metazoa > Mollusca > Gastropoda > Neogastropoda > Muricidae > Rapana > Rapana venosa. The sequence goes on from CM054135.1 coordinate 66,988,115, forward strand.
GCCATTTAGGTGCACTAGAGTAGACATTATGTCTCCAGATCTTGGCTTTGCCTATGGTGTCTCTACATTCACAACAAATCCATATTTAACATCATGTTCAGATGACTATTTCAATATCTTGAATAAAGAGCAGAGCAGAGCAGAGCAGAGCAGAGCAGAGCAGAGAGAGAGAGAGAGAGGAGGAGGAGGAGGAGGAAGATCAGAAGAAAATGAGTGAACATTGACAACATGTTATCAAAATATAAAAGAGGAATGGCTGAAACTATTGCCAGATGTCACTACCAAAGTAACCACCACTGCTGCCACACAGCTCTAAAAGTGCTAAAGGAACCCTGATGGCAGCTGCATGGTAACTTTCAACACCTCCTCAATCACAGGCTGCCTTGTCATCAAATTTCCCAGGGAAAACCCACATCTGTTGGGAAACCATTTTCACACATCAGTGTCAAGTTGTTTCTTTTTTCAGCCAAAACTTCATTTTTCATTTCAGGCTAATCACAGATATTCATTATCAAGTGATGTATGGTTTTGCTTTATGTAAGCAGACACTGTGTTTTCCACTAAGAGAAACATAATCCATGAATGTATGGTTGATTCATTCTGCAGATATCAGGTATCTCATGCTTGTCAATTGAAACCTTAATTTTTTATAGCCAAGAAGTGCTTCCATTGACAAACAAAAAACCCTGCCCAGCTGCTCTCAATATAATCACATTTCTTTGCCAGAAACATGCACTTAGCCTCGAAAAAATGTCAAGAATTTTGGGAAAACTGGCATTGGATGTCCAGAAATATTGATGATGGTTGGTTTGGCTGGACAAGGCATCAGACCTGGGTAGAGTCTGTGTTCTCCTTACATCATTCTTCACTGAGGTGACATGTCTTGTTGCCCTGTTATCACTGTACTCTGTTTTCATTTGGTAATTGATTTTCATGTTCTCTCTTTTTTTAAATACTTTCTTCAGGCACATGCATCCTCTGTCTCATATGTGCATCTGCATAATTCAGAAGTATGATACTCCAGTCTGTTGACAGGCGTTTAACACTGTCTTCATCCATGTCAAAAGCTAGGCACATAGCAGAGGAACTGAAGAGAAGGGAGGGGGGTCTCCATCTCTGAATATCTGTTAAGGTCCTGAATGTAAGTTACCTTTGTGTGCACTCGGGCGTATGTTATGCCTTTTTCTATTTGTTGAACCATCATCCCAAATATTCATTGCAAAATGTGCTTTTACGTAATATTCAAATGAATCAAGCATTTTCCAGTGCCCATGAGAGAGAGAGAGAATTTCATAGCCTAATTTATACAACATCTTGCCTAAACCTTTGTTTGGCAAAAGCCCACATCTGTAACACCTCTTGACACTAAAAAAAATCTGCCTTCTCTCCTGACAAATATGTCCCACTGCTTTGAAGATATTCAAAACTGGATGATACAGGACAAATTACAGCTAAATGCAGATAAAACTGAAGCCATGCTTGAAGGGACCAAACACAAACTCTTCCATTACAACAGCTTCAATAGAACTCGGCAATACATCAGTCCCTCTATCCACTGCTGTGAAGTATCTATGTGTTGTTATTGACAACACACTCTCTATGCAAAAATTCATCACACGGACCTGTCAGTCGTGCTAGTATCGATTACGGCATACTAATGCAATTCGAAAGTACCTGTCTACTGATGCAACATCCAAATTTGTCATGTCTCTCAGTCTTTCAAGTCTGGACTGTTGCAATTCTCTTTTGGCTGGTCTGCCAGCATCATCTATCCACTCCCTTCAACATATACAAAACTCGGCAGCTCGAATAGTTCTCAGAAAGAAAAATATGAGCACATTACCCCTCTCTTGCAATCTCTCCACTGGCTGCCTGTACCACAGAGAGTAAATTATAAGATCAGTACCCTCTGTTACAAATGTATCCACAAAACTGCACCCTCCAACCTCTGTGAATGTCTTCACCTGTACACTCCTTCACCTTCCCTCCACTCTACTGCAGAGACTTTGTGCTTAGGAATTCCTAGATTCAATCAATCCACCATTTGCCCTCGCTCTTCCTACCTGGAATGAACTTCCTCTCTCTCTTTGCCAAAAGCCTACTTATGACAGTTTTGAATCCAGCCTCAAGACATATTTATTTCAAACCTAAGATTTTTCCCTTCTCTTTCATATCAGAATTGTCCCACCTTCACTAACCTATGTCCCATCACCCTGCTAAATTATACGACCTCTGTGTGTGTGCATTCTTTTGAAAAACTTTTGACTATTAAAATGTTTATTTCATAGATTTGGTCTGCAGTGTACAATGTTTGCAATATCTGCTTGTTTAAACTATTGATTGTTTGCCATTGGTTGCATGACTGTGTAAAAATAGGTTGAATGCAAGTGCTTTGATTTTTATTTGCAAGATATAGCGCTCTATAAGTTTCATTTATTATTATTATCATTAATATTATTATTATTACCAAAAACTTCAAAAAAAATTTAATTTCTTTTTCCTCAAATATCAAGTTTTTCATTCTTTAATAATCATGATTAACAATAATTCATCTCATGCTAATCTTGAATATTTGTTGAGAGATGCATGCCTCTGCTCTATTTGAATCAACCAGAAGCACTTAATGGCTCTATGATTCCAGAGATATCAGATGCTGCTTGCCCATCAACTAAAGTCCTATGCCGCTGAAGTAAAGCAGTGTATACCACAGAAAAAAGGCGGCTGTTCTGGCAGTGGAATAATAATTTCTTTGATTGCAATAAACACTCCTTCATACATCCCTTTTGGAGAGTCCTTTGGGTTGTTTGTTTTTATACAGGCATCTTGAAGCTAGGTGATATAGGGATATATTGGGGATGGTGTGCAATGCTGTGTGGGGGAGGGGGGGGGGTTCAGATAGGTCTTGATGATATAGGCGGAGCTATATTCTTATTTGCATAGCTCCACATTGGGATGACACGCCTCAAGTCGCCTTAGCTTTTGGCTGTACTCCCTTTTTTTCCATTTGGTAATTGCTTTTCACTCTCCCCTAGTTTAGACAGGTACATCCATCATCCGTCTCATCCCACGTGACAGCTGGGGTTTTTCCATTCCCCTTTCCACCAATCACAGTCATGCAACCTCATTATGCTGACAGTTTCTTGACACCCCCCTCCCTCCCTCCCTTTCTCTTCCCTTCCTTTCCTCCTTCTTTCACGAAGTTTGGAAAGTAAACAGGTAGATATGCAGAGAAAAAGTAGCATGTGAACATGTTACTAAAGTGTACAATTTTAGGGTATATTTTAAACTTGTGTATGTCTTTTAAGCCTAGACTAATGTCCTCTGGGTAACCTGTTTCTCTTATTAAAGTTCAAGTACATTTCTGTACTTGCATTAATAAAAGTACTCCTCTGTTGAGAGAGAGAGAGAGAGAGAGAGAGAGAGAGAGAGAGAGAGAGAGAGAGAGAGAGAGAGAGTGAGTGAGTGATCGAGAGAGAGACAGATACACAAAGAATCATTGAGAAGTGGAATCACTGAGAGAGAGGGGTCTTATAAAAAGAAATAGAGAAGATAGTTTGTTTTATTTAATAAAACTGTGTGTTTCTAATATGTGCTGGTACTTTGCAGGGTGCAAAGTCTGTTTTCTTCCATCTGTGATTATTGTTAAATGTACTGAAAACCCCTTTATTATGGATTTGCAGTACAGTAAAGTTTTATCTTTATTGTAATTCTTCTTCTTCTTCTTCATTCCTTCTTCTTCTTTTCTTCTTCTTCTTCTTCTTCTTCTTCTTCTTCTTCTTCTTCTTCTTCTTCTTCTTCTTCTTCTTCTTCTTCTTCTTCTTCTTATTATTATTATCAGCATCAGCATCAGCATCATGGAGCTGATGCCCTATCATGTATGCCTTGGAAACATTTTTTGCCTACATAAAACACCTGTGCAAAACAACTGGTAGATCTAGCCTCTTTCTTTTCTGAATGCCTTTTTCATCATCGCTTTAACTGTCTTTCTGTAACAACACACAATTGGGGAAACATTTTTGAGAAAAAAAGAAAAATGGAAAAAGAAAGAAATAAGGCGCTTGTAATCGTTCGATATTACACATTGTGAAGATGAAGCAAATACCATAGATTTATTATAATTCATAATATGGGCAATTTTCTGATAGCTTATCAAAAAGTGCAATGTTCCGTAAAAAAACGACTATGAAAAGAACAGAAGTTATAAAAACAAAAAACTTAAACACATTTCTCCCAGAGAAACAGGTAGTTTTCAAATTATGTTATTGCAATCTTTACCAATCGGCCGCATAGCTCTAATGCTTTTTTTTTTTAAATCTGATCTTGAAAACTTTCTATCAAGCTTGTTATTTGGTGCTCAAATAGAAGAAAAATTATTTTGGGGAGTTAGGTCTGTATGTAGTATATACTACACATTACAATTATTTTTGAAAGTAGTGAAATCAGTCATCAAAACCGTCATTTACGATCACACAGTTTTTCAAGAGGAAGAACAAGCAAATGATAGGCTTAAAACACAGCATAGAATTTCTTCAACACATACTAACACTCCAAAAGAACTTGTACATCTAACAGTTTTTATGCTGACAGTTTCTTGACACCTCCCTCCCTCCCTTTCTCTTCCCTTCCTTTCCTCCTTCCTTCACGAAGTTTGGAAAGTAAACAGGTAGATATGCAGAGAAAAAGTAGCATGTGAATATGTTACTAAAGTGTACAATTTTAGGGTATATTTTAAACTTGTGTATGTCTTTTAAGCCTGATAATTCAATTGAGTCTAAGAGACCCTGAAAGAAAAGTCAATCCATTTAGAAGTTTGGATATCTAAAATAACCTTTTGCTTTATAATATTTTATTTTGTATCTATGCTTCCAACTGTAAATAAAACACAACGATTTAAAGTTTTCTTTTCTAGTTTACATATGCAAAAATACATCTATGCACACAACAAAACAAAAGCAAGTACCGCGTCAATTTTAATGCAAAAATATTTTCCAAACAGTATGATAATTTTTGAATTGAGGTTGAAGGTTGTCTCGCTACTTCTCTTAATAAAATTTTGGAGGCATTGCCGAATATCTTGTATATCCATAGAAAATAGTCAATTGTATATCCTTGCTCGTTGGGGAAAAAATGCACTGGTCCTCCACTCTCATTGTCATTTGCTTTAAGACATTGGTTTGTTAGTGGATTTTTTACTGGATTTTTATAATTGCTTTTGTTTTGGGGGTCTTCTTTTTTAGCTGGTTGCCTTTTTTTTGTTGGGGTGGGGGGTTGCTGTGTGGGTTGTTTGCTTTTGTGCTTTTTTGCTCTTGTTTTGAGGGGGTATGTGTGTTTGTTTGTTCTTGTTTGATTGAGGTAGGTTTTTTTCACTCACAGATGTAATGTATCTTTCTCTGCTATTTATGATCCTTTTGACTTGCTTGTTTGTTGCTACTGGTTGTATTTTTGTCAGGCTTATAATTTCAGGCTGATAACTATTTTCTTATCAAACTACTAATTTCAGGCTGCTAACTGTATTCTTGTCAGACTACTAATTTCAGGCTGCTAACTGTATTCTTGTCAGACTAGTAATTTCAGGCTGCTAATTGTATTCTTGTCGGACTACAAATTTCAGGCTGCTAACTATTCTTATCAGGCTACTAATTTCAGGCTGCTAATTGTATTCTTGTCAGACTACAAATTTCAGGTTGCTAATTGTATTCTTGTCAGACTACAAATTTCAGGCTGCTAGCTGTATCCTTGTAAACTACTTATTTCAGGCTGCTAATTGTATTCTTGTCAAACTACTAATTTCAGGCTGCTAATTGTATTCTTGTCAGGCTACTAATTTCGGGCTGCTAACTGTATTATTGTCAGGCTACTAGTTTCAGGCTGCTAATTGTATTCTTGTCAGGCTACTAGTTTCAGGCTGCTAACTGTATTTCTACTAATTTCGTGCTGTCAGATTATTGTGTTTTCGTCAGCCTACAGAGCTGCAATAGTTTTGCTGTAGCCAATACCGATGTTGCTGTCTGTACAGTGCGTCTGTAGAGGTTGTCTGCAAAACAGCAAGATAGTATTCAAAACTATGAGTATTATGATTATGTGAATCCTAACTTGATCAACAAATATGTCGCAGCTTTCAAGACATTGTAGCGGGATTTAGTCACACACACACACACACACACACACACACACACACACACACACACACACACACACACACACACACAACCACACACACACACACACACACACACACACACACACACACAACGTTTTTATCTGCCTCACCCCTTGCACTTTATCTCTTTCTTTATGTTAAGCAAGAAACAAATGAATAAAATAAAATAATGAAATTTTTTTTCTTTATTCTTATTTTATTTTATTCTTTTATATAAAAGATAATGGAATAAGCACTTATGTGCTTTTTTACATCTAGTCCCCATGTGTATGTGGTTTTGTAAATTCTGTCATCTGTTCCCACCGGCACACAATGGCCTACTCTTACGAAAAGCGGAACAGGATTTAACGTGTGCGCAAGATGTTCTGCGTGCGTTCGCACACGGGAACTCGGTTTATAGTCTCATCCGAAGGACTTTTGGGAAAGTGGAGTCTGCACTGATGTTAACTCCAGGGGAAAATATCCCCCTTGAACGGGAATCGAACCCGGGTCGTTAGATTGCGAGCGCAATGTTCTAACCACTAGGCTATCCCGTCCCCCTGGATTGAGAACACCGTATGTCATTCTATGCGATGCCACATTTCCACTGCAAGCCCAATTGTTGTGACTGTGTTCCTAAACTTAAAAAACCGTTTAGTTCAGTGTAACAAAGAGTAACTTTAATAATGACATGATAAATTTTATATACAATACAAAGACAGAAAAAAATGTGATAACCAGTACTCTGTGATCTGATAATGATGATGATGATGGTGATGGTGATGGTGATGATAGTCTTGATATCATCATCATCATCATCATCATCATCATCATCATCATCATCATCATCATCATCATCATCATCACCACTATTATTATTAGTAGTAGTATTAGTATTAGTATTAGTATTAATAGTATCATCATCATCATCATCATCATCATCATCATCATCATCATCATCATCATCAGTATTATTATTATCATCATCATCATCATCATCATTATTATTATAATTGTTATTATTATTATTATTATTATTTTATTATTATTATTATTATTATTATTTATTATTATATTATTATTATTATTATTATTATTATTCACTGGCCGATGTCCCATTACCTAGGCTGTATGACCGCTCTGTGTGTGTGTGTGTGTGTGCTGCTGTGTTGTGTGTGTGTGTGGTGTGTGTGTGGTGTGTGTGTGTGTGTGTGTGTGTGTGTGTGTGTGTGTGTGTGTGTGTGTGTGTTTGTATGCTTTTGAATGGCTGGGTTTGATTGTCATAATTTTTTATTTCGCAGATTTGGTCTGCTGCGTACAATGTTTGTAATATTTGTTTGTTTAAACTATTGATTGTTATTGGTTGCAGTGCTGTGTAAGAATAGGTTGAATGCAAGCGCTATGATTTGTCTTTGCAAGATATAGTGCTATATACATTCCATTTATTATTATTATTATTATTATTATTATTATTATATTATTATTATTATTATTATTATTATTATATTATTGTTGTTTTATTATTATTATTATTATTATTATATTATTATTTTTGTTATTATTATTATTAGTTAGTTATTATGTATTATTATTATTATTATTATTATCATATTATTGTCTCATCATCACCATCAAATGATCTTTATAATTGGTAGTAGTAGTAGTAGTTGTGTAGTAGTAGTAGTAGTAGTAGTGTAGTAGTAGTAGTAGTAGTAGTAGTAGTGTTGTTGTTGTTGTGTTGCTGTTGCTGTTGCTGTGGTGATGGTGGTGGTGATGTTGTGGTGGTGGTTGTGGTGGTCGTGGAGGTGGTGCTGGTGGCAGTGGGGATGGTGGTGGTAACAATAATAGTATCGCTGTTTTTCTTATTATTATCATTCTTGCTGTTTGTAACAATTGAAACTTGGGATCTTTAATAGCATGATAGGTCCTATCATGGTCTGCACTGTCGTTCATCTTGGACCTCATGCCATGAGATCAGTGCACCGGCTGTACC
>CM054135.1:67011246-67016246 GCA_028751875.1 Rapana venosa
CAAGCTTCAGCGCTATATAAATTGCATACAGTATAGTAGTAGTAGTAGTAGTAGTAGTTTTATCATTAATTTTATTATTATTAATGGTGGGCAAGAACGGCCTCATATGTATACGCCAAAACATTCTCAACATTTGGTGAACCTCAGAGCTCTAGCCAAGGAGCCATACAACAAGCGTCCAGTCTTCCTCTTCTTCTCTCGTTCGCTTTCACACCGTCAGATGTGTCTGGGGAAAGTAACGGCATGTCTTTTCCAGCTCCTCTCTGGGCTGCAACAGTTTGCTTTGCTGGGTTGTCTCCATCGGCCACACCATCTTCCTCGAGTCGCTGTATAGCGTTCCTTTTTGAAGGATGTGTTCGCCAGTCTGATCATGGCTTCTTGATTAACTTCCCAGAATAACTGGTTTTGTGTGTAAGAAAATGGCAAGGTTGTGAAATTGCATAACGGAAGTTTGTTTTGCTTGTATGTGTATGCAGACTGGCACAAGCGCACACCAGCACACACACAAAAACACACACGAAAACACACACACGAACACACACACGAACACACACTCACGAACACAAACACACACACACACACACACACACACACACACACAACACACACGCACACACACACACACACACACACACAAGCAGAGGGCAAAAAGAAGGGGCGGTGACCTGTGCGCGACACGGGCCTGAATGTGAGTGATGGAAGATGGATGTAACGGGGAAGAAGGAGAAGGAAGAAAGGAAAGCTCAGACTGGGAAGTGGGGTGAGGACAAGGTGAAGAATGACACACAGATGATTTGATTTTGATGGAACTACTTCACACACGCGCACACGTGCGTGCAGACACATACACGCGCGCGCACACGCACGTGCACTCGCACGCAAAAAAGTGCGCGCGCGCACACACACACACGCACGCGCAAAACATGCATACAAGCACGCACACACAACACACACACACACACACACACACACACACACACACACACCAATGATGCTCAACGATAAACCTTTTGACGGCACAGGAAGATCAAGTCCAATGGCAAGCTGAATGTAGAATTTGGGAGGAGTAGAAGGGTGATGGGGGCTGTGTAGCCATGGCCGCTTGGAGTGAAATAACTCAACTCAAGTCAACTCAACGATCTCCATCACCACTGTCAACAGTAGGAGCAAGGCCACCAGGATTCGCCCGCCATTTCTCTCTGTCTCTGCCGAGTTCTACCATATCCCGTAGCCCTCTCACACCACTGATCTCAGCGATGTTGGCAGTGTAAGGTGTTGGTAGTCTGGTGCTTTATCAGGCTGCAAAGCAAAAAAAACCCATGTATTTTGAACCAGAACATTTTATCTTGGATCGTGGTCAAAGTTGGTTCAGATAGCAGTCTCCTGACAGTCAGTGTAAAGCTGTGGAAGAGTGTCATGTATTATAAGAAAAACATACAACATGTAAGTAACGATTTTACAATCTTTCTCTCTCTGCGAGACTTCGTTCTTTGCAGACAACATTCTCACGTGTTTTCACTTCTTTGCAGACAACATTACCATGTGTTTTCACTTCTTTGCAGACAGTATCATGCATTTACACTTTTTCGCAGACATTATCCTGTGTTTTCACTTTTTTGCAAGCAACATTATCCTGCGTTTTCTCTTTTTTGCAGACAACATTACCATGTGTTTTTCCTTATTTGCATACAACATTATCACGTGTTGTACTTCCTTTGCATACAACATTATCATGTGTTTTTACTTTGTTGCAGACAACATTATCCTGTGTTTTCACTTTTTTCCAGACAACATTATCACGTGTTGTACCTTCTTTGCAGACAACGTTGTTATGTGTTTTCACTTTTTTGCAGACAACATTAACCTGTGTTTTCACTTTTTTGCAGACAACATTAACCTGTGTTTTCCACTTTTTTGCAGACAACATTACCTGTGTTTTCACTTTTTTGCAGACAACATTATCCTGTGTTTTCACTTTTTTGGCAGACAACATGATCATGCGTTTCCACCGACCTAGCACTGCCAACAGTTGCAAAGCACTAAGACTTCAAATTTACTAGAAACATACTGCTTCTTAAACAATGACTGTGCCTGCGTAGACGCACACGCGTGCACTCGTGTGTGTGTGTTTGTGTGTGTGTTGTGATGTGTGTGTGTGTGTGTTTGGTGTGTATGCATGCGCGTGCGTGCGTGCGTGCGTGCGTTCATGTATCTGTGCGTGTGAATCTTTGCATAATGCCTGTGTCTCACTGCTCAAGAAGCCAAAGAAACAGGTTGGGTGTTGTTTTTTTTCTAACCTGTCACTTGGAGTGTCAATGCCAGACTGATTTGTGGCTGAGTTTCCCACCATCAAACTGTCAGCATCGCATGGAGTGTGTACCACAGCCATCCACAAAAATCAGCACACTTTGCTCTTTATTCTCCTTGCCAGGTCCTTGTCTGAATGGTGAAGTCAGAGTAGCAGTGACAAGAGACATGTCATTTGCGTAACAAAAACTAAAAACAAAAAAAACCAGTGTTGTGAGCACTTTCTTTTGGTTTTAGTTTTCTTCTGGCAGGTCTTACTTGCGTGTGTCTTTCATTTGATATAATTATTTGCGGGGTGTCGGGTTTTCTTCGTATCTGTTTCCTTACTATGTGTTGCTTTTAAATGAGTTTCTTTCTTGTTATTCATTTTCTTTTCCTTGCTTCCTGTTTTGCTATCTGTTTTTCCGTGTGTTTCCTTGTACTTTTTCCTGTTTTTCCCTGTGTTTCCTTGTACTTTTTCCTGTTTTGCCGTGTGTTTCCTTGTACCTTTCCCCTGCTTTCTTGTTTTTACTATCTGTTCCCTTGTACTTTTTCCTGTTTTGCCGTGTTTCCTTGTACCTTTCCCTGCTTTCTGTTTTACTATCTGTTTCCCTTGTACTTTTTCTCCTGTTTTCCTGTTTTGCCGTGTGTTTCCTTGTACTTTTTCCTGTTTGTGCCGTGTGTTTCCTTGTACTTTTTCCTGTTTTGCCGTGTGTTTCCTTGTACCTTTCCCTGCTTTCTGTTTTACTATCTGTTCCTTGTACTTTTTCCTGTTTTCCTGTTTTGCCGTGTGTTTCCTTGTACTTTTTCCTGTTGTGCCGTGTGTTTCCTTGTACTTTTTCCTGTTTTCCTGTTTTGCCGTGTGTTTCCTTGTACTTTTTCCTGTTTTGCCGTGTGTTTCCTTATACTTTTTCCTGTTTTCCTGTTTTGCCGTGTGTTTCCTTGTACCTTTCCCCTGCTTTCTTGTTTTACTATCTGTTCCCCTTGTACTTTTTCCTGTTTTCCTGTTTTGCCGTGTGCTTCCTTGTACTTTTTCCTGGTTTAAGTTGTTTTCTTGTCCTTGCTCCCTTTTGAAACGTTTTTTTAAAAAAAATCTATTTATTATTTGACCTTGTGTTTCCTTTTGCATCTTTCATTTTTTGCTTTTTCTTTTCTTTTCCTTGTTTCCTTTTTGTGAGAACGTTTTGCTGATTTTTGTGTTGGGGTGGGAGTGGCGTGGGGGTGGGGGTGCTTGCAGGGGAGGGGGGGGGGGTGAGGTTTTGGGGGCTTCCTACTAGACTTTGGTTCCCTTTACTTTTACTTTCCGTTATTTATTTTGTTTTACTTTGTTTTGTTTTGGCATGTTTTTGTTTTCTAGTTTACTTTTTGTTATCTGCTTGTGTTTACTTGTTTACTTTGTCGTATTTGCTTTCGTTGACTTGTTTCCGTTTTGGTATTTGTTTTCTTTTGCTGTTTCCGTTTTCATGCTCTCTCTCTCTCTCTCTCTCTCTCTCTCTCTCTCTCTCTCTCTCTCTCTCTCTCTCTCTCTCTCTCTCTCTTTTCTCTCTCTCTCTCTCTCTCTCTCTCTTTCTCTCGTTTAACATTGTATTATTAAAGTGACGCCATCTATTTTTCCAATTGGTGTATAATCATTTTTTTTTTTTAATTTGTCAAAAACCTGTTAATAAGCCTATCAATGTCATATGTTTTATTCTTCCTGAACACTTGATGTTTCACAATCGAAAACAAAAAGTCTAGATCCATATCTTATCCATGCTCACTTCACTTTCGCCAAGTACAATCAATTAGATTTTTTCCCCAGGACATTTGTGCACTAAATTCTTTGTCTCGGTGTCTCTTTTTACCCTGACAGGACGTGTCAGCCTCAGGAAGCGGAGGTTAAAAACAACAGTTGATCGGACACTTGACACACGTAATAGGCCAAGAGAGGGCAATCCACGTCAGCTACATTCTCTCTCTCCTTTATCAGCCCTTTTTGCCTCCTTTAAAGAACTTCACATCCTGTTAGGGGGGAAGATTCTCAAAGACAATTTGGTCTTTAAATAATCAAGACTTTGGGCTTAAGAATTAAAGCAACTTTAGTATCTCAGAAAAAAAGGAAAATTTCTTGAGGTGCAACGTTGCATTTGAAGCCCTGGATAGCTCAGTGGTCGGAGCACTCGCTTTCCCCCAGCCAAGTTAAGCAGCGTCGGACGTGGTTACCACTTGAATGGGTGACCGTTTGCGCGCCTTGGCTTCAGTGCAGTCCCCCAGTTCACCTAGCTGTAAATGGGTACCTGCCTCTTTAGGGTCAGGGAAGGTAAAGCAGCGAAGGAGAGGAGATGGGCGCCGCCATCAACATGCTGACCTCTTGAGAAGTGAGGTCTCTGACGCCTCGCTCCCCTACGACCTTACAGGTTATGGGACACCCTTTACTCTTTTTTTATATATGACTAATAGATTTATAGTATTGCAATGTGTGTAGGTTAGATCATCCCTCACATACTCAATCCAATGATAACAAAGCTGAAACAATAGCAATTGGGGGAGTGTGTCTTAACTACTTTACCAATATTGCCTTCATCTGCAGACATGTCTCTTAGGGCTGCATGGCACAAGGGATTCATCATTACTGAGGAACTAATAGTGAGAGAAAACAAGTACAGGTGATCGCTCACAGCTTCTCCATCATTTTTGAAAATGATTTAACAAAGATTCAATCGAATTTTTTTTTT
>CM054135.1:67018746-67031246 GCA_028751875.1 Rapana venosa
TCAGTATTATCGGTCAAACTGTAAGAGATCGCAGATTCTCTTTGTGTGTGTGTTATTGTTATTGATAAGTTCATACCATGTAATATTTTTCCACCCTAGTAACCCCTCCTCTGCCAAGTCTTAACGCAATAATGTGAAGTCAAACTGATACTAGAAGCGCATGCATAAAGGTGATTCACTTGACAGACATGCCTGTAAGAAATCTGTGCATTTTCCTTGACCAACCTTGCAAGTGACTGCTTCTCTTACGTCTGACGGTCTCCTAAAAGAATACAGCTTAGTTTCTCTTAAACAACTTATTAATTACAGCTTGTTTTTATTTCTATTTGTTGCTTTTTTAAAATATTGTCTCATGACTTTTCTATCCTGCCATAGTACCTTCGCTTTCTCCATCCCTTCTTTTTTCATTGTGTCACTAATTTTGTTTTATCATCAGTAGAAGGTATAAAAGGTAAAGGTAAAGGAGTCCCATAACCTATAAGGTCGTAGGGGAGCGAGGCGTCAGAGACCTCACTTCTCTAGGGCCAGCATATTGAGGGCGGCGCCCATCTCCTCTCCCTCGCTGCTTTACCTTCCCTGATCCTGAAGAGGGCAGGTACCCATTTACAGCTGGGTGAACTGGGGGAACTGTACTGAAGCCAAGGCGCGCAAACGGTCACCCATCCAACTGGTAACCACGCTCGACGCTGCTTAACTTGGCTGGGGAAAGCGAGTGCTCCGACCACTGAGCTATCCCGTCCCCAGAAGGTATACTAAACCAAAAAAACTCAAATAGACGAGCAAATTAAACAAACACATAAAAACAAACAGAGACCTTTACATTAGCTCAAATGCAATCAGCATTTTGCAAGGTAAAAAATGTTATGAACATTTTCTAAATTTGTGATATATATAAATTTCATAATAATAATGAGGGTGGGTTGTTTTTTCAAACCGTTGACAAACATAAAATCTGACAACCCCTTGTGATGGAAAGAAGCCTCACCTTTTCTATGAAGCAGGTTTTCCATTCTGTGTGTAGTGAAGAATTGATTTTATTGCTAAGCAAAGGTATCAAACGTTCCTTTTCTCTTCTTTCTTCTCTTGTTTTATTTCGAGATAATAGAATAAACACTCATGGGCTTTTTTACCTCCCGTCCCCGTGGGTATGCAGTTTTTGTAAGTTTTTTCATCCGTTCCCACCGGCATACGACCGACTAAGTTCCTAAGTTGTGTGTGTGTGTGTGTGTGTGTGTGTGTGTGTGTGTGTGTGTGTGTGTGTGTGTGTGTGTGTGTGTGTGTGTGTGTGTGTGTATGTGTGTGTGTGTGTGTGTGTGTGTGTGTGTGTGTGTGTGTGTGTGTGTGTGTGTGTGTTCGATTTCATTTTACGTCTCTTCACAATGTGTGATATTAGGTGTGTGTGTAGAGAGAGAGAGAGAGAGAGAAGAGAGAGAGAGAGAGAGAGAGAGAGAGAGAGAGAGAGAGAGAGAGAGAGAGAGAGAGAGAGAGAGAAACGAAGAGACAGACAAACAGACAGAATGAAAATGACAAAGGAGACAGGAAGACAGCCAGCCTACTAAACAAGACAAAAACACAGACTGTGAGACAACAATGGGTCATTTTCTTTGTTAAAGCACCCCTGTGAACTTGGCCATTTGCTCTGAGAAAAAGGCCAGATCACATACACACACACACACACACACACCACACACACACACACACACAGGTATGACTGCGTGATCAAAAATGTCCCCTGACATTCTCTAGGCCCTGTTTACAAATGCACACAGAACATCTAGCGCACAAATTAAAAACCCATTCTGCCTTTCAGTGGAGTAGGCTATTCGCGCCAGTAAGAAAAGATGACAAAAATATATGTACCCAAAAAAGACTACTACACACTGATGTCGTATTTAGACATTATCCCCAAAGGCAGAATGCAGGTACTTTAATGGAGGGCACAAACGATCGCATAGGCACAAATCTTATCATTGGTAAACCTCAGAGCTTTAGCCAAGGAACTATAAAAAGCAAAACAAAAACTCAAATCATATATCAATAAAATACCTGAATACAAACCGTAAGTGAAAACTAGCTAGTTCACATCAAAGTACACACCAGAGCTGATCCTAATGAGTTGTTTTTGTACATACGTTAAAGCAAGAAAAGTACAATGCTGTCAAGTGTGTTTCTCTTTGTAATGTATTTATTGGCGACTGTATGTACTTTAAACAATGTTGTCAAATGTGCTTCTATTTGTAATGTATTTATTGGCGACTCTATTCACTTATGACAATGTTGTCAAATGTGCTTCTATTTGTAATGTATTTATTGGTGACTCTATTCACTTATGACAATGTTGTCAAATGTGCTTCTATTTGTAATGTATTTATTGGTGACTGTATTCACTTATGACAATGTTGCCAAATGTGCTTCTATTTGTAATGTATTTATTGGTGACGGTATTCTTTTATGATCATGTTGTCAAATGTGCTTCTATTAGTAAAGTATTTATTCGTGGCTGTGTTCATGTTGGTCCATGAAGGAGGAAGATCTGTGAGCTTGTAGTTACGGAGAGCTAACATGCTCTTGTTAATTACTTCATTGCCATGTCTCTTGATGATGGGAGCAGCTTCTTTTTGCGTTGATCATCGTGCTTACAGGATTGCTTTGTCCCTGTGAAAGGAAAGTTAACAGCTGCTGAGAAAGAAGGTTACAGATTCCTGATTAGTTCATAAGGAACTTCTTCTTTGTTTACAGTTTCCTTCTTTACATGGGGCATTTTCTTCATTAATTTTTGTTGAAAGTTAATTTCTAAAATAAAGTTTTTCGTTAGATCATTTCTCTGTCATTTGTGTTTTGTTTGTAAAACTTTGTGTGTGAACACGTATATGCATGCTCTGGCACGCACGTGTGTTCTCATGGCCGCACACACAGACATATATAAATTAGTGCTTTTTTATCATATCAAGCATTTGTTGTTCAACTGATAGATTTTTACAACACACACACACACACACACAAACATACACTTGCACGCACGCACGCATGCATGCACGCACGAAACTGTTTCTAGGTATCTGTATGACAGTGATATCAAAAGTGCCATCTGACATTCTTTACCAGCGCTAGTATAGACACTGTTTTCTCTCTCTCTCTCTCTCTCTCTCCTCTCTCTCTCTCTCTCTCTCTCTCTCTCTCTCTCTCTCTCTCTCTCTCTCTCTCTCTCTCTCTCTCTCTCTCTCTCTATCTATCTATCTATCTATCTATCTGTCTGTCTGTCTATCTATCTATCTATCTATCTATCTATCTATCTATCTATCTGTGAATGTGTGCTTTCATTCGCTTAAAATGTCTTTTGTTCTCCTTTCTCTTCTCCCTCTGTCTTTATTTCTTCTTTCTTTCCACCCATCCTTTTTCTTCCTCTCTTTCTTTTCATTTATCTTCATACTTTTCTTTTCATCCTTTCAATATCATTATCGGAAAAGGGTTAAAAGAGTAAACAAGCTCAAGTGCAAATCGATTTCTCCTCCAATGAAAAAAAGTACGGTGGATATTTTCCAAATTCGTGAGAGAAATCAATTGCATGATGAAATCGCGATGACAAACGACGTTAAAATCGAACAGGTTTTTGTTAGAGACACCTCCTCGTATTTCCTTTGAAGCATGTTTTCTTTCTGCTTGTTTGTTGTGAGAGATTTATTCGAATGCAAAACAGAAAGATTAAGTGCTCGTAAATGCTACTTGTCGGGCCTTTTTGTTTAGTTGGCTGGTCTTTTAGGTTTCGTTTCTTTCTTTCTTTCTTTTCTTTTCTTTTTTTCTTTTTTGGGAGGGTGGGGGGTGACTTTGCCTGAAACATCGAAGCTGGTGATTGTGTCATTCTCTTAAGTCATGTCCCTTCTTTTAAAGAGTCTGACATCAGGTCTTTATAACTCTTCTATACTTGCATTTGTGCATGCACGCAAGCATGTTCTCAAACACACACACACACACACATACACATGCGTGCATACTCGGGTGTATACACACATAGGCAAACACACACACACACACACACACACACACACACACAACACACACACACACACACACACACACACACACACACACACACACACACACACATCTAGCATTTGGCAAGTACTAAGGTTGGAGATATTCCGATCTCCCAAGTCAACTTAAAGTGCCGATCTGCCAGTACCTTAATTCCTTTTGTATATATATATATATATATATATATATATATATATATATATATATATATATATATATATATATATATATATATATATATATATATATATATATATATACACCTTTGTACAAGATCAACTATGCACGTTAAAGATCTCGAAATTCATGTCAGCGACAGGTGGATCACGGAAACATGAACATGCCCAGCATGCACCTTGTGTTCCAGGAAAAGGGTGGGCTCCGCCAGGTTCAACTTACTCAAGAGACATGGCCTGAAAAAAATTGAGGCGACTCCTGAAGAAGTGAAGGAAGAGAAGGATCAGGAGAAGCAGTTCCATGCAGCGCATCCCTAGACATTCCTCAGCCTTTTTTGACAGCTGCAATGGTCTTCTTCTTCACACAGCTCTGGGCATTCGTCAGAATCTGACAGCTGCAATGGTCTTCTTCTTCACACAGCTCTGGGCATTCGTCAGAATCTGACAGCTGCAATGGTCTTCTTCTTCATACAGCTCTGGGCATTAGTCAGAATCTGACAGCTGCACTAGTCTTTTTCTTCACACATCTCTGGGCATTAGTCAGAATCTGACAGCTCCTGTAGTTTTCTTCCTCACATGCACTACAGATGTTGTGCGGCACTGTTACTATAAAGGTCTGGTTCTCAACATTTCTTTTATCGCAACCAGAGAGAGAGACAATGACAATGACAATGACAAATTCTTTTATTTCGAGGATAATGAATAAGCACTCGTGCGCTTTTTTACATCCAGTTCCCGCCCGTAGGGATACATCTTAATAATAACCCAATACTTATACTCACACAGTAGAAACAAAGGGAAATAACTTTTTCAAACAACCCCCCCCCCATAACCCCCCCCCCCCCCAACCAAAACAAAAAAACAAAGAAGCAAAAGAAAAAGAAAAAATCAAACCAACAAAAAGAAAAAAAGAGAAAAACAAACAACAACAACAAGAACAACAACAAAACCAAGAAAAATAACAACAACCAAACTTAATAAGTCATAAAAATAAACATCTACACATTGTCAAATGGTACACATACTTGTTACATAGAACAATAAGATAGTGAAATAGGGCATTCATTAAAACTTAAGTACAGCCGACAAGCCCAATAAAGTATTGAAAATAATAAAGTATGAACCCTTCATCAGGATACACTATAACTATAAGCAAAACTCTATGGTTAGTTTGACTTTAACATTTGGTAAGGGTAACCCTCTTAAAACATACTGGAAATTTAACAGTTCTCTTCTTAAAGACCATTATTTCATCAATGAAGTAAAAGTGGTGATTACAAATGTTGTGAAGAATATGCAGCAGACCACTATGACAAAGCAAAAGTCAAGGAAATCCCAGACACTGATCTAGAATTGACTGTTCCTGATGAAAATCAGAGCGAAAACTATTTCTTATGCCACAAGAAAAAAGAAAGAGAGACGGGAACAAGAACTTAAACTAGAGAACGAAATTCGAGAGATTGAAAGAAATCAGAGTAAAACAGAATTGGATGTACTAAAGCTAACTGAGTTGAGCAGGGAACTCACAGCACTAAGAGAGATCAAAATGCAGGGGGTTCTACTAAGGTCAAGGGCAAGGTGGGTAGCAGATGGAGAAAAAGTTACAAAGTATTTCTGTAACCTACAAAAAGTAACTATATTAATAAATACATGTCCAGACTAATAGTAAATGATAACACAGTAACTGATCCTAAAGAAATTTTGTCAGAGGTAGAATTCTTTTATGCAAATTTGTATAGAGAAAGGAAGGTCGAAGACTGTGAAATAGAAAATCTAGTATAAGATTTACCAAAATTATCAGATGAAGAACAAAAGTCACTGGAGGGAGAAATAACACTGGACGAGGCAACAGCTGCTCTGAAAAATATGAAGAATGGAAAAAGTCCTGGATCAGATAAATTTATAGCTGAATTCTTTAAATTCTTTTGGAAACAATTGGGTGTGTGGGTTGTTAGAGCTTTAAATAAATCATTTGCATATGGTGAGATGTCCAGTACACAAAAGCAAGGAATAATTACCTGCATTCCCAAAGGAGACAAATCTAAAGAATATATGAGTAACTGGCAACCAATATCGTTGTTAAACTTTATTTATAAGATTGGGTCTGCTTGTATAGCAAATCGATTAAAAACTGTTCCATCAAAACTTGTATCGGAAGATCAGACAGGATTTGTGGCAAACAGGTATATGGGAGACAATATCAGGCTAATATATGATCTTATTCACTATTTAAAAAGTAGAAAACTTTCAGGTGTGCTTATATATGTCGATTTTGAGAAGGCGTTTGATCCGCTAAACTGGCAGTTTATGATTAAAGTATTGAAATCTTTTGGTTTTGGTAAAGATATATGCCACTGGGTGACTACATTTTATAAAAATATCAAATCTGTAGTACAAGTGAATGGACACACCTCTTCCTGGTTTAAAGTGTTAAGAGGCTGTAGACAAGGTGATCTGATCTCTCCTTATTTATCCTTTCAGTGGAAATTTTAGCCATTATGATAAGAGAAAATAAAAATATAAAAGGAATTAAAATCAATTCAGTGGAAGATAAATGTTTACAATATGCAGACGATACACAGCTGGTAAATGAGGGAGATAAAAAATCATTTGAACACTGCATGTTAACATTAGAATCATTTGGTAAAGTATCGGGTCTGTATCTAAATGTTCACAAAACAAAAGTAATATGGCTTGGAAGCAGAACATTTTCCAAAGTCAGATACATGCCACATTTGCAAATGGAATGGAATCTCAAACAGTTCAAGATCTTGGGAATATGGTTAACCCCCAAATTGATGAACTGCGAGGAGCTGAATTATAATGAAAGTTTGCAGAAGTCAGACATCTTTTTAACATTTGGATCAAAAGAAATATTACTTCAATTGGCAGAGTGGCAGTGTTAAAGTCACTCATTCTGTCTAATTTAACACATCTTTGGATCTTGTTTCCTAACCACCCAAACAATTTAATGGATGAATTGCAAAAGCAATGCTTTCGATTTATATGGAACAACAAACAAGACAGAATCGCCAGGAAAGCAAGTATAAAAAATTTAAGAAAAGGGGGACTTGGAATCCCTTCTTTAAAGTATTTTGCCATGGCACTAAAACTGTCATGGATAAGAAAACTAAGACGTAGTAACCACAAATGGAAATCTGTCATAGAAGAAATATGTCCTTGTATAAAACACTTAGACAAGTACGGTTGTGATTTGCCAACCTGAAACATATATCTAAGTTCATTCTGGAGAAATATATTACAAGCATACAGATTATTTGGAAAAAAGATCAAGATTAACAGCCCGGAAGTCCTTCTGGCAGAGAATATATTTTATAATGAACATATAAAGATTGACAATAAAACAATATATTTCAAAACATGGGTGAGCAAAGGTGTGTATCGTGTCGCCGATCTTGTTAATCAGAACGGTTCTTTCCTCCCATATGATGAACTTAAAATGAAATACAAAGGCGAAAGTAATTTCATGGATTATGCAGGGGTTGTCACAGCAATTTAAAAAAGTTCATGGGCACAACTGGTGTTGATGTGAGTAATAGCAGCCCAAAAGAAAGCCATACAGCTCTAAATACAATTCTGAATATAAAGAAAGGGCAAAAGTTTAGTACGACACACTTGTTATGGACAGTAATCAGCCTAAGTGCTGTGAGAAATGGAATAGTGAAACGTTATATGACCTTAATTGGGGTAAAATATTCATGAAAACTCAAAAACTAAAAGAAACTAAACTAAAATGGTTTCAAATAAGGATTATCCACAGGATATCAGCAACTAATATTGTCTTAGAAAAGATGCATGTTGTTGACACTAATAAGTGCACATTTTGCAAATCCGAAAGAGAGACTATTAATCAACTTTTCTATTCATGCAGGATTTCTACCATGTTTTGGAATAATCTTCAGAATTTCTTAAACAACAATTGCGCTAATGTACAAGATTTGTTTCTGTCAAGAGAGCTAATACTGTTTGGAACTGATTCACGTTCACAAACAGATGATACGCTTGATTATATCAGAGTTTCAGCAACAAATTTTCTCTATAAATGCAAAGTTGGCAATAGCTATCCTGTGTTTACTGATTTCAGAAAGTTTCTTAAACTTAAATATAGAACCGAGGAATACATAGCAAAAACAAATATGAAATATATTGATTTTGAATCAAAATGGCTTTATTACAAATCACTGATTGACGATTTCTAAACATTGTACTGCCAAGCTTAAAATACATGACGTAACTTTGCTTTGCATTTTAAAATCAGCCTAGTTTTTCTTACAAGGTACTGCAAGGAATGTGCGCTTTTGTGGTTGGTTTAAAATAAAGAGAGAATGTGTGTGCGTGTGTGAGTGAATGTGTGTGCGTGTGTGTGTGAATGTGGTGTGTGAGAAAGAAGCTATGAATTCAATTACTATGTTTGGCCGATTCATGTTTCAATTTTTTGGTTATTTTGTGGTGTGCAGCTACATTTCTTAAAGGCATATATTACTTTGTGAGAGTGTGTAGGTAGGAGAGAGGGCGGGAGAGAGAGAGGGAGAGAGAGACAGAGACAGAGACAGAGACAGAGAGACAGAGAGAGGAGAGAGTGTGTGTGTGCGCGTGTACATGAACATATATAATACAGTTTATATAATAGATCTTTTGCATGTTTAGTTACATTACCTTATGTTAAAAAATATTATTTTGTTTATATTGTATTAAAATGAATTTTTAAAAGTTAAAAAAAAACTATAAGCAAAACGATAAAAGGTGAGAGAGACAGAGACAGAGAGAGTGTGTGTTTCAGAGATAATATCAAATATATAAATTCTCAAAACAATACACGATCACCATCAACACTCATTTTTGATTATACTAGTTCAAATTATATGTCATGATAATGAAATAAACTCAATACCCATACACTTACACAATAAAAACAAGAAACAAAAGAAAAGAAGAAATCCAAACCTATACAGTCATTGAGAGAGAGAATGTGTGTGTGTGTGCGCGCGCGCGCGTGTGTGCGTGTGTGTGTGTGTGTGTTGTGTGTGTGTGTGTGTGTGTGTGTGTGTGTGTGTGTGTGTGTTTCAGGGATAATGCAAAATATATAATACTCACATAGCACACGATCACCATCAACACTTTTCGATTATACTCATACAAATTGAATGTCATGGTGATAAAGTAAGCCCAATACCCATACACTCACGCAATAAAGAGGGGGGAAACCCCCCAATAAAGTTTTTAAAAAAAGAACATCTACACATTGTAAAAAGAGAGACAATATCTTTTATTACCGGGATAATGAATAAGTACTCATGTGCTTTTTTACATCCAGTCCCTTCCCATAGGGACATATCTTAATAATGAACCCAATACTCATACTCTCAAAGAGTAAAACAAAGGGAACATTTTTTTTAAACCCAGACAAACTAAAAACAAAAGAAAACCCCAAAACTACCCCCCCCCCTAAAAAACCCAAACAAACAAAAAAATAAGAATAAACAACAACAAACAAACACAAGAGAAAACAACAACAACAACAACAACAACAACACCCCATACACACATACACGCACACCAAAATACAAACAAACAAACAAAAAACAAATAACAAAAAAAAAAACCCAGGATAACCCAAAACAACAACAACAACAAACAACAAACAAAGCCAAAAAAAAAAACACACACCAAAAAAGCCAAACTTAAAGAGTCATAAAATTGAACACCTTCATATTGTAAGAGAGAAAGAGAGAGAGAGAGAGAGAGAGAGAGAGAGAGAGAGAGAGAGAGAGAGAGAGAGGAGAGAGAGAGAGACAGAGACAGACAGACAGACAGACAGATGAAGTGATTTGACAGTAGAAACCAAAGCAAAATGCAAAAAATACAAGACAAAAAGCATACAGACACAGAGAGGCAGGCAGAGGGAAAGACAGACGCACTGAGAGACAGAAAAACAAAACAAACTAAGAAGCAGACAGTCAGACAGACACCATGAAACACAAAACAACAAACACACAGACACACACACAGACAGACACACGGAATGATTTGACAAGAGGAGACAAGTCAGCCAGCCCGGCCAGACAGACACTGTGGGACAATGGTGAGTCACATCTTTAAAGGGGGAAAACTCTTTGCAGAGAGACCTGGCCAACCACAGAAGGCAGAGAATGGTTCACACACACACACACACACACACACGCCAGACTGTCGACCAGCAGCTGACCACAATGGTTTAAGCATCCAGGATGTGAAGGGCCAGAGGGGTTAATGCTTTGTAATGAGTGATCCATTCTCGATATTGCTTTAAAAGACGCTCCCTTACGCCAATTTCATTTTGCTGGCAGATAGCAAGAATATTGTTTTTCTATTCTTTGGAATAACACAGGGCTGTGTTGTTTGGGGGATTTTTCGTCCTTAACATCCTCGTTTTCTTTCTTTTTTATATCTGTCTTATTTCGGTCTGTGTTTCTTCTTCTTCTGCTTTTAAAAGCTTTTTTTTTTCCATTTTGTGCTCTTTCTTCTGTTTTCCTGATTTCTTCTTATTATTTTGTTTCTATTCTTAAGGGGTTTGGATTTTTGTGGATTCAGGGTTTGGTTTTGTTTCTCTCTTTTGCTTCTGATGGGTTTTTTCTTTCATTTTGGTTTATATTGCATACTTCTGTATTTTCTTGTTTTTTTCTTTCATATTCTGCTCGTTTTATGTATTTTTCATTATAAACGAGACAGGATGTTGTGGCATCAAAAGTGACAAAATAGGCTCTATTTTTTAAAGCTACTTTCTCTTCTTTAATTTTGATTCCAAAGTCGCAGGATTTGCAGATATAAAGTAGGCGGAATTTGTTAATTTCCCTCTGCATAGTTTTGGATTACAAGAAGATGGCATCAAAGAAGATTTTTAAAAATATATACTTGCGTGTGTGATGCAATTCGGTTGTTAAAATTGTTTTTCCTTTTAGATGGGGTGTTACATTTTTGTTTTTAGAAAACTAAAAAAAAAAAAAAGGCTGTGAATTATGTGTCAATAAATATGTCTGTTTATAATCCATGCTCATGTTTTTTTAATCACAAACACCCCTTTTCTCAAAAGTGAGGCACAATTCCACGATTTAACTTTCGGTTAAGCAGAAATGGGTTTGTTCCAAACGTCATCTTACTGCTCGACAAGTGAATCTATTCTACAGACAGGAAAAGACAGTAAAAGATGGGGTGGGGGGTGGGGGGTGAATAAGCATTTTAGGGTGATGTTAAGCTGAAAAAGACGCTTCAATGTTTATTCATTAGTTCAGCCCTGGGTTTTTGTAGGGTCTTTTTTTTGTCTTTTGTTGTTGTTTTCTTTGCTTTTGCTTTACCAAGAAATAGATGTCAAAATAGATGTTCATTTCTAATCAATGATATTAATCTTCCTGAAATATATTTACTCTTTTACAATCCTGCAAATTCCGTAAAAAGCTGGAGGGGATGCATATGTGCGTGCGTGTGCACGCGCGAAAAACTCCATGTTTGTGTGGACATGTCCTCTATGTGTGCAATGTGTTTTGTAGTTATGGAGGCAACACATTTTAGCTATAGGGCCATTTTAATGACTTACTGCAAAAGTTCATTTTAATTTTATCGCAATATGTTTTCTGCCTTTTGCCGGTTTGTTTGTTTCTCTTGATGTTGTTTATAATGAAACCTGGTGGCTTTTTCAACATTAAAAAAATAAAGAATGGTGTGTTGATATTCCTGTAATCACATTGTTCTTGTTTTCATATGATTTTACTTGTTTAGAATTGTGCAGTTTTGTGTCATCGCTCAAATATTACATCACGGGTTGTTGGTTTTTTTCCTTTCATTCCAGCAATTTAAATTTCCTAAGTTATTATTATTCTTTGTTGCAGTTATATTAGTTTTTTCTATTTCATTTACTTTGGCCCATTTCTCATTGACTTCTTGCACTAACACTTTGCGATATTGTCTATTTGTAAATTAAATTGCTGGTTAGAATCATAAGAGGTTTCACAGTTGTATTTTGTTCAGTTTTCCCAGTGGGTTAACATGTAGCAATATTTTGCTTCCTAAAATCTAATCCTGAACTTCATGCTTTCACGTGATTCCTTTGTAGTGATTGGATTAATTTAAGAATGACTAATCTTCAGAAACATGAAGGAAATAAAAATCGATGACAACGATTATAGTTAGCTGACATTTATTAACATGTCATGGATACACACATATTGATGTTTTCGTTGCTCTGTCTGTGTTTTTTTATCTGCCTGTCTGTCTGTCTGTCTGTCGCTCCTCTCTCTC
>CM054135.1:67036246-67043746 GCA_028751875.1 Rapana venosa
CTCTCTCTCTCTCTCCCTCTCTCTGTCTGTCTGTCTTTCTCTCTCTTTACCTCTCTCTCTTTCGCTAACACACACAACACACACACACACACACACGCACTCAAACACTACATGCATGCATGTTTTCGTGTATGTGAGTGTGTGTCTACATGTTCAGGAACATACGCCTGCACGCGTGCGTGTGTGCTTTAATTGTGCATGTGTGCACCGGTACGCTTCTATACACCAGCTCATGTTGTTATACTCATAATTCGTGTATATCACTACTTGCATTAATTTATTAGTCAACAGGATTGTCTTTATTCTGCGCTCCACATTTAGCTCACGATAGATTGGATCCCCATTTTTACTCGAGTCCTATGGAAGCATAGGACACCTCTGTTCTATTGTTTCTCCTAAAGGTACCAAAGGAGGTCAAGTGATACATTTACCAAGACCCATGTCGATGGCTGATCCGGGAGTCGAAACTCATGAGTCAAGTCAGGCAAAATCTTGTGGTCCGTACTGCAAGAAAGCGTCAATACTGCCACCAAAGTTTAATATTTAGAGGGTTTGGGGTTGCTTTTTAAAAGTGATTTGAAAATCATATATATACGGGATAGATAGATAGATAGATAGATAGATAGATAAACTAATCTAAAGTAGCTTCATACATAAACTCTGCATAATAATTACCTGAGCCATAGTCAACTTTTCCACTGAGGGGGGAAACTGTGGATATGGTGGGCGGCATGGACACTTTCCGACTTCAGAATGTTATTTATATTTATTGCCTGTGACCCACTTGAATTCCTCTGTTTGTTGGGATAATGGATTGCTGGTTTTGCCATTGATATAGGTTTAGTTTTTTTGTAATGTGTGTGTGCTGATGTTCGTATACTGTGTTGTTGTATTTTCTATGATAAATGTTTTTCCTATTTACTATATGTATGTAAAGCTTGTAACCCAGATGAGTTTCTCTGTTTGTGAAATAATAAAGTGTTTGAATCAAGTTAAAATCAAATAGTTTGATCATACGCCTTCTTTAAGCAGCACATACATAATATTGGCAATCCACTGGTTTGGGGTTGTTGGGTTTGTTGTTGTTGTTGTTGACTGGGTTTTTTTTGTTGGTTTAGGGTTTCTTTGAATGTGCGTGGGGTTTTCTATTGTTGTTGTTGTTGTTCATCATCTTCGTCTTCTTGCTTTTGGGGATTGTTTCTTTGCTTCGATGTGACTGTATTTGATGCTGCATAATTCATCAGGAAAGGCTGTCTGCAACTGTCTCTGCAGACGGTAAATTAAGAATGTAGAGGGGTTATTCCCCCCATCCTCCTGGAGGGGTGAGGAAAAGCCTTTATGACCAGAACATCACGGTGTGTGATTGTCTTCCCTCTCCTCAATGTCCAACAAACACGCGTGCGTCTGTGTGTGTGTATGTGTTTGCAAGCAAGCAAGCGCGCAAACTTTCACATGCAAGTCCTGTTTCTAGTAGGTTAACTAACGTTCCTGTATGTGGGGCATGGGCCTAGTGAATCAACCATCAGACTGGATGACCTGATACTTAGAAGGCATGGGTTTAAATCACCTCTGAGACATCTCTTTCAGGACATGGTTCCTTCACACGTAACGTCAGTTTCCAACTTCTTACCGTGCGAGTCTCTCAGATGAGATCATAGAATGAGGTCCTGTGTTTGAATCTCTGCCTGATAATTTGCGCACTCGTTAAGTACTCATGCATCTTTTGTGAAAGAATAGGCTAGTTCTGGCTAGAGGCATGGATGAAAGAAACATACCAAGCATGTATTCTTCTACCTTGACACAAATGAGCTCCGCCAAGTTCCACTTGATGCTGACATACTAGGCCTATCTGAAAGTGACAAGTCAAGTCAAGTCAAGTCAAAAACACTTTAATCACCCCATGAAGGGCTATTACAATGCTGACGGGCACATTCATACGTATCATTATCTCGAAAGACATAAGAAAGCTACATTTTATATTGGTATGAACATTTCAAGATAACTTCAAATAAAAGTATCACACACACATACACACACAGGTAATAATTCTTACCCCCCCCCCCCCTTCCCACCGCTCCCCTACTTCAAGCCTCTACAAGAAGTGAATGGAAAAGCCAAGAAAAGTGAGATAGATCAGTGCAAGCATGGAAGCGGCCAGGGTGATAGCCTAGTGGTTAGAACGTTGCGCTCGCGATCTAACAGCCCAGGTTCGAACCACAACCGAGGCTCCTGTTCAAAGGGGATCCCCCCCACCCCCCACCCCAGGAGATAACATTAGAACAACCAGTCCACTGTTGGCCGTCGCTCTTTCTCTGTTTCTGGTCCATCGATTTAGAATGGCCTCCCTATCTCTCTTCGCCAAAGGCCTTCTTGTGACACTTTTAAATCTGGCCTCAAGACATATTTGTTTCAAACCTAAGAATTTCCTATCCTGTTTCATTTCATAGCTATCCCTGCTTTTCAACAGCCAAAAATTCTATCACCCTGCCAAAGTGTATGACGTGTGTGTGTGTGCGTGTGTGTGTGTGTGTGCATTTGGACTTGTTAGAACTATTACTTGCTATTGGTTGCATGACTGTGTAAGAATGAGTTGAGAGCAAGCGCTTTGATTTGTCTGTGCAAGATACAGCGCTATATAAATTCCATTTATTATTATTATTATTATTATTATTATTATTAACTGACTCCACAGCCCCAAAAGTCCAGATAAGACTATAAACCGAAGCCCCGTGTGCGAACACACGCAGAACATCGTGCGTACACACCAAAACCCGTTCCACCTTTCGGAAGAGCAGGCTATGGCATGTAGGTAGAAACGGATGGAAAAAAAATGTCCAAAAATAATACTGCATGCATATTTGTGCCATGTTATCTACCGTTAGGACATCATCCCCGACGTCGGAATGCGACTGCCTTAATGGTGAGCAAAAACTGTCACACAGCCAGCAACCTCACTGTTGGTGAACATGGGAGCAGTAGCCGAGGAACGAAAAAAACAAGAGGCACAAGCATGGAGTAAAACAACAATCAAAAGAGTAACGCGGACACAAGTAATGCTAAAGAAGTCACACCAACAAGGACCACAGATTCCAGACACATGTCTCTTTTACTCTCTTGCCTTTTAAGGCAGGGAGAATTCAGTGACTAGAGCACTCGCTCTCCCCATGTTAAGGTCAAGCAGTGTTGAGCAAGGTTGCTTCGTGGATGGGTAATCTTTCGTGCGCCTTGGCTTCAGTACAGTCCCCCAGTTCACCCATTTTTAAATTCTTTTATTTCGAGGATATTGGAATAAGCACTCTTGTGCTTTTTTACATCCAGTCCCCGTGTGCATGCAGTTTTGTAAATTTTGTCATCTGTTCCCACCGGCACACAATGGCCTACTCCTCCAAAAAGCGGAATAGGTTTTAACGGGTGCACAAGATGTTCTGCGTGCGTTCGCACCGGGACCTCGGTTTATAGTCTCATCCGAAGTGTGCCCTCTTTTAGAGAGAGACAGGGAAGGTAAAGCAGCGAGAGAGAGACAGAGACAGAGGGAGAGAGGGAGAGAGAGAGAGAGAGAGAGAGACAGACAGACAGACAGACAGACAGACAGACAGACAGACAGAGGAGATGGGCGCTACCTTCAAGATGCCGGCCCCCAAAGAAGCGGATGTCTCTGGCATCTCGCATTCCAACGTCCGCCCAGGTTATGGGACAGCTTTACCTCTCTTTACGTGCCGCAGGAGATGCCTGCAATCCTATCTGCGGAACGTAACACGTTGTCTTCGTTCTTCCCTGGCTGATGCTGTTTGTAGTGGTGTGACAAGGGAACGTCCGCCCTAAAGATGTCAACGGAAATTTTTGTCTTCTGTTTCCAGTTCCGTGTGTGTGGGGGGGATGGGTGTGTGTGTGTGTGTGTGTGTGTGTGTGTGTGTGTGTGTGTGTGTGTGTGTGTGTGTGTGTGTGTGTGTGTGTGTGTGTGTGTGTGTGTTTGGGTGTGTGTGGGTGTCTGTCTGTCTCTCTCTCTCTATCTCTGTCTATCTATCTCTGTCTGTCTGTCTGTCTGTCTCTGTCTGTCTGTCTCTGTCTCTCTCACTGTGTGTGTGCGTGCGTGCTTGCGTGCGTGCGTTTGTTTGTATTGTGAATGCATGTGATTCGGGCAAGGGGACAAGCCCATCGTCATGTGCAGCAGACACGGAAACGTGTGCCATCGTCACTCTGAAGCCTTGAATATAAGGCTAGCAGACCATGTCAAGGACAGGCAAACAAAACAGTGGCAAACAGAGAGCTGTGGCTCTGGCAACGCTCTACCGTGAATAACACACATTAGTTTTCTTTGCAGTAGACAAACGTAAAGAGAGAGAGACAGAGAGAGGAACAGAGAGAGACAGACACAGAGAGAGACACACAGAGCCAGATACAGAGAGAGAGACAGAGAAAGACACACACACACATACACACAGAGACACAGAGAGAGAGAGAGTCTTTTTTTTTAATATCGAGGATAATGGAATAAGCACTCATAAGCTTTTTTACATCTAGTCCCCGTGTGTATGTGGTTTTGTAAATTTTGTCATCTGTTCCCACCGGCACACAATGGCCTACTCTTTCGAAAAGCGGAACAGGATTTAACGTGTGCGCAAGATGTTCTGCAAGCATGAGAGAGAGAGAGAGAGAGAGAGAGAGAGAGAGAGAGAGAGAGAGAGAGAGAGAGAGAGAGAGAGAGAGAAAGGTGGATAAAAAGGCATAGAAAGGATTGAGGGTGGGGTTTGGACACACTCTTCACATGGAAAGCAGCTGGAATATGTACGGATATGTTTAATCCACATGAGGTCAGGGTTACATAATGACGTCACCAGCACAAACCCAGTTGTTGACCGGTACAAGTGTAGAGTTAGTGCAGACTTGATGGCTGCAGACATTGGCAATGGAAAATTAATGGGGGGGTTCCTGGCGACGTCCCATCTAACCTGCCCATAGAGAACTGAACATACGCCGGAGTTTAGAATACTTGTACACTCTCCCCCCCCCCCCCCACCCCACCCCGCACCCTCTCATTCATCCACCCCCCCCCCCCCAAAAAAAAAAAGAAATATGTTGCCAAAAACTTATTTGGTATCATACAAACGTGATTAAATTAAGGCTACTTCGGTTGAATTGATGCGCACACAAAACAACAGTAACAAGAAAGACAACAACAAAAATCCCGTGTTTACTTTCTATCCACCCACTTCCTTCCTTCCTTTCTTCCAGCGTTTGTGTCTTTCTTTCTTTTTTCCTTATTTTCCTTCTTCTCTTCCTTTATTCTGTCCTTTTTTCCCTTCTTCACTTTCTTTCTTCTGTCCTTACTTCCTTCTTCTTTTATTTTTCTTCTTTTCTTTTTCCTTCTTATCCTTCTTCCTACTGTCCTTATTTTCTTCTCTTTTTTGTCCTGTCCTTTTTTTTTATCCTGTCCTTTTCTTTCCTTCTTCCCTCTCTTTCTTCATTCCTCATATCCTTCTTCTCTTTCTTCATTCTGTCCTTTGTTTCCTTCTTCTCTTTCTTCATTCTGTCCTTTGTTTCCTTCTTCTCTTTTTTCTCCTGTCCTTTCTTTTCTTTCTTCTCTTTCGTCATTCTGTCCTATTTCCACCTTCTTCTCTTTCTTCCTTCTCTTATCATGCCTTTCTTTGTTGATTTCCTTCAGTCGTCATTCCCCTAATCTTAAACGATCTGCACCGTCCATAATAGGTACACACACACACCAAACCATACCACACCACACTGCCAAGCTGGCAGGTAGAGAAAGGAAAAACACACTCGTTAAAACGCAATTAATCAACGCCGAAGGGGAAGGGGGGAAGGGGGGAGAGTCCCACAATGGCAGACGTGCAGGTGTGTAAAAGTTTTCATCATCAAACAAATCATTAAAACTCCATCATACAGGGTCATAAAGTAAAGCTGGAACTACGACTTGATGGGGATTACACCTGGCGGCCTGCTGATTTGGGTGTGTGTGTGTGTGTGTGTGTGTGTGGTGTGTGTGGTGTGTGTGTGCGCGCTCGCGCGTGTGTGTGCGTGTGTGTGAGAGAGAGAGGAGATGTAGCATTGTTTAATTAAAAATCTTAGTTTCACCTATATCATTTGTCATTCATTTGTCATCTCTCTTATCATCATCACTCTTATCATCATCATCATCATTCATCATCATCATCATCATCATCATCATCATCATCATCGCCATCATCACCATCATTATCATCATCATCACCGTCGTCGTTGTCATCATCCGTCATCGTTAATTTTTATATTTGATTCACTTTTTTCTTTTATTTTCTCCTTTCAATACTGGTTTGTTGGATGTTTGTGTTTTTTTTAAAGATAGATTTGTTCGATTATTACAGGTTTGTTTGCATAAAATCCCAAATATTCTAAGCTGTTAATGTAGAGTTGTTGGTTTGGGTTTGTTTAGTTTTTTTGGTTTTGCTTCCTTTTTGTTGTTTGTTTCTATTTTTTATGACGTTTCTTTCTGTATCTGTCTGACTATTAACTCTGTCTCCTTGTCTCTCTGTCTCTCTCTGTCTCTCTCTCTATGTTCTCTCTCTCTCTCTCTCTCTCTCGAAGAGAGAGAGAGAGAGAGAGAGAGAGAGCAGAGAGAGAGACAGACAGACAGAGAGACAGAGAGAGAGGAACAACAAAAGATGCACATAATACATATTTTTAAGACCAGAAGTTGACGGAGAAAGAAGAGAAGCGAACTGTTTCTCACCTCTTCCTAGACATACCAATTTTATGTGTATTGATTTTATCTATTTATCAATCGATTCATTCGTGTATCTCGTCACATTTACAGACCCTTAAGTGTTATTGTATTTTAAAAAATCCATATGTCTGAAACATGCTTCTTCTAAAGGCCGTGAAACAAAACAAAACAAAACAAAAAGGAAAATTGATGCACATTTCTCTCATCTTAGCCACTGACTGTATGTATGTATGGTAGGTAATGATCGCTACGTGAAGAAAACAAGGGCCACATTTCAGGGACCTTTTAGTTCCCCTTTCTTCAGCCTTGAAATTCTCTTTGTAGTGACTCTGGCTCTAGCTGTCAGTTTAGTGTTTATTTGGTGTACCTTTGAGGTTAAGCAGCATCGAGCGTGGTTACCACTTGGATGGGTGACCGTTTGTGCGCCTTGGCTTCAGTACAATCCCCCGGTTCACCCAGCTTTAAATGGGTTCCTGCCTCTCTAGGGTCAGGGAAGGAAAAAGCAGTGAGGGAGAGGAGATGGGCTTCGCCCTCAATATGCTAGCAGCTCGAGAAGTGAGGTCTCTGACGCCTCGTTCCCCTACGACCTTATCGGTTATGGAACACTTTTACCTTTACCTTTTACACCTTTGAATGTTACGTTACATCTGTCTGTCTTGCTTTACTTTCTCCTGTCTTGTCAATCGGTCGAGCTGTCGGGCTGTTCCTCTGTCTCAGTGTCTGTCTTTGTGGCTCTCTGTCTGTCTGTATATATGAATATTTTTGTCTGTTTGATTTTTTAT
>CM054135.1:67051246-67076246 GCA_028751875.1 Rapana venosa
CACACAGGTTATTTCTTGTTTTACTTTATTTATGAGTATATGTGGTAAAGGGGATATGGGTGCGGGTGTGTACGTGTATGTAAGTGTTTAAATGATCTAAAAGGAAACTATACGTCAGTTTCCTCTGTTTATGTCCATTTGGTTGTTGTTGTTGTTGTTATTGTTGGTAGTGGTGGGGGTGGAGTTCTCGTTTTTGTTGCTTTTTGTTTGTTTGTTTGGGGTTTTCCTTTGTTTTAGGGTGGTTTTCTTGGGGAGGGGGTATTTTGGACTCTTTTTCCCGTCTTTTGTTAGTTCTATATTGTTCTTTATTTGTTTTGCCTGTTATTTTTGTTTTATGTTTGTTATTGTCGCTGTTGATGTTGTGTTCGTATGTTTGTGTTTGTTTGTTTATTTGCTTGTTGTGGTTGTTTTTGTTGGTTTATCTTTTTTGGGTTTGTTTTATTCAATTGTTTGTATGGTTGGAGGTTTTTGTGTGTATGTGTGAAGGGGGGGGGGGAGCAGTTGGTGTGTCTTTTTTATTTTGTTTTTGTCTTCTTTGTTTGTTTTGGTTTGGTTTTTCTTTGTTGCTTGTTTGTTTGTATTATGTTGGATATATTTTCAGGATTTTTTAATTATTTGAAGTGTATGGTTTAATATTGTTCAGGTGGTTGTTTTTTTTTAATTCCATGTATGCATATATTATTGTCTTCTCTTGTTTGAACTGTATGGTTTATCATTTATTAGGTTTTTTATTCTATGTCTGCATTTTTCTCTCTCTTTTTTTCTTTAGATAGATGGCTTGATGAAAAAAAGCAAATGCACTGTTTATTCAATGTACCATCTGAAAATAAAAGTTTCACTTTGACATTGACTTTGACACTTGGGGACGAGATAGCCTGGTGGTTAGCGTGATGCGCTAGTGATCTGCTGACCCGAGTTCGATTCCCGTTCAAGAGGATTTTTCCTCTGGGGTTAACATCATTTCCGACTCCACTCTCCCCTAAAGTCCTTCGGATGAGACTATAAACCGAGGCCCCGTGTGCGAATGCAAGCAGAACATCTTGCGCACACGTTTAAACCTGTTAAGCATTTTGGAAGAGCAGGCCATTGTGTGCCATTGGGAACAGATGAAAAAATCTACAAAAAGTGCATACACACGGGGACTGGATGTCAAAAATAAGCATATTAGTGCTTATTCTATTATCCTTGAAATAATAGACAACACAACACAGCACAACATAACGCAACGCAACAGAAAACACACCAATCTCCCTCCCTCCTCCCGACCTTTACACACACACACAGATCCCCTCCTCCTCCTTTCCCTCCCCCCCTCACACAACACACACACACACACACAACACACACACACACACAACGCACCACCACGCACGCACGCACGCACGCACGCACACACACAAACACACACACACACCGTTCTTAAAACGTTCACTTCTCGCCACAGTCAGAGGCCCTGGGCCTGACTTGTCATACGCTTAATGGCAGTGCGACGCGTTTTCGTTCATATGACAGACAATGAATTTCTGTCTGAGCGTTCGACGAAAAGAAGAAAGAGGAGAGGAGGAGGAGAGGAGGAGGAGGAGGAGGAGGAGAAGAACAACAACAACAACAACAACAAGAACAAGAACAAGAAGAACAAGAAGAAAAAAATGACGAAGAAGAAGAACAAGAGGAAGATTGATTGATTGATTCAATTAATTTCATTTTCAGAAGGTGAAGGAATAAGCACGACAGTTGCTTTTTTACATCCAGCCTTCTATAACAGTACAACTAGTGAACGCAAATTAATAACAAGGAAAATTGAAAAATCCACAAGCTTACTTCTGTAATAATCAATGAAACATAATACTTCATAACTGTGAGCATATATACATATATATATATATATATATAGAGAGAGAGAGAGAGAGAGAGAGAGAGAGAGAGAGAGAGAGAGAGAGAGAGAGAGAGAGAGAGAGAGAGAGAGAGAGAGAGAAAATTTGCAAAAGGAAAGGATAGAGATATTGCCAGAAGAAGAAGCGTTCTCTCATGAACCTAGTACAAACAAACAGAAGCATAGACACCCAGGAGAGAGAGAGAGGGGGGGGGGGGGAGAGAAAAACAAAACGGAGAGAGAAAGAACAGGTTAAAACAATGAGAGATCTGACAGTAGAAAACAGGGGAGAGCGGAAATCGTCTAAAGACAAGCGACAAGCGGAGATCAAATGCAAGGGCGCCTGCCTCTCTTGCCTGTAAGCCTCTCAGCAGCGTTCGCAGGAAACTAAGATTTAGATCGAATAAAATTCTGCAGTTCACTGTCAGGCTGAGGCTGGTTCAGTCTGAATGAAACCCTACTTTTTTTTCTTTCTGTTCTGTTTTTGTTTTTGGGGGGGGGGGGGGGGGGGGGGCTGGGTTTGATGAGGCAAGACGAGATTCTCACAATTGTTCTCTGTGGCATTTGTATGTGTTACTTTTTTTTTAAGAAAAAGAACAGAATTGATAGTCGTAATCGTCATCCTCATTGTTGATGGCGGTGGTGGCGGTGATGGTGTTGGCGTTGGTGTTGATGTTGCTGCTTCCACTGCTATTGTTGTAGTTGCTATTACTGCTGTTTCTGCTGCTGTTGTTATTATTGTTGTTGTTGCTTCTGCTGTTGCTGCTTTTATTTTGTTGTTGCTGCTACTCCTGTTGTTGTGGCTGCTGTTACTGTTGTTTCTGCTGCTGCTTTTATTATTGCTGTTGCTGCTTCTGCTGTTGTTGTAGTTGCTGTTTCTGCTGCTGCTATTACCATTGCTGTTGCTGCTTCTGCTGTTGTAGGAGCTGCTGTTGCTTCCACTGCTGTTATTGTTGTTTCTGCTACTGCTGTAGTTATACCTGCTGTTACTGCTAGTGTTGTTGCTGCTGCTGCTGTTGTTGTTTTTGCTGATGATTTTTGTTTGGGGTGGGTTTTCTTTTCTTTTCTTTTTGCCTCTCGGGCTATCTCTCATCTGCATCACCCTGTGACACAGCATGGCTGAAGGCAGAAGCAGAGACAACAGCGATCACAGTCTCTAGAGACCTTCACGTATTCTGCTGTATGGTGTGATTTTAAAATGTAACTTATTTGAAGTGCAGGCACAGATCGCATTGTGGCTTGACTAGCGTTATAGTCATCTTTGATTACTGCCTGTGTGGACAGAAAAAAACAGTCAGCTTCATTCCTTCTGCAGTGTCCAGCAGTAAACTACTATTCTTGTTCTTCGGCTGGAGCTTCGAGGTTCACCAAAGGTGAGAAGTTGCATATGCGACGTGTATACCTGCCATATAGGTAGCTGCATTTTTTAATGTTCTTCAGCTTGAGCTCCAGAGTTCACCAATGGTGAAATTTTGCGTGTGCGGCCGGGTTTTTTAATGCCCACCATGAAGGTAGCCGCATTCCAACTTCGGCAATGTACACTGGGTATGTTCGTGTTTCCGTAACCCACAGAACACTGACATGAATTACGGGATCTTTAACGTGCATATTTGATATACTAATGGCACTGACGGGTCTGCATTTGAAGTCGACCTGGGAGATCGTACAAATCTCCGCCCTTAATTCACCAGACGCCGCCAAGATTCGAACCCACGACTTCATGGACCCTAGCGTCCGTCGAATTATTGTATTTCACCTCCGTGGATGATGTCTAAACACGACACCACCAGCGTTCATGCCATTTTATAAATATTATCATCTTTTTCCAACAGCACACACTGGCCTACTCTTCAGAAAGGCAGAACGAGCTTTACCGGGTGCGCAAGATGTTTTGCTTGCGTTCACACATCGGTTTATAGTCTCATCCGAAAGACTTTCGGGGGAGTGGTGTCGGCACTGATGATAACTCCTTTAACTCATTTTGTCATCCATTCCCACCGGCACACAATGGCCTATTCTTTCAAAAAGCAAAACAGGTTTTAACGTATGCGCAAGATGTTCGGCGTGGGTTTGCACATGGGACCTCGGTTTATGGTCTCATCCGACGGTTTTTAAAGAGTTGTGTGAAGGTCTTTGAAGAGTTGTGTCTGCAGGTCTTTGAAGAGTTGTGTCTGCAGGTCTTTGAAACTTGTGTCTGCAGGTCTTTGAAACTTGTGTCTGCAGGTCTTTGAAGAGTTGTGTCTGCAGGTCTTTGAAGAGTTGTGTGAAGGTCTTTGAAGAGTTGTGTCTGCATGTCTTTGAAGAGTTGTGTCTGAAGGTCTTTGAAGAATTGTGCCTGAAGGTCTTTGAAGAGTTGTGTCTGAAGGTCTTTGAAGAGTTGTGTCTGCAGGTCTTTGAAGAGTTGTGTCTACAGGTCTTTGAAGAGTTGTGTCTGATTATCTGATTATGGGAAAGAACCACCAACAACAATCACATCACTAGCGAGTGAGTAAGTTCTTGTAGAGTAAGTTTGAACATTTTTTGTTATGCCGTGAACTTTCGTATCATTGTGACTAAAACCCGGAAACTTTGATAAAAAAAAAATCCTTTGTCTTCATTTCTTTTCAGAAGTACATCAGTAAAACGTTAACAGGCTAGATCACAAAAAACATGTATTTTGACAGTGTAATCCCCAAAACTCCAAGAAAATAGTGAAAATGTCTTGTATTTGTTTGATAGATCAGACATGTACATAATTCAAAAATATAAAACGTGGAAAAGAATAAAGGATAATAAATGAGACGATAAAAAAAGAAAAAAGAAAGAAAAAGTTTGATTTAGAATAAAGATTAAGAAAAAGATTTGATTTAATAAGAAAGATTACAATAAAGAAAATCGTTAAAGAAAGGATTCGCTTTTTTTTTGTCTGGACATTAAAAGAAATGCTGAAAAAGTGCTTGATTTAATAGCATTGTACGTGCTTTCTTACTTTCTGTCTTTCTGTATATCTGCCTGCCTTTACGTATTTTTTCTCTCCTTTTATTCCTCACTTATTTTTTTTCTTTCCTGCCCTTTTCCTATCTCGAATTATCGATCCTTCACATTTCTTGCAAATTTAAACCTACTGTTCAATTTTTGTGCGCGTGTGTATGTTTTTTCCCCCTTGCATTTATCATTACGTTCTGTTGCTTTATTGATTTCATTGCAGACTGAAGGTTTTGTAGTGACAAAACAGACACAATAAATCATAACAGTTTTTGCCTCGTCTGCTGTTTGTGTAAATTGTTTCCCTGCCTCTGGAATCCATTGAACAAGCCGTTCAGGTTTGAGTTACGAGCGTTTGAAAAAGAGGGGGAAGACTGAATGCGTCATCTTCTTGTGTCTTTTAGCTGCCTCTTCTTTCGTTTTTCTTTTTGTCTTGTTTTCTGAGGCAGCGGCATTTTACATTCAAATCGTGTCAGTCAAGCTGAGTTTGATTGCAAAGTGATGGTGGTGGTAGTTGTGGTGGTGGTGGTGGTGGTGATGCTGGTGGTGGTTGTGGTGGTGGTGGTGAGTGTGTGTGAGTGTGTGTTTGTGTTTGTGTGTGTGGAGTGTGTGTGTGCGTGTGTGAGAGTATATATATATATATATTATATATATATATATATATATATATAATATTATAATAATATATATATATATAATATAATATTATTTATTTTGTGTGTGTGTGTGGTGTGTGTGTGTGTGTGTGTGTGTGTGTGTGTGTGTGTGTGTGTGGTGTGTGTAGGTGTGTGTGTAAAGAGAAGACATAAAGAGACAGAGGCAATGACATAATCTTGTCTTGTCTCGTATCGTCTTCTCTTGTGTTGCTCTGTGGTGTGGTGTGGTGGTGGTGTGGTGCGGTATAGTGTGGTGTGGTGTGGTGCGGTGTGGTGTGTGTGGTGCGGTATAGTGTGGTGTGGTGTGGTGCGGTGTGGTGTGGTGTGGTGCTAAGGTATGTGTGGTGTGGTGTGGTGCGGTGTGGTGTGGTGTGGTGCGGTGTGTGTGGTGTGGTGCGGTGTGGTGTGGTGTGGTGTGGTCGGTGCGTGTGGTGTGGTGTGGTGTGGTGTGGTGTGGTGCGGTGTGGTGTGGTGCGGTGTGGTGTGGTGCGGTGTGGTGTGGTATGGTGTGGTGCGAGGTGTGGTGCGGTGTGGTGTGGTGTGGTGTGGTGCGGTGTGGTGTGGTGTGGTGTGGTGCGGGGTGTGGTGTGGTGTGGTGTGGTGCGGTGTGGTGTGGTGCGGTGTGGTGTGTGTGGTGTGGTGTTGTGTGGTGCGGTGCGGTGTGGTGTGGTGTGGTGTGGTGTGGTGTGTTGTATTGTGGTGTTGTGTGGTGTGGTGTGGTTTGGTGTGGTGTGGTGTTGTGTCTTGACCTGTCTTGTCTTCTTCATGTCATATTGTGTTGTGATAGTTAATGGCATAAAGCGCTCTAATCATACCAAAGAGAGTGAATATTGTTATATCTATATCTATGAAACATTTCCTGGCTTATTCAGAAAACTATAGTAAAAGTAGATTTCTCAATATAAAACTGAATTCATTTGGAATCTTTGAAACGAAAAGCCCCTTCGCCTACTGCCTTCAGTTTGCAGGTGGAAAACCATAACAGTTTCTCAGTGGGGCAACAAAGAGTAGTAGAAAGGTTCTATGAAGACAGTGAATCCGATATTTATAGTGAAGACGATCCATTAAAATGACAGAAATCATGGACGGCGAACTTGTACTGACAACAAAATTTAACAGGAAGCCAGTGGAGCTCTTAAAAACAGGTCTTACATGTTTTTTCTTTCAAGACTAGTCTTGCAGCACTGTTTTGAACCCACTGCAGGCAAGACATC
The DNA here is from genome assembly GCA_028751875.1 of Rapana venosa. Lineage (NCBI taxonomy): Eukaryota > Metazoa > Mollusca > Gastropoda > Neogastropoda > Muricidae > Rapana > Rapana venosa. Next base: position 67,057,954 of record CM054135.1, read on the forward strand.
TGTTTAGCTGGAGGACCAACAAAGAAAGAAAGAAACGAAGAAACCCATGCCCTCAGACCATAAATCAAGGTCCAGTACAAAAGAGAACAAAAAGCCAGTTTGAGATTGAAACTGGAACCATAAACCTCTGGCTTCCAAGGTAGATAGGTCAACATGTGGGCAACCAAACACCTTTAAAAAAAACTTCGTTTCCCAGTAATTTAATGCAGTCATTATAACCGTTTGTTCTTTCTTTGTACACATACATAACAATAAAGGTAAATTATTTCCATAACCTATGGGTCGTTGGGGAGCGAGGCGTCAGAGACCTCAGCTTCTCCAGGGGCCAGCATGTTAAGTACGGCGCCCATCTCCTCTCCCTCGCTGCTTTACCTTCCATTACCCTAAAGAGGTCAGGCATCCGTTTACAGCTGGGTGAACTGGGGGACTGTACTGAAGCCAAGGGGCACGAAAGGTCACCCACCCACTAAGCAACCACGTTCAATGCTGCTTAACCTTAGCTTGGGGAAAGCGAGTGCAGAGCACAGATAAGTTCAAAAGACAAAACATGATCAAGAAGACAAATCCAAAAGGGTGATGGACTACTGAACAATTTTTTTTAAAGATTGAAAGTTGAAATAAATGACAAAATAGGATGTTCAAACATGTAATCTTTTTCCACACAAAAATTCTTGTGAAAGAATTTCCGTAAAGAACGGCTGATCTTGTTTTGTTTGAAGGCTTAAAGATGATCACGGCAAATTATTTGATTTAATAGCTTTGTCTTTTTTATTCTTCTCTTTTTAGCAATCTGTCGAGAATATATGTATACATGTAGTATGTATGTATGTATGTATGCATGCCTACATGCATGTATGTATGTATGTATGATGTATGTATGTATGATGTATGTATGTATGTATGTATGTATGTGTATATGTATGTGTGTATGTATGTCTGTAAGTCTGTCTGTCTGTCTGCATGTATGTATTATGCATATGTGTGTATTCTTGCACAAATGTATGTATGCTTTTCCCCATCCACTAGACTTTGAGTGGGGGTATGCGTGCTAGTCTTTAGGATGAGACGATAAACCGTTCCGTATGCATCACGCATTTAACACTCCAAAAAAGTTGTCTCTGGCAAAATTATGTAGATAAAAAACTTATCTGATAAGGTAACAAATACGCATCCATTAAAAAAAGTTTTAAAAAATAACGGGTGGCACTGCTCCTTGTGGCGACAAGCTCTCCCGGGTAGAGTCAGCCTGAATTTCACGCAGAGAAATCTGCCGTGACTTAAAGAGGCTTACAAATACGATCACAAATAAACTGTATGGAACGTCAGGCCTTTGCTCGTGGATTGTTCGTCTTCTTGTAGGGTCATGACAATGGTCCATTTTTGTAGCAGCCCTTTCGTCAAGCTGAGAAACAAAATTAACTAGCGCAATAAATCATTAGATATGCCGTGCTGTCCACTCTGTCTTTGCCAACCGTTTTATTGGATACAGATGTTTAGACTGAGTGATGAGCGTTTGAAGAAGACAGTGACGAATAAATGGTTCATGTTTTATTGTTTTTGTTGTTGTTGTTGTTGTTGTTGTGCTGCTGCTGCTGCTGCTTCTGTGGTTGTTGTTGTTGTTTTGGTTGGATTTTGTTTTGTTTTTTGTTGTTGATCTATTTTGGTTGCATTCGTCAGATGGACAGCTCAGTCTCTGTAATGAAGGCAGCTGTATTCTGCAGATCCTCCAAGTCGCCGTAGAGCTGCTTGACCACTGGGGTGGTGTGGGTCAGGCTGAATGTCTTCACTCACTCTGAATCATCCACCATCATCAACAGTGATGTTTTACTTTTAAACAGTGCAAGACAAATCTTTGGTGACCTCACCAAAGGGCAAAATGAGACAGACACTGTACTGAGACAGAAGATGCAATTTATTCCATTTATTTATTTATTTATATTTATATTTTATTCTTTTATATCGAGGATAATGGAATAAGCACTTATGTGCTTTTTTACATCCAGTCCCCGTGCGTATGCGATTATGTACATTCTGTCATCCGTTCCCACCGGCACACAATGGCCTACTCTTACGAAATGCAGAATAGGATTTAACGTGTGCGCAAGATGTTCTGCGTGCGTTCGTACACGGCGCCACGGTTTAAAGTCTCATCCGAAGGACTTTTGAGGAGAGTGGAGTCTGCACTGATGTTAACTCCAGGGGAAAATATTCCCTTGAAGGGGAATCGAACCCAGGTCGTCAAATTGCGAGCGCAATGTTCTAACTACTAGGCTATCCCGTCCCCTGCAAGAAAAGAAAAGGAGTCAGAGAGCAGACAGCTGAGAGAGCTGACGAGAGAGACAGAGAGAGAGAGAGAGAGGAGAGAGAGAGAGAGACAGACAGACAGACAGACAGACAGACAGAGAGACAGAGAGACAGACAAACAGAGAGGAGGAGGGACAGTGAGGAAATAACACATAGTTACAAAACTGAAGTGGTTTTTTTTTCCCCTTTTTTATTTCTTGTTTTATTTTGGTTTGGGTTTGCGTTTTTCCCCCTTTGTTTTGTTTGTCTTTTTGTAAATTCGTTGAGGGTTACTGGGGGAATTGGAGTTTTTACTTGTTTGGTTGGTTTGGGTTTTATGATTAGTGGGGTGGGGGTAGAGTCCGTTGAGTTTTTTTGCTTTGTTTGAGTCCGTTGAGTGGTTTGCTCTGCTTGAGTTCATTGAGTTTTGTTTTTGTTGTTGCTTTGTTTGAGCCCGTTGAGTTTTCTGCTTTGATTCCGTTGCGTTTTCCGCTTTGTTTGAGTCCGTTGAGGTTTTCTTGCTTTGTTTAAGTCCGTTGAGTTTTTTCCTTTGTTTGAGTCCGTTGAGGTTTTTTCTTCCATTGTTTGAGTCCGTTGAGGTTTTTTTGCATTGTTTGAGTCCGTTTGGGTTTTTGCTTTGTTTGAGTCCGTTGAGTTTTTGCTTTGTTGAGTCCGTTGAGTTTTTTGCTTTGTTTGAATTCGTTGAGGTTTGTTTTGGGTTTTTTGCATTGTTTGAGTCCATTGGGTTTTCTACTTTCTTTGAATCCATTGAGGTTTTTGCATTGTTTGAGTCAGCTAAGTTTTCTACTTTGTTTGAATCATCGGTGTTTTCTGCTCTCCTTGTTTGTTTTGGTGGTGGTGGTGGTGGTGGCGGCGGCGGCGGTAGTGGTGGTGGTGGTGGTGGTGGTGTAATGGTGGTGGTGGTGGTGGTGGTGGCGGTGGTGGTGGTGGTGTAGTGGCGGTGGTGGTGGTGGTGTAGTGGCGGTGGTGGTGGTGGAGCTCTATTTTTTGCAATTGTTATTCTTGTTGCTGTAGCTGCTGCAGTTGTTTGCAACTGTTGTTTTTCCAACTTTTGCTGAACTACTATTATTGTTCTTTGTCTTTCTTTCATTCTTTCGTCTTTCTTAGTTTCTTTCTTTTTTTCTTTCTTTTTCTTCTTTGCAATTATTCTTCTTCTTGATAATTGCGATGCTGAAACAGAAATTTTAAATAATAGGAAACAGACACCATGGTTCAGTAATGCAGAACATTAAACAAAATTAGCCAGCCATCCATCATCAGGATTTCAGACAGACACAACAACAGCAACAACAACAACAATGAAACCAAAACAAACACAATGTGTGTGACTGGCCCAATATAAGAACTGAATAACCAAGGAAAAGAAAAAAGAGTCGCGAAAATCAGAGAGAGAGAGAGAGGGGGGGGGGGAGAGAGAGAGAGAGAGAGATAGATTCTTTTTTCCTTTATTTCCTTTTTTTATTTCGAGGATAATGGAATAAGCACTCATGTCCCTTTTTTGCATCCAGTTCCCGTGTGTATGCAGTTTTGTAAATGTTGTCATCCGTTCCCACTGGCACACAATGGCCTACACTTCCGAAAAGCGGAACGGAGAGAAGAGAACGAAGAAGCAAGAGAAGAGAGAGAGAGAGAGAGAGAGAGAGAGAGAGGGAAAGAGAGAGAGAGAGAGAGGAGAGAGAGGAAGAGAGAGAGAGGAGAGAGGAGAGAGTATTAAATAAATTGCATTCACTTTTGATTCTTTCGTGATTGCAGAATATCGTCATAAAACACCTGACTTTCTTTGTACAAAGATCTATATGGAAAAAAGGGGAAAAGAAAGAAAAACGTCAAAAAAATGAGTGTAAAGAGAGGTACGGACAAAAAGATAGGCCATTATATAAAAGGGGAGAAGAAAGGAAAACAGGGGAAAAAATGTAAAGAGAGCGTCAGACAAAAAGAACGGCTATGACAAAGTCTTTGACTTTGTATCTAGCATTGTCTCGTGTCTGTCTTGCCATCTGGCTCTCGTGTCTGTCTTGCCATCTGGCTCTCGTGTCTGTCTTGCCATCTGGCTGTCTGTCCTTCTGCTTTGTGGCCTGACTTATTTTCTTGTCATGGTTCTTCTTCTTCTTCTTCTTCTTCTTTCTTCTTCTTCTTCTTCTTCTTCTTCTTCTTCTTCTTCTTCTTCTTCTTCTTCTTTTCTTCTTCTTCTTTTCTTCTTCTTCTTCTTCACACTCATGTTTACATATTGATGTGCCATTGGTATCACAGCTACCAACATGCACTGTGTTGTATAAGGTGCCCTCGGTGGTCGAGAGGTAACACGCCTTCGTCTAGAAAGCAAGAAGTAACGGGTTCGATCCCCGGTTTTGTTTTTGTGTTTGTTTAGTTTTAGTTTTGGCAACAAGAGAGTTGCTCAGGGAAAAATTCTGTTGAAAAAAGTCACTCTCGTAGAGATTCGAATGCGCATGCAGACAGAACTGTTATTTAAATGCGAGTAGCGTTGTTCTTGCGGTGACGTTGTTCCCAGGGAAATTAGCACGAGTTTCATGTAGAGAAATGTACCGCGATTGAAAATAGTATACAATACGATACAATCCAATACAATACAGCACAATACAACACCCTATACAGTAATAAACCATAACATTTGTCACGCAGTTTGCGAGACTGGCTGTTTCACGAACACAATTTAATGGCCGTTTATTTGGAGTGACGAGCGTTTGATCGAGACGATGGAGAATTGATGGGAGTTTTATGCGGGGCAAATGTGGTTCCTGTCCCATAGTGAAACAATGCCAGACAAACCGTAGTTTGAGTGCCTCAAGAAAGAGAGGGGTAGGAGAAGGAGAGGGACAGACAGACAGACAGAGGGTGAGTGGCTCAGGTTTTAGCCATTCATTGCCCTGAGCGTTTTGCAGCCCAGAGGCCAACACTTACTTTGCCACTAGTGATGACAACAATTATTCAGAAATAAAATAATAAAGGATCTTTCGTTCCTCAACTAGAGCTCCGAACTTCACCAATGGTGAGAGTTTGCGTATGCGACCATGTTTTGTCCACCATACAGGTAGCCGCATTCCAACTTCGGGAATGTAAGCAGGGTGTCTTCCTATAATTTTTGTAGGCTAATGAAATGCAAATCTCGAAAAGTTCTCCTGTCGATCTCAAAATTCATAAGATTTGCAGGTATTTCTTGAAATTTCAATTGTCTTTCACAAGTGTAGATTATGTAAGAAATGTGTATACTTAAAAATAGTATTGAGTCATTAATACTGTTTGCTTATCATTATGCGATGAACTGTTGCTTTTCAGTTCCTGTTAGTATTCATATTATTTTGGGGTGTATTGCTGATAGGTTTATTCTCCTGTTCAATTTGTTTGTAATCCTCCATAGGGGTGAAAGGGGTGAAAGGAATTAAATCTTGAATCTTGTTTCCGTAACTCTTGGAATGCTGACATGAATTACGGGATCTTTAACGTGCATATTTGATTTTCTGCATGTGTATATACATGAAGGAAATTAAGGCAGTGGCAGATCTGCACTTGAAGTTGACCCGTGAGGTCGTGAAAAGTCTCCAGTCATGATTCATCAGACGGCGCCGAGATTCGGGCCCACGACTTCATGGACACACGTGACTGACGTGGAACGGTCGTGACCACTCGGCTGTACCGGCTGTCCAGTACCTGAATACGACTGTTTCTGAACAATGAACCGAGATTCCTATACCCCAGGGTTTTCAAACACATCACCATGATATTCTGCTCTATATATTCAGTAGCGAATGACCATTAAACGCATCGATCAAGAAGACACACAAACCTACCGATAGAGACAATGTAGACACAACAAGAGTCACGTAAGATAGAATATGAGATGGGTAAAACTAAAAATTTTAAAATAAGGCAAGAAAAGATGATCATTCAGTTCTCTCGTTCTTTTTCTTTCCTTTCTCCCCCCCCCCCCCCCCCCCCCCTCCCACTTTTTAGAGAAAGAGAGAGAGAGAGAGAGAGAGAGAGAGAGAGAGAGAGAGAGAGAGAGAGAGAGAGAGAGAGAGAGATCTGAAAAGTAAAAAGACAGGTGTGATTTTTACTACAGATGTCAGTAGAGAATGAATTAGTTTCATTTCGTGTAGGAAAAAGTGCGTCTTTTTATTTTCTTTAAACTTTTTTTCTCTCTGTTCTGCTTTCTTTCTCTTCCTTTCATTTTTTCCTTTTTTTTCTTTTTTTGTGGACATCTCTCTACGATAAATATTCTTTTGAGCAAAGACACCATTAGCTGATCACTATTTTTTTGTGTATTGGGATGTAAGATTCCTAAAGGAACTGATTTGTGAGAAAGATCAACTATACCCACGTGAAAAATTGCTCGGAAAAAGAGAGAATGTGATTCTGTGTAGAATGGAGGAAGACCCGAAAGGTCGTAACAGAGATTGATATATATAAAATAGAATTATTTGTATAGATATGGAGGATATACAAATATATAAATATATATATAATATATATATATATATATATATATATATATATGTATGTATAAGTAAGTTGCTTTTGTACAAGTGTTCTGTGCTGCCTGGGTTTGCAGGATGCTTTCTGATATGTCTCTCTGATTTGTAGTGGCCTGTGCCCTGGGGCCTTAGTGCGCCATGCTGGGATACAGAAAGCATGATATATACAAATCAATGTACTTTGCTGTAATTGTTGTTGTCGCTTCTTCTTTTCTTTCTTTCTTTCTTTCTTTTAGTCTTTCTTCTTTTTCTTCTTCTTCTTCTGACTTCTTTTTTCTCTTGTCCTTATTTTCTGTCTTCCTTCCTTCCTTTCTTTCGCTCTTTCTTTCTTTCTCCTCCTCCTCCTCCTCCTCCTCCTCCTCCACCTCCTCCTCCTTGTTCTTGTTCTTCTTATCTCTCTTCTTCTTCTTCTTCTTCTTCTTCTTCTTTTCTTCTTCTTTCTTTTTCCTCCTCCTCCTCTTTCTTCTTCTTCCTCTACTTTTTTCTTCTTCTTCTGAATGATGATACTGCTAAAGCAGAAAAAAAAAAACACGTAAGAGTTGCAGAGACACTATATAAAAAAAAATCACAGACGCCGTAATTCAATAATGCAAATCATTAAAACAAAAAAAGCCGATCTCTATAACATTAACATTCCAGATAAAAAAAAATTTAAAAACACAAAAATAAACACACCCAACAAAAACCAGTACAGACATTTCTCCCGTGCTTTTTTTTTCTACACAGTCGCACCTCTCGTGACACGCTCTTGATCTCACATACACAGGAAACACGTTACGTTTTAATCGTGCACTCAGGGTAAAAAAAAAGCAACAACCTTACACCCGGATTTGTGTCACAGGTCCACACAGAACCCCTTAACCAGAATACACCCAATGAGCTTGTGGGTCTTTTTCCTTCTTTTTTTTTGCCCCCTATTTTGAGGTGCAAGGTCCTTCTCTTACATAAATCTGAGCGTTCAGATTCGATTGCTATTGATAAGGATTTCACCCGGAATATAAAAAAAACCCAGCTGATATCACAACTGTTGATGGAAGAATGCCTTCGCTGTCAGCTTGGAGGAGCGAATGGACGATGCACTGGCTGCCCTGACTATTTGAGCTGGGAAGGGCTTTAGTCTGAACCATGCAGGAGATCCTGCCAAGCTTGCCGCCTAGAAGCGGTCAGGAACAGCCATTTTTAGATGACTTACCGCTTAAGCGCTGGAGTAATGCCCTTTCTCTCTTTCAACTCGGGGCAGAACGAAACTAAAACTGTCCGCTGAATCTCTTTTTGAGGGTCGTTTTAAATGAGAGCGATTAAGAAATGTTGGGAAATGTGGATTTTTTGGGAGGGGAAGGCGGAGGAGGGAGGGAGTGGGGGTTCGGGGGTGGGGGGGTGGAGCGTTGATGGTGACAGCTTTATTTTTTGGATTGGCTATTTTCTGTATTAATGGCCTGAGTCTTCGCGATCCTCTGTTCTGTAAGTGGAGGTTTTGTTTCTGTGATGTCTTTGCACTGTGTCAACCCATTGCAAGGATTAGCGAGATGGGAAAACAGAAAACGCTGGTTCTCAACCCCCCCCCCCCCCCCCCCCCCCCCCCCCCCCCCCCCCCCCCCACACACCACACACACAGATCTCACAATCCTAATCTTGTATTATTACCGTTCTATACAATCCTTTATCTAGTATTTACTAGGTTTTAAAAATATTTTGTCGGTATTCAGTGTGTGTGTGTGTGTGTGTGTGCGCGTGTTTGTGTGTGTTTTTGTGCGCGCGCGTGTGTGAGCGCATGCGCGTTGGTGTGTGAGTTGGTTACTCTGTGTGTACGTGTTTGTGTGCGTGAGTGCGCGCATGCGTACGCTCGTGCACCTGGGTGTGTGTGTGTGTTGTGTGTGTGTGTGTGTGTTGTGAGTGCGTGAGTGTGTGCGTGCGTGCGAGTGTTAGTGCGCCTGGGTATGTTTGTGTGTACACACACGTATAGGATACTTTCCCTCTCAAGCGGCTCAGAAGACGGCTGTCGCTGGCCTCTGCCCTGTTTGCCCCGACACCTTCCTGCCATGCTCCATGCACCATGGCAATGGCAGAAGCTGTTCAGAACAGTGAGAAGGCTGCCTCCACCGAGCACACGATCAAGAGGGACGAGATAGCCCCGTGGTTAGAGCCTTGAGCTCGCCATCTGACGGGTGCGGGTTCGAGCCACCACGGAGACACCTTTAGAGTTCAACATCAGTACCAATGTCCGCTTCCCCCCAAAACCCTCCAGATGAGACTACAAACCAAGGTCCTGTGTCCAAAAGCCACGCGGAACGTGATGTGCACCTGTTTAAACACGTTCCGCCTTTGGGAAGAGTAGGGCATTGTGTGCAGGTAGGAAATGATGACAGAAATTTAAGAATTTAAAAAAATACATGCACACTGATGTTGTGTTTAGACATCAACCCTGAAATCGGAAAACGGCTATCTAAATGGTGATCAAACGGTCGCATACTCAAAATCTCACCATTAAAAAAAACGTCAGAGATGTTACCAAGGAACCAAAAAATGTACAAAATTAAAAACGATTACAATATTGTTAGTATGTATTTACTTTATGTAATGACTCTGGCATTGAAATTGAAAGAGCAAAGTCTGCTATACTGTGTTTAGAGACACCCACAGTGTCTGACATACCTAAGGTAATTTCTCGATCTGCTGTGAATTAATTAGTTTAGAATTTAATTGCTCAGTCGCTTTGTTTCACCTCATCCTGCCCTCACCCCCACTCTCCCCCCTCACTCCTTATCCAATATTTATTTAGCTATTAATTTTTTTTTAAATTCCAATCTATTCATTTATGTTAAGTTGGTTTTTTTTAAAGTTATGTAATTTCATTTAATAGTCTAAGATACTTTAACCATATCAAATCTAAGCATTAAAAAATGGGGAAGGGGTTATACTACTATTCTTATTTCAATGTATTCATTTATTTTTAGTTTAAAAAAAAGAATGCTATGCAATTTCATTTAATAGTCTAATAGACTTTAAGCATATCAAATCCAAGCTTTTTTTTAATAAATGGGGAAGGGGTTATACTACTATTCTTTCTTTTTTTCCATTTTTTTCTGTTATATCGAGGATAATGGAATAAGCACGTATGTGCTGTTTTACATCTAGTCCCCTTGTCTATGCGGTTTTATAAATTCTGTCATCTGTTCCCACGGACACACAATGGCCTACTCTTACAAACGCGTTTCAATATGAAGCGTCGTTACTATCAAAAGTTTTTTTCAGTATGCGTTGTTGTTGTTGTCGTCGTCGTTGTCGTTGTTTTTGTTGGTGTTTTTACAGTCAAATTTAAGAAGCTGCAGGTACTCCTGAAGTGAAATGAAGAAGAAATTGTTTTTAGAAGAAAAGAACGAGTTTTCAGACAAATATTGAAATGATTTTGCTTTAATTCATGCCCATTCTCTCCAGATTGTCTTGTATTACAAGTATTGTATCTATTGTATTGCAGTGTGTTGTATAGTATAACATTAGTGTTCAATGTTTTGTGCTGTGTTGCATTGCATTGTATTGTAATGTGTTGTTTTGTATTGTGTTTTATTGTATCGTTTTGTATCGTACTGCTGTCTGGCTTAGCATTGGGTTGGGTTGGGTGGGGTTGGATCGTGTCCTCATACCGTATTGTAATATATGTAATAGACTGTATTGTATTGTATTGTATTTCATTGTATCCTATCGTATTGGAAGACTGTTAAAGCTGCTTTACAGAAATGGACTGCAAATAAACTGATAGACCAGTTCATCGGTGTGTTCTTCCAAACCACCACCACCACCACTACCACAGCAACAACAGCAGCAACAACAACAACAACACCAACAACAACAGCAATAGGAGGGAATGTGTGTTCCATCGTAGATAGTATTATAATACGTGGGTTTTTAAGTTTTCAAGCCTCCAGAATATTTGTGAACACACAAGGTCATGAAATTTTGATAAAATTGTGACTCTATCGGCTTATGATGAACTAGTAAATAATAATAACAATAATAGTAATAATAATAATAATAATAATAATAATGATGATAATAATAATAATAATAATGACGACGACGACGACGACGACGACGACGATGATGAGGATGATGATGATGATGATGATGATGATGATGATGATGATGATGATGATGATGATGATGATGATGATGATGATAACATATAATAATTATTATAACAGTTAAATATCGTACACGATTAATCGAAACTTGAACTGGTAGATAAATAAACATGTGAGTTTAAATGAGGTAAATGAAGTTTTACTTTGACGAGAAACTTGTCATTTTCAAAACTTTAATCGGTGGATTAATAAAGAAGTGTATCAAAATCACTGACTATTTGTCTTTCGAACTGATGGAGTAGCTCACTAATCGAATGACTTTCATGTACAGGTATTACGTTATCCACGGGTCCTCGGGGAGCCAGGTGTCAGAGATCTGAACCAGGTCAGGTCAGGTGTCACCATCGCCACTGTCGTCGGCAGGAGCTCCACGTAATGCCACCAGGGTTTGCCATTTTTCTCAGTGTCTGCTGAGTTCTACGATCTCCTGTAGCCCTCCTCCCAGACCACTGACCTCAGTGATGTTGGCAATGTAGGATGTTGGTGGTCTGCCTCTTTTTCCTTCTTCTCTGAATCTTACATTGGAGAACTGTCGTCATCAGATTTACATGTGTGGTTCTGTTTGCATGACAAATCTATCTCAGTCTGCACTTACCAATTTCAGCCAGCATTTGTCTTTGCACTGAGAGTTCATCAAGAATGCTTTCATGGTTTTTTTCCTCATGTCTGACCAATCGACTCTTAGAAGTCGCCTGTGTTTTAGAACCCCAATTCGGCTGCGACCTGAATAACTTAATGAATCATGAATAAATACATAAATCAAGCAGTAATTGATTAAATCACTGCTTTATATTAAGCAAATAATAAATAAACGCATGATTGATCAGTAGTTAAACGAATGAGTAATGAAATCAATGGTGTAGATTTCCAGTGAAACAAAGGTTTCCCTACTGCTCTGACGCCACGCTCAGGTGAGGAGGGCTGCTTGTAACGTTGTCATCCGTGGCGCCTCTTCTGTCCAGAAGACCACGGCAACTATGCTTTGCTTCCTGTTCCATTTTCTTTGTTGTTGCTGGCTGGTGCCGCCACCCCTGCTGCTTCTGCTGCTGCTGCTGCGCTACTGCTGTTGCTGCTGCTCTTGTGTTTGTTGTTTTGTTGCTGTTGTTGTTGCTGTTGTTGCTATATGATTACTGTGCCAATCGTTATTACCTCCCCTATGTTTTCTGCTTTTCCCTTTTTATACTTTCCTGTATATTCTGTCCAGGTTTCGTTGTTGTTGCTGTTGTTGTTGTTGTTGCTTTTGCTTTGTTTAGTTTTGGAATGTTTGTTCGCTTTGCTTTTAGGTTTGTTGTTGTTACTTTGTTTTTCTTTATAAATAATATTGATGTGAAAGTCGCCGTGTTCAAAGGATTTCCATTTGTCTGTGGGTCAAGGTCATCCTCTATTCCGCCTCCGTCATGTCGTCACATAGGACGAGGTCAGATGTGGGTGACCCCCAGTGATCGCTCACTGTCGTCTGCCTATTTGCTTTCTTGTTTATCACCCCATTGTGTTGTGTTTCACATTTGTAACAGGCCTCGTCTTTCATCTATCTCTTTTTTAAAATATGTATTTACTGTTGTTTATTTTCATTATATTTTTTTTCCAGTTTCACGTGATTTATTGTTATGAGTTATGTTCTAGGTTTAGACATTTTTATGGGTCGATTTTTATGCAGAGATTTGTTGCAAAAGACCTGTCATATATCTTATGTTGATATGATATGAAACCTTTTCAGTGCAGTTGCTTCATCATGTATGTTTTTAATACGTGTTAAGGGTTGTAAAGAATAATCCCTGAAAATATGTATGATGTATAGCTTATTATGGTACAGACTTCTTGCTTACATTGAATTTTAATAGAAAACACGTATCTATTATATTTGTTCACGCTATTGCATGACTGTGTATGACAAGCATTAAAGTGAGTTTTCTCTGGCTTAATTTGATCTTGGTTTTTCTTTCTTTTCTTCTTTCTTTTTTTTTTTTGCATTCCTCGGCTAGAAGTCCGATGTTCACCAATGGTGAGATTTTGCGAATGCGACCATTTACAGATCACAGAATTTACTAAACTGCATACACACGGGGACTAGATGTTAAAAAAACACATGAGCGCTTATTCTATTATCCTCGATATAAAAGAATAAAATGAGATAAAAAATAAATTTACCCACCATTTAACAAAATAATAATAACTTGTGATCCAAACCACGAAAATATACAGTTGATAGTGCCTAGCCCTAGGGAAATGGAATGCTGGTACAATCTATTACCACTGTTGTACAATTGTGCATAATCGACATCGTCTTCTTCGTCGTCATCGAACACTCAGACAGCAACTATCGTTGCCTGTCAAATGAGCGAAGATGCGTTGCGCTGCCGTTAAGCACCTGACAAGTCAGGCCCAGCCCAGCCGACTTCGGCATGGGCAAAAATGGTTATCTTTTAAGTCTTTCTGGGGGGAAAAAAAGCAGGGGCATTGACCAAGAAGGCGGAAAATAGACAAAAAGAGGGTGACTGGGAAAAAAAGGAACAAAGCAGAAACAAAGAGACGGATAGAAAAGAGGAGATTCCTAGTTTTTTTTTCCAGAAGGTGAGGGATGGTATTTATACTGAAAGGGCCCGGGCATCCCCACGGGGGAATCAGCACCTTCTATGGCTGATTTTTTCATGCCTAAGAAACACGCCTTAACGCAGATCACCCTCCACCACCACCCCGCAACATCGCCCTATTTTCTACAAATCGTTGACCTTCTTCACTGCAAGTCACTGTGTTCAAAGACAGCCATTTCGTCTGAGAATGAGGTCACCCCCCCCCCCCCCCCATCTCTCCCCCCCCCCCACCCCCACCCCCAAAACGTCACTCTGTCTCGTTGGAATGGATTCCTCTCCTCCTCTCTCGCGCTCTCCTCTCTCCTCTTCTCCTCTCTCTCCCGCTCTCTCTCTCTCTCTCTCTTCCCTCTCTCTCTCTCTCTCTCTCTCTCTCTCTCTCTCTCTCTCTCTCTCTCTCTCTCTCCTCTCTCTCTCTCTCTCCTCTCTCTCTCTCTCTCTCTCTCTCTCTCTCTCTTCTCTCCTCTCTCTTCTCTCTCTCTCTCTCTCTCTCTCTCTCTCTCTCCTCTCTCTCTCTCTCTCTCTCCCTCTCTCTCTCCTCTCCTCTCTCTCCTCTCTCTCTCTCTCCTCTCTCTCTCTCCTCTCTCTCTCTCTTCTCTCTCTCTCTCTCCTCTCTTTTCGTTTCTCTCTCTCTCTCTCTCTTCTCTCTCTCCTCTCTCTCTCTCTCTTCTCTCTCTCTCTCTCTCTCTCTCTCCTCTCTCTCTCTCTCTCTCTCTCTTCAGATCCAGCCAACTTGGACCAGGGGGAGGGAAAGAAGGATGAATACAGGTGTGTATGACCTCCCTTATTCCTCACTGTCATCTGTCCATTGGCTTTCTAAAAGTTCACTCTTTCATCTCACGTTTCGAAATGTGTCGAAATTATATCATGTTGAAATATATTTTTTACCCGAGGATGTGTGAAGGTTATGAATGCAAGGTTCGTGCTTGGAAATACATCTTTTTCAAATTCTCGTCATTCTGCAGGAAAAGATTTATTTCCTATGTCTACCGAGCCAAGTGGTTTGAATGTATGGCTTTAAACTGCGCCTTCGCTTCTTGAGTCTAATATATTCTCCATAAATTGATTCCTTTGGACTAGAAATGTCTTTCCTTTCAAATCACATTACCAGTGAGAAATGTGTGGGTTGACTTGGTGACTTGGTGAAAGACGGGAGGGGGTGGGGGTAGTTGTGTGATGTGAGTGTTTATATGCAAGGGAAGTGTATGTGTGTGCGTGTGTGTTTTATTTATTTTTATTTTATTTTATTTATTTATTTATTTTTTATCGACGACACTTGTGTGCTTTTCTAATCCATTCCCCGTGTGTATGGGGTTTTGTAAATTTTGTCATCTGTTCCCACCGGCACACAATGGCCTACTCTTACGAAAAGCGGAACAGGATTTAACGTGTGTGTGTTGTGTGTGTGTGTGTGTGTGTGTGTGTGTGTGTGTGTGTGTGTGTGTGTGTGTGTGGTGGAGGTGGTGTGCGTGTGTGGTGTGTGGTGGTGGTGGTAATGGTGGTGGTGTGTGTGTGGTGTGGTGGTGGTGGTGTTGTGTGGTGTGTGTGTGTGTGTGTGTGTTGTGTGTGTGTGTGTGTGTGTGTGTGTGTGTGTGTGTGTGTGTGTGTGTGTGTGTGTGTGTGTGTGTGCTGTGTCAGCATACAGAAAGCTCTGAATAAGTAAATGGAAATCTCGAGCTATCAAGTGAATAAATAAACAAATACGGCACACGGTAAGATAATTGACCCATTACAAGACTGACCAAACAACGGAGTAAAAGCAAAAATAGAGAGTAAACAAAGAAAACAGCCAAAATTCAGCCAATCAATCCATCAGTCATTAAATAAGTAACGAAACCCCATCTTCCTTCTATATACACGTCATCTAAACTCCACGGCATTTTCTCTTTCGACCTTTACATTTCTTTTTATTAATGTGCACGTGTTCTTAGCTTGTTCTTGTTTTTTTACTTAGTTTTTGTTCTCTTTCTCTCATACACACGGGGACAAGATGTAAAAATAAATTCCATTGTCCTCGATATATAAGAATAAACAAAAAAAAGTAATCAAAATTTTAAAAATCTCGCTCTCTCTCGCTCGCTCGCTCGCTCTTTCTAACTCTCTCTCTCTCTCTCTCTCTCTCTCTCTCTCTCTCTCTCTCTCTCTCTCTCTCTCTCTCTCTCTCTCTTTTGTTTGTTTGTTTTGGTTAGGGTTTTTTGGGGGGTGGGGGTAGGGGTGGGGTATTTTTAGGATTTTCTTTTAATTGCTTGCTTTGGGGGGGGGGGGGGGGTTGTTGGGGGGGAGCTGTTTTGAAAAGGGTTATTTCCCCTTGTTTTTATTGTGAGACTGTATAAGTATTGGGTTATTATTATTAAGATGTATCCCTAACGGGCGGGGACTGGATGTAAAAAAGCACATGTGTGCTTATTCATTATCCTCGAAATAAAAGAATTTGTCATTGTCATTGTCATTGTCTCTCTCTCTCTCGCTCTCTCTCTCGCTCTCTCTCGCTCTCGCTCTCCTCTCTGTCTCTCTCTCTCTCTCTCTCTCTCTCTCTCTCTCTCTCTCTCTCTCTCTCTCTCTCTCTCTCTCTCTCTCTCTTTTAGTGCAACCAAAGTTTGGTGTAGATGACATCACATGCTTCAGTTTTAACTGGCACATTACGCGGTGTATTTTCAAGTCGCCGTCAACTGGTTTGGTCTGTTGTGTACTCCATGTCAGAGAAAGCCTCTGCACGAGCAAAAACTTACCTGTGAGTTAATCAAAAAAGAAGGGGAAAAACAGAAAATCGAAGGACAGGAAGATTGTTTTTATGACTACCATCACACACACACACAAATATATATATATATATATATATATATATATATATATATATATATATATCTGTGTGTGAGTGTGATAGATGGATAGATAGATAGATAGATAGATATAATCTGGAACACTATTGATGCTATCATCCAATCTATATCCCCGAAATCGGAATGCAGCTACCTTTATGGTGGGCAAAAACGGCCGCATACTCAAAATCTCACTGTGAGATGAACATCGGAGCTCTAGCCGAGGAACGAAAAAGAAAATCCAATCAATAATAAGAACTATAACAATGTCATTAACAGTGCAAAATCATAAATACTGGGGGACGGGATAGCTCAGTGGTCGGAGCACTCGCTTTCCCTCAGCCAAGTTAAGCAGCGTCGAGCGTGGTTACCAGTTGGATGGGTGACCGTTTGCGGCCTTGGTTCAGTACAGTTCCCAGTCACCAGCTGTAAATGGGTACTGCCTCTTTAGGGTAGGGAAGGTAAAGCGCGAGGGAGGGAGAGGGCGCGCCTCATATGCTGGCCTAGAGAGTGAGGTCTTGACGCCTCGCTCCTACGACCTATGGTTATGGACCCTTACTCCTTTTTCCTTTAAGAAGAAGAAAACTTAAAGATGACAAAATCTCACGAGAAAAAAATTTTAAGACAGAAAAAACTTACGACAGTTTTTTAAAAATACATTCAGCAAGCAAAATGATCTATTTAAGTGGGGGGGGGGGGGGGGGGGGGAGGACTTTCACTTCCACTGCCTGGTCTTCCTTGTTCTCTTCTTCTAAGCAATGAAGCCAGCTAACACTGGTGATGTTAGACGCACGCTGACAGAAAAGCACTCTCCGGGTGACAAAGTTTCACTGCTGCACCTCCTGAGGCTGCTCCACGCCTGCCACTGTCTGCATTCACAGAACTGCAGGCGCCAGGGGACAAAAGATGGAGGACATACACCGTCTTGCAGCAATTTCATCACAGCTATTTGTCAGAAAAGCGTTTACACCGGTTCTGAGGAGGAGATGGGGGGAAGGGGGTGGAGGAAAGAAGAGAAAAGATGAGAACCATTCGACTTTTTAAGCCTTATAAAAACGAAACCTGAAACACTGAACAGTTGTATGTAAAGGGATTCATCCCTAAAACCATTTTTTCCCTTCTAAACAAACATACAAAATATGTTATCAACGTCATTCCCTGAACTTATCCAGAATACGTGGTGAAGATGATTCGGAATACGTGATGAACATACGTGCTAGGTACAGAGAGGAGGAATAAGGAAGTGTTGATGCAAACAGAATGGAAACTAACTTTGATTTTAAAAGTTGAAAGGAAAGAAGATTGTTTCGGTCATAAATGTAAAATGTCTTTCCAAAAAAAGAGCCGTTGCACGCGCTGACTGCTCTGATATAAACATATGGAGTCTGACAGTCTTCTGCAATGCAAACCAGCTAAAACAGATATCCAGCTTCTATCTGAGTCTGTCATTTGCAGGGTGATCTGTTCATAACGAAATCAGTCAGGACAAATTTCATTATAATGTATACTATGTGACTGATGCGTTGTTGGGCTATCTAAATAGTCCACTATGCCTGCGAGTCTTGGACTTTGACGGCAAACCTAGAGAAGAGGATACAGGCTATGAAGAATGCCACTGCAAATTTCTCGGCATCTCCCAAACAGACTGTATTACCAGCTTAGAAGTGAGGAACAGAACCAGGCATGCATCAGGTATTCTATGAAAACCTCTTAACCACGGTGAAGAGACGAGTTTTGAAGTCCGGGCAGGTCCCACGATCGAAATTTCTCTGTCTTGAATATAAGTTTGATTGAATTGAAAAGTGTTTCAAACAGTCTGCAAGGCACAGAGCTAGGAAGGAAGATGAGAGAGAGAGAGAGACAGAGAAGGAGATGGGATGAGGTCATCTCAGACCGGACAGGCCTGAGGCTGAGTGCAGCCCTGCGACAGGTGGAGGATAGAGAAGGATGGAG
>CM054135.1:67078746-67088746 GCA_028751875.1 Rapana venosa
TCATTTATTCATGCATTAACCCTTTCAAGATCATGCTCAAAGTTATTTTGAATCGACTCAAGAAGGAGGCAGAAGAACACCTTGCAGAGGAACAAGCTGGGTTCAGGGCAGGCAGGAGCACAATCGAACAGATTTTTAACTGCCACATCATGATGGAAAAACATCTCCAACATCAGAGAGACCTGTTCCACAACTTCATCGACTTCAAGAAGGCTTTTGACAGAGTATGGCACGAAGGCCTGTGGCAGGTCCTCAGAATGTTTGGCATTGAAGAAGGACTAGTGCAATCCATCCAAGCACTATACAACACTGCAAGCAGTGCAGTCCTTCTGAACAATCAGGTCGGAGACTACTTCAAAACCACAGTTGGGGTCCGACAAGGATGCCTGTTATCTCCAGTCCTGTTCAATCTGTTCTTGGAAAACATCATGAGAGAGACCCTCCATGACTTCCACTCTACCATCTCCATTGGCGGCAGCCCCCTCAACAACTTACGGTTTGCGATGACATTGACCTCATGGGCGGAAGTAACACAGAGCTGCAAGATCTTACGACCAGACTTGAGAACAGAGCTGGAGCATATGGGATGGAGGTGAGCTCGGAGAAAAGTAAAGTACTTGTGAACAGCACGAGCAATGCCACCGCTAAATTTACATGAACGGCCAACAACTGGAGGAGGTAGATGCTTTTAAATACCTCGGCGCTACACTCACAAAGGACGGGCGATCGACGACAGAAATCAAAGTCAGAATAGCCATGGCAACATCTTCCATGACAAACTCACCACCATATGGAAAAGTAAAGAGATCAGTTTCCCAATCAAACTAAAGCTCTACAAAGCCCTAATTCAGTCAATCCCGCTGTACGGAAGTGAAACTGGACATTGACTGCTGAAACAGCAAAGCGAAAACCAGTCATTCGAAACAAAATGCCATAGAAAACTACTGGGCATATCTTGGAGAGAACGAAAGACCAATGAATTTGTCAAGAGTCAAATAACACAGCTGGCAGGTCCACAGGAACCCCTTCTCACCATCGTCAAGAAGAAAAAGCTGACATGGTTCGGCCACGTCACCCGCCACAACACTCTGCCCAAAACAGTACTGCAGGGAACACTCGAAGGTGGCAGAAGGAGGGGAAGACAGAACAAGTCATGGATGGACAACATCAGAGAATGGACCAGGATGAATGACTCGGCACTACTGCGCAGAGCCGAGGACCGAGATGGATGGAGGAGGCTTACCACGGCATCGTCTTTCATGTCTCCCCCACGACCGCCAAGGTCACGGGTCTGATGATGATGATGATGAACCCTTTCTTAATATAGTGACCAACAGGGATGCTTTGACGGCATGGTCTACACTTGCTGGGCTACAGAAGGCATCACTAGATACCACAGAAGTAAACCAGCGATAGCGCGGGACCTCAACAGTCAGTGGCCTCGTGGCTGTGTGGGGACCAGCAGCCGGCAAGTGGCAGCACTGAGACATAAAGAGAAGACTGAAATGGCACTATAAACACCTCTGAACGCTTTGTAAAAGCAGATGTCAATGAGAAAACTGTTCTAAACGACAGAATAGGTGAAAGAAAACAAATACAAGAGAGCAACCTGACACTGAAAAATAACCACCGACTAAAGTGGCTGAGTGGAGTTTTTTCTTTGGCAGTGTCCAAGAGTTATTTACTTCTGAGAAGGGAAAAAAACTAGAAATCTGAAGTATCTTTGTAAAACATTTGACGTGCTGATAGTATCGATCTTTCATTCCCTAAGCAGTTAAGCACAGGCGTTACAAAAAGGCCAAACTGCACGTCATTAGGGGGAAAGGGGCGTTAATAACGACATCACGCCATCACTTCCAAGCCTGGCCTCTGAAGAGGGACTTAAAACATACCAATATCACACCAGATAGAACGCTAAACTGGCAGAGGTATTTTTGGACAAAAATCCCGATGATTCAGTCTAAGAGAAAGACGGGAAAGGAGTGATAAATGTAAAGAATAGATGCACAGAAAAAAAAATTCACGAAATATGTCTGTGGCAGATCTTCGAGGTATTGTGATACTTTTCTTAAGAGATTAAGATATCTCTAGGTAATATCCAATTTTTATCTACTGACGGATTCTCAAAAATATGAAACTGCATCTGGGTGGTTATATTTGTTTTAAACTTTATTGATGTCACCCAAAATATTCATCTTTTTTCAGTGATCTAAACGATATAGAACTAATGAACACATCTATGTTGTCTACACATGGTGCATCTCTTGAAACTGTACAAACACCAATGCGAATAGGATTGTGTATTCAGATATAGGCCATGGCCCCCTTCTAAAGGTGTTACATATCACAATAATTAGCCACAAACATACATTATGCTACATTTATAATAGACAGTGGAGGGCGGGATTGCCTAGTGGTTGGGGCCTGCGCTATAGCTTGATGGCACAGAATCGAGCTTGGGTTTGAGCCCGTTCTAGGGGATTTTTTCCAATGCAGTTAGCGGTGGGAAAAAATGCCCCTAAGGGCATGTGGAGTCAGTACTGACTCCACAGACAAGTCAGGTCCAACGCATCCGACTTCGGCGTGGGAGATAATTGTCTTTTGTCTTTCTGGGATTTTCTTTCTGAGAAAAAAGACAGGAGAACGGACCAAGAAGGCACAAAATAGACGAGGAGGAGGTGATAGGAAGAAAAGTAACAAGGCAGAAACAAAGAGATGGATAGAAAAGAGGGAGAGAGAAAAAAAATGAGTGTGCAAGATGTTCTGCTTGTGTTCAGACACGGGACCTCGAAGGACTTTCGCGGGAGTGGAGTCAGCACTGATGTTAACTCCAGGAGAGAAATGCCCTTGAACGGGGTGTCTCAGTGGTGGTTCGAATCTGGGTCGTCAGATAGTGATGCAACGTGCAACACTCTAACCTCCAAGTTATCCCGTCCCTCTGTGTGTGTGTGTGTGTGTGTGTGTGTGTGTGTGTGGTGCGTACATGCGCACGCACTTATCTTTCTGTCTGTGCCTGTCTATGTCTGTCAGTGGGGGTGTGCAGGTGCGTGTTCCACACGTAGCCGCCTGTCAATGATGTACACACAGCTGCCTAAATAAATAAATGAATAAATATAAAAAATTAAAAACTAGATGTACTTTATCACAGCAAAACCGACACCGTCAAAGCCCACAGAGCTGAGATAGAAGACACGAAGATTTGTGTCGCTGGCTGCACCCCGGCAGGAGAAGACCTGTGTTGGTGAGGACACAAAGAAGGAAGGAAGGTGGGGACGCCAACTTCTCTCCCCTGTTGACCCCCTAAGGGCTGAGGCGGCTTTTCTCCTGTCTGCCACTCCCTGCTGCGGGGTGGACAAGGCAGGGACTTAGTGCCACCATTCCCCCCCACCCACCCCACCACCACCATCCTCTTCCTTCCCTGTCACTGGTTGTGCTGGGCTGTTCTCTCTCTCTCTCTCTCTCTCTCTCTCTCTCCTCTCTCTCTCTCTCTCTCTCTCTCTCTCTCTCTCTCTCTCTCTCTCTGTATGTGTGTGGGGGGTCTGCGTCTTTAGAAAAGGGTTATTTTATGCTCTTTTCTCCTCTGTTGTGTACGTAAAGACCAAAATAAAATTAAACTAAAAAGCAAATCAATTATAAAAAGAAACAAAAAAGTGAGTAAAAAGCCCAAAAGAAACAAAACAGAAAAAAAAGCCGGAAAGAAAGAAGGAACAAAAAGATCAGAAAAAAAGAACGGGTCTAACAGATGTCCTCAAGTAGGTTTAATAAACATTTTTTATTCATTCATTCATTAAGCAAGGAACAAACATAACATGAGGAACACAATCAACACGGCAATAACAAGCTAGTAGCTGATATTGCGCTCAAGTACATCAACATTCACACATCATCCTCAAGTTCTCCTTTAAACAGAAATGGAAGAATACGATAGATAGATGTACAAAATAAATCGATGACCAATAGATAGATGAACAATAGATAGATGGACAATAGATAGATGGACAATAGATAGGTGACCAATAGATATATGAACAATAGATAGAAAAACAATAGATAGATGGACAATAGATGAACCAAAAAGGTGCACAGAATGGAAGCCAAGACAGGGCAACAGAACCCTTGGCAGACGGGCAATCAGATGGCTTGATGACATCAAGAAATGAATAGCACATAGGAGGACAAGACGGGTACCACTGGAGGGCTGATAGGAAGGGTTACATACTGCAGAGGACATACAACGCCTAGATGCTAAGGGGTTGAATGGTCAGCCCATTCCGTGGATGGGGCAAAAACAAACAGGGAGGATATTGACGTTGATGTTACACTTAACCCGACTGCAGACGGGTTGAATATCATATAAGCCTCGCTGAAGCAGCAGCAGCAGTACCAGCAGCAGCAGCAACAACAACAGCAGCAGCAACAACAGCAACAACAGCAGTTACATCAACGACATATTACCATCAAAAGTGAGGCAGGAAAAGAAGAAGTAGTAGTTAACAATGATCTGCAGAGAGTGCTCTACTGATATCTGTGTGTGTGTGTGTGTGTGTGTGTGTGTGTACTTGCGCGTGCATGCATGCATGCATGCTTGCATATTTGTGCCAGTGTGAGTGGAAAACATCTTGTTCCCTAATCAAGGGCCACAGAAAGGTCAGAGACAGACTGACAGACAGACAGACAGACAGACAGACAGACAGACACACACACACACACACACACACACACACACACACACACACACACACACACACACACACACACACACAGAAAGGGTCATGGATAAGGTGAAGTGATTTGGAAGGAGAGGCTGATCATGTATTCCTCATGGTGTGGTATGACTTTTTGCTCTTCCTTCGTGCTGTCTCGCTGCTGGTTGTGTGTGTGTGTGTGTGTGTGTGTGTGTGTGTGTGTGTGTGTGTGTGTGTGTGTGTGTGTGTGTGTGTGTTTGTGTGTGTGTTTGTGTGTGTGTGTTTGTGTGTGTGTGTTGTGTTGTGTGTTTGTGTGTGTGTGTTTGTTTGTGTGTGTGTGTGTGTGATCAGAAACCAATGCCCACATGAACTTTTGACTGCTCCTGTGGAAAACACAGGCAGTCGTGGCCCGAGTACTAGCACACTATAAGTAGCCACCAGAGGTTTGGTCGTTAGGCGATGATGAGGGGAAATGAGCATGGTGGATGCGGTGACAGGGTGTTGGATCGGTTATGAACGGATGAATGGATTATTTTGAGAGCGCATAAAGATCTCTAACTGAAAATTTATCCTCGAAATAAATGATTTTTTTTAAATAGTATACATGCTTCAGGTATGATCGAAGTGCTGGAGAGAAAAGGATGCAGGAGTTGGAAATGTGAAAAAGGAGGGTAGAGGGCGGGGATAACAAGGTATCACACACACCCTTACACACACTTACACACACACACACCAATCCAATCCAATCCAATCCAATCCTGCTGAATATAGCCCCGCCGACCACACAGGCCATATCAAGGCTATCACCTCGCGCGCGCGCCCACACACACACACACACACACACACACCACACACACACACACAGAAAAAGGGAGAAAATCAGTATGCTATAACACTGTCCTTTGCTATTGTATGGGAAGCAAATGATTATTGAAGTGAAGAAGATTTTAACACCCTCTCATGACCAGAATTCCAAACGTCGTTTTTCAATAAATGTTCTTCAGATATTTAATGACATTATACTGATTTAGAACATAAAATAAACACCAACAACAAATACACATAAAGGGCAATTTTCAATGATTCTTCCGGAAATGTGATTAGTATTCACTCTTTGCCTAATTATTCGAATGTTGTGGAATATAGTAGAGAATTATGCATGAAGTGTTTCAAGATTTTTCATGAGAAAAAAAAGTGGTTGTGATTGTCATTAATCACAGACGCTAGGAAAAGGGGGACAGGTGGAACTCCTGCCTTTGGCTGTTCTGTTTATTACTGAGACAACTCGCAGGGCGTGTCAGGCCTGAAGTCTTAGAGACTCATTACTTTGTGATTAAAAGGAAAAAAAGATAATAAATCAATTTATATCGAAATGTTAGAAAATAATAACAATTCATCTATGATTAAATTGTAAAAAGATAACAATTGGGAGATAATTATTTCATGATAAAGAATTTTTTTTAACACCAGTTAATATATGATTAACGTGTGAGAGATAACTGATTAATATGGCCGAAATAACAACTGTGATTGGGTGAAAGAAATAAAAATTTATAATAACAATGTCAAAAAGAACTTTAAGATAAAGACGTCAGAAGTAACATTGACTGTATGACTGAATATGCAAAGAAAAATGTACCGTGCAACAAATTACATCTCATTAAGATGAAAACGTAACGAATCACTTTTCATGGGTATATAATTAAAATTCAGGAAATAACATTTCATAAATGGTTTAAAT
This sequence comes from Rapana venosa, assembly GCA_028751875.1. Classification (NCBI taxonomy): domain Eukaryota; kingdom Metazoa; phylum Mollusca; class Gastropoda; order Neogastropoda; family Muricidae; genus Rapana; species Rapana venosa. The sequence continues at coordinate 67,085,173 of CM054135.1, forward strand.
GTCAGAAATAACACTTACCTACTGAAATGTCCAAAATAACAATTATCTTATCAATGATACGTACAAACATCAATTTACTTATGATTAAACCTTAAGAAATAATATTTAAAGGGATAAGTAACAACCTAGCAAACTAGAAATATATCAAAATGGTTTATACACACCATACTCATCAAGGTTCTTTAATCTGTATTGTTTAACGCATACTGCGTAATTTCACAATGCCACTGGTAAGTTGAGACATTAACGTATCCTTGAAGTCTTGTGAGTGCTGTTGTAGTTTTCACTTTTCGCTATCACTGCGAGGGGAACATTCCATAGATGCTACGCTGTCTCCGCTGTAACTGCATACAGTCGTTCAGTCCCCTTTTTTTTCTTTCATATTTAATGTAAATTGCATAGATTGAATAATAACAACAACAATGACACACAGTTTTAGACATCACAGTACAGTACAGTACAGTACAGTACAGTGTAGTGAAGTGGAGTGGAGAGTAGTGTAGTGTAGTATTGTTTTGTATTGTTTGTATTGTTTGTATTGTATTATGTTGGAGTGGCCTGGCTTGTGCCATTTTCAGTCACGGCAGATTCCTCTGCGTGAAATTCGGGATGCTCTCGCCTGGAATAGCATGTCGCTGCAAGAGTCTTACATCAATATTTTCCTGTCTGTACGTGTGTTTTGTTTTCCCGTCTTTTCAGGTGTAGTCATGATAAGGTATACTATAAAAAAAAACCCAACAACAACAACAATAAGATAGACAAAAGTTTCGAATATATCTTCTTCTTCTTCTTCTTCTTTGCATTCTTCTTCTCTCTTCTTCTTTGCATTCTTCCTCTTCTTCTTCTTTGTATACTTCCTCGTCTTCTTCTTCTTTGCATTCTTCTTCTTTGCATTCTTCTTCTTCTTCGCATTCTTCTTCTTTGTGTTCGTCAGATGGACAGCTTAGTTTCTGGAATGGGGACAACAGACACTGTAAGTGTTTCTAGTTTGTGAAGACTGCTTTTCCTTTTCATATAAGGAGGGTAGCATTTGATCTGTATACTATGATTGTGGTGCCTTTAACGGCCGACAGCACATTTTGCAAAATTCACAACACCATAATTATTATACATAGATTCTACATCATCTATCACGAGCCTGAAACACTGTCTGTCTGTCGGTCTGTCTGTCGGTCTGTCTGTCGGTCGGTCTGTCTGTCTGTCTGTCTGTCTGTCTGTCTGTCTGTCTGTCTGTCTGTCTCTCTCTCTCTCTCTCTCTCTCTCTCTCTCTCTCTCTCTCTCTCTCTCTCTCTCTGAGAAGCCTTCGGAGGAGACTATAAAAAGAAGTTCCGTGTGCGAACGCACGCAGAACACTTTGCGCACACATTAAAACCCGTTCCGCTTTTCGGAAGACTAGGCCAGTTTGTGCCGGTGGGAACGGATGACAAAATTTACAAAACTGCATACACACGGGGACTGTATGTAACTAAGCACATGAGTGCTTATTCCATTATCCTCGAAAAATAAATAAATAAAAACGGATAAATTAATCTCTCTCTCTCTCTCTCTCTCTCTCTCTCTCTTCTCTCTCTCTTCTCTCTCTCTCTCTCTCTCTCTCTCTCTCTCTCACACACACACACACACACACACAACTATGCTGTGTTTAATGGAGAGGAAAGCAGGAATTATCTCACAAACAGTAATGGTGTCCGCTGTGCGAGTTTGACAGGGGCAGCAGAGCAGGGATATCAGGGAGAAGCACAGCTTTAGGGTCACACGTATTATTAGCACTCCCACTGTTTGACATTTTGCTTCCCTAAACCGACTTCGTTCTCATAGTAATAATTATTCCCCTCACAGGCAGGCAGGCAGGCAACGAGTACAGGCGTGATGATGTGTGTGCTGTGTGTGAAGGAGGTGGGTAGGGTGTGTGAGAGGAGAGAGAGAGAGAAGAGAGAGAGAGAGAGAGAGAGAGGAAGGAGAGAGAGAGAGACAGAGAGAAGAGAGAGAGAGAGAGAGAGAGAGAGAGAGAGACACAGGGAGAGAGAGAGAGAGAGAGAGAGACAGAGAGAGACAGAGAGAGAGACAGAGAGAGAGAGAGAGAGAAATGCAGACAAACAAACATGAGACGGATACCAAATATATATTTTTAAAATTCTTTTATATCGAGGATAATGGAATAAGCACTCATGTGCTTTTTTACATCCAGTCCCCGTGTGTATCCCTGAGCGAAGCAGTCCAACAGATTACCCCCATTGGATGGCAGCAGATGACTGAAGAAGAGCCGTGATGCTGAAGTATGAAGGCATCCCAGGAACAGAAAATCAGAACAGAGGGAAAAGGAAGAACGAGGTAAGGAAAGGGAACTACAAGCAACAGAGAGAGAGAGAGAGAGAGAGAGAGAGAGAGAGAGAGAGAGAGAGAGAGGAGAGAGGAGAGAAGGAGAGAGAGAGAGAGAGAGAGAGAGAGAGAGAGAGAATAATGCATGCTCAATTATTCAAAAATTCCCTATTCATTATCCCTGAGACTATGCATGTGATTATATCACTTCGTAGTTGCTGACAGGAACGACTGAAATCTGATCTCCAACAAAAACAAAAAACATGAGATGGACAGAGAGAGGCAGATAAAGAGTTTTTTTGTTTTGTTTTGTTTCGTTTTCTTTTCTATTTAATAAACAGGAAAGTCGCAGTTCACTTTCTTCTTGCTTTTTTGTGTGGGGGGAGGGGGGGGTTTTTTTAAATAGTATTTTAATTTGCTGCACTGTATTCCATTTCAAGAGTCAAATAATACGGCTGGCAGGTCCACAGGAACCCCTTCTCACCATCGTCAAGAAGAAAAAGCTGACATGGTTCGGCCATGTCACCCACCACAACACTCTGCCAAAAACAGTACTGCAGGGAACACTCGAAGGTGGCAGAAAGAGGGGAAGACAGAACAAGCCATGGATGGACAACATCAGAGAATGGACCAGGATGAATGACTCGGCACTACTGCGCAGAGCCGAGGACCGAGATGGATGGAGGAGGCTTACCACGGCATCGTCTTTCGTGTCTCCCCCACGACCGCCAAGGTCACGGGTCTGATGATGATGATAATGATGATGATTCCATTTCACTTTTATTTCCTCTCATTTTACATGATTTATTCTATTTACCTTTAGCTCATTTTCTCTTATTTCATTTCATTTTACTCCACTGTCAGCCAAGCTGACAGCAACAACACGAGGAGCCAAGCTAAACACAAAAAGAAAGAAAAGCAGCATGAGATCAGCCGGTCAGCAGCAAGCCTGTCAATGACTTCTAGCATCATTTCGTTATGTATCTACTGCTGCTGCTTCTGCTCCTGCAACATGTCAAGAGTAAAATTTACAGGTGGACTGTCAAGTCAAGTTGAGCCAAGTCAATTCATATTTAATTTTCCGAAAGTATATTATCAAATAAGCAATTATATTATGGGTGGGGGGGGTTTTCATCAAGCTATTCAGAAAAAATACAGATTAGGAAAATCTTATCCAGAAAAAAATCAGTTAATATTATGATGACACACAAGGTAAACAATACAATACAATAAATACAATAAACACAACACAATA
>CM054135.1:67093746-67138746 GCA_028751875.1 Rapana venosa
CTCTCTTCTCTCTCTCTCTCTCTCTCTCTCTCTCTCTCTCTCTTCTCTCTAGCTCTCTCTCATGTCCTTTAGGAGTTATTGGGGCACTGTCAAAGTTTCTTTTCAGGCCATGTGTGAAGTACAAGTTGTGTTTTTCTTTTTCCTCTTGGGCAAGCTAAGCCTGATTGGGCCCCCATCCTTCTCCAGGCACAGAGTGCATGCTGGGTATGTCTGTGTTTCCCTAACAAACCAAACGTTGGTGTAATTCACGGTATTCTTTTTACATGTATATTTGATCTTTAGCGTGCATGTACACACGAAGAGGATAAAGGCACTAGCAGGTCTGCATTTCAAGTGGACCCGGGAGAGTGTTAAAACCTCTACCCTAAATTCACAAGACAAGATTATGATACGTATCAATCTGTCTGTCAGTATCGTAATTGTCCTTCATGGGATGATTAAAGTGGTTTTGACTTGAATTGACTTGACCTGTGCCAAGATTTGTACCCACACTGTTCAGTATTACTGTAATTATTCACTTCACTCTGCATCGCTTCATTGTGTTTGGATAGGTGAGCTATATACGCACAAAATGTTTTCCCGCAAAATCGTTTTTATTCGATTGTAGGGGTATTTGTAACAAAAAGCACGCGTGCGTGTGTGTGTGTGTTGTGTGTGTGTGTGTGTGTGTGTGTGTGTGTGTGAGTGTGTGTGTGTTGTGTGGTGTTGTTGTGTGTGTGTGTGTGTGTGTTGTGTGTGTGTGTGTGTGTGTGTGTGTGTGTGTGTGTGTGTGTGTGTGTGTTGTGTGTGTGTGTGTGTGTGTGTGTGTGTGTGTGTGTGTGGAGTAACCACCTGTACTTCCAGAGCACTTGAGAAAAAAACCCAGTTCTTTAACACATAAGCAGAGAACACGTAGTCAACAACATAGACCTGCTACTCTTACACAAAGACAAGACCAGCATGGTGATGATTCCTTGGGAAAGTCATAAACGTCAGTAAATAAATATAATGATAAAAAAACAAAAGAACAAAAACCATGCGTACCCTTCAATATAGGCAAAAACCGTCGGATTCTGTGCTAGCTTTGGTTTTAAATGAGCACTCTAAAAATCAAACTTTGCAGCAAAATTTTTATATATATATATATATATATATATATATATATATATATATATATATATATATATATATATATATATATATATATATATATATATTATAAGCACAGGAAAGCTTATTAAAAAAGACCCAAAAGAAAACAAAGAAAACTTAGCATCCGATTCCAAAGACACATCAACAATCTATAGGCATCATTGACAAAGATTTTCGGGTATAAAATTAATAACTGCTTGGCCTGGTGTGGGTCAATTGCTGTGGAGACTGTTGAGGCAGTTCTTAGTTTGTAAAGAGAAGGAAGGAGATAAAACATCCATGCTTAACACTGGCACCAGTACCATCTTGGCTTCCTGCAGGTCTCAGCAGCAGTATTATGGGAAGGAAGAATTTAAAAAACTTGTGGTAAGAGGTGAACCTGATGAGTTGGCACAAAAAAAGTTGGCTCAAGGACATTTCCGTACTCACAGCAATACTCATACCTAGCCAGGTGATAAATGTGACCAACTAGCAACGTCATGCGTGTGTTCTTTTATCAGTTGTTATGGGTTTTTTTCAAGCAAAATTATCAATAACTGAAAGCTCAACTTATGTGCAAGAAAAATAAGTGCTGATGCAAGAAAAACTTATACTAAATGAGAAAAAATCTGATGAGTGTTCTATGTGCTAGTGTTCAATTCATTCTCTCTCCCTTTTATATAGATAGATAGATAGATAGATATAGATATAGATATATATATATATATATATATGTTTGTGTGTGTGTGTGTGTGTTCGTGTGTGTATGCGTGTGTGTGTGTTCTATTTCTTTCATCCCATTTATTTGAATAAAGAAAAACAAAAACTTTTTCAACCAAACTTGGAAATGATTCATCAAGTCATGTTTGATCATTGAGTAAACTGGCTTGATTCTGTAGCAAAAACAAAACGATAAAGACACAGACAATGGAAAGTGTCAGGGTCTCAAAGGATAAACTTTATGAAATCTGAACGGCAGCGTGGCAACTGTTGCCTTGGGCCAGAACTGTCATCTGCAAAAAGTTACACACCGAGTATTGCCCCTTGTGAAGGCCTTCTTTTGAGACACAGGATAGAGTCAGCATTGTCACTGAATTGATGGGATCAACAAGATGAAGTTTAGCAATCTCTCTCTCTCTCTCTCTCTCTCTCTCTCTCTCTCTCTCTCCATTCCCCACTCTCTCTCAAACACACACATGCACACATGCATAATACATACATGCATACATACATAGAGAGAGAGAGGGGGAGAGAGAGAGAGAGAGAGAGAGAGAGAGAGAGAGAGAGAGAGAGAGAGAGATGAGAGAGAGAGAGAGAGAGAGAGAGAGATTCGCAAATATTATCTAAATTTACTAACTGCAAACAACCATTAATTTTGACAGTCTTTTGGTGACTTTTTTTCTGTCTCACTCTTCATTATTGAATGACCAAAATTGTATCAAAATTCGACATTTGATATTAATAATGTTTGTATTTTCTTCAGCACTATGAATGGTACATCTGCTATGTTAATCAAACACTACTGTAAACTTTTTTCTTTTTTTTTATAATACAAAGCTTTTTTAAAATTTATCTTCCTGACCGTTACAGGACGTGTACAGGTAGAAAAAAAACCCATACTCTGATAAGCTTTGATCTTAAACATTTTAATAACAAAGTGAATCAAGTATTCATTTCAAAGAACGAGACTATTTCGAATGAGAAATTTGTTACTTAAAAATTGTAAGTGTGGTGTGTGAGGATTTAGTCAGGCTGTTCAACACAGCCGATTATAATCAAGTCCACACGCACACACAAGCATGTACATACACGAAAACACACACACACACACACACACACACACACACACACACACCACACAGCCAAAACCAAAACCAAGAAAGGGAGGTAAGAATTGACGTGCTGGATATTTCGTAATAAACGAACGCCATCAACAGTTGATGTTCTATGAACCAAACCAAAATGAATGGAAGAGAACTGATCAACAGACAAGTAAATAGGCATCAAGCATCATCGTCCAGCATTATTCCCTGTGCTGTGTTGTGCTGCGCTGTGCTGTGCTGTGCTGTGATGTCATGTGATGTGTTCTATTGGCTGCAAAAACAATCGGATCAAACTCTACTAAACACACACACACACTGTGTGTGTGTGTGTGTGTGTGTGTGTGTGTGTGTGTGTGTGTGTGTGTGTGTGTGTGTGTGTGTGTGTGTGTGTGTGTGTGTGTTGTACAGTATCATGGCACATAACAACAGAGCAGCATATGAATGAATGAATGAATGAATGAATGAATGAATGAATGAATGAATGAATGAATGAATGAATGAATGATGAAAGCACAAAATCGGCACACCCACAGACGCTGAATACAGATCTGAAGTACAAAATAAAATGTAATTGTTACACCACTAACACCACCACCCACCCCCGCCCACATATGCACTTGGGGGGTGCCTGTGCGTGTGCATACATGTGTGCGTGCGCGCGCGCGCGCGCGTGTGTGTATGTGTGTGTGCGTGTGGTGTGCGTGTGTGTGTGTGGTGTGTGTGTGTGTGTGTGTGTGTGGTTGTGTGTTGTGTGTGTGTGTGTGTGTGTGTGGTGTGTGTGTGTGTGTGTGTGTGTGTGTGTGCGTGTTTTGTGTGTGTGTGGTGGTGTTGTGTGTGTGTGTGAGAGAAGGATACGAGATCTTGAGAGTAAGAACACCGGGACGACACTTATACACGTCAAATTTATTCACCTTTTAAAAAAATTATCATTATTTTAACCACGATCTTCTTTCACCGGTTAACTTCTTTGCCTACAAACTATTCCGATTCCATTTGCCTTACCTCCTTCTGTAAGCAATTTTCAGGCCAAATCTATGAGTTAACGTCGCTTATAAAAAAACGAAACCAACATCTTTGGGTTCTCTGATGGCGAGGAAGTGAATGATAAACCTGTTTGAATAAATATCCAACAAGCGTACTTTCAATTGTTCATTGTAAAACATAACAGTAACAGTCACCGAATGCTTACAAGCAAAGCACACTTTTTTTCATATCCCTTCCTCAATAAATTACAACAAGAGTAACACACACCGCAAGATATTTAACATGACAGATTTGCTATCTCTTGGGAGATATTTGTCACCCCTGGAGATAATATGTCTTGTTGTGTTATATCTCTAGGGATATATTTATCGCCTCTGGGGAGATATTTGTTAACTCGGGCGAAATATTAACTGAGATATGGTTGTTATACCACTCTGGCGAAATATTAACTGGAGATATGGTTGTTATCCCACTCTGGCGAAATATGAACTGGAGATATGGTTGTTACCCCTGCTTTGTTCCTTTGCGCATTATCTACAATCAAAAGAACGAAACAACCCAAAAACAAAACAAGAAAATCACATAATCATATGTGTGTCCTGCTTTTGGTTTGTAGGCTTGATGACTACGGTCATAATCTTGCGACTTTCTTCTTGTTTTCCTTCACAAAAAATATATATACATCGTCAAATTAATGTGAGACACCAGTGATAGCCAGCGATAAATACTTACAACATACCCCCATGCACATTTACATAGGTGTGCGGTTAAATATGACTGCATAACTGTTACATTGTATAAAACGTTGTCCTTGGTCATTAGCAACAGAAGTTCGGGTCTGAGGCAGGTGAGATGTCTAACCAGCAACTAAAGTACACACATTGGCAATGTAACTCGGCAATGAATGAGTAATTAGATACAAGATATAAAGTACCGCATGCTGAAAAATACATACACAAAATTGATTTTTTTTAAACAAAAGCTGGCAGCAACCGCAGGAGCACACACGCACGCACGCACGCACGCACACACACACACACACACACACACACACACACACACACACACACATACACACCTAATTCCAAGGCCATAGTTCACTCAATTTCGCTTATTGTTTTTGTTTTGCTGGAATCACTTTTCTGTTACTCTTGGTCTACTTTAAAAGATAACCAACAAACCAAATAACATCATAAAAAACAAGATAATGATCAAATCAAAAACAAAAATTATAATCCCTTTCCAAAAGACAGAATAACATCCCTGTTTAGTGCAGTTGTCTCAAAATGTCATAAACCATAAACTGGAAACCACAGGTGTAAAAATACAATTGTCAAAATAAATTTTAAAAAATATGCCAGTCTGTGCCAGAGCAAATTACCCGCCCAGTGAAATCTTTGAACATGTGGCAATGTTATCTTCTTGCAGTTTCCTTTATGTGACAATGACTTTGGAATATTCTCGGTGAAACGCACTAGTCTGTCTTTGGCTGATCCGATAACTCAAACCAGTTTCAATCACCTTTCCAGCCAATCGGCTTAATCTTTATCCAACCAACCACCCAACCACTGCCCTTTATCTCATTTTGCCCTGCTGGTTTTGGACACACTACGCCACTTCCAGAGTATTTACGGAGTAATGTCCACAAAAGAAATATGGGTAAATTCAAATGAACACACAAAAACCTGTACATATCTATGTGCTCAAGCACACATCAGCTCCGAAACAAGGACCTGCTCTGGTGTCACAGCTGTCCATATTATTTAACTTATTACAACGAAACATTTGCAGCAAAATCAGGTTTCCCATACCATCAAATGCACCGTAATGGGTCATTAATAACAATACAAAAAGTGCCCCCCTCCCCTTTCATCAAATTCACTACAAATGGAAAACAGTTCTCTCCTGATCTTTAAATTCATTTCAACATCATGATAATTATAAAGTGTGACCCTTCACTAAATTCACTGCAAATTAATACAGACTAGTTTCTGATTTTTCAATTCATTTTAAAGGATACTATCAGCAATTATCAATATTTTGCCAATCGTAAAATAATCTTTGTAGCAGATACATCAGAGCGAATATCCACTTTGTTCTTTTCCTTCCCAACAATACGACAGAGTTTAGCCACACTCGCCGTTCCTCTCTGTTGTCAGGTTAATTGTGATTGTCAGAACACTGCAGCAACATCAACATATTAACTAATAACTAACTTCACTGAAGCCGTTCACTTCTGGGAACACTGGATGTGCCCGTATCATTTACTTTATAGTATCAAAATATTGTAAATACTGTCAAAGATAATGGATAATGTCCGCATCATTAGATTTATTCAAAAAGGACAGTGTAAGCAGTATTAACTCTATGACACAGTATGTAATGTTAACTAGACCTGTGTCAGTTAATTACCAGTAACAGACTCTATGAGTAATGTTAATTCTGTACATACCATTATAACTCTTTCTAACAGGACTCTGAAAGCAATATAAACTAATAACAATAAACGATATTTATTCCGGCCGTATAGTATCATTTCATGTAACCGAATATTGATGATAATAATGTTATATCTGTCCATTTATTTGAATTCATAGTAACAGGACATTGATATCGACAATCACCTCTGTCCGTATCATCAAATTCTTTTTAATTGGACACGGTGCCTAACATCAGAGTTATCTGTATCATTCTATTTTTTAGTCCTGTAAGCAGTGCTCTGCTCTGCCTACCTGTGTCCTTTAAATCCTTTCAACAGAACACTGATAGAAAAAATAACTCTGTATGGCCATTACGTTGCTTACAAGAGGAAACTGTCAGGTGCTCTCTGAGTGTATAAGTCCTTAAAATAAGGAGTTAAAACTTATGTTAGCCCAGTTGGTATCATCAGATTTACAGTAATAAGGACAATGTATTACCAATCTGGCTGTAAAATTAAGTCCTTGGTCCAATTCATGTCACATTACTGATGTCGGTACCATAAAAAATCGTTATGATTATACATTGCAATATTCACTCTTTTGGTAGAATCATTTCTTTTGTAATGGCATATCTCTCATAAAAATATTAACTCTGTCGGTACGAATACATTCCTTGTAAGAAATGTATTGCAATATCAGCTCCTTCGCGTCAGTATAAACAGACTCTATAATTGAGCAGTACATTACAGTGTTAACTCCGTCAGCACAAATAAACCCTTTGCAACGGTTCAGTTTAAAGTCGCTTGTTCGGTGTTCATAACAACTTTGTAATGGTACTTTATGATCTTCAATTTGTCAGGTCCCATAAATTATTTTTAACAGTACATTGTAATATCAACTCCATCGCTATTATTAGCAACATTACTTTTATTTCAAATATTCTCAAAATACTTTTTTCCAAGTAACATCCCTTGTTATGATATACTGTAATAGCAATTTTGTTGTGACTATTTTTTTTAAACGGACATTGTAATATTAGCTACGTTGATATGAATCTGTTCTTTGTAATAGTACGTTGTACTGTTCAGTCTGTCGGCATTCATGACATTCTTTGAAAATGTACATCGTAAAATTAACTCTATCAGTACTATCAATGTACTTTGTCTCGGTACATTAAAATAATAACTCTTTCCTTATTTTCAAATTCTTTACAATAGTTTAATGTAGCGTTAACCCTGTGCGTTTGATTATTTTTTTCCTTACAGTACAATGTAATCTTAAGTCTGCGGAAAGTGAAGTTTTTTTCAGTGATAGACCTACATTTTAAGATCAGCTCCATCAGTGCCATTCAATTTCTCGAAAAAGTACGCTGCAGGAGATAATAACCTGTTCCTATTATTCTGTTTCAGGTGACAGAACACTATCAGCTTTTCATCAATCTTCCCCCTACATGAATTTCCCTGATGCAGGACACTTTTAGCAATCTCACAATTTTTTTTTCAAGTTGTCACCACATACAACAAGATCCCAAGGAGAATGTCCTTAACTTGAGGAATAATATAGAAAACCCACAGAATGCACCGTGGTACGATCTTAGCAGTCACTGTAGTAAGAACGGTAACAAGAACAAAATGATGTCTTTTTAAGAGTCACACGAATAGCAGATTTCCAACAATAAGTAAATACACAGCTAAAGAAACAGTAGATAAACAGAAACAAAACATGATCAATCAAGTGGTGATCCGTTCAACTGTCACAGGGTTGCCCTTTAGTTATGCCAGCTGCCTGTATAACTTAAAGTGGTATGAAAATATCAAGGGAAAAAATACATATATAGTTAGCAGAGTAAATACAATTGTGTACTAACTGATTGTCCTCGATCTTACAGACATAAGCTTCTCAGGAAGGCTCTAGAATCAATATATAAATCCTTTATTTCACCTGTATTTTACTATGCTGATATCAGTTGGGACAATTGTATAAACTATTAGTCACCTTTTTTCATATCAGACGGAAAATACCCAATTCTCTCGGCAAGTTAAAAACGGAGTCTGGTGGAACATCACGAAAAAAAAAATTCTGTGGGGAGTTTGCAGTAGAATGCTTGTGCTTAATATCCTGCACATCCTGACAATCCAGAAGCAGACATTACTATCATCATCATCATCATCATCATCATAACCATTATTATTATTATTATTATTATTATTATTATTATTATTATTATTATTGTTGTTGTTGTTGTTGTTGTTAACATCATCATTATTACGGTTTTTTTTACTTTTGCAATTTATTTTTGCAACCCTTTATTTTTGTGTACATCCTCTTGAACAGCAACCACACAGCTGACTTGTGGGTGGGTTGCTTGTTCGTGTGAAATTACCTTTCTGGTTGCATGTGTTCATTTGGGCCTACTTAACAAGCATGCAATGTGCAATTGTTAATAATAGCATACGAATATTGCAAATACTGTGAAGTCATCCGTCACAATGTGTGTATGTATATTAGGACATGACTGTCTAAAAGTCACTTATTGTCCTGTCAAAGTTAGGCTGGTGTTTTTGTGACATTTTTCTAGAAAACAATTTTTTGTTTAAACCGTGTACTAGGGAAAGAAAACTGTAGCCAAAGCAAAACAAACAACAAACAATCTCCCTCCCCTTTAGCATTCCCCCACACACACACACACACACACACACACACACGCGCGCGCGCGCGCACGCGCGCACGCGCGCACGCACGCACACACACACACATCAACTAAATATTTTGTCGGTGACATAACAAACAATTTAGTGAAGAAAAAGAACAAGTGAACAAAAACATAAATAAATAAATAAATAAATAAAACAATGATTAAAATAGGCTTAGCCCTTAGCCTTTTCTCCTTTCCATTTTCATAGTAGTTAATGAGAAAACTGGATACTATCAGCTATTCAATCGGTCGATTTAATGACCAGTCAGCTGGTCAGTAAGCCAGTCAGTCAGCCAGTCAGTCAGTTAGTCAGCCAGTCAGTCAGTCGGTCGGTCGGTCGGTCGGTCGGTCAGCCAGTCAGTTAGTCAATCGGTCAATGATCAGACAGTCGTTTAGCCAGTCAGTCAGTCAGTCAGTCAGTCAGCCAGCCAGCCAGCCAGTCAGCCAGCCAGCCAGCCAGTCAGCCAGTCAGCTTATCAGTCGGTCGGTCGGTCAGTCAATAAGTCAGTCAGTCAGTCAGTCGGTCGGTCAGTCAGTCACTCAGTCAAACAGGCTACTGCAATGATCAACGGGGGGAAACAAAGACCATCATGTGTGCACAGCAGAACAAAAATAATTCTTTGCTTTAAGATGTATATATGACTTTTCTGTTCACAAAGCAGTTAATAAATGGACGAACGACTAAAAAATAACGGCATAAATAAATAAACAGATAAAGGTGAACATAAATAAAATTTAAAACTTGGGCCCAATTTCTAGTGATAACACACACACAGAGACAGAGGGAGAAGGAGAGAGAACTCGAACTCGAATGATTTATTCACAAAAAGGCCATCGGCCCATACATGGAGGGGGTTGCCGAACTGCTTAGTATTTTGGTGGGAGTAAAAGCAATAGTAACGACAAAATGTTACTGCATAACAAAAAGTCAGCTACAAAAATGTCTTAGGATAACAATATCTCTCTTATTCTGAAAGCTTTGCACAAATATAAAGTGAGGCTGTGCACAACCTCAGGATGACTTGATGCCAAGAGTAAACAGAGTCTAAATAAATTAGGCTGTCTACTATATTTAACAGGGATGCAATTCTGCCTAACATCCTCTAATACTGGACAGCACAACACAAAATGTACTTCATTCTCCGGTGCTTACTTACATAATGGGCATAGCAGCCTGAGGTCATCAATATCATGTTCTATGTATCTGAATTTATGAACATTTACATCTGATACACCAAGTCTAAACTTAGACATAATTCTTTTCAAATGTATATCCATATCAAGTTTTAGATAAGGTTTGACATCATGCGAACTTAGAGATGGGAGAGAGAGAGAGAGAGAGAGAGAGAGAGAGTGTGTGTGTGTGTGTGTGTGTGTGTGTGTGTGTGTGTGTGTGTGTGTGTGTGTGTGTGTGTGTGTGTGTGTGTGTGTGTGTGTGTGTGTGTGTGTGTGTGTGTGTGTGTTTGCGTATCTAAAATCTATGTCTAATTTCAGGCTCGGTTAATTAAGAGCATGAAATAAATGTCGATGGAAGACAACATTCAGAAATAACGACTCAAATTTTCACTCTTAACACTAAACCACACCGAAGTCAGGCACAAAAGAGAGTAGTGTGTGCATTGCTCTGTCGATATCGCTCCTGAAATTTTCCAATGAAGAGAAGGGGGAGAATGCGCGAACGATTGTCAAAATGAACACACTTTTTTGTTTGTTCTACTTCGTCAACATAGACAGAAACAGAGTGTAAAATATCAGGAAAGGTCAATAGAAACGCAGACATAATTTCATAAACAATCTCATGCATCGAAGTAAGAGTACGGCTGCCTATAAGGCGAAGGACTTCCCTACCAAAAACAAGATGGAAATACATGCCAAACTTTTAAAGCAGTGTGTCTGTTACAAACAGATTCAGAGCTCCTACCTTGTACGAACATTTCTAGGATTGTTGTGAATTGCGTTTTTTGCTTCATGATGCATACACTGATGATGGGGTGTTAGTTTTATTGAAAAATGTCATTTCCTTTGCTTGCATAGGTTCGTTTGTTTGTTCGAGAAGCTTCCAGAACGCCTTATGGTATTCTACGAAGTTCTAGTAGTTTCCAGAACCTTTTACTGTATTCTAAGACGTGTCTGTAGTTTCCGTAATGTTCTGGAGATTTCCTGAAGTTTCTGGAATCTACCTGTCTTTACTAGCGGCTAGTAGAAGGGGCCCCGGTACTGTATACAAGGGGCTGTTATGGCAGCAGGAGGGGGGAGAGTTCGAGGAAAAATGATCACGGAGGGGGGGAGGAGAGCAAGAAAGGCCCACAGAGAGAGAGAGAGAGAGAGAGAGAGAGAGAGAGAGAGAGAGAGAGAGAGAGAGAGAGAGAGAGAGAGAGACGTAGATGAAGAGATCACTGCAAGAAGGGGAGAGAACTTGAAGGACTAGAAGGAGAGCTACCAGGACTGTGAAAGCCATTAACTGATTGAGCTCGTCCTTAGCGAGTGTAGTCACAGGGTTTGGGCTGTTGATCCACGGTGATTGTGGAAAAGGATTTTTCTTTCTGTTTTGGAGCTTCCATGTTATTGGCACTGGAAATGAATATTGCTTTGAAATGACTCAGTAGAATAAAAGAAACCCAACTTGATTCGAGAGTCAACTTGCGCTCTGTCTGGATGTCGTTCACCGAGAGACAGGAGCCAATTCTTGGCATTTCAGTCAGCGTTCTACGTCCACAGGAGTGTTTTCAAAACAAAGCCTTCATTCGTCAAAGAACAGCGTACCCGTGTCATCTCACAGTGATCCCCGTGTGTGCTAAGAGACACAGACACCCAGCACTGGTCAGACTATTTATTCAGAAACAACCTCACACTCGCATCTTCTCCTAAAAGTGTATGTTGCTGGGCCCCATCATCCCTCTGATTCCGCAGATTCTAGAAGCTGGCAGAAGCTCGGAATGGAGCCACCAGCCTTCCAGCAAATAAAACACTGTCTCATCCACTAGGCCAGCCAGGTCCGCTAGTCCGCTTCAACAGTTTCAAAGCTAAATAAAATTATCTGCTGAAAAGTGAAGCTAAAAACAAACACCAGCTTAAGTCTGTGCCTGGCAAAGCTAGGCTGAAACTTCTTTTGTTCTAAGTAAGGATAAACAACAAAGATAAAGACATGAAAAGCACTTGCCAAACTTTGCTCTTGCACTTTTTGAAAATAACTATCAAGGTTAAGAGTTTATCAGTTCTTTCTAAAAAAAATAAGTAGGATGAAAAGCATGTTAAGTCGAGGAAAAGAAAACATAAGACTACAGTTAGGTAACTTACGCAAGAAAAGTCAGCACATGCTAGTTACTAGTTTAGAAACGATTTTTTTTTAAACCAGTATCAGGAAAATCTCATTTTACAATGGAAAAAATCCCAAAGACTTTCGCTTGAAACGACAACAACACAATGCCCACGTAGAAAAAACCAACAATGATGACAAACATAAGATAAAATCAGATTTTAGAGGGGAAAAAAGAAAGAAACAAACAAAACTTAATGACTATTTTAAAAGCACAATAACCAATTCGTAGGCTCCTTAGTTTGAAGCTAACAGAACAAATAATTCAGCGATTTTTTTATCAGAACAAAACAAAACAAAAGGAAAAAATTGGCGACAGCAAAACCCTGTCGAAAGGCAATTCCATGATGACCGCTATCGGAAGAGAGAATACTTTCTCGCTGCTATAGAAACGGTAACAGACGTAGACTAAAGCAGACAGGCTTTTCAAACGACATGCTTGATGCTGAACATACAAACACACAGGCCCTGTCCGAGTTTGGAAAAAGTTGTTCTTGGGAGTTCCTTCAATGGGAGAAAACAGGCAGCTGTCTACCACTTACAATCAACAGACAGACAGACAGACAGACAGCAGACAGACAGAGATTAAATAAAATAAAAATGAATTCCGTGATTTTCAAACACTCTTTTGGCAACATTTTCTTTTGTTAAAACCGGGTGTGTTTTTTTAAAAATTAGTACCGACAAACAGAAGTGATAAAAAAATCAATAGTGTATGAGCGTGTGAGTGTGTGTGAGTGTGTGTGTGTGTGTGGTGTGGTGTGTGTGTGTGTGTGTGTGTGTGTGTGTGTGTGTGTGTGTGTGTGTGAAAGAGAGAGAGTGTGTGTGTGAGAGAGAGAGAGAAAGAGAGAGAGAGAGAGGTGGTGTGTTGTGTTGTGTGTGTGTGTGTGTGTGTGTGTGTGTGTGTGTGTGTGTGTTTGTGTGTGTGTGTGTGTGTGTGTGTGTGTTGTATGCGTGCGCGCGTGCACGTGTTTCCTTTCTATTTCTGCTTGTCTCTCATCTTCATTTGATAGCATGAAAAAAAAAGAATGAAAAGAAAACCCATAACATTTCGTCCTGTGATTATAACAACCTTGCAGGAAAAAGTGCATTATATCAAAGACACAATAACACGTCATGGAAAAGAGAGCAAGAAGCGAGAGGGAGGAGGGGTGAGAATCAGAAGAGAATATGACCATAATATCTGCAGCTCACAGCAAACGTGAGTATCCCATCGTAAAATATGTTGGCTAGTGAAATAAAATAAAGCATCTCTTGGCCAAATTATATCAAATAATATTAAAAAGTCCCGATTGTTGCTCATATCAAAATCATAATTATTATAAATCATTCACAGATTTGGAAATAAAAGAAAACTGCCGTTTGACACAATGAAATAAACGTTTGTTACTTTATAAACTCAATGAGCTACTATCAGGAACTGCTGCCAATAAAAATTCAAACAATATGCCTTGGTTGTGTTTTTTTACGCCTGCTTCGAAAGTACTTTAACAAACCTCAAAGAAAATACCCAGGTCTGTCCTCAAAGAAAGTTGCAGATATGAAGTGAAGACTTTATTATACATGTTTATATAACGATTATGACGTTCGTGATAAAGTTGACGATAAGGATCAATAACAATTATGATATTAATAATAATGATGAAATAGACCATCAAGTCATATTGTACAGCATATTGTGACTTTAAAACGAATTCAAACACACACACACAACACACACACACGCGCGCGCGCGCGCGCGCGCGCGCGCTGTTTTGATTCAAATGACTTTTCCAAAAACATAAACAAAATTAACCTGCTGACAATTTTGTGGCAGTTTGTTTGAATGTTGTTGGCATCAGCATCATGTTGTTTTTACTTCATTGTGTCTTTTGTCTGTTTGCTTATTTCTTTTATTTTTTTCTTTCTTTTATCATTTTCTTTTGGGGGGTGGCTTCCTTTATTCAATGAACTAAGTATATCGTCTAGAATAATTTTGGCAACAATGTGAACAAAGAAGATTCTAAATACTGCTGCATAATAATAGCGACCCAAAATATCGAAGACATCAGATATCAAACTGTGCATTGCATCCAACGACCAACCAAAACTGCCAGCCAGAGAGTTAGCCAGCCAGTCAGGCAGCCAATTAGCCAGCCAGTTGGCCAAACATCCAACCAGCTAGCCAGCCACCAAGTCAGGCAGCCAACCAAGCGGCTAGAGAGCAAACCAGTCGGTCTGTTTTCAAAAATTACAGGCTCAATGGCTTTCCCCCATAGCGTCCCACGCTAGCCTATAGCCACTGACTGTCTCAGTCGTGAAGACTTTCACGTAACCCTTGTGTGCAGTACAAAGTAGCACTCTCCTAAACACTTTCTCATCTTCTAACATAAGTAACATTTTGCTTTTTGGTTGGCTGGTTGCTTGCTTGCTTGCTTGTTTGCTTTACGTGTGTTTGCTTGCTTTGCTTTCTTCCCTTAGCAAGCCGATGAACACTGTTGCAGAGGAAACAACTGGTAATAATAATACTTGCACAGCACACAATACGTTTCGCTGAATTCAAGCATATATGTATAAATATATATATTTTTGGTACTTTTTTTATTTAAAGAGAAGTAAAAGCACAGAGTATCTAGTTAAGCATACAGGAAAAGTTTTATTTTTAAAATAATTTTTGTTGAGCACAAAATTCACGCACACATATGCGCGCGCGCACGCATGCACGCACACAAACAGGACGCTTTTCATCAAATTAAAACACACACACATATACACATATACACACATACACACACACACCCACGTCCTCTCAAAACTTACAGATAAATTTCTTCAAAACACCGAGATGACACGTCTATTGTGAACACCGAGATAAACTTGTATGCAAAGTTGCATGACATCCAATTGCTGGTAAAAATAGACATCTTACAATAAAATAAAATTAAAAAAACCATCAGAATTCATCACAACAAAAAAACGGAATATAAGCAAACCAGTCCATTGTTTGATAACAAAAATGATGTTTATGAAATAAATGACTGAATGAATAAATAAAATATACTTTCGTTATTACACAGCAAACGGAAATAAAAGGAAAGTATAGAACACACACAAAACACACACACACACACACACACACACACACACATACATATATATATATATATATACATGTATGCATACATACATACACACATACATGCATGCATGCATGCATGCATGCATGCATGCATGCATACATACATACATACATACATACATACATACATACATACATACATACATACATACATACACACACACATACATACATACATATACACAGATACATACATACATACATACATATACACAGATGCATACATACATACATAATACATACATAATACATACATACATACATACACACACAAAACAACAAGATCAGTACCATATCTCCAAACATGGTTACAACAATCACAAAAAAAAGCCAAAAACAAACATTCAAATTTGATCCAGAACAGTTAAAAAAAAATTTTTAAACAAACAAACAAAAAACCAAATTAAAATGTGATATGGCATAAAAAGGACAGACAGTTTTAGTTAAATAGTACTCTGAAACGAAAAAGGATAAAACAGTGGTAAAACATGGCACTATAAGAATAACATATGCTTCAATCTCTTATTGCTGCAGACAAAAAGTTTCTCCTTACAAACTTGTAAAGTAAAAAGAGGTTTGGGGCTCATTCTAATAAATCTACTTACTCGATATATTTTTTTCCAATTTATACACACACCCAAAAAAAAACTGCCGATGGAAGCAATAAGTTAAAACTAACACGGAACGAATCTGATTTTTTGGGTAGATGAAAAAAGTAACAAAAAAGCACATAGACACAGAAAAACAAATCTTGGAAAAAATGAAAATGTGTGTATTATGCAGCTAGGCACGATTTCACCACTGTCATTGCTGACGAACTAGGAACGGAAACAACAGGGACACCGAGACGTGTAACTAACGAATGCCAATCAACATGAGGAAAATCCTATCAGGTCTCCTTCCGAAGAGTCCAGTCACCGTGATGGGTATGTTGCACCGAGATGAGCCAGCGATGGAACACGACGAAACCAGGAAACAATCAGCAGTAACAAGACACCCGAGAGGCTTACACCGTCATAATAACTTACAACACATGGCTCAGAATTACACACACACACCCACACACACACACACACACACACACACACACACACACACACACACATACACACACACATCCACACACACACACACATACACACTATTCAACGGCTAGGATAACACGTGCTCCGAGTTCTACTTAAGTCTATCAAAAGTGATGGTTTTGAACACACAAAGAACATCAATCTCACCGTCGAAGTCTAACACCCGATAGGCGTAATAGTCCTGACAACATCGGACAGAACAAAGAACCATAGTAGAGTAATAACACACACCACCAAAAAACAAATCACTGCAGTTTCCATGGTTCACAGTGATGTCCGGCTTTTCACAAGGCCGAGGAAGCAGCTGACGCTTACAACAAGGCGAAACAAGCAGTGGCGACGTGGTCTGTCTGTCTTTAACTCATGAACGCCAGGCGACAGCGTTCTTCCTCACTTCCTATGGAAAGCTGTGACGATGCCGCAATAGGCAGTATCAACACACTCTCTGACGAACATATTCACACCATGACAGAGGCCTAGTTCTGGAGCATGTGCCAAAGATAACAACACACCGCGCTGAGCAGAACGGTGCAGAAGATGGAGACACCTCCTGCGTACTTGCAGAGCCTGCAAGGACCCCACAGGCCCGCAGAGGAAGACGGGGCAGTAGCAGAGGCAGGAGCAGACAATGTGTCACCTGACCAAACATGGGAACAGTTCAAGAGCGTTGAAACGACAAGCTAGACAAAGGGCAGAGCCTTGCCACCTATAAGGATACAGGGGACAGACAATACAGGATTCAAGAGACAGAAAGACAGAAAAAGATGAATCCAGCACTCTATCTGGAGACAGGGATGAAGCTAACAGGTAGATAGACAGAGACAGGGATAAAGCTAACGGGCAGACAGAGACAGGGATAAAGCTAACAGGCAGATAGATAGACAGGGCAAAAGCTAACAGGCAGATAGATAGGGCAAAAGCTAACAGGCCAGATCAATGACAAAAAACTAAGCAAATAACTAATGCATTTGAGTACAGCACTGAAACCAAGGTACTAGAAGACGACCATAAAAGCAAAAGAAGACCAACAACAACAATGGAAAAAGACAAAAGAGCAGATAACGAGGTCCCTGTAAGCAGTACAGACGAAGGGTAGATGTCTAAGGATGAGTTACAGAACAAGAAAACAGACACAAACTGAAGCATCACCTTATACCTTAGTTGAAAGGAGTAGGGTAAGGAGTTACAGAACCAACGGAATCTGCATCAGCAGATCAGCTGAGAAGAAAGAAAAAAATTCAACATCTGAGATAAGTTTCAAATCTTAATATGTAAGAATAAAAAGAAACAGAACAGTTGAAGAGCATACTCACAAAAACCAACAGGACAACCTGCTTCCAAAGCTTAGCACTGTAGCTGGAGATAGGTGGGAGAAGATAACAGACAACAGAGTCTACCTGGGCTGGAAAGCAGGCAATAGAGAGACAAGAAGACGAACAACGTGCAGAGACAGCAGAGAAGGACAAAGGACAGGCAAGCAGCAGCCCTTGGTTTCTTCAAGACAAAAGGACTTTTAAACAAACAAACAAACAAGAACAGGAAAGCCGACATGTTATGTAGCCGTGTCTAGCGATAATCATCATGAGCACAGGCTATCACATGATTCAGACGGCAGTGTCTGAACCTTGCGTTGCCTGAGGTTGAAATGAGCATCAGGAAGGGTGTGTGTGTGTGTCCCTGAGAAAGAGGCGTGAGTGATGAGTCAACTGATGCATGCTAACAATCAATAAGATGGTGCTAACAGGCTGACATCTCTCCTACCTTTCTACACTACGTACCTGCCTGGTTACATGACTGGCCACCTCATTATTGAGAAGGAGTGGGGAGACATACAGACAAGGAGACAGAGACAGAGGCAGATACAGAGAGATGGACGTGGGGCATACAGAGGTTAGAGGACACTCTCGACACTTGATCTTCCTCATTCTATGACACAGATGGCATCAGCATGCAACCGATGGTGAAAGATTGCAGTGAGGCCTCGGTACAGCCCACAAGGTCAAATTAATAGTACCAACTATACGCTAAACTCTCCGTCACAAAGTGCTATACACTCTCCTGAACAAAATGTCGCTCTTTGTGGACTCTTATTTTTAAAGAACTACAGGCAACAACGCTGAATAGCAGTTCAGCAATATAGAAAAAAAATGAAAACAACATCTGGCTTACTTATGATTGGATAAAGCAGCAAATTTGTGCGTGTACGTACATTTTCTTCTCATATGCTCACCTTGTTACAGCTATGTTATGTTTTCCCTACTCTGTTAGTCTCTCGTCAAAACTATGCACTCACTATATCACAAGCGAACAAACAAGCCGATTGTGGATCATGACTATTTCCACTTCAGTTCCTAATGATTGCCACGCTATAATCTCATTACAAATCAGTTACAAAAGCAGTCCGTATTTCTTTGCACTTTAGACAATAATCTAAAAGAAACGGCTGTATTCTTTCTGGCTTTTCTCTTTGTTTAGAGAGGAGGGGGAGTAAAAAATCACTATTGATATTACTTGACCTTTTGTCTGGACTGTGTACTAAGGCCTTATGCCAGATGGGCACCCTTGGTTGGCACACCAAGACCACAAAATTATGACAGAGATGGACGAAGATCACTGTTGTTGACAGTGCCTCTAACCTTCACAGTGTATATACACCGAGTGTTGTCCTACAGGCTTCTTGCACCCTGCCACACTGTGGGGAGTTGAAGTCTATTATTCATGGCACAAAATGAGAAGGACCGCCGGGGTTCCCGTACCTTTTACAATCAGCACACTTTCTTCTATTTTACACCTCCAGCTTGCAATTATATTTACCGGGCATCGTGGTTTTGCGTATGCTTCAAATACACATCAGAGCACATTTCCTGTTTTATTTCTCGTCTCAGTCTCGTCATTTCAAAGCACTGAGCTGTCTGCCCATTCTTTTTTTTTCAGACGTTTTGTTCTGGAGATCCCATTTAGAACAATCAGTCAGGACAGCAACTGCTGAAAAAAGCGCATTCCTTCAGGAGCCGAGTGCAGGGCTGAGAATGGAATGTGGTCGTGATGGAGAGTGCTGTATTCCAAACATGAAAATCGAAGCTTTGTTCCAGAGGACGGGGACAAAATGACATGTGAACTTCTACCTCTGTTCTACCCATTCATGCAGTTGTCGTGATGGCAATGAGAGCTGACACAAACTGGCTCTGTTCTCTGGTGTGGTAGGTGTCGTAGTGGTACATGGGTTACACACAATGAAGGGAAGGTCCACGACGATGGGATCAGTGTTTCTCCCAAGCGGTTTGCTGCCCCTAGGTCTTGCTGCTGAAGAAAGCCCAAAAGAAAAGCCGCACTGCTAAGGCTGCACGTGAAACGCACGTGCTGGTCTGCAGTCAACGTCACACGCTGGCCAAACTTGAAGGGAAAATGCCTGTTGTGTGCTCTATTAAGTGTGAAAGCTGCTGAGAAAACCGCCATCAACAATGAATACGGCATATTTTTTTATCAGTGGCAAGAGATGGTGCAGCCATTTAGAATCTCCATGTTACCATCTTGGAACACTTCCATTGATAGATTCCTCTGCTGCTCTGCTAAAAGGATGGTCCAAGCGAAAGTGGCAGACGACCATCACACTTCCACAGTAAACAGAACAGGGTCAACAGATGAAGACACGCACAGCAACTGCAATCATCAGTGAAGATTTGCGCTCCACAGGAAGACAGATCAAAGTGGTCGAAACAGTTAATTTTTAGCACAGGGATATTTCGCCCCACCAGATTTCAAATTTTCAAACATAGCAATTTTTTTTTTATTCAAGCAGGACCTCAGTCATAACTGCAGCACTGAGATGATCCTTCACACCAGTTCAGAACTCCTCCATACGTTGTAGCAGCATAGCACAGCACCGCACAGCACAGCAATAGCCATGCCTCGTTCAAGCACGGTAAATGTCATACAGAGATGGCTCATTCCTGTGGCATTCAAACATTTTAACAGCACCAGGAAAAAAACACCCCAAAAAACCCAGTCCATTCCTGCCTAACCCCAGCCCTGATGCAGCCAGAAGAGGATCGTCCATCCACACATACCCACAAGCTGTTGAAGCACTGACATCGCTTTCCCCCAAAGGCCAGAGTACGGTTGTCCAGCACTCTCTGAACATCTGGCAGCACCACGTAAAGCTCGGAGGTCATTCATCCAAACAGGACAGGTCTGGGCAGGATCGTTCAGCAATCAGTAAACATGTGGCGCCATTACCATCCCTCTTCAGCTGCTGCTGCTGCTGCTGCTGCCATCACAGCATGATCATCACTGTGTGGGGAGGGAGAGGTGTGAGAAGAGAGAAGGATAGGTCAGTGACGGTGCATCAGGTGACGGGTCTAAGAATGAAGACGTTCTCGCTTCTGTCTAGCATCTCTATGACCAGCGGCGACAGTTCTCCGGGAATTTCCAACCGTAAGTGAAGCACGTGTTCTGCACCTGCAATGATAGTAAAACCACAATGACCGATCACTACCCGTCCTGGAACCAGCACCCCACCCCACCCTCCCTACACCAACCTGGCCCAGTCACCCCCATCCCCAGTCTGTTCTGTCCCTCCTCCTGCTCCTCCTCCTCCTCCCCTTTCTCTGCCCTCACAAGGCTCTCCTGTTCAGTCTCTGTCCCCCACATACTGCGTATATCATCTCCTTATCCGCTGCTCCAACACAGCACAGGGTCATGGCACCACACCTCCCCTTTCCCTTCATACCCTCCCACCTCCCCCCTCACCCCTGACCGTCATGCTCCAACCTTTTACTGCTCTCACCTTCCACCCCGCTCTGATCTATTCCTTGTCAGGTCATAGACAGAGTTCAGTCTCTTTTTTCTCAGACGTAATAAAACGAAAGAAAATGAACAGACAAAAAGAAATAAGGAGCAGAAAACAGCACAAACTATCCAGCTGTGAATGATGAATCTATGTGCCCAATATCTGATACTGGTCTAAATCCACATACACTATGTTATCTCCCCTTCTTTCCATTAATCCCTTTATACAGTAATTTTTCCTCACATAATTATTTAGTTTAAAACGACACAGAAGATTAGATACTTGATTTGGACATAAAATACGAAAGAAGAGGAAAATCTTTGTGTCGTAAAATTCACTCATAATTACAATGACTTTTAACAACATTTAGAATTCCAAAAATGAATATATATAAAAACATGGGATGAAGGAAGTCTGTATTATCACAATAACACCGTGACGGCAGCAACAACAAAAACCGCAAACAGTTTCCCGTGCATATAAAATCCAGTGCACTTTGTTGTAGTTATCTGATGACTTTCCAAAGTATTTTTAAAGTAAAACTTTTCTTGCAGAATTTAGTTGCCTAGTATATGACTTATTCTCCTGATCCGAGCTTACAGCGGCAGTCAACACATAACAATCCTTTCCTTCAGCTGAGAATCCTGAACGTGTAGACTGACTGCTTTTTAACTTCAGCTGCCCAGGTAAAACAAACAAACGAGTTCAGTGTCATCCTCTGTGCATAAGCTGACTGTGCTCTATCGGCAAAAGCTGCAGTTTACATCATACACTGAATCCCTGCTAGCTGATGATGTCTGCAGCATGCACTAAGTTAGACGGAACAGCTCCTGACCATACCAGCTCTAATTCAGACAAGTCCAGTTTAGCTTACATGGGATACGTTTAATCTGAGCATTGTCCTTCTAAACAGTGCAGGTACCACGATATCATTCTTGTCTGACCCTTCCTTACGTTTTGGAAAGGGCTAGGTCACAAGGACCAACTCTTTGACCCCTTTGTGAAAGAAGCTGGTCACACAGAATAACTCCTTGACCCCGTTCTATTGTCTGAATGGGGTACATCACACAGAGCACCACTGATGAAATCCTAGTCTTCTGAAGGGTCCTAGTGATAAGGGAGAACTACTGTATGGTCCCCTAAAGTTTTGAAGGATGTGAGTTACATGAAATATTTCCTAGTTGACCCCTGTTCGTCTTTCATAGGAAAGGTGCACGCTATACAGAATAAATATCATTTGACATGGTTTTGTTGTCGGTTTGAACATACCACTGTCTGTTTATTTTCTGTAATACCAATCTGCGGGGTAAAAGGTGACACTAGTTTACAGACCTCTCTATGATCACTATTTGGAAATATTCCATGCAGTCACACGCTACACACTGTACCCTGGTTTATGAAATGAAAGGATAGACTTCGTCAGACTGTTTTACCATTAAAAACAATTGTCTTTTCTGGATTGGAATTTACCATTTCACATTTTCTCACTTGCTTTATGGCTGCAATGTCCCCATTCCTTCTCACCTATAGGGAAAGGGTAGCGCACGTAAAATAACCTACGGCAACAAAAAATGTCCCTACCAAAATACTGTAGAAACCACTCAAACAAAAACAAATACACATAAAAACAGTTGTTTTTTAATGGACAGCACTGATCTTGTGCTCACGTGCTCTCCCCGGAGAGAGAGCAGCCTGAATTTCCCGCAGAGAAATCAGCTGTGACCGCTACTGGTGTACAATACAATGCAATACAATACGATATTAAGGAAATGGGAAGTCAGACAGACGGGGAAAGATGGACAGATCAATGGGGTATAATGAGTGGATGGATGAAAGGATAGGAAAGGATGGATTAAGATTGGATGGGTGGATGGGGTAGAAGAATGAATGCGACGGAGTAGCAGGCTACAACAGAGACGAATAAATCGTAAAGCATTCACCACTGGGTGCAAAGGTGGTCTAGCTATAACACACCCTGTATAGAAAGCGAGAAGCCCTGAGTTCCATTCCTGCCTGAACCCAGGCTTTTGTCCCTCCTCCACAAGATCTTGAATAGTGGTGTGGGTGCTAATTTTTCGGACGAGACGATAAACTGATGCTCCAAGGACAACATATATTTAGTGCAGATAAAAGAATCTGGGACGGGATAGCTCAGTGGTTAGAGTATCAAGCAGCATTGATCGTGGTTACCAAGTGGCTGGTGACCGTTCACATGCCTTGGCTTCAGTACAGTACCCCAGTTCACCCAGCTATAATTGGGAACCTGCCCTCTTCAGGGTCAGAGAAGGTAAAGCAGCGAGGGAGAGGAGATGGGCGCCACCCTCAATGTGCTGGCCCCTGGAGAAGCTGAGGTCTCTGACGCCTCACTCAACAACGACCCCATAGACTATGGGAACACCTTTACCTTTTACCTTAAAAGAATCTACGGCATCAAAGGTGTTGTCACTGACAAAATTCTGTTTGGTTGTTTTTTTCCTTAAAAACAAAGACACAGTCTACAAATATTCCACAACACTACTGCAGTCCGAAAAAATTAACAAGCAGAAGCTTCAAGCAAGGAAGATGTGCATCTCAAAAATTAATGCTTGCAAACAGAATGGATGAATAAATAGATGGATGGATGGATGGATGGATGGATGGATGGATGGATGGATGGATGGATGGATGGATGGATGGATGTCACAGTGCCTCCCTTTCCCGAAGCAATACAAAACGAATCCTCACCCTTCATCTTCCTAATCTTGGATATCAAATAAACCAGCTTCGTACTTTACACCGAGGGCTCACGAAAACTTAATCCAAAGTTGTATTTGTATGGGGGGAAAAAGAAGAAATGCTACCAAAATCTCATACTAAATTTTTTTTAAATTGAGGAATAAAAAGCTCGTTTCTTCAGTAGACCGGAAGACGGCTAAAAATTTTGTTCAGGGAATAATCCCTCCAGGAAAAGAACACACACACCAGCCCCCCCCCCCCCCCCCCACCTCTCTCTCTCTCTCACACACACACACACACACACACAACTATCTTAAACGCTCGTTTCAGCTTTAAACCAACACTCGGACAATGTCATGGGGACGAAATTTTATCGTTGACAATGTAATGATACTTCAGCGTCTAGTCAACCTAAAAAAGGAAAAAAAAAAAAAACCAAAACCAAAAAATACCAAATGATACCAAAATTCACTTCAAAACCACCATTCTTTCTTTTTCTGCCTACACAACAAAAATGAACACAAAAAATAGCTGTAACAGTCAAACATGTGCCAAATATTTTTAAAAAACATAAACATTTAAAAACATAATAAAAGACAAGCAGGCAACATGCAGCGTAAGACAGCACCATGGAAGCATAGAGAATGGCCAACCTGCTTCCTCTTCAACATCTAGAGAGGAAATCAGACAACAAAGCAAAAGTGCAAGTGTATGGTACAAGGAAAGCCAGGTATTTAGTGCTGAAGATAGCATAATACTGTACACACACAATACACACACACATACACGCGCCGCGCGCCGCGCACACACGCATACACTAGAGGACGCACGTTAAGAAGACAACACAACGCACGCAAACACCCACAACACACACACAAACACACACATACACGCGCACGCGCGCGCGCACACGCACGCACACACACACACCACGCCACAACACACACACGTGCACTCGCGCGCATACACACTTAAAAGGAATACCTACCGAAATAAATTATCCAGCAAGACATTGCACATCACCAATCCAAAGCATTCTACTTTAACAGAAGAGGATACAAACCCTACACTGCTTCAATGACATTAAAAAACAACACAAAAACTTACAAGTTCAAGATCAAACCACCACACACACACACACACACACACACACACACACACACTCCATATTAATGCAATACCAAAAGAAATAAAAAAATCATCGAACAACAGACACACATACTCTTTGACAATCTCTCCCCCCCCCCCCCCCTCTCTCTCCTCTCTATTTATCTGTCTATCTATCCCTCCCCCTCTCTCTCTCTCTCTCCCTCACTCACACACACACATTCTCTATATATATCTATCTCTCACTTCTCTCTCTCTCTCTCTCTCTCTCTCTCTCTCACTGCACACACACACACACACACACACACACACACACACACACGTTTGTACTCATGCACACGACCACATCAACACACTCTAATGCACACGCGCTTGCTTGCGGGCATACTCTCACCCTAATCGTACCCCACCCCATCCCACCCCCACCCACAACAGGATTCAAAAAGTAAACTCTCAAATGTCTCCTACAATAAATTTAACAAGTGTGTGTTTGTGGTGTGTGTGTGTGTGTGTGTGTGTGTGTGTGTGTGTGTGTGTGTGTGTGTGTGTGTGTGTGTGTGTGTGTGTGTGTGTGTGTGTGATAAGCTTTTTGAAAGATGATCTGCTACTCTTATTTTCTGATGAAGACTAGAGATTTCATTCTACAGTTTTGCTGCAAGAATAAACAAGTGAATACATAAAACGATCACTTCTTGGGTGAGGGGCAACCACCATACTTTTGTTTCGAATGGTTTTAACAGGGAATCTCTGACAAAGATAACATGGAGTAATATTACTCTTATGAATGAATGAATACGCCTTCATTGAAGCAGCATTTCAGACTAAAAGGAAGAATGTCCAACTCTGTGTAGGTACATGTTTCCAGGGAAGTAGTTCTTAGAAGAATAAACACTCTGGAGAACGTGTATACACTCTTTCAATTCGCCTTAGACAATATTTGCTCGATAAACCCCAGTACGTAGAGGCCTGGTGATGTCTGCTCGTGTGTAAGCATATATATATATATATATATATATATATATAGAGAGAGAGAGAGAGAGAGAGAGAGAGAGAGAGAGAGAGAGGGGGGGGGGGGGGAACGGAGAGAGAGAGAGCATGCAAAGGAGCACATTCAGATTTTTTTTCAAAAAGACATCAAAAGAGAGGTGATTATTTAAGTGTTTCCAAAAGAGATGTTGGTGACTCTCACTCTCTCTGTGACTGTGTATGTGCGTGCATGTACGCGCGCGTGCGTGTTTGTGTATGTGTGAGTACGCGCACGCTGTTGTTCCTGTTCTTGTAGTTCCTTTTGTTGCTGCGCTACTGTTTTTTTCCCCCCAAGGTGGGAAGGGGTGGGGGGGGGGGGGGGAGCCTGCTGTCGTCGTGTTGCCTTTCCTTGTGTTTGGCCAGGCCGGTTTGTTGGTCATGTTTCGGTTATTCACCACAGAAGATCCCCCTTTTTTCTTCCCACCCCCTCTGCCAACTCTTCGTTTTGTCTCTCTCTCTCTATGTGCAAGGGCCAGATTACCCAAAAAAAAGTATATGAATACTTGCTCTGTAACTCTTGGAAAATAAAGATCATTCACTCATTCGGTCATCCATTATGTGTCTGTCTGTCTATATATGTCTGTCCGTCCCTCTCTCTCGCCCGCTCTCTCTCTCTCTCTCTCTCTCTCTCTCTGGGGTTATTTCCCCATGTTTCTACTGTGAGACTGTATAAGTGTTGGGTTATTATTAAGATGTATCCCTACGGGCGGGGACTGGATGTAAAAAAGCACATGAGTGCTTATTCATTATCCTCGAAATAAAAGAATGTCATTGTCATTGTCATTGTCTCTCTCTCTCCTCTCTCGCTCGCTCGCTCGCTCGCGCTCTCTCTCTCTCTCTCTCCTCCCTCTCTCTCTCTCTCTCTCTCCCTCTCTCACTCTCTCTCTCCTCCTCTCTCTCTCTCTCTCTCCCCTCTCTCTCAAACCAACAGTTTCAGTTTATCGCATCTGTCTTGGCAAGACGAGTCCTTGGTGGCAGAGCCGATCCAGCCTCCGTGTTGGGTCCACGATAGCTCTCCTGCACGCTGATGGCCTCTAAACCAGGGGCAGGGGATGGGGTGTGCAAAATAGCAGAGCAAGGCGAGACGGTCACCACGAGAAGAAAGAAATTATTTTCTGAAGAAAGAAATTATTTGCAGCTCGAAAAGTCGTTAAATGTTTAGCTGGCAAAAGGGTTTCTAAAATTCTATCAAGTAAACAACAACAAACAAACGAACAAACACAGAAAACGTACGTATTTCTTCTACTTCTTTCCAAATCTTAATTGTGCAACTTGTTTTTAACCTTTAAAAAAAAAAAGGAAAGAAATTATGACCGAAAGGGGAGACACGAGTGGTGTGACAAACTGCCTTGTCTATTATTGTTATCCAATAAATACGAGCGCTGATTTCAAGAATAAAAAAGAACATTACAATCATGATAAAAACCACACCAGAAACGATTCCAAGCAAAAGAAAGGAGTCCTTTTAATGCATTACCACCAGCATAGATTTACAAGTAAGAATATTTTCTACTTCTTCGTCTTCTCCTTCTTGCCTAACACAGGACTCCCTGAAGATTTCGGGCTGTTTCCATGTGCAGGTTTAACACAGCGGAGCCCATCCCTCTCAAGATACAGAGTGCATGCTTGTATGTTTGTATGTTCCTGACACACGCTGGCATGAATGACAAGATCTTTACACTTTGATCTTAGCCAAAAGGCACAAGCGATAACGAGATCTTCGAAATACATAC
Organism: Rapana venosa; assembly: GCA_028751875.1. Lineage (NCBI taxonomy): Eukaryota > Metazoa > Mollusca > Gastropoda > Neogastropoda > Muricidae > Rapana > Rapana venosa. The sequence continues at coordinate 67,121,668 of CM054135.1, forward strand.
TCGAACTTCTGCTAGTATAGGCCTACACCCCCGAAGGGACTAAAGGCACTGACAGCTAAGTTGCTCCCAGAAGATCGTAAACATCCCAGCCTTTGATTCATCAGACGCCTCTATCGAAATTCGTAGCGACTATTCTCTGAACCCGTGGTTTGAAAGTCTGACGCTTTAGGCTAGGCTATCCACTCGACAATAAGGCCAGGCCAAGTCAGAATATGCAGGCCAGAAAAGTTTACTTTTAGTATCACAGAGCTTATTCTTAAATACCAGTAATCATTAGATGGTGAAGTTTGGCGCTTAAAGCTTGTTCGTTTTTTAATCCGGTTGTCTTCATAAAATGTTTGTATGATTGCGCTCATCTATGTATGGATGGGTCTTTGTGGATGTAAAAGCGTGCGCAGATGGATGCGCATGTCAGTGCATTGTGCACAACTGATGAACCAAAGGGAGAACAGCTGTAGAATGAAGGGGTTTGACGTGAGTGATTGGATCAGATTGAAGACAGATAACGTGTCGTCCAAATATGGCTAATCATAAGGCAACACATCACAGTAACACATAACTAATACAACCACAAAAATGAAGAGAAAAAAAACCATGGCCAAAAAATAAACGTCAACCCACCATGCAAACAACGCAGGTCAAAATTATCTTCAAATAAGGCAACACATCAGCCATACGATTTTCAAAGGTTTTGGAAGTCGTAAACACAGAGCTAGCTTACGTGTATTGTGTACCATTTGTGTTGAAGGCAGAATTTGATACGCAAATCTTGGGCTGCTCTCCTCTGGAAGACCGTGTTGTCTAATACGCGCGCGCGCGTGCGTGCGTGCGTGCGCGCGCGCGCGTGTGTGTGTGTAAATGCGATTTTAAAGTAAACAACTTTATCCGCATACCAAATTTGATAATTTTGCAGATGTGAATAGTGTAAAGTTTAAACCAAAAATCCCCAGCAGACCGCTGAAAATGATAATTTCCTTACAATTGGAGATAACATATTTGGAAAAGAAAAAAAAAGGGAAATTATCCCCAATATGAAGATGCAGTTCTAATAGTAAAGATGAAATAGCTCATGTGTGTTTGAAGGTTTTTGTTTTTGTTTGGGGTAGATCTGGTCTGTTCTTTATTTCTTTTCTTTTTTTTGGAATAGATTACAATTAAGAGTTTAAAATGTCATATTAATGTTTCGCATATCTCCCCCTCCCCGGAGTGATTTTATAGTAGACAAAAAGGTGAGCACTTGCCATTCATTTTGATAATCAAGAAAACCCAGAGGAAATATTACGAAGACATGATACACAGGACTATTTGCATTTTTTCATCAATATTATAAAGGGAGATAAACACATGGGCGGCCTCATTCCCCCCCCTCTCTCTCTCTCTCTCTCTCTCTCTCTCACTCTCTCTTTCGTGTATATTTATTTACCTAAGGAAAGAATGTGTATTTGCACTAAACTTTGCTGGGGACATTTTTCAGACTACTGTGAATTGTTTTCCATGCTTGGTTTGTTTCTATTACACAAAGCGGATTGTGCAAAAAAGGACCTCTGTTTATTGTCTAATCCAACAGGCTGAGCTAGCACCCAGACCTTAAATGATAGTCTGGTACTCAGGGAAAAATTTTGAAAGGGGGTCTGTTATTACGAGACAACCAAGCCTGTCTTCATCATGGCGATGCACGCTAAATTTCTTGTTCACTGATGTTCACAGAGATCTCAAAGCCCTTTTGAATAAAAGATCAACTTGATTTATTATTAGTACCATTATCCAAAGACAAGTCGGACAAAAATGGTTCTGAATAATACAATATTTCTATCATTATCATCATTACTACTACTACTACTACTACTACTATAATAATAATAATAACAATAATAAATGGAATTTATATAGCGCTATATTTCGCAGAGACAAATCAAAGCTCTTGCACTTAACTCATTCTTACACAGTCATACAATCAGTAACAATTAATAGTTCCAAAAAGTCCAAACGTGCACGCACGCACGCGCGCGAGCGCGCGCGCGCACATACACATACACACACACACACACAGGTCACACACCCTGGCAGGGCGATAGAATCTCGGCTGTTGAAGGCAAGGAAAAGACTACCAGATAAAGCAGGAGAAGAAAATCTTAGGTTTGAAATAAATATGTCTTGAGACTGGATTATTATGTCATTATTTTTTTATATTATCATTATTATTGCTATCATTATCATCATTATATTATTACCATTATATTATTACCATTATCATTGTTCTGTAACAGCGCAAAGTCGTGCTAATATTACAGTTGTCTTTTTGTTAGTTTAATGATTGCTTCGTTTTTCTTCTTAACCATCCTCTCTTTTTCTCGACATCCATCTTAATAGAAAACCACAATTTTCGAATTCAAGCATGGACTTTTCTTCTTCTTTCTTTATTAAAAGGTATTTTTAAGAAAAAGAAAAAGACAAAACCAAAAAGTGTTTTCAAATTTCAACAAACAACCCTTGTGAGATTATCTCAGGCTACGGGAAGATAAACATCAATGTCGTCTTTCCATTTCATCGTATCAGTGCCATCTTTATTCGTTCACCTAGAATTACACCCTGGAATTACACCCCGCTCGTATCATTTGCCGAACGCGCCACTGAAAATCCAACAATAGAAAAATGAAAAAAGAAAAGTTGTGTGAAGCAAGAGAGAGAGAGCGAGAGGAGAGAGAGAGAGAGAGAGAGAGAGAGAGAGAGAGAGAGAGAGAGAGAGAGAGATCCAGACAAGAACAAAGGTGGGGGTAGGGAGAAAAACGCAGATTTAACTGCGGAAAGAGATAAAAAGGGACAGACACATGCAACGAAAGAAACGCAAAGACACAAACACACACATATATACATACATGCATGAGTATAACATAAACGTATAAACACATTTCTACATTAAAGCGCACGCACACACACACGCAGACACACACACACACACACACATATATATATATATATATATATATATATATATATATATATATATATATATATATATATATCCAGCCAGCCATCAACACACATGCATTCTGACAGACTTTCTGCGATTTGTTGAAAACAGTTTATTCCATTGAAATAAATCAGAACATGCCAAGATCGTAAGCAGCACAAAAACGCTGAACACTGGTAAGCACGGAAACACTCTGAACCCACTTAATTAAGCCTAGTGTACATTTGCACCCAGATATCGCTAAACTTGCCGGACACCGACAGAAAGCTAAAGAACAAAGCCGATGAGCGGCTACAACAATGAATGCTTAAAACAAATGTCACCTTCTTCCTTTCCCAGAACCACCTTTCCTTTAATAAAGCAAAGCACTGTCACAGATTTGTAAAAAAAAAACCTCGGTCCCTAAAATATCAATAGCGCATCCAAGTTCTTTCTGACAGGTAAGCTTTTTAAAACTTTTTTTTTTAAACATCAGTGTCACTTCCGAATAAAGCTATCAATCAAAGGTGAATGTATTCAACTGCTGATGTTGTCGACTGTATTAAATTCCCAGCGGAGTTATCGAATTCGGACGGTAATATTCAAAAGGCGGCCATACCGCAGCGACAAGCGCAAGGCCCTTGGTCCACATGTCTGCCGACCAATATTTGAATTGTATGGTCTCATATTTTTCTGGGTTTTTTGTTTTGTTTTAATTCCACATATGCATATGTTATTGGTTTTTTTGTTTGATTTGTATAGTTTACCATAGATTAGGTTTTTTATTCTATGTCTGCATATACATTATCTTTTTTTTCTCGCTTTTTTTTCTTTCTTTAGATAGATGGCTTATGAAAAAAAGCAAATGCACTGCTTATTCAATGTACCATCTGAAAATAAAAGTTTGACTTTGACTTTGACTTTGACCTCAATGCCAGAAACAGCGGTAATGAACCGACACTGGTAATTAACCTACCACCTGTGAATCTATCTTCGCTTGCAAGCCAGCAGTATGAGATTCTGAGAAACTCATTCTCCTTCGGTACGAAACATATGATGCCCAACATTATGTCGTGTAACGCTCATGCAGCGAAAGACTGGTCTGAGTAGATAGGCAATAAGTTTCTTTTTTTTAAGGTATCCAGCAAAATTCTGAAGACTTTGATTTCCTCTTTTTTTTTTTTTTTGGTACAAATTTTCTTGCCTGTGTCAGTGTAGTCAGTGTACTTGGGATTATACCCTCTTTTTTATCAAGATAATCTGGCTTTTTAAACTGATCTTCAACGCTTTTGTGATCAAGATAAACTAGTCTTTTCACCTATCTTTAAGAACGATGTCCCTGATTTCACGATACGGCAACGTCTGATATTCTTGGAGTGTGCATAATAATAATCGGACATTTATGCGCTTGTATATTTACGACAGAATGCATCTTAAACAAAACGAAGAATAGCATTCCGTAACGCTTTTTCCAACAGATGAGCTTCACAACCGTAACATTCTCAGGTTTTTATTTTACAAAAATGGGGAACAAACATAAAGTCTGAATCTATGACAAAACAAAAATTAAATCTGACTATATTTATCCCAAATGTACAGGTGTGAAATTTACAGCAGTTTGGGGGTTTTATACTATATCTAGGTAGTTGTAGTTCATCAGTACCTCGTACAAATATCATCCGTGATATTTTCATTCAAGATCACACAACTTGGTGCCCAAGTATATAAGGCTGCATGAAAACCACTGAAATCCCTCTCATGAAAATTCTTTGTGTATGGATGCCAGTATTGTATGTTTTGACATAAAACCATATTTAAAAAAATAACAGCAAAAAGGAGAAGAAAGCATAAACAAAGGGATAATAACTCTGAGCAGCTTTCTGTGACAAAACAGTAACAACAGTATGTATTTTTTCAAACCTGTTCAATTAATCTTTCACACAAAGGACGAAATAATTAGTTTTCTGTGGAAAAAATACTATTTATCTTGGACTCACACTTTACATATGAAGGAGCAAAAAGAAAAATTACAGCGCTGAAGTCACTGTACAGCGTTCTTTTACGAATTCACCATTACAATTTTACAGCTATATGTACAATTTTCTTCTTTCTATACAACCACCTTCGGTACTATTTACGGTTATGATGCTAGAATATTAAGCTCACTATCTTTTCCCTGTTCACTTGCAGCGACAATCGCACAAATGGAAAAGAACATTACGGAACATTTACAAAAAGGAGAATAATCGCCATAATTTTAAAAAAACAAAAACAATTACTATCACACAAGGAGATGACTGGTTAAAACTTAACTATTTTGAGACACAATTGTAGTTCTGTATTATCTAATCGTACGCCTTCGTTTTTGAACCAGTAAATATTTCGCTACTTTAAAAGACCAAATCGGCTTGAAATTTTATCATCATATGAAACAACTTTGGATCCTTTTGTTTGTAGTTCTATCAAAGTGAACAAACACAGAAACAAACAAACAAACATACAAAATCAACAACTAAAACCCAAGCTTAATCCCTCCCAAGTCTTTAAAAAAAATTGTTTATTCTTGATCAGTGATAGTGTACAGTTTATTAGACTATGAAGATACTTTATTAGTCAATAACAAAGCCTAAACACTAAGATTAAACATGCTCGGTAAAGATCACGTTATTCATGTCAGCATTCGATGGGTCACGGAAATACAAACATACCCAGCATGCATCCTGCACCTGGAGGGGATAGGCTCTACCGGGTTCAACTTGCCCAAGAGACGCGGCTTGAAAAATTCAGTGCGGTGGCCGAACTACTCCACATGATGTCAATGGAGAAAGAAGATCTTTTTTGTGAAAGAGCTGACACCCCAAATTCCATAAAAGTGTGCACGGTTTCAATCATATCATTTCATTGATGAAAGCATCATTCTATATGACTACATTTGTTTTTTAAACTTATGTTTACAAATGACATTATTTTGTTCAACAGGAACGATCAAAACCGATATCCCAATTAGGCACTGAATAATAATAATAATAATAATAATGTATGGAATTTATATAGCGCTGAATCTTGTAAAGCAACAAATCAAAGCGCTCAGATTTTATTTCATACCACTTTAAGTCACGGCAGATTTCTCTCCGTGAAATTCGGGCTGCTCTCCCCGGGGAGAGCGGGAGAACGCGTCGCCACTTAGCGCTGCGCCACCCTTTCACCCTTTTTTTTTTTTTTTTTTTCTGCAGCTGTATTTGTTTCCCTATCAGAGTGGCTTTTTTCTAAGAATTTTGCCAGGGACAACTCTCTTGTTGCCGTGGTTTTTTTTACGTGCGCTAAATAATTACGTGTAACACACGGGACCTCGGTTTATCGTCTCATCCGAAAGACTAGCGCCCAGACCACCACTCATGGTCTAATGGATGGGGGAAAAATTTCCGGTATAAACGGGGTACGAACCGCCGCACACTTCAGACCCGGACTTTTCGCTTTCTAGACAGGCGCGTTACCTCTAGACCACCGATCCACCACATTGAATAAGATGTAGAGAGTTTTAAATTTTACCTCACTGACATAGCACATGGAAGAAGGTAGGTGTGTGTGTATGTGTGTGTGTGTGTGTGTGTGTGTGTGTGTGTGTGTGTGTGCGTGTGTGCGTGTGTGCGTGTGCGTGTGCGCGTGTGTGTTAGCTTTGGCAGAACTGATTTCTAAATTTTGGGTTATTATCACAGAAAAGTTTGAGTGCCCTCTGCAGTCTTTGTCTATGAACATGTCCCCCGCCCTTATAAACGCAACGGTATTCCTTCTGACAGACAAAAAACAGACTTAACATAAATTGTGCCTTTCGTACCCCCAAGCCCCAGTCCACCCCCACCCTCCCATTTTACTTCTTTTTTTAGATCACATTTTCAGTTTTTCCACTGTGCAACTACGAGGTGATAAAATCACATCCATAGACTAAGGAGTACTGAAGTGCGGCATCTTTGCTTTCCCATTGCTATGTGGTGATGGGTCCCATTTTACTCACACAATAGTTTTCAGGTCAAACCAACACGACACACGGACCATAATCAGAACCGAGGCGCTGCATGAAACCAGTGGTATTTCAAGACACAACAAAGCTTTTCTTTAAGCCGTTCTCTAACAGCGCCTATCGTTATCAATTCCTTTATCAACAGTATTCCGTCATTAACTTTTTACTTATACCATTTGCTGGCTATTTATTTCATTGCAAAAACAAGGGGGGAAGGGAAAACGTTTGACAGTGTTCAGCTGGTATCTGTACAGATTTCTGACGTGATTTGAAAATCAAAGACAAATTCTTAGTGAACACTGTTGGAAGGAGGGGGGGAGGGGGGAAGGAGGTTAGGACATTTACTTTTTTTTAAAAAGAAGCTACGAAAAACAACTTTAAAATCGGTTACACTGAACACAATATCATTCAAACATTGTAGCATTTCATACAGACTGTTCACTAGCTATTCAGTATTTATATGGTTTTCTCGAAGAATGAAAGCATATGTTAACATATCAAACGGTATAACGTGCTAAACGTTTCACTATCAACGGTGTACAGTAACCTTAAAGTTGTTTTGGTTTAGCTTTTTTGTCTTTTTCTCTGTGAGTATGTTTTTCTTTTGTTTTGGTTTTGTATGTTGGGGTTCTGCTTTGTTCTTGACGGGAAAAGCAATAAAGATCTTTAAATTTCAAACGAAAAATTCGTTGTGTAACGATCGTCTTTCCCTCTCTTCCTACTATACCCCCATCTTTGATTTTGCTTTCTTTTATGGAATTTGTTTTTTGGGGGAAGGGGGAGAGTGGGGTGGAGGGCTAGTCTTTTTCTCTTCTTTTTCTTTAAGGACCTTACGACTCAGCCTTCAAATTCCGAATCCTGCTGCGCTTAACCTGTTTATAAATTCTACAGGAATAAATAAACCAAGCTGACGTGAAAGATGGTCTAACCTAAAGAATTACCTGGAGGAAATCTGTTTTCCGGTCTCTCCTCCTGCCATTTACAAGCAACTGCACACTACCCTAGTCTTCAATATTGCATAACATGACATAGTTAAAAATAAAATATTTAAAGAAAGGAACCAATCCCTTTCACATACCATGGCTTCTCCCTCAGTTAAAAAATTGGACAAAGACGACCTTCTCTCCTGTTTCAAATCCAATGACGAATTCTCTTCTTTCAAAAAAATTTCATTCTAAACAAATCTACATGTCAATTCAGACATTTTCACAATCAAACGCTGGATATTTAAATAATATACAAGAGGAAAAGGAATTGCTGCATACCATTTTACATGAGGATTTTTCAACCGGAAAAAACTTCCACCTGTAATATGGAAAATCCTGATTTCAATAAATCACCTACAAAAAATGCATCGAAAAATGTTATAGAAAGATTCAATGAAATACATTAAACAGACAATGTACAAGACAAAATACTGCCAAAAAGGATCGCCTATAATCATCATGGTTTACTTAAAGAGGCTGACAATTAAGACAGACAGAGACACACAGACAAATGGACAGTGCAAATAGTATATACATGTCTTGGTATATTTCCAATATGTACATAAATGCAGCCTGTACAGTAGGTAAGCAGGTAAACAACACAGCAAGTCAAAAAAGAAAAAACAAAGACCCATACATAGAACTGTCAACAGAAATAACTTTCCTACATCTCAAACCGGGAGTGTGCATGATGTCGATACGAATGATGAAAACATGACGGAAACCAAAAAATATCCAACTTCTATCGGTTTACAACAAGGACCAGTATGCATATTTTCTGTCTCAACATGCTTCATCATTAAACAGAATTCACCGGGTGAGCTGTAGACACGTTCATCATTGTATACACACAACAAAGAGGGCCTAACTAATTCATCAAAATGCACAGAGCAGGACGAAGTTCGCACCAAGTGTATATTATTCAGGAAAATCAACCTTCAACCGGGGTAACGTTCTCTTCTTAGATTCTAGAGTAAAAACAATGAGTTACTTTACACAGTTACATCAAATGTCAATCATACGATTATAATCAAACAGCATCAGATAAGCAGCATCATAACTCTTCACACTATACATAGGTAGCTGAAGGATAATTACAAAACCAGACCGTATTAGCATCCTCAGTTTACATTCTCTATCTCTCCTCACACACACTCACTCACACACACACGCGCGCACACGCACGCACGCACGCAAACGCGCACACACTGTTAACTAAACCTAACTTTCAAAACATGGCAAAATGTGCACACAAAAAGGCGATCTGACAAACTACAACGCCAAACCAAACATTTTCATATAAACGGTTATAAAAGTTTCAGAAAAGTACTACCAAAGTATACCAAAAATCACTGGAGCATTGAAATAACCGGGAAAATAAATGTATACGTATTGGTATTGATGTATGATCTCAGTTTGCAAGTGCATAACCAACACATTCTTCAGCTGCCGAAGAGTGACACACAACAGCCAAGAAACAAATGATAGCTTTAAAAAAAAAAAAGTGATGTTTATTAACACAATCATACACATTTCTTTATCAGTGATAAAAAGACCTACCATTATACTCCATAACTGATGATTAAGAGAGTGACAAAGAGAGGGGAAAAGCGATGAATGCCACTTGGTTTTTGCAATGCAATTGGCGTAAAATAAGACAATGTCCAAAAGCAACCAGCCGTATCTTTTATGTTTTCTAATCAACTTAAATTTGTAGAAGTTTTAGCCTATAAAAAGATGAAGGGCCCTTGCAGTGAACGAGAACCATGCCAGAATGAGTCCTTCTACTCATCCGGGATAATTCACTGGTGTTCACATAAACACCAGTAAGTGTTCTGCCTCTAATCACACCGGTTCAGTCTTTCTTTTAATGACTTCTTCTCACTTAGAATTCTATCCTGTTTGGTACGAAAGCAGAGGAAGGCATGTGATCCTCTTCAGCCAGAGTATGTGAACAAATCTGTCTTTTTGTTTGGGAAATAAGCCATTATTCAGGTCTCAATCGTTTCTATCTCCATCGCCCGTCTTGAAGCATATATTCCAGCTTTAAAACTGGACTCTTCTGCACTCTGTGCATATTCGAAACCTCAAGTCAGTGTGGGCCTGATACCATTGTATTAGAACTCTGGCCACAACCTAACTTCATTTATGCATTATTCTGGTTCTATTCTTTGACAATTGTCTACCTTCTTTTCATTTCTATGTAATTCAATCGTTTCTATCACCGTGTGTTATTAGCTAATCATTATTAAATGTTTCAGGAGCCTATGTAGACTGAGATTCTAGGAAAGGTCTCTGTTCCTTGCCTATACCGTTGGCATGTTGGAGTGTCCTACACGTATCAAATATTAGCCATAGCAGGCGAATACTTTCTTCCATGTCTTTAACTATTCAGTTGATGTCAGTATCAAATCTGACATCTCCATACGTCTTCTTCATAAAGGTGCCTAAAGAGAGGACAACAAAAATCCTGCGCCTGCACTTTTGTGCCAGAGAACTGTGGATGAAGAGAACAAGACTCGAATGACAATACAAGTGTTGTGGGTGAAAGGACATAACGAGCAAGCAGTCATGTCACACTGACGACAACGTACAGTGATGACGAAATGGCGGTATTTACACAGGCATAGACATCACATGACATGACATGACACTGGGGCAAAAATGACGTCTGCCGGTGCTGCCTTCCATGACATGTTCCACCCACAACTGTACACTAAACAATGCTGAGAACTGCCAGTCCCCTAGCCATACAAGATGAAAGAATAGTAAATGTGCATAAACAGGGCATGCTGAAATACTTAAGGCGATTACCGGTTTAAAATTCATTTTTTTTAAATCCCTATCATGAGGCATCTAATCATACAATTTTACATAAAACTACATAAAAACAAGTCAATATAAAAACTGGGGTTTTGCATATCTATGACAAAACTAAAGGACTCTCCCCTAACAAACATTTTCCTATACCTTTATTACTACAGTTCAAATAAAAATTGTAAATCAAAATACTCCATCCATAAACTCACCCATCTTATTCTGATAGAATGTAGATGATGCAGGGGGTGTTTGCGTGCAAGAGGTGTAAGTTAGCTGTCTGGTAGCACAAGTCATGATTTTTATGGATAAAATTTACTGTGCATGTTTTGACCAAGTGACAGAAATCATTCAACTGAACACTGAGAATACCCCTTCTTGCAAGTGGATACCTTCTAGTGTATGTATGCCTTCCCTGTTTTATTTGGAAAAAAATCATTAACAAGTTCTGATTCGTTTAAAATGACTGACCTACATGAAGTTCATCCATGTTTGGTATCCCTTTATTTTCCTTGTTATTACTGTTGGTATTATTTTCTTCCCATGATGAAAATCTTTTTGAAAATATCCCAGCCACCCTTATGTTCTGTACTACCCTACACACATCCTTTAAAAAGCCATGAGAAAATAATATTTCATCATACATCACCAATTTCTAAAGGAAAAAATGACTTTAAAAAAATATGAACTTGCAATACAATACACAATATACCAAAAAAGAACAAAACAAAACAAAATAAAAACCAGTACGATCTACTCTTCTCATTTCAACGGGATTAACCAATAAAGGACACACAGATCACCATACATAAAAACGCCACACACACACACAAACTGTGTCCAACCAACCAGTTTTCAGATACTATCATACACAACAGAAAGCATTGCCTGAGGTAGGTAGCTGAGGACCAACAACAAAGTGGACAGAGGCCTGAGGTATGTAGAGTCACTGTGGGAGGACACCACGTCCCTGAGGTGTGTACTTCAACGCCACACGGGGAGGTGACGATGAAGCTTTCCTGAGCAAGAACAATGTAACAAGACCGCTACATGGAAATCCCCTTTTTTTTCTTTCTTTCTTTCTTTCTTCATTTTCTCTCCGTCTCTCATCCCCACCCAACCACATCACCAGTGTATCCCAATATCTTCTTTTTTTCTGAATCTCCTCCTTCTTCTTAACTTTGTGTTATGTTCGTTAGCCTTGAAAACCTGAGAATATATTTCTGATAACAGATTTTTTCTTACACACAATGTAAAAGTTGGAACAGAACCTATTACAAACGACAGTCACATAAGAACGGCGTCTGAAACATAGTAATTGCTTAAAAGAGTAGCAACTTTGAGTGTGTGCAGTCTGGACTGAAAAATTGCCTTCTTAAATTAAAAAAAAATGAGATAAAGTAGAAATAAGTATCATATACATCTTCTACTAGTAATTAGAGTTTAATTTACTGAACAAACTGTGAAAGACAATTATTTAAGTTCTTTTTTGGGTTGTTTGGGGGTTGCAGTGTTTTGCTGTTGAAAGGAATGCTTGTTTCAATGCGCATCTTTAAAATCATTGTCATTTCAAGATATATATAATATATAACTGGTTTTCAAGGCTCACGTACCACATACATACACACACTCCTCTGAACATCATGAGTGTGTGCTTCTGCCAACCATGCAGAAAATCAGAGGTTGGGGTAAAACTGTCACTTTCTTCACACTCCTTTCTTTCTAAAACTCCAAACTCTGCCAGCATGTTCGGGGTGCTCCATCTTACACATCGCTTCCCCAAAAATAATAGTTTTCACCGAGTTCAAGGTCCACACCATGCTGAACATAAGATACAGGAAGGAGGCAAGCACTGACGGCAAGTGGGAAGACCCCCATCCCTACATCAGTGAGAGTCATAGTTGATCCAATCACCGGGCTCCATTTTCATGGCTCCACCAATCAGCTGACTGATGGACAGAGGGTTAGCTTCCCGTTCAGCCCCCTGACCTTGGCCTACAGGGCTGCTAGTGGAGGGGTACGGGCCCTGCAGCGATGCTGGCAACATGCTGGATCTGCTGGGGTCATCCCTGGCCTCCGGGCCTCTCCAGCTAGAGCCGTTAGCCGAGTCCATGGGGCCATACATCTGGGGCGGAAGGGGACGCAAACCATGGGAATAAACAGGGCTGGAGTTGGGGCCAGGGTACTGTCTTCCAGAGTAATGACCTTCCCGATCACTGCGCACCCCAGACATACTCCCTTCTCCTTGCCTATGACCCGCAGTCCTCAGCTCAGATACATAGTGACCTGGGGGCTCCAAATCTCCAGGAAACAGGGAGGAGGTGGGCGACTCTGACTTGATGACCAGCGCTGGTATAGAATCTCGCCCTGAGCTGTCTGGACGGGCCAAGAGGCCAGGGCTGCCCCCCGAGGCCGTGGAAGAAGAGTCCGCTTTCTGCACAATACTGTGTAAGATTCCCATTGAGGAAGGCTCGCCTCGTTCGACACTTCCTCTCCCACTACTACTGTCCCCAGAGTAATGCTTGCTCCTTGCAGTCATGTCACTATATGTGGGTCTGTCCAGGGAAGAAGCCAGCTGAGAACGCTGCTTGGTGTTGAAGGAAAAGAAGTGAGCTGGTGTCAATGTTTCTGAGGAGAGCTGTTGCTGGCGTGAGGCTAGTTGCTGGTACGAAGCCATGGTCTGAAGGTCGCCGCATCGGCCGCTGTCAGCCACACTGCTGGAGGAGGCCCCGTAGAAGTAGGAAGGGTAGTGACCAGGGCTGTAGAGGGCAGGGGTGGCTGTGGCGCCGCTGGGTCCTGGAACCTCCAGATCGTCTGGCCACTCCCTGCCCCTGTCCCGCTCGGCTGAAGGGCCATCCTGCCCCTCCTGCTGCACTTTGCTCTTCAGGGGCTCAAGTATCAGCGAGATGCAGTGCAGGGCAAAGTGCAGCACCTGTTTTTCACCTATGGAAAGGACGGAAAGCAATAAGCCAGGCGGGGCGCAAAGCAACACAAATCAAATATATACATATACACACACTGTACAAAACCACCTAACTGAACTGAGAAAAAGACATTTTAAAAGAAGCTTTCCTGTTAGGCAGTGCAAAAACAAGCATGGCTGCGTGAAAACAGCGACAAAACCCAAACAAAACTCGTTTACAGTCTACATAGATGTCAAGCATTCAAAAGCTGGCTACTACACCACAAGTTTGAAGCAAAGACCGTGCCAAACAAAGCTTTAAAGCGTTGAAACTTCACCTTCCTCAGCAAAACTGACCTATCTACATTGCTCATACTGAATACAGAATAACCCAATGACATACATCTGAACAGAAACCAGTCTACATCATGCATTTCCACAGACAATCAAAAACATGCCACTGCCACAGACAGATTGTGAGTCCGTACACACAACGTAATCTACAGATGAGGAATGGACGACCAAAAAATAAAAGTGATTCTTTCTTATGAACAAGCATCATCCCATTATTCAAGCACAGAGAATTTCAGGCATGATATACGTAGTAAGGTCAACCAAAAGGATGGATGTTAAACAAGCATCACTGTAACCAGTCTGGGGACGTTTACATGCCTCACAGAATATCATAAACCAGAAATGAATGAGCTATATCTACAATGACTTAAGTGTTCGGGGAAGGGGGGCGAGGACACAGAGCGAAACCAAAAAAGAGCAAGCAAGTTAGAATCACGTGACCATTGGACCAACAGACAGACATACAGACAGACATCAGTAACAGATCATTTCTCCAAACGCTAACATAATGAATACACATCTGGGATGTTCTCATGGTAAGGATGCAGTAATGAGTATATGACCAACACATACACACACACACAAATAAAAATAAAGATAAGAGGCGCCTACCTTTGACGCTGATACTCCTGAGGTCAGTCATTTTCATGAGCACTTTGGCGAAGATGTGGGGCTGATCAGGGCGCCGAGAGCGGATGTAGTGTTTGAGGGCTTCCAACACTGGCTCCTGCATCTGCTCGATCTTCTTCACGTCCGTCAGCCCTGACCGATCTGCAACAGATTTCCGCCGTTTTTACTGCCGTTAAAGATAGCCAGTGAAAACTGGCTGCCTTTATGAATAATCAGTGAAAATAAACTCGATTTAAAGATAACCAGTAACAATGAGCCTTTAAAGATAATCAGGAAAATGAACTACCTGTATGAAAGAATCTATTTAAAAAAAACTTTTAAAAAAGAAAGAAAAATGCCATAAAACGATGACAAAGCCTATCCATTTTTTTCAATTCTTCAAAAATATTATCAAAGGACCAAAGTGGATTTAAGAGAACGATTAAAATCGAAAACAGTTAGGTCGGTATAACAAAAGCCAAAAAGAAAAAAAAGCTATATAAAAAAAATCTTCACACACACACACACACACACACACACACACACAACAAGCGGGACAAGTCACGAATACCTCCACTGAGCAAGCAGATGGCGGACAGCATGGCAAACTCTGTCTCGTCAGTGTCCATGCTCTTCAGGGACCTGGCAAAGCTGAAGATGGTGTTGGTGAGCGGCCCGAAGCCCCCTTGCTGCAGTTCATCCCGGCTCAGCAAGGAGCCGTTGGAAAACTGGATCATGTCCTTCTCCATGTCGTAGCAGTGACATATCCGTAATATCTGAAACAACCGCCACAGCCTCTTCCCTTCAACAACAACAAACCCTACTCTCTTTGCCACAAACTTCTGGTTCAGATTGTAGTGTTGTAATTTGTATAAAGCACAGGCGTGACATGGTTCATATGACTTGACTCTTTTTTTTACTTATGCCTCTTGGTTCCTTGGGGAACATAGGGCTGCAACAACACCTCTCCAACGAACTCGGTTTTGGGAGATCTTCTTCAGCTCGGCCCATGGTTCATATGGGGTTGGGTTTTTTTCATTATTTTTGTTTGCTTAAAGCTTACTGTAAAATCAATAACGACCCCGAATTCGACATGGTCTAATGCTGTTATATACGTTGCTTGGTCTCTGCGTTTAAGGTTTGTCAGTCGGTTCATCTGTTTTTGATTGTTTGATTATTTGTTTGTTGTGTGGATGTTTGGGAAGGTTTAGTTTGGATGCTTGTTTGCTGGTGTGCTTTTGTTTGTTTGTTTGATATGTGCTTTTTTCTTGTTCTTTGTTTGCTTATTTTATACTCTTTTTTCTTAATTCCGTTCTTCATGTAAATAAATAACAATTCCAAAAACTCTGCGTTTTAATATGAACATGACAACTATTCTTTCAACCAGCTGTCGTACTAATGATACACTTTGAGCATGACATGAGCTTTAAGCTTGTTGTTACTATGTACCACACAGCCTATCTTACTATGTACCACTCAGCCTATCTTACTATGTACCACTCAGCCTATCTTACTATGTACCACTCAGCCTATCTTACTATGTACCACAAAACCTATCTTACTATGTACCACACAGCCTATCTTACTATTACCACTCAGCCTATCTTACTATGTACCACTCAGCCTATCTTACTATGTACCACACAGCCTATCTTACTATGTACCACACAGCCTATCTTACTATGTACCACACAGCCTATTTCATACCACCAGCATCTTTCAAGTACACACAGCCTATCTTACTATGTACCACACAACCTATCACCTTCCAAATCTAGAATAAAATATGTACTGGTACTCATTTCTTGCTATTGAAGGGATTCTAATGACTCTTGATGCTGCAATTGTAATACTTTATTCATTTAAGGATAGGGTTACTATTTCACAGTTTTTTTGTGTGTATCACTGGATGCAATTAATGACATTATAGTGTTAAAGCACATGAGTGCAGGCACACACGCATACACACACAGAGGACACAGGCGCGCGTACACACACACATACACACACACAGAGGACAAACATCAAGCAGATGGACAGAAAGACTGTATGACTGACTGAGTGATCAACTTCACACCACACACACACACACACACACACACACACACACACACACAACACACACACGATGAGGAACACACAGATAAACAAAAACCTTCACACAAACACAGACTAAAGTACACAAGAGGGAACTGACCATAATCTCTAAACATGCTGCCTTCAGTAGGGTGATTTGATCTGAGGTAATCAGGGTCAGGAAGTCGGGGACCTTTTTGGCGAAGTCCACGATCTTCACGATGCCAGCCGAGGACAGCTCCGTCACCTTCTCCCACAGGAAGCCCACAGGTGCCCCCTTCTCCACTGTCTGCTCCTGAAGGACAAAGGACCAATGGTTCAAGTCCAGTCTCGTTCTGGTCCTGAATTATGATTCACTCAATGTTGT
>CM054135.1:67143746-67151246 GCA_028751875.1 Rapana venosa
CTTCTTTTGACAAATGGAGTTTCAAATTTGCCTCATCTTCTAATCTGTGTGTATGCTGTGTGTATGCGCACGCGCACGCACGCGCACAATAGCAAGCACAAACGTATATGTGGTCGCCATTACTTTTATCATCATCACCACCACCACCACCACCATCTTCATCGTCATCATCATCATCATCATCATCATTATTGTTGTTATTATTGTTATTATTATCATTACCATCACCATAACACCTAATTGTTATATTACTATGCGCTAATCATGACAACGGAATAGGATATTACGACACACTCGGTCAAGTAAGTGCTGCCAAGGGTCGAAAAATGAACGTGCACTTCACATCGGACCTCAGATCTTAAAAATTCATACGAATAAAAGTTAGACATCCGACTTGATAGAAGAAGAAGAAGAAGAAGAAGAAACAAACAAACAAACAAACAAACAAACAAAGAAGAAAAGGGGGCAGAAATTGCATCTAAAGAAAAACTTGTTTACACACCTGTTGTATATACACAAAACTACATTCGAAGAAGTAAAACTAGAACAGCTGCTGACAACTGAACGAGTCATTTTTTAAACAAGCTTCAGCCGGCCTTAGAAAAAATGGGGGATTTGTCATCTCTTTTTGTCATTTCTTTTTGTCATCTCTTTTTGTCATTTCTTTTTTCAAACTGAAGTCGCTTTACTGCTCCTGGCCCTTGGGAACCAGGCCCTGTTCTATACAGGCTTAAACCTTCACACTGGGACATGACCCCTTGTGCCCTCAACAAAGCTCAAGCCCCTCCCATCCTGGAAAAGCCAATAGGAAAACAGCTAACGTTTTCCTGCCCTCTTTTCATTGGCTGATCCAAAGTTTGGCCCAAAAAATATCTGTTGACTGGAGAGAGAAAGCGGGAGGGAGGGAGGGAGGGAGGAGAGGAGGCATGGAGGATAAAAAGGGGGAGGAGGTTATTTTCAATATAACAAACTCAATGTGCATCCACTGTAAAGCGGGAAAACCGGAAAAAATATACTGCAGTGCCATGAATGATGAGCAATCTCGTCTGTAAAAGTCATCAACAGGGATGGGTTTTCCGCGCGGAAATTCACAAATCTCTCAGTTTCTACAGAACCCACATAAATTATCTGCCCCCAGTGCAACAGGACAGGATGGGGTTATGTTGGGCAACATGTCTGCTTTAGCTACGATCATTTCTTTAAAATCACTACACGGGGGGAAAAAAAACTTCTAACTGATGGCTGGGTTTCCCAGCAGTTAGGTGTTATTCTGGTCTGAAAGCTGTGAATCAGCATGTCGGCCTAAGAAGATTACCTCATTTTGTAGTTTTGCGTTGTTCAACACATCTGAAGGTGTTCACAAATGTTCTCGCATGTATTTGCTATCACAAGTGTTGGCTGTCACAAGAATTTGCTGTTCGCATTTCCGTCGTTGGCTATTGACTACCAGATTGATTTACATGGCTAAAATAACGAGCTGGTTGATTCATGTGATTAGCTCATTTTAATTTCGTAGTTCTTTGCTTCGAACAGTGTGTGTGTGTGTGTGTGTGTGTGTGTGTGTGTGTGTGTGTGTGTGTGTGTGTGTGTGTGTGTGTGTGTGTGGTGCGTGTGCGTGGTGTCGTGTGCGTGCGTGCGTGGCTGCGTGCGTGCGTGTGTGTGGTGGTGTGTGGTTGGGTGGTGTGTGTGTGTGTGTGTGTGTGTGTGTGGTGTGGGTGTGCGTGCTTGCATGCGTGCGTGTGTGCGTGCGTGTGCAAAATTTTAAATCGATTTTAGTGATTGATTCACAAACTATTTCGACTGATTTACAGGAGTAACAGCGATAAATTATTCAGTAAAAGAAGCACTGAGAAGTACGGAGAAAAGATAGAACACGAATGACCATGACCATTCTTCAGCAAAAAAAAAAAAGGTAAAGAAGTCCCTTCACCCTTCATCGGGGAGCGAGGTGTCACAGACCTCAGCTTCTCCAGGGACCAGCGTCTTGAGAGCGGCGTCCATCTCCTCTCCCTCGCTGCTTTACCTTCCCTGACCCTAAACCGGTCAGGTGCCCATTTACAGCTGTGTGAACTGAGGGACTATACTAAGACCAAAGGCACGAACGATCACCCATCCGCAAGGCAATCGGATTACGTTTCAGTAACTCACCGAACACCAAATTACGGGATCTTTAACCTGCATATTTGATCTTCTGCATGTGTGAATACACGAAAGAAATCAAAGCACTGGTATGTCTGCACTTAAAGTCAAACTGGAAGATCGTAAAAATCCCCACCCTTAATTTACCAGACGCCAATGCCGAGATTTGAATCAACGATTTAATGGACCTATGGGATTACCGTCAAACGGCCTTAACTGCTCAGCTATAGTTTACATCTACTTGGGTTACACAAAATGTTACATTATTGGACATGTCGGTTCCATTCTTTCGTAAGCTGACAGGGAAAAAACGACATTACGTTACACTCTACACCAACTTATCTAGACTAACTATGATCGTAATGATATTCACAATACCGTTCATGATAAGAATTATGATAATAATGGCAATTATGAAAACAATGACAACTTCTTAAGATGATGGCGAAGACAATGGTAACCATCTTTTTATTTTATTTTAAATTCTTTGAACACATATGCCAAAAGACGACGACGGCGACGACGACGACGACGACGACGACGATGATGATGATGATGATGATGATGATGAAAACCCTTGGCGATACCGACGACGATGACAACGATACTGATGACAACGACCATGATCGTCCTTACCTTCTTTGGACATGCCCATGGCCAGGCATTTCTGGAGTCGGCAGTACTGGCACCGGTTGCGGGTGACCTTGTTGATGGGGCAGTTCTTGTCCTTGTGGCACGTGTACTGCATGTTCTTCTGCACGCTGCGCCGGAAAAAGCCCTGCACACAGCACACAGCAACACACTGACGGACGGTCACCGAGACACATTCGATATGCTACAGGGCTACATATTCACCGTGACGCGCAAATACAAATGACTGGGTGGGTCGCGTGGGTAAAGAGGTCTGACTTGGGGATATTATGCAAAATAAACGGATTTGGGGATGTTATGTAAGATAAACTGATACTGGGTATCCTGCAAAATTAACTGATTTAGGGGTAGCGTGCATAATAAACTAATTTGTGGATATCGTGCAAAGTAAACTATTTGGGGGTATTGAGCAAAATGAACAGATTTAGGGGTATCACGCAAAACTGATTCTTGGGGTATCGTGTAAAACTATACTGATTTCGGGGTATTGTTCAAAATAAAATTATTTGGAGCTATTGCGCAAAATAACTGATTGAGGGGTATTATGCTAAATAAACTGAGTTTGGGGTATCGTGCAAAATAAACTGATTTGGGGGTATTCTGCAAAATAAAATGATATGGGGGTATTAAAAAAAAAACTAATTTGGGAGTATTAAAAATAAAGTGAATTGAGGATATTGTGCAAAACAAACTTATTTAGGGGTATCCTGAGAAGAAGAAGAAGAAGAAGAAGGAGAAGAAGAAGAAGAAGAAAAAAGAAGAAGAACAACAACAACAACAACAACAACAACGCCAAAACTGCTACTACTTCTACTACTACTACTACTACTACTAATAATAATAATAATAATAATAATAATAATAATAATAATAATAACACTGACGGTGATGATAATAATACTGCTATGCCCAAGCAACAACCTGCACGACCACAGCCACGACAAAGACAGAGGACTGAAAAGGAAGAGGAGGCGGATGGCAATTCACTCTTCATAACCACTGTGTACGTCATACAGTTAATGAGCCCATTCAAGCTGAGTGCACTGATACAGTGCACTGCAATCCTTCACCTCCTTAAATTCTCCACCTCCCCTCCTCCTTCTTCTTCTACAGCAACATCCTTCTCCCGAAAAGATGCTGACGAGGCTTGGCTAGCTATCATTACAGGGAATTTGTTTCAAAACTTCCAGGCAAACATCAGTATAGGAACAACTTCAGGTGCGTGTCGTTTAATCAATGACACGACAGCGTCAGACTGGAGGGAATGAAGCCACCGCTCTGTCAGCAAACTAATCAAGTATCTTCAAACAAGGACGCCATGAACAGATGGCTGTCTCACAAACTCAGAAACTGAAAGCAGGAGGACTCAAAAAATGACCTTATAAATATATTCTGAACGAAACTGGGGGGAAATGTGGTTACTAACTCATAAGCAGATTTATGAATGAATTGTTGGGATTTAACTGAGGCATCAAAGAGAGGAAACAGACTCAGAGAGACATTTTGAACAGATCCTGCGATTATGGAATAACTCAACAAAAGCCTTCCTAAACAAATCACTGTCTTCTGCTACTGCCCGATTCCATGACGAGTCTGCACTGCACTGAAGTCTTTAGGCTGAGGCTCTCGGGAAAGCTGAATCTGGCACAACCATCTCTTTTGGCACAACCATCTCCTTTTAAGTACAAGATGCAGTCTGGGTATCTTTGTTTCCGTAACCCACCAAACGCTGACATGAAGTACGGGATCTTTGACATGCATAGTTTATCTTCTGCAGGTGCTTGTGCACAAAGGGAATAAAGACAGTTCTGTACTTATATTGACGGTAAGACTCTCCTACACACACACACACACACCCCACACACACACACACACACACACACACACACACACACACACACACACACAAGGTCAAACAGATTACCTTTAAATGGAATTTCACGTTATGGCAAACCGATTACTGATCCATTCTGCTCTCAGTGTGATGGCCAACAAATTGAAGATGTTTGTCACTTTTATTCCTTTGTATTATTACAGATTTCCATCGAATCTGAAAGTGCAGCTTCTTTGTATGAACACTAAACCTAGTTTGATGTTTAAAGTTGGATTATTTCTTACTAAATGTTTAGATATCAGAAGTAAGGATGTTCACCTTACATGAAAGTATATGATTAACTGTTGTTCCTATGGGCCATATGGCCTGCAAAAACTGAATTAAAATTATTGTTATTGTTGACACACACACACACACACACCCATACACACGGAAACCTTGCTACTCAAGTGAATCAGAAGGATGGGAGGGGAATCGTGGCATGGAGAGGTGGAGGGGGGGGGGATGGGGAGGGGAGAAGAGCGGTGTCGATTTCAAGGGCCAGTAAAAGCATTCCATCAACACAAGGCCCTAATCTGAACTGAGGCTAACCGTCATTTAAACTTTTGCCCTTGTTTTCTTGACTTTGAACAATTCTACACGTGCTTTTAGAGGGGGTGCAGTAGAGAGAGGAGGGAGGGAGGAGAGGAGAGAGAGAGAGAGAGAGAGAGAGGGAGAGGAGAGAGAGAGGAGGAGGAGAGAGAGAGAGAGAGAGAGAGAGAGAGAGAGAGAGAGAGAGAGAGAGAGAGAGAGAGAGAGAGAGAGATGTCTCAGACTGAACTCCCAGACATGTTACGTTCATCAATTTTGTTTCCCTTGATCCTGCAGACCAGGGTCATTCCGTCCACTCACAGACTTCATACACCCTAGGTACTTTTGCATGGACAGCAGCGATCGCGGATGCTTAACCATTATACCGAACTACATTCTGTTTTCTTCGTTGCAGATTCTCCTTCATAAAATTAAATCTGCTCTCTTTAGGAGGAGTCAGCATGTCGCCACAATGCAACGCCACTTGAGAGAGAGAGAAAGTGAGAGAGAGAGTGAGGAGAGGAGCGAGGCGGGAGGAGAGGAGGAAGAGTGAGAGAAAGTGTAGTGAGTGAGTGAGTGAGTGCGTGCGTGTTTTCGTGCCTGCGTGCCTGCGTGCGCTCGCGCGAGTGTGTGGTTTCAAAGACGGTGGAGAAGGAGCAGATAAATGGGTGGGGGCTTAGTTTGGGCGGCATTTTTCTCCTTTCTGGTTGTTTTCTTCTCCTCTTACTTGGTATCACTCTAAGCTCTACCTAATGCCAGTCTGATACGACACAATCCCAGACTGTATAGCTAGCTCATCACCAGTCTAGGCCTCGTGGCAACATCCCGACAGCCCATTTCCGTCTGTACACTGCCCCACCGCCACTGGCGGGATGCGTGAAAAATGCCGTCTGGTAGTCACAGTGATGTCAGTCCTGTTAACCTTGCCCTGTCTATCTTCTGTCTCCTTCATCCACCCTCAGTGACGTCAGTCCTGTTAACCTTGCCCTGTCTTTCTGTCTCCTTCATCCACCCTCAGTGACGTCAGTCCTGTTAACCTTGCCCTGTCTTTCTGTCTCCTTCATCCACCCTCAGTGACGTCAGTCCTGTTAACCTTGCCCTGTCTTTCTGTCTCCTTCATCCACCCTCAGTGACGTCAGTCCTGTTAACCTTGCCCTGTCTTTCTGTCTCCTTCATCCACCCTCAGTGACGTCAGTCCTGTTAACCTTGCCGTGTCTATCTTCTGTCTCCTTCATCCACCCTCAGTGACGTCAGTCCTGTTAACCTTGCCCTGTCTTTCTGTCTCCTTCATCCACCCTCAGTGACGTCAGTCCTGTTAACCTTGCCGTGTCTATCTTCTGTCTCCTTCATCCACCCTCAGTGACGTCAGTCCTGTTAACCTTGCCCTGTCTTCTGTCTCCTTCATCCACCCTCAGTGACGTCAGTCCTGTTAACCTTGCCGTGTCTACCATCGTCTCCTCCATACATCCTCGGTCTTCTCCTTTCTCTTGTTCGTTTTTTTACACCGTCAGATGTTTGGGTGGGAAAACAATGGCACCTCCTTTCCAGTGCCTCGCCTCTCGTGGCTGCACAGCTTGGTTTTCAGGGCCATCTCCGTCGGCCACACAATCTTCGTCAGGTAGCTGAATAGCGTGCACCTGTGGAGGATGTGCTCGCCAGTCTGTCGGTGATGTCAGATTTTTTAACCTTGCAATGTCTACCTTCTGTCTCAATGCACCCTCAGTGACGTCAGTGCTGTTAACCTTACCATGTCTACCTTCAGTCTCTTCCATACACCCTCAGTGACATCAGTGCTGTTAACCTTATCATGTCTACCTTCAGTCTCTTCCATACACCCTCAGTGACGTCAGTGCTGTTAACATTACCATGACTACCTTCAGTCTCTTCCATACACCCTCAGTGACGTCAGTGCTGTTAACATTACCATGACTACCTTCAGTCTCTTCCATACACCCTCAGTGGCGTCATGCTGCTAACCATACCATGACTACCTTCAGTCTCTTCCATACACCCTCAGTGACGTCAGTTCTGTTAACTTTGCCATGGTTAACTTCGTCTCTTCCGTCTTTTTACCGGTTTCCTTGATGAAAGTGGCGGGAAACCCGGTGTCAGTAGTTCACTTCCGCTTCCTGTGTAGAGTTATCCTCGTTGGCAAGGTGTTGTAACCTCTTCTCCCCTTCTTGTCTGTTCTCCAGTTTTAACACCACTTCCCCTCTCCCTAACCCGACCCATTCTGCCAGTATCATTCCCATTTCATTAAAAGAACACGTGGTGAAGGGCGCTTAAGTTAACACGTTACCGCACAG